>CM031375.1:34653366-35253366 GCA_018208015.1 Medicago ruthenica | reverse complement strand
ATCCTATACGCCACCTTCCCAATCCTCTTCAAAATCTGATACGGACCAATGAACCTTGATGCTAACTTCTTCGATTTCAAAGCCCTTCCAATACCCGTAGTTGATGTAACTCTTAGAAACACATGATCTCCTTCTTGAAATTCTATATCCTTCCTTCTCTTGTCGGCATAGCTTTTCTGGCGACTCTGCGATGCTCTCATCTTTTCTTGGATCATCTTGATCTTCTCGGTCGTTTGTTGCACAATCTCAGGTCCAAGCATCACACTTTCTCCCGATTCAAACCAACACAAAGGTGTTCTACATCTTCGCCCATACAACGCTTCAAAAGGTGCCATGCCAATGCTCGAATGAAAACTGTTGTTATACGTAAACTCAATCAATGGTAAGCAAGCTTCCCAACTCACTCCTTGTTCCAAAATACACGATCTCAACAAATCCTCCAATGATTGAATTGTCCTCTCCGACTGACCATCCGTCTGCGGGTGATAAGCAGAACTCATCCGCAACTTAGTCCCCAACGCTTCTTGCAAACTCTCCCAAAACCTTGAAGTAAAACGGGGATCTCGATCTGATACAATACTCGACGGTATCCCATGCAATCTCACGATTTGCTCGACATAAATCTCAGCCAACTTTGGTACTAGCATACCGGTCTTGATAGCTATGAAATGAGCAGACTTTGTTAACCTGTCGACAACTACCCAAATCATATTGTTACCCTTCGACGTCTTCGGCAAACCGCTTACAAAATCCATCGCAATACTATCCCATTTCCATTCCGGAATAAACATAGGTTGCAATAGCCCCGACGGCTTCTGATGCTCCACCTTGGACTTCTGACAAGTCAAACACGCGAAAACAAACTCGGCGATCTCTTTCTTCATCCCTTGCCACCAAAACATTTTCCTCAGATCTTGATACATCTTAGTAACACCAGGATGAATACTTAAGTTGCTTCTGTGACCTTCCTCCAAGATCATCCGCTTCAATTCAGGCACATCAGGTACACATAACCTTCCTTGACACCTCATCACGCCTTTCTCATCGATCTCAACGTTTACCTTTTTCCCTTGCTCGATGAGCGTCTTAAGCTTCATCAATCTCACATCATATTTTTGCTTCTCCACAACCTCTTCAAGAAAATCATTCGTCAACTTCAACATTCCTAGCTTCACGCTTCTGGTTGTCCTTTCACAAACCAAACTGAGGTCTCTAAACTCCTCAATCAATCTCAGTTCCTTCGCCATCAGAGACGACATATGCAAAGACTTCCTACTCAACGCATCGGCTACCACATTAGCTTTACCCGGATGATAACTCAACTCGAAATCATAATCCTTAAGAAACTCTAACCACCTTCTTTGCCTCATATTGAGCTCCTTCTGATCAAACAAGTATTTCAGACTCTTGTGATCGCTGAAAACCTCAAATCTTGACCCATACAAGTAGTGCCTCCAAATTTTGAGAACAAACACAACAGCAGCTAGCTCCAAATCATGCGTAGGATAGTTCCTCTCATGAATCTTCAGCTGTCTTGATGCATAAGCTACAACTTGTCCCCTCTGCATCAACACACCACCTAGACCCATCTTCGACGCATCACAATAAACCACGAACGGTTCCTTCGGATGTGGCAGAATTAACACAGGTGCAGATGTCAACCTCCTCTTCAACTCTTGGAAACTCTGCTCACACTTGTCATCCCAAATAAAAGCTTGACCCTTCCTAGTCAACTGCGTCAACGGCAACGCCAACTTTGAAAATCCTTCAATGAACCTCCGATAGTAACCGGCCAAACCAAGAAAACTTCGGATCTCCGTAACAGACTCCGGCGTTCCCCAATCTTGCACGGCTTCTACCTTAGCAGGATCCACTGCTATACCACCACTTGAAATGACGTGACCCAAAAAGCTAACTTCATGCAACCAAAATTCACACTTAGAAAATTTTGCATAAAGCCTCTTCTCGCGCAACACCTCCAACACAATCTTCAAATGCTCAGCATGTTCTTCTTCCGTCTTCGAGTATACCAAAATATCGTCTATGAAGACCACCACGAATCGATCCAAAAAGGAATGAAATATACGATTCATATATTCCATAAACACTCCAGGTGCATTAGTAACTCCAAAAGGCATAACGGCGTACTCGTAGTGACCATACCTTGTTCTGAAAGCAGTCTTCGGTATATCCTCCGCCTTAACTCTTATCTGGTGATATCCCGATCTCAAATCAATCTTGCTGAACACACAGGCTCCCACTAACTGATCCATCAAATCATCTATCCTCGGAAGTGGATACTTATTCTTGATAGTTGCTTTATTCAACTGACGATAATCAATGCACAGACGCATACTACCATCCTTCTTCTTCACCAACAGAACCGGCGCACCCCACGGCGATACACTCGGTCTTACAAACTTCTTCTCTAACAATTCCTCCAATTGTTCCTTCAACTTTTCTAGTTCAGCAGCTGACATACGATACGGTGCCATTGAAATTGGACTAGTACCAGGTACGATGTCAATTGCGAATTCAACCTCTCTCTCGGGTGGTAAATCCGAAATGTCATCTGGAAAAACATCTGGGAAATCACGCACCACCGGCAACGCATCAACCTCAATCTTCTCTTCCACCCTCAACGAAGCAAACATCGCAAACACATCCTCTTGAGCCTTTACTGATCTTACCACTTCTCGACAACACATGAGCTTCGAACACAACTCTGGCTCCGGTCTTGGAAATGTAACCGTCCTTTCACCGCAGTTGATATGAACCCGATTAAATTCTAACCAGTTCATACCAAAGATAACATCTATTCCGCTCAACGGAATGCAGACTAAATCCATACCAAAGAGTCGATCATACATAATGACTGAACAATCAACACAAACTAGAGTAGTCGATACAGAACCACTCGCAGGCGTTTCAATAACCATGCGTCCCATCATATTTTCTACTTTAAGACCCAACCTCTCAACACAATCCATAGAAATAAACGAATGGGTAGCACCCGTATCAATAATAGCAGACAAAGGAGTATTATTGATAAAGCATGTACCTCTGATCAAGTTGTCCGCCTTCGCATCACCACCATCTAAAGCAAACACTTTTCCTCCAGCCGCTCTAGGCTTCTTACACTCATTGCTCTTATGACCCGCTTCTTTGCAGTTGAAGCAAACTAGACCTTTCTTGCATTGATTAGCCATGTGGCCAGGATCTCCACACTTGAAACATCTTCCATCACTTTTTGGGCACTCAAAGAAACGATGTCCCGGTTGTCCACACTTAAAACAATTCCTATTAACTCCAAACTTGTTACCACTACTCCCACCTTCATCTGGTTTCTTTCCACCTTTGCTATAAGGTTTACCTCTAGCCATGTCCTTTCCCCTCTTCTCATTTGCGGCTTTGTAGTAATTAGCTTTAGCCTTACCATCCTTGTCACATATTCGGCTCTTATTCACCAACATCGGAAAATTTCTGATTTCACTAAACCCAATCAACTGCTTGATATCCGGCCTCAGCCCATTTTCAAATTTCACACACTTGTCTTCCTCAGCTTCCACCGTGTTGTAATGAGGAGCAAAACGACACAAATCTTCAAACTTGGCCGCATATTCAGAAACAGATAAACTTCCTTGCTTGAGCTCCATGAACTCAATCACCTTACGGTTCCTCTCGTCTGCCGGAAAATACTTGGTTAAAAACTCTCTCCGGAAACGAGCCCAAGTAATTAAAGCTCCACCAGCTCCCAACCTCTGACTAGCATTTCCCCACCAATGATCAGCTTCATCATGGAGAACATACGCTCCTAGCAATACCTTATGCGCATCCAGACAACGCATAGCTCCAAAAATTCTCTCAATTCCTTCCAACCAAGTCTGCGCTCCATCTGGATCGTATCCTCCCTTGAAGATAGGCGGTTTGTTGTTCATAAACCTCTCGAGTCTCAGCTCATCTTCTCCGCCTCCTCTAGCTTGTTGTGCGGCTCTATCCGCAGTCCTACTAGCAGCATCCTGAGCCATGGCATCCGCCATCCGCTCCATCGCATCAGCAAGTGCTCGTTGCGCCATATCCACACACTACCAAACATCACATAACACAAGTGAGAACAAAGTGTTTAAGAAAACACATGTTACACAAAGGGTATACTAAACTTAATTGATCCAATGGATCGACCTGCTCTGATACCAACTATTGTAACACCCTAACCCTTAACCGCCGATTATTAACTTTAATAAAGGAAACGTTAAGGCCATAGGAAGTTACAACATTAATAAAACTCATTTTCATAAAACATCAACAACATAATCAAAATATATTTGATTCTCAAATAGCAGCGGAAAAAAAAAAAACCATTGCTTATAACCAAGCATGCATATATTACACAAAAATATATACATAATATTTTCAAAAGAGGCAATTCTACAACAAAGACCATTGCCAAATCTATACATAACGTTTAGATACCCCAAAATGGTGTTACAAATATCAGAGCCCTAGACTCTAACTAGGATGCAACACCTAGTACCAAAAAAAATGTAAGGATAGCTAAGCTATGCCCTCACCACTACGCAGCTTCTAAACAGCAAGCTACTCCTCTACGATAACCTCGTCAACCTGATGATCTGGATCCCCAAAGATCCAGCACATAACACAAAACAGAGAGTGTTAGCATCACAAAACAATAAACATGTATAAATATCATATAATTATACATAACCAAACCTCAACACGTAATTGACAACACACCAAACTCATCTAATACAAATACCACTCACAACCATTATGCACACATAATGTCTAAAATGCACACTAATGTCAATTAGGATGCATGCCTCAAAATGCATTCTCTAATGCATGTGGTACCCAATCATTTCGGATAAACTTATATCCTTACCAAGCTCTCTTGATAACCACGCTCTCATGGATTTCATATCCGCTCCGGATATCATCAAATAATGAAATGCATGATGCTTCACTAGCAAATATATGATACTCTTATCACTATACTTACTAACACAACTAATCATCAGCTCTCTGATAATTATCACAACAATAACAACAACAACAAACACCACTACTAGGCTCTCATGGCCAAATCATAAGACACAACATGAATATACTCACCAAGTTCAACAATCTCAACTTTACTTGAACAATTACTCTCTAGGAAGCACTAAGAATAAGTTAAAATGGTGGCCAAGGTTTCCAAAACATATTTTAAGAATACAGTGGCAAAAAGCCATCCCCGCGCGTACCAGGACTCTCAAAACAGCTCAACAAGGTTGGCAAATACAGGGCTGGTCGCTACAAGCGAGCACGTGGTCGCTACAAGCGAGCATAGGCAGGGAATCATCCTGCTTGGTCGCTACAAGCGAACCATTGGTCGCTACAAGCGAGCATAGGCAGGGAATTATCCTGCCTGGTCGCTACAAGCGATGCTCCGTCGCTACAAGCGACCGTATCAGTACACAGTCATAAAAATGTGATTTTTCCACCATTTCAACCCATTCAAGGTTACCCAACTTCCAGAACTTGTTAAAAACAACTTTCCATCACAAAACATCATTTATAAACCATCACAAACAAGGATTACATCCATCAAGAAATTAGGGTTCAACAACAATAACTTTTCATAACTTTTCTTATGAATTCACAACACAATAACTTCAACAAAACATGCTAGCATCATCACCTAGCATTCAAGCAAGCAAAACAGAAATCATTAACAACTTTTAACCATAAAAACTTCTATCAAAAACCTAGACAAAGTGAGGAGAAGTTTGGGATGGAGAAATAGACATTCTCCCCTTCTCAATCACTTGTAATCAAGCAATACTAACTCTCTTACCTTGAATTCAAAGTTCTCTAGCAATCTCAAGCCTCAAATCTCAAGCCCTAGCTTTTCCTCTTGCTTTTCTCCTTCTCTTCTCCTTCTCTCACGTTTTCTTCACAAAGAAAAGGGCAATGGCACTATTCATGTACTCACAAAATCTTATATCCCTAGCAATTGATCCTAGCCATCCATCTTTACTAACCATCATGGACCAATCCTAGCCATACAATTTAATCCAAGCTTACTACATTCATATGCACTTGATCATTACTACTCATAACCTTAAAAGCCCAACACTATTCACCCTCTAGGCCCAAAACCTTAAAAACTCGGTTACGAACTTATCTTCGCGCTAAATAATTATTCCTCGATTACTAGAAAATATTTTTAAATACCAATCCATAAAATAAAATATATAAAAATATAATATACGAAAATAGGGTCGTTACAGTAGAACCCGTGATACAGGTACATATGAAACCATAGTCCTTACCAAATGGCGTGTTTACCCTCGGCTCCAACATTATGGACTTAACCTCACCATGTTTTCTCCGCTCTTTAGCATAATCATACATACATGCATTCATTCATAAACATTTTTTCATCAAGTATCAAAGGACTTAGACAAGTTTTGTTGTAAACATCGAAGGAATGAACTTCACAAAGAGAAACACTCAGAAATACAATTTCAAAAGCCCATGGAAGCTAGGATCTTTAGTGACTAGTTCAGAGGATTTTTTAAGCTCGTTATGAGAGATCGCTTGGCATCCTCAAGTTTGAAATATCGGGACTTTTTCAAGATTTCCACTGTTGAACTTCTGAGCATATCCCTTGGCTTTGTTCCAAAAAAGGGGATTGTTTGTAACATTTTAAATGAAACGTTTAAACTACGATGTTTACAATTACTTCGACAAGCCCTTCGATAACAAATCTTTCTCTTTTTTTGCATAAGCATAGTCATGCATCATGCTGCATTCATAGTCTCCAAACCGAGTCTTACATTTTGTTCACCAATAAAAGGTTAATCTGCCGCCGTCAAAGAAAGTGACCCGGCGTGTTCATTGCAAGCCTACTCGCATTCACAACACTCGAGCACATCAAAGAAAAAGAATGGATCTGTTAGAGCAAGAAAACCAAAACCTCCGGGAAGAGGTAGCTAGTCTCAGGGAGGGGATGGAGAAGTTGACCTCCATGATGAATGCTTTGTTAGCTTCTCAAGCCCAGGCGTCAGTTCCTCAGCCTTTCGTCACTACTATTGAACAGCCACTTTACCATTGCTTCACCTTTCCTAATTCAGCTCTTCTTATCCACACTGCTCAGCAAGAGGCAGAGCCTGTCCTTCATGCCGAAAGTGTTGGAGCCTTTGATAAGATGGATGAGCTTCAAGAGAAATTTGATGGGATGCAACAAGAAATTGAAACCCTCCGTGGAAAAGACTTGTTTGGCAAAGATGTTCGAGAACTCTGTTTGGTTCCTGACGTTGTAATACCGCCTAAGTTCAAGGTCCCTGACTTTGAAAGATACAAGGGGAATTTGTGTCCACGTAGCCATCTGGTGATGTACGTGAGGAAGATGTCTATGCACGCTGATAATCACAAGCTTCTTATCCACTTCTTTCAGGACAGTCTGACTGGTGCTGCTTTAAAATGGTATATGAACTTGGACAGTGCCAACATCCGCACTTTCAATGATCTTGGTGAGGCTTTCATTCGCCAATATAAGTATAATCTGGATATGGCCCCAGATCGTGACCAACTTCGTGCTATGACTCAAAAGGACAAGGAAACATTCAAGGAGTATGCCCAACGCTGGAGGGAAATGGCAGCTCAGGTTGTCCCGCCTTTAGAAGAAAAAGAGATGACCAAAATCTTCTTGAAGACCCTTGGTCAATTCTATTATGAGAAGATGGTTGCCAGTGCGCCAACAGATTTCACCGAGATGGTAAATATGGGAATGCGTCTGGAAGAAGGAGTCCGAGAAGGACGTTTGGTTATGGAAAGTGCTTTTGCTGCTAGCAGTACAAAGGGGCTTGGAAATGACTTTTCAGGAAAGAAGGAGCAAGAGGTAGGTATGGTGGCCCATAGGAAACCTCAGAAACAGTATCAACGACAGCCTCGACAACAGAATCAGGTTCAGCGGACATCCCAGTTTGATCCAATCCCCATGGCATATGCAGAGTTGCTCCCCGCTTTGCTTGATAAAAATCTTGTTCAAACTAAGGCACCTCCGAAGGTACCTGAAAAATTGCCAAGGGGGTATAAACCTCATCTTTCTTGTGCCTTCCGTCAAGGGGCACCCGGTCATGACGTTGAGCATTGTTATGCCTTGAAAGCTGAAGTCCAGAAGTTGATCCAGGCTAACATCTTGTCCTTCAAAGAGTCGAACTCCAGTGTGCAAGCTAATCTACTACCTGGCCATGGGACTCCATCTGTTAATTGGATGCAAGATTGTTCAGAAGCTCACCCTGTTGAAGAAGGTGACAGTTAATTTTGTAACACATGGCATAGTTTACCGCAACTAGGTCGCTGTTGACATTCCCTCAAGTTACTCATAGGTCCAAGTAATATGTTTTGTTGTCTTGTCTTTTCAAAAAAATCCTTTCGTTCCGCCCGAGACGAAAGTGAACTTGTTTAGGGCTTTTGTTTCATGCATTCCCATCATCAAATAAGAAGTCGTTTTGTTCCTGACTATGTTTTTATTATTCTTAGCTTTTTCTGGAAAATGGTAACACAAAAAACCCAAAAATATTTTATTTTTATTTTCTGTTTTCAATCAATTTCAAAAAGTCTGCATTGTTCACTCATCTTCTAAAATCAATCATCAATCATATGCAGACTAAGCATCAATAAACCCGTTGAACACTGTAACCCTATGCTCTCTCCCGACTTTGAGTTCCCTGTTTACGAAGCTGAAGAGGAGGAAGATGAAGGGATTCTCGAAAAGATCTCTCTGTTACTAGAATATGAAAAGAACATCATTCAGCCTCCTGAAAGAAGCACTGGAAGTGATTAACTTGGACACTACAGTATTCCTGATCAAATCCCAGATGAATGGTGCCATCTAGGCTGCATAAACAAACAAAAAAACAATAGCAAAAGCAAAAAAAAATCAAAAGCAAAAAATCAAAAGCAAAAGAAATCAAACAAAAAATCAAAAGAAAAAGAAAACAAAAAGAAAAAATATCAAAAGATGGTGCAGAAGATGGTAACCACCTACAAGGACGTGCATGAGATGCTACTGTATGCTTTACATGGATATCGCACTTCAGTACGTACCTCAACAGGGGCAACCCCTTTCCTTGGTATACAGTATGAAGGTCTTAATGGAAGCCAAGTTGCCAGAGGCTGAATGGTGTCAAAACAGATATGATCAGTTTGAACTTACTTGAAAAAACGCATGAAGGCCTTGTGCCATGAGCAGTTATATCAAAAAGGATGAAACAAGCTTTTGACAAGAAAGTTCGTCCCCGCGAATTCAAAGAATGAGATCTTGTGCTCAAGAAGGTTTTATCTTTCCAACCTGATTCCAGGGGCAAGTCAAGAGAGCTTTCTCTGGTGGCGCTTTAACTCTTACGACTATGGATGGTGATGAGCTCCCTCGTCCTGTGAACGCCGATGCAGTCAAGAAATACTTTGTCTAAAAAATAAAAGAATAGCTCGGTAAGTCGAAAACCCGAAAGGGCGGCTTAGGCAAAAATGAGCGTCTCGGTGGATCGAAAACCCGAAAGGGCGGTCCAGGCAAAAATTAGAGACATAAAACAGAAAATAGTCATCCTGATAGATCGAAAACCCGAAAGGGCGATCTATGCAAAAGTTAAGGATCAAAAGACAAGGTAACTGCATTGAGCTGGCCTTTATTCACTTGGGGCACATTAAATGTCAAAGAGACTCTGAATCTGAAGCATCCAAACAGTGGAATTCAAAGTTGTCAGGGAGGATAGCGGTTATTGTGTTCAATGTACCTTCCCCTTATATTTACCATTTTCCAAACTTTGTAAGGTCTGTGGAGCCATGCCATTGGCGGGTCACCACTCTTTTAAATAAATTTGAGCCTATTGCCTTTCATTTGGAATTCCCATTTATTCAGTTTATAAAAACTTCTTCTATTTTTGATGGTAGTGTTTGAAACAAAATCATAAATAATTTTTTTTCATATCTTTTTTGAAAAGCACAAACAACAAAACACATTTTCTTTGAACTCATGAATAAGTGAAGGGTGTGTCAACAGCTATCCTGAGAACGGATGAACCTTGCAGGCTGAACATGGTCAATTGCTTAAAAAAAATATACAAAAAGAAATATATGAAAAAAGAGAAAAAGAAAAAGAGAAAAAACAGCTCGGTAAGTCGAAAACCCGAAAGGGCGGCTTAGGCAAAAATGAGCGTCCCGGTGGATCGAAAACCCGAAAGGGCGGTCCAGGCAAAAATTAGGGGCATACAAAAGAATATATTCCCGGTGGATTGAAAACCTGAAAAGGCGGTCCAGGTAAAAATTAGGGACTCAAAAAAAAAAAAAGAGAAAAAAAACAAACAAAACAAAAACAAAAATAAGCATGACCACAGAAGCACCAGTTCTTTTATCATGATTTTCGGATTAGCGCTCTCCCCAAGAAGTGTTTACTCCCCATCAGTTGTTGCACATGCCGGGCTTTACCCCGTCATTGTTTTGATATGCCCCCAGTGGCATCTTCCCCATTGAAGATTACCAAGTGTTTGTGATGCGACGTCGGGTCACTTTCCATCTTATCCGTCCAATTTTGTCTCATCAAGTTTGTCATTCATACAATCATACAAATCAGTCTTTCATACAATCATACAAGTCAATCCCTCACAAGTTAATCAGTCACACGGTCATACAAGTCGTGTTGTCATTCATGCATTCATACATTCATGCATACACACATTCATATATATACAACAAAAACAATATCATTCATACATGGTTGCATTAACCACCACGAGTCTTGCTTCAATTATCTTTCCCATATCAATCAATCGTGAATAATTTGTAACCCTTTTTCTCCCCAAGTGTCATCCCCAGTGTGTCTGGTCCTAAGATGTCACCCTCTTTTCGCCAAGTGGCAGTTCGTTAACGAACAGCTTGTGCATTTTTTATCCAGTCTTTTGTCGTCAATGGCAGTTCGGCAATAACCCGGACAGTTGACATTCATCTTTGTTTCTTGTCGTCAATGGCAGTTCGGCAACAACCCGGACAGTTGACATTCATCTTTGTTTCTTACCCCTGTTTCTTGTCGTCAGTGGCAGTTCGGCAACATCCCGAACAGCTGACATTTACATTCTACCTTCTTTAAGCTACCCTCACATTGGTAGTAGGTAAAATATTTTGTCTGCCTTTTTTAAGCTACCCGCACACCGATAGTAGGCAAGGTCAATGTCCCCTTTTATATTACCTTTTTCAAGCTATCAGTTCACGATAGTAGGTAATACTTGTCATCTGTCTTTTTTAAGCTATCCATACAACGATAGTAGACGATGTCTCCTTTTATATTACCTTTTTCAAGCTATCAATACACGATAGTAGGTAATACTTGTCATCTGTCTTTTTTAAGCTATCCATACAACGATAGTAGACGATGTCTCCTTTTATATTACCTTTTTCAAGCTATCAGTTCACGATAGTAGGTAATACTTGTCATCTGTCTTCTTTAAGCTATCCATACAACGATAGTAGACGATGTCTCCTTTTATATTACCTTTTTCAAGCTATCAGTACACGATAGTAGGTAATACATGTCATCTGTCTTTTTTAAGCTATCCATACAACGATAGTAGACGATGTCTCCTTTTATATTACCTTTTTCAAGCTATCAGTACACGATAGTAGGTAATACATGTCATCTGTCTTTTTTAAGCTATCCATACAACGATAGTAGACGATGTCTCCTTTTATATTACCTTTTTCAAGCTATCAATACACGATAGTAGGTAATACATGTCATATTCCCCTGTGATGTCATCTGTCTTCTTTAAGCTATCATCTTTGTTGATAGTAGACAATGTCTCTTTCTATTACCTTTTTTAAGCTATCATTTACATGATAGTGGGTAACATCGGTCTTTGTCTTTGTTAGGCTATCGTTCTGAATTAGTGCGATAGTAGACAACTTACATTTATCCCCAGTGAAACCATGTTATCCCCAGTGGAGTCGGATCCCGTTCTTTAACGGACTCGGGTATCCTCTTGTTTTTATCCCCAGTCGAGTCATTCTCGCCGTCTTGCATTCATACTTGCATCGCGAGCATTCACAACATTGCATGCACAACATTACATGCATAGCATCACATGCATAGCATTGCATTCATAGCATTTTGCAGTTGCATTCGGTCAAAAATGGTGTACTCTGTATTTAAGTCTCTTCGACCCGTTGATTTAAAAATTTCACTTTTAAATCTCCGTAACGAAGAAACTTAAATAGGGGCATCTGTCATACCCCATTTTTTACCCTTTTTTAATTCTTTTTTCTCGTCTTTTGAGCCAGAAGTTTCGTCGTTTCAGACGAAATTTCGGCAGGGAGGTATTTTAAAATACCTCATTTTTGTTCCGAAGGCGACCGTTTTTTATTTTATTTTTTATTATTATTAGTTTTTACTTATTATTTTTTTTAATTACTTTTTTTTATATTATTAGTATTTTCTGTTTTTATTTTCGTTTTATTATAATTATGGTTTTTATAGGTTTTTTATTTTAGGCCTTTTTTGTCCAAATTATCTGTCCAAGCCCCAGAGGGGTAATTTTGTCATTGCATTATTCCAGTCCAGGTCTATTTAAAGCATTAAATGCACTGTTCACGTCAGAGGCCAAGTACACAGTACAGTACCAAAAAATAGTCAGTGGCAGAACCACCACCAACCACCAACACAGTCCAACTTCCGGCCACCACAACCACCCAAAATCCAGAAATCAGAACCCTAAGTTCTCATCTCTTTCCTTTTCTTTCAGAAATCCAACATCACAAATCAAAAAATAGCAACAATCCACAAAACAGAACTCACGGCCAGGCTTTAGTCACAAACGCAAATCAGAATCTGTAATATCCCGCCTAAGATTCGAATATTTATTAATATTGAGACAGTGTATCAGAAATGTTGAGCAAAGGACAATTTGGTAAATTGTCAGTTAATGGGTTTATTTAGTGTGTTATCCCGCTCATAAGTATCAGTTATTAGTGTTGGAAACTTGTTTAGCAAGCATGGCATACTTGTAATAAGTGGAATGGCTTTTTGGTAAATAATGGGAATGTGGAGAATGTTTTAAAAATGAGTAGTAAGATTTTCTTACCACTTTTTCTCCCATTTCTACACTCTTCTACACTTTTCCATTGCCTTTCCATTTTCAGCTCTCCCTCTCCACCTCTTCTCCCTACTCTCACGCCCCCTCACCCTCTCCAACCATCCATCAACTCTTAATCCAAACTCTTGTAAGAAGAAGGTATAGCAAGTAAGCTTGTATTTGGTAAAGCTAGAACAAGAAAAGGTAAGAATCACTTTAATCTCCCTTTCTCACTTCAATTTTCGAGCCTATTCTTTGAGCCTAAACCTCTAATTCATCTTGCATGATGATTCCTAAAGAAGAAGAAGTTATGGATAGAGATTTGGAGGAAGTTGGAGAAACCCGTATTTGGGACAGGGCTCCATTTAAATGGTAATAACTCTCTCTCTATAACTCCGAATCAAGTGGTCTTTGATGCTATGGAAAGCTAACGAAATTATCTACGTTTTGGTACCAATTTTGTGAGGTTTGGCTGAGTATTGAAGTCTGGGGACGAGTTTGAAGTCAGGGGTCCGAAACTGCAAATCTGCAGGATTTGGAACAAGAAAGTTAAAGGAAAAGTAAGGGATAGAACAAGGGGTCAAGTGAAGGATTAGCTAGCAACAAACCAAGTCTAAGGTGAGCTCCACAGGGTTTTAGAACCCATTTTGTGAGTTATGTTGAGTCTTTGTTCACTTTGAGCAAAGTTAGTAAATTGGTACCCTAATCCTTTTGGGTTGTTAATCCTTTGTTTAACTATGCCTTAACCATTCAATTTATAGTTGTAATTCATTCCTTATACTGTTATGATGTTAGGGTATGCCTTAATATGTCAAAAATGGTGATAAAAGCAAGTTTTGAACCATTCCTGTGCTGACAAGTTCGCAGTGCGAACTCAGGGTTACTGTTTGGCGAGGCCTCACTGCCTACCTTCGCAAAGCGAAGTAGACTTCGCAGAGCGAAGTTGAACAGACATTTCATGACTGTTCTGCTTCGTTCTGTGTACTGTTTACGCGTCAGGCCAGGCTTTTAATAACTGTTTATAATGAAAACCTTATTTTCCAAGATAAACACCATTCTTGAC
Organism: Medicago ruthenica; assembly: GCA_018208015.1. Lineage (NCBI taxonomy): Eukaryota > Viridiplantae > Streptophyta > Magnoliopsida > Fabales > Fabaceae > Medicago > Medicago ruthenica. Next base: position 35,239,173 of record CM031375.1, on the reverse strand, counting down.
ATGTTCAAAGGATTACTCAACATTTAAGGAATGAATGATTGGATAAGGAATTTGGTAAAGCATTAGGAATGCAAGTAAAGTTATTTAAACTATGGAATATTTCAATAACCAAGCGACGGCTTATGAGAACGATAAGCCTATGACATAATGATGAAGCTTAGAACCTTTATAGGTTAAGTACTAGAGATTCATTACTTTAAAGAATGAGAATTACGAGAGAGATTTAATACTCTAAGACTAGAACCTTATATAGGTTAAGAGTTCAAGCATTAGCAAGAGTAAGCCGTGGCCTTCGATGTTCGCGCCAGTGGGACACGAATGGTACACGTAGAGTTAAGATTAAGATTATTACCTTTAAGTCGTGACTTTCATCGTTCACGCCAGTGGGACATGAAAAGTTCACGCATCAGTTTACAGGATATTTATTTGCGTCTTCCGTTGTTCACGCCAGTGGGACACGGGAGGTATACGCATCAGTTAAGATTAATTTTAAGCCGTGACTTTCGTTGTTCACGCCAGTGGGGCACGAAAGGTTCATGTATAAGTTAAGACTAATAATGAAATATAATAATTCGCGTCTTCCGTCGTTCACGCCAGTGGGACACGGGGGGGTATACGCGTAAGTTAAGTCGTGTCTTCTGCTATTCACGCCAGTGGGATACAGGAGGTTCACGCCAGTGGGACGTGTTATTCCGCAAGGATGACCGCACGACGACAAGAGGAGTCCGGTGTTAGCCTGATATGATAGGAATTTTCACCGGTTATCAGGGGAATGTGCTTCGGGGTTACTCCACCCGGGGGCATTCCGTAAAATGAACCCAGATAATAATGTTTGTTCAACGCTAACAGCTAACATAAGACATTTATCAGTTAATTATTTATTATGTTATCAGACAGTGAATAGTTATCAGATAAGTATCAGATTCAGGTATCAGTTATCAGGCGGTGATCTTAGATTCCCCTCGATCACCCAGTTATCAGGATATAGTCTAGATCTCGGGACTATTCAGTATCAGATTCAGACAGTGATCCTAGGTTTCCCCTTGATCACTAGTTTAGCAGGAACAGTCAGGTAGCCCTCTATGGGTAAGGTTAAGACTTGGCGATCATAGGTATCCCCAAGATTGCCGAGGTAGGCACGGCGACCCTAGGTTCCCTGTGGTTGCCAACAGTAGGTAGGGTAGGAGCTCACTGAGACATTATGTCTCATCCCTATCCTTCTGGTGCAGGTTTTCAGGTAGCCAGTAGTTTGCAGATGAAGATCTTCATGATGATGCTGGATGGAGTGCAGTTGCTCGTCAAGGACACGCTCAGGAGGCTGACAGATTGTATATGTATATAGAAGTGTATGTTATGATATTTGGATAATTGTATAACGAGCAAATTTGTACTCATTCAGTTGTATGTATTATTGTTATTATTATTGAAAATTTTAATGTACCCAGTATCAGATTAATACACATGCTAAATATTCTAGATAATTTAGTATGGGTGTTACAATTGGTATCAGAGCAGGTCGATTCAGACCGTGCCTTGGGTCATTAGAATTTCAATACAAGTAGTGGAACCATTGGGTTCCGGATGTTGTTCTAAATGTCACATCTAGTTGAGCCTGATCAACTCAATCTAGTATATGACAGTTAGGATAAATGTCCGAGAGCTGAATGTGACCAAGGAGGAATGAAGTGTGTGAAGGGTGAAGATTAAGGTGATAGAATTTTAAGACGGAGTTGGCGAAGAAGTATTCAACGCCAAATGGTGGCCATCAAACCGTAAAGTGACTAAGCCTATTTATGGCAGAGTTTAGGAATGTCAAAAATATTTAAGGATAAGGTGAAGCACCTCAACCCAGTTGGACACGTCGTTGGACGATACCTCGTCTGCGGAAGACATACGGATTAAGAAATTGTGGAATACTCTAAGGAGTGACGTGGAACCTTAACGGGAACCGCAGTTCGAGAAGTTAAAGTGAAGAGAGGAATTATCGGTCGGTTTTTGAAACCTTTAGACTCCCAGCAAGAATAGAGTGTGTAAGAATCGGAGGACTCGCACACTCGAACCGGATAAGATTTTAGCCCAAACAGTTAAGAGATTTAGAATGGTCAGTCATCGGGATTTAGTGAACTGATGGACGAATAAAGTTGAATTTCCTTGATTGGGGTGAAGAAGGCAAGTTCAAGATGACACAAGATTATAGTAGACCAGTTTGGAAGGATAATCGGAAATTTTAGCCAAGAAATTATATTGAGACCGTATTATACGAAAGGTTAAGATTGTGGTTAATGCCAGTGAGTTTTAAGTTTTCAACTGATGAGTTTTCTTCCACAGTTATTCTAGAAGCTTAAAGAGGTCACCTCGTGTTGATAAGTTCCGAGGGCGGTAATAAGGTATAGATTTCGGATTGTTCCGCTATATGCAGAATTATTCAAGTGCTAAGATCAAGATTTGAATTGTGAATGCAATAACGAGTTGTTGAATGAAACAAAAGGTAATGATGAGGTTTTGAAGCTCAAGATCAGTTAACTGGAGGGATTCGAAGGTAACCTAAGAGGTATGGTAAAACCATAGAGACCATAATTGTCTCGGAAGAATTATGGGTATGAAATCCTTATGGATGGAGATAGAACGATTAGTAATGGGACTCAAACCCTCAATAGATTCAGTATATGTAAAAGATGTGAACCTCCAGGAGCCATAGGTCGTTTTAGAAGTTGACACAAGTGTTCGTGTGTGTGAATTTAAGTTGTCTCAAGCAAGCTTTCAGTCGGGTTGCGCAATGTTTTAATGATTATACATAAAGAGCTGGCCAAGAGATGGTTACGGAATTCAGGATATGGAAAGTAAAGTTAGAACCAGAGTATAACTATTTGATAGGAACATTGTTGAACTCTTGACAATCGTTGGAAACCGTTTACGAGTTCTGACGTTTTTATCGTGAAAGTAAGTGAGTATATGGTTCATGTCAGAAAGGAAGTACAGTGTCAGATGACGATCAATCAGTAAGTTAAACAGGTAGTTTAAGCCACAAGAGAATCAACGAACGTAAGATGATTTTGCTGTGATAGCTATAAGTCAGTCAGAGGATTTGATAAGGGTGTATTATTCCTACTCCAAAGTGTTTTGTTTAGATCAGAGTTGCGCAGCGAAAAGTAATTCAAGGATGCTTGTGTAGTCCTTTTCAGAAGAACCACAGGAAGGCAATAAGCGCCCAATTATTGAACCACATAATAGCAGTAAGCAGTGACGACTCGAACTTGTTATAAGTTCTAGGAGGAAATTTTAAACGTTAAGCCGAGGGATATTTCGAACCTCGAAATACAAGAGAAACGGAAATCGAAATAGTTTAGGATTATGTGATAAGAATGAGAAGAATATGTTCCTAGCACAATAAGTCTAGAGCAAGGAAAGTCACCGCTAATACGGTAAACTAGCTAATTTAGCCCAGTAACTTTAGGTGGACTTGAAGAGTAATGTTTAAGTATGAAGGTTTTTACCGGAACAGAATCGTTGATATTACCATAGCTTAGTAGAAGAGTTCGGAAATGATTGTACTTAATGTTCACTAGTAAAGAAAGAAGGACTTTTATGCAGATTAAAAGTCACTCGTAATCTACAGTAAAGAGGCTACGTAAGTTCAGGTTTTGATTAAAGGATTTAAAGTGTGCTATTTTGGTAGTACTCAAGTGGGGCTTTCTTTGAAAACAAGGATCTTGAAATTCAGCGTCTAGATTGAGAAAATAAGTTTGCGATGCCGATAGAATGTAATAATAATTTACGAGTTGATGTATACTCAAGTGATAAATACGAGTAACATTGGCGGGGCAAACCTGGCAAGCCAGTTGAAAGGCAAATCCCGGATGTTACAAGATGAGTTAAAAGAAGAAAGATTCCTAATCGATGAAGTAGTACCTCAAATATGTTAAGATTAAGAATGATGTCCCGTTAGTCGGACAAAGATGAGGTGATGTATTGTGTACCCGTCAGTAGTGTACACGTGCTCGCTTATATATGCAAACTATATGCTACGAATTATACTATGTGATAAAATGTAAGACGACTTATACCACTCATCACTTGGGCTAGACTCCTATGAGTCCTGGACTATCGATGCAGAAATATTTACGCTACGGCTAGAACTCGAGATAGTTAATGATTATGATAAGAAGCACATCGGGATGTTAGAAAGAAAGGAACAGGTGTTAGAGGTGAAACTTCCTGCTTATACTTGGAATATTAAACAAAGTTAGAATACTTCTTACATTTGTATGTGCGGGTATTATATCAGATGTTTTCGGTGTAAGGATGATTCTATATGGATTGGTGATAAAAGTCTATAAGTAAGTTGTCGTCGTATGAGACGAAAGTTAAAGATAATAATTCATGGGAATTAGATGCAGTGCAGCGAACCCCTTAAAAGTGAAAATATTTGAGAAGGATAAGATTATCCGGTATAGTATTTGAGATTTAGTGACCTTAAGTTGGTTTGCAAGAAGTATTTGAACCAGGATCAAAGTCAAGCGAGTTGGATATGATGGTTCAGATAACCTAACATCCTACTACGTAAGAATTATGCAAATTCGCCATGAACATTTTAGTTAAGGGAAAAGTTGTCGAGTATATTCGACGTATAAAGTTGGAAATCCAAGGGATTCCGATAAGCAAGTCAAGCTGGAGTTTCGAGCAAGTAGAGGATGTAGTGCGAGAGATTCATTCATGTATGATAATGGATTCTAAATTTCGAGGACGAAATTTCTTTAAGGAGGGTGGATTGTAATATCCCGCCTAAGATTCGAATATTTATTAATATTGAGACAGTGTATCAGAAATGTTGAGCAAAGGACAATTTGGTAAATTGTCAGTTAATGGGTTTATTTAGTGTGTTATCCCGCTCATAAGTATCAGTTATTAGTGTTGGAAACTTGTTTAGCAAGCATGGCATACTTGTAATAAGTGGAATGGCTTTTTGGTAAATAATGGGAATGTGGAGAATGTTTTAAAAATGAGTAGTAAGATTTTCTTACCACTTTTTCTCCCATTTCTACACTCTTCTACACTTTTCCATTGCCTTTCCATTTTCAGCTCTCCCTCTCCACCTCTTCTCCCTACTCTCACGCCCCCTCACCCTCTCCAACCATCCATCAACTCTTAATCCAAACTCTTGTAAGAAGAAGGTATAGCAAGTAAGCTTGTATTTGGTAAAGCTAGAACAAGAAAAGGTAAGAATCACTTTAATCTCCCTTTCTCACTTCAATTTTCGAGCCTATTCTTTGAGCCTAAACCTCTAATTCATCTTGCATGATGATTCCTAAAGAAGAAGAAGTTATGGATAGAGATTTGGAGGAAGTTGGAGAAACCCGTATTTGGGACAGGGCTCCATTTAAATGGTAATAACTCTCTCTCTATAACTCCGAATCAAGTGGTCTTTGATGCTATGGAAAGCTAACGAAATTATCTACGTTTTGGTACCAATTTTGTGAGGTTTGGCTGAGTATTGAAGTCTGGGGACGAGTTTGAAGTCAGGGGTCCGAAACTGCAAATCTGCAGGATTTGGAACAAGAAAGTTAAAGGAAAAGTAAGGGATAGAACAAGGGGTCAAGTGAAGGATTAGCTAGCAACAAACCAAGTCTAAGGTGAGCTCCACAGGGTTTTAGAACCCATTTTGTGAGTTATGTTGAGTCTTTGTTCACTTTGAGCAAAGTTAGTAAATTGGTACCCTAATCCTTTTGGGTTGTTAATCCTTTGTTTAACTATGCCTTAACCATTCAATTTATAGTTGTAATTCATTCCTTATACTGTTATGATGTTAGGGTATGCCTTAATATGTCAAAAATGGTGATAAAAGCAAGTTTTGAACCATTCCTGTGCTGACAAGTTCGCAGTGCGAACTCAGGGTTACTGTTTGGCGAGGCCTCACTGCCTACCTTCGCAAAGCGAAGTAGACTTCGCAGAGCGAAGTTGAACAGACATTTCATGACTGTTCTGCTTCGTTCTGTGTACTGTTTACGCGTCAGGCCAGGCTTTTAATAACTGTTTATAATGAAAACCTTATTTTCCAAGATAAACACCATTCTTGACATGTTCAAAGGATTACTCAACATTTAAGGAATGAATGATTGGATAAGGAATTTGGTAAAGCATTAGGAATGCAAGTAAAGTTATTTAAACTATGGAATATTTCAATAACCAAGCGACGGCTTATGAGAACGATAAGCCTATGACATAATGATGAAGCTTAGAACCTTTATAGGTTAAGTACTAGAGATTCATTACTTTAAAGAATGAGAATTACGAGAGAGATTTAATACTCTAAGACTAGAACCTTATATAGGTTAAGAGTTCAAGCATTAGCAAGAGTAAGCCGTGGCCTTCGATGTTCGCGCCAGTGGGACACGAATGGTACACGTAGAGTTAAGATTAAGATTATTACCTTTAAGTCGTGACTTTCATCGTTCACGCCAGTGGGACATGAAAAGTTCACGCATCAGTTTACAGGATATTTATTTGCGTCTTCCGTTGTTCACGCCAGTGGGACACGGGAGGTATACGCATCAGTTAAGATTAATTTTAAGCCGTGACTTTCGTTGTTCACGCCAGTGGGGCACGAAAGGTTCATGTATAAGTTAAGACTAATAATGAAATATAATAATTCGCGTCTTCCGTCGTTCACGCCAGTGGGACACGGGGGGGTATACGCGTAAGTTAAGTCGTGTCTTCTGCTATTCACGCCAGTGGGATACAGGAGGTTCACGCCAGTGGGACGTGTTATTCCGCAAGGATGACCGCACGACGACAAGAGGAGTCCGGTGTTAGCCTGATATGATAGGAATTTTCACCGGTTATCAGGGGAATGTGCTTCGGGGTTACTCCACCCGGGGGCATTCCGTAAAATGAACCCAGATAATAATGTTTGTTCAACGCTAACAGCTAACATAAGACATTTATCAGTTAATTATTTATTATGTTATCAGACAGTGAATAGTTATCAGATAAGTATCAGATTCAGGTATCAGTTATCAGGCGGTGATCTTAGATTCCCCTCGATCACCCAGTTATCAGGATATAGTCTAGATCTCGGGACTATTCAGTATCAGATTCAGACAGTGATCCTAGGTTTCCCCTTGATCACTAGTTTAGCAGGAACAGTCAGGTAGCCCTCTATGGGTAAGGTTAAGACTTGGCGATCATAGGTATCCCCAAGATTGCCGAGGTAGGCACGGCGACCCTAGGTTCCCTGTGGTTGCCAACAGTAGGTAGGGTAGGAGCTCACTGAGACATTATGTCTCATCCCTATCCTTCTGGTGCAGGTTTTCAGGTAGCCAGTAGTTTGCAGATGAAGATCTTCATGATGATGCTGGATGGAGTGCAGTTGCTCGTCAAGGACACGCTCAGGAGGCTGACAGATTGTATATGTATATAGAAGTGTATGTTATGATATTTGGATAATTGTATAACGAGCAAATTTGTACTCATTCAGTTGTATGTATTATTGTTATTATTATTGAAAATTTTAATGTACCCAGTATCAGATTAATACACATGCTAAATATTCTAGATAATTTAGTATGGGTGTTACAGAATCAAACCCATAACACAAATCATAATCAAATCCATACAACCAACACGAATCAATACCAAAACAAATCGAAACCCATAAACACAAAACCATTCTGATTCGAATCCGAACCAACAGAACCAACAAACCATACACAAACCCATCACAAATCCGAACCCACAAGCCAAAACAAGAACTCAAAACCGATCCGAACCAAGGCCGAACGAAAAGTTTAAAGCCAACGAAAACAGAGATGAATCCAACGCCATCGAACGCAAGCAGAGTCTAGGTAGGCTTTTCCTTTCGCTTTAGTTCAGATCTAGAGTTTTAGGGTGTTTTTTTTTTGGAAAACCAAGCTTTGATTCGCAAAAGAGAAAGAAGAGAGGATGTGAGTGGACGTGAGAAAAAAGAGAATGAAAAGAAAATGGTGAGGACATGAGAGGACTTGAGAGAAAGAGAAAGGATGTGAAAAAAAATGAGTGGATGTGAGATACAGTGAGAGGAACGAGAAAGAAATTGAGAGAAGGAGAGAAAATAGGAAGAAGAAAGAGAAAGAGTAATGAAAATGAATTAAAAAAAACCAGTTTCTGATTTAAGTAGACTGCTGAACCGGTCTGGTTCTTTCGGACCGAACCAGACCGGTTCACCCTGGACTCAGCCTTCTGGACTTTTCTCTTGGCCCATTCTCTTTTTTTCCTTTTCTTGTCTGATTTCTACTCTTTTACTTTCTGCACTCCCCTTATTACTTCTGCACCCCCCTTTCTTCCTCTCTATTCTTTTATTTTTTTTTTATTTCTTGCACTTTTTTTTTATTTCTTTTATTTTTATGCACTTTATTTATTACTTTTAATTTCCAGTACCATGCATTTTTCTTATTTTTATTTTATTGCATCATGTTTATTTTTTTGTCTTGCATTTTCTATTTTCTTTTATTTTATGCATCATATTTAATTTTATGCCTTGCATTTTTATTATTTTCTTTATTTAATTTTCCAGCACCATATTTAATATTCAGTCTTGCATTTTATTTTCCAGCTCCATATTTATTTTTTGCCTTGCATTTTTTTATTTTCTTTTATTTTACGCATCATATTTATTTTATTGTCTTGCATTTTTATTTTCTTTTAGCATCATGTTTATTTTTATTGTCTTGCATTTTTATTTTATTTTCAGCATCATATTTATTTATGCCTTGCATTTTTATTTTTTTTATTTACTTTAAGCACCATATTTATTTATTGTTTTGCATTTCATGCATTTTTTATTTCTTTTTTAGCATATTTACTTTAATGCAATTGCAATTTTATTTTATTTTATTATTTTTGTTACTTGTTTTCTTGCCATTAGAATGTATCTAGGTCCAATGTAAATAAAATATAAATGAGAATATGCACCGACACCACATTTATTTTTTATGCTTTATGTCGAGGGCGATTATGTAATTTGGACCGTATCCGAGGAAAAGGACCCTCACTTGATCCAACGTCAGTTTGAGGGATCCGGTGCGTTTAGATATCTCAGCATAACTTAGTCTCAGGACCCTAGGACTTAATCAAAATTTTCATAAAAAAGTCAAAAAAGTCAAAATCCAAAAACATTTTATAATCAAAGTCTTCAAAAAAAAAAAAAGTCAATCTTTTATCTTTTCTTTCTTAATCAAATTTTCAATCAACCTTTAATCAATCAAAACTTTTTTCTTCAATTTAAAATCAATCAAACTCACTTCTTTTTTCTTCTTCTATGCCTTTACGGCCTCTCATCTTTCTTAAAACCTTTTTCAAACTTTAAAATCAATCAAAACCAATCACTCAGCTTTTTACCCCGAACTACGAGATTTTGATCCCGCTCGGGTACGTAGGCAAAAGACCTTGTCTTTCCAAATCAATAAAAATAACCAAAACATTTTCTTTCTTTTAATTTTCTCACTTTAATCTTTCTACACTTAAGCCTTTATTTTATAACAAATAATAATTTAGCATAAAGATAAAAATAAGCAAGAGGTTCCTATAGAGTACTATAGACGTTTAGGGTGCTAATACCTTCCCTTTGCGTAACCAACCCCCGGACCTTTGATCTCTCTTTTAAAAATAGGGTTTTCGAACTTTCTCCCTTTTCCTCGGAAAAATAAAAGATCGGTGGTGAACTTAAAATTGCGAGTCAACGCTAATTAATAGCTTGATCTCCGAAAATCACCGCGACAGTCTCCAATAATATATTACCACATTATGATAAATTAATACTAGATCTCAAAAGAAGAAGTAAAATAAATTTGAAACTGAATGTTTTACACAACCGTACCTTGTCTCAACCAGTAAAATGTTAAATTTGCTAGATTGGACGTTGTAACCATGGTTCGAACGTCAAGCTCTTTACTCGTGTGTATGAGTTTCAACGGTTGTTTGACATTTCATCCATCTATAAAAAAAAAAATTTGGGCTATGAGGGTAGCCCATTGGGTTGGATTATCACATTAGAACAACCACATAAGTGAAATTGAACATCACATTTGTTAGAAATCTGTTTTGGGAAAAAATATGTAACACTTAAAACAATGAAGAAAACAATGAAGGCTGCATGTTGATCACCAAAGCGTGTATTTTCACGCTAACCTTTAGGTTTGATTCGCCCCACCAATAAGTATATATTGGGTGCAAATGGTATGAACAACGAATCCCCTTTGAGATACTCTGGATTCCTTAATGTGATTTGCCCAAGCACACTAAGCGTATCTTTCAATAACATTTTAAAGAAAAATGTTTCCTACACTTCACTCACGCATTAGAGAAGATGGGGATGATTTAGAGTACAAAAATGTTAGAGAATAAGGCCATGTAACTTGAAAAATTTGAGTGCATTCTTTTGGTTCCGTACCATGTATTTATAACACATGATATACCGCTTCATATATGAAAAAGCAACCTTTCACCAAGAGTTACATTCATTTAAAATCATAACTTTTGATTCAATAAATGTATTGGTTCACTTACAGTTATGTAATAACAATGAAACAATGCATTCCAATCAAATATATGAAGAATTACAGCATTCGAACCCAAAAGCATGAGAAAAACGCCTAGGGCCAACCTCTGGCGCCTAGCGTTCAATCATAGAGAGCCAACACTCTGGTTGCTTTTACAAGTGTCCCGACGTTGTGTTATGACTGTTTTCCTTGTGTTTTTCATCATGTAGTTGGCCTTGAGTTTTTCAATAAGTTGAAGATGATTCCATTATTTTGGAAAACACTCAAAATCCCCCACCATTTTCAAAATAACTAAATCCCATAATTTCGGAAATATCATGGTTTCAGATAATGTTATCTCACGATTTGAACCATTATTTAGTGAGTTAAGTTTTCACTCATCCCCAAATAGATTGGCAGACATGTTTTGGACCAACTATTCATTAAAACAAATGTGCATAACTCACATAAAATCTCAGTACTATCAAAAGAATTATAAAAATGACACATTTGATAAGGCCTTATGTCATTTTTTTTTTTTCATGAGAATTTAAGAGTCAGACTCTTGAACTTTATGAAGCGGTCCCACTTCATTCTTATATAGGTAGAATATATCAGAAATGCACATAAGTATGCATTACATCAAATATATGATATATGTCCATTAAGAGGAAAACCTCATCCTACTCATTTTATTCTTATGGTCCAAGTACTTTTACCCCTAAGGATGTATCTATTGTCAAATACTTCAATCACCCTAATAATGTACTTTCACCATTGAACCAAAGACTTGATGCTACTCAAGTGTGGATTGAGTTTCCACCATTGGCGACCAATTAGATATGGGCTTATATCACATCTGTAACGATGTCTTCAATGTCCTTTAACATAATATCATAAGACATCATATCTTTGTCAATCAATTCGTCAAATAATTTAAAGACTTTCTTGTAACTTTAATAACTTTGAATATTCAATCACTCGCATAGCCATGTCTTATATGTATTCTTAATAGTTTAACCAATTATCACAAATTCATGACTTTTTAGTCGTTAACATACATTTTAAATCTTTTCCCTTTTGTTATTAAATATTTAATAACAAGCTTTACGATTTAAAGTTCCACTTTATTACAACCATACGTAATACAACAAACACCCAATAACAAGAACATATATGATATTAACATTTTTAAATTAACAACAACCATAATAATAAAGTTGTCATAAGCAACATATAATTAATAGGTTGACCAACCATGTTAAGTATAAACACATAACCAAATTAAATTTAAAAACCTAGAATTAAGTTCATTCTATAGACAACACTTGTCATTTCACATAACATATACACACATTTTTTTTCTAAGCCAGGAGAAATGACAGGCATCAAAAAGAGTCGTCGACATCCCAACTAGGTTGGCATCCCAACTATTCAGTTGTGATTATATCCATCATACCACTATGTGTAACCACCTAAGTACATTCAACCATAGTTTCCAATACATCCACATGTGTCTGAGATACCGATTCCATACTAGTTTCTTGCAAAGATGCGGAATTATTATCTACCCGAGCGGAATAATGTGTTTCACCCATGACCAAAGTTGAACCACCTCCACCTAGGGAACTTACGGCGTCACGATTAGGGGTCTGTTTAACACCTGAAGCGGACTCTTTATCTCCATGGGCTGTCCTGTCAGCTTGGACTATGAACTGCTTAGGAGTATGCACGTCAACGTGCGCTACCAATGTGTGAATCTTTGCGGCAAAAAGCACCGTATGTCCTTTTGTATTCTGTGAGTCATCCTGAAGCACGTCAACGTGCGCTACCAATTCTGAAGAGTTAACCAATTCGTGCGCATTCACATGAGACTTGCCAACATGATGCACGTCAACATGATGCACGTCATCATGCGCTACCATTCACGCTCAACAAGAATCTCATCAAACATTCTCTTGGACAAATCAATATCAACCAAAATCCGAGCATGTTGACTATATGAGGAATATTGTGATAATGTTGATTTGTTGATGTGATTACATGTTGATGTGGTGATGAGATGATTTGATGACGTGTGGATGTATTGATTTGACGATGTGTTGGTGTGTTGATATGTTATATGATGAAGTGATTATTTAACAATGAACTATATGATGTCGTGCATTGTCGAATCTATACTTGGTATCCATGCATCATGGTCAATCCAATCTTGACGTTGTGAATCTTGACGTTGTGGGAGAAATCAGTAATATACCTCTGACTATCCAAAAAATTTACGTTGTGGGATCACTCAGTAACATAACTCTGATATCCAAAACCTGGTACCACATGCATATAAAGTCGAGTTAGCACATTGCATACATCACTGCGAGTCTATGTGGAAGATGTGTATTTGATTATATTTGAAGATGTGGAATGTGACTATGTGTATGTGGAAATGTGTTTAATTGAATATAAGATGTTAGATGATGAGTTTATTATATTAATGTGTAAATGGTGTATACTTGTATGTCTTTAATTATCTTAGATGAGAATATGTACTTGTGATGTGTTAGCTAAGACTAGTTAACTTTAAGACACACACACACACACACACACACACACACACACACACACACATATATATATATATATATAGTATGATTTGTTGCTTATTCATGATGAATATCTGTTGAATGTATAGTTCACATGTTTGTTTATCCTTTAACTATACATGCGTTCGCATTTTTCCATGTGTTGAATATTTCTCACCCTTTTGCTGGTTTCCGCCTACGCCCTTGTGGTGTAGACTTGCAGGTCGAGGAAGATTAGTTGATGTGAGTTTTTCGAGGATAGCTTTGGAGCCTACTCGTTCTTTACAATTTTCTTTTGGAGTCTAGCATAGTATTGCTCTGATTAGGACTGTTGAGATTTATTTTATGTCTTCCAGACTTATTTATAGAACCTTTGAGTTCTCTTGTTGATGTACTTCTGAAATTTGGTGTTAACCTTATGTTGTTGAGATTATTCTGCCCGTTTCTAAGACTAAAAATATGAGAATGAGACAAAAACTAAGTGATTTTAAATGGAGGGACCGATTTAGTGAGTGAGTGAAAATTGTACGACCAAAATTGTAATGAAGTCTAAGCATTACTTTATAAAATATTTTAATTTTAAAATTAATATTTGAAATTCAAGATGTGATGCAATGTATATTCATTACTATTTTGTAATTATTTTAATTATTAAAATAATTTATTAAATTAATTCATATAAAATTTTGAATAATAATATTTTAATTAATGTAATAATATTTCTATTATTAAAATAATATATTTATTCATTATTATAATATATGAATTTTGTAAAAACTTTTATTTATTATTAATAATTATTATTCAATTTGGTCAAAAAAAATATTACTAAATTAAAATAATATTCTAATTATTAAATTAAAATATTAAATAATTAATAAATTTAAAAATATTAATTATTGGATAAGAACAAATTAATAATGACAAAGATATGAAGTTTGCCCTTCTAGGCATAGCCACATCATCAAATTTGACCCCAAAATGGATGAAGAGACCAAGATTCATACAAAATTTAAATCGGGGACCACTAAACTGGTTTTTTTAAATGTGGGACCACATTTTATTTTTTTAATAAGAGGGTGAACAAAAGCCCATTCAAGTTTTTTTTTCATTCTAATATGTTTGTTACACTCTCATCCTTTAAGAGATTCTTGAACTAAATTACCAAATCATCTGATGATCATGGGTCATGCTATTGTTTTAGTTGTTTTTGATGTCTTTTTGTACATACTAGAGAGTCTTTTCTTGGTTTTTTATGCTGGTATTAGACAAAGTTTACCAGGAATGGTCAAAGGCCAAGTGACTTTGGAATGGGCAAGTTTTGCAAGATTTTGGGAAGATTTTAGAAGTTTTTGTTGCTGGAAATATCGTGCCACGATGGACATGTGTCGTGGCACAATGAGAAGAGTGTCATCTGAAGTATTTCTTTTTTGGAAAAATCGTTCCACGATGGGATGTGCATCGTGCCACGATGAAGTTTTGATGGCCTTGACTTGCAGTTTAATGAGGCCATCGTGCCACGATGGACCTGTGTCGTGGTACGATGGGTCGATTTCAGAAACTAATGCTATAAAAGCCAGGTGCGTTTTCAATGCAAGGGTTGGATTTTTAGAGAGAGAAACTGAAGAATACACTTTGAGATCGATCTTGGAAAGGAGCTGTTCAAGTTTAGGAGACTGGAGTTGAAGCTTTTCATCCTCTTTCTTTATGTGTAATGTCTCTAAGTCTTGCTATTTTATGTAATTGGAACATGAGTAGCTAATTTCTCTATTGTTAGGGACAAGATTAGCTAGATGATGACTTTGCCTTGTGACCTTCTGTTGACCATTGAATAAGTTTATTGAATCATATTTCTTATCTTTGTGCTTAATGCTTTTATTGATTGATCACCTATAAATTGATTTATGGTTCATATTGTGAAACGGAAGTTGAATTTATGAATGCTTTAAGATAAGAAATTATTGCCTTTGTATTCTAGGAATAGATACAAACCCTTGACACCATTTAGAAATTCTTGCTCGTTCATGCTTAATTCTAATTTTGAATTCACTAAGGAATTAGGGTTTATTTTAGAATTAACGATTCTGACGCTAAGGAATTATGACAAGAGTAATTTAGAGAATTCGGTTATGATTCATTAAATAAGTTCATTGGTCATATTTAAGTGAGTAGCTTAAGTCTATTGTCTAGTGAAACTCATCCCTGACAAGTTGTCTCTTTTTGAATTTAAACCAATTTTATTCTCCCTAATTTTCATTATTGTTATAAAAACAAATATTATACTTTTTTGTTCAATTGAGTTCTAAAATTATATCACGACAGTATAACGTAGTCCTTGGGTTCGACACTCGGTTTACCATTTTAACTTTACTACTTGAACGATTTCGTACACTTGCGAAAATCAATATCAAGTTTTTGGCGCTGTTGCCGGGGACTACCAAATCACCGTTGAATCTTAATTTTTTTACTTAATTGAAATTTTTTGCTCTGCAATAAAAATTTTTGACGCATTTTATTTTAGCTTTTCCCTAGTACTCTATAACTCACATTTGTCTAATCTTGTATGCGAGGCCAGGCCTCAGCTGAACTTCTCTTTGACAAAGAAATTGAAAAGACTTGCCTAGCAAATCAGAAAGCGGCCCAATTAAGAAAGCGCAGAGAGAGGGAAGGGACAAGTGACGTAAAGATTGACACAGACGAACAGGTAGTCGAAGAGATAGCAATCATCGAAGAGATGACAGAACTAGATCCACCACCACCTCCACCTGAAGAGAGACTTCTCGGAGACTATGGTGCCCGTGATCAAAACCGAAACAGGTTGACCATTGCTAATCAGCCTGTGACGGTCAACAAGTTTGAAATTAACCCAGGGTTACTTCGTGAATTGAAGGAAAAACAGTTTGCGGGAAAGTACAATGAAGAAGCCAAACACTTACGGTTATTTCCATTCTCCCTAACTGTTGATGCGAAAGAGTGGTTTGATTCTTTACCAGCTTGGAGTATCACAACGTGGAATGAAATGGAAGATAAGGACTTGAAGCAGTTCTTTCCTACAACATTGTTTGTGCGGAGGTGACAAGACATTTCCAACTTTCAACAGAAGGAGGGAGAATCGCTTGGAGAATCCTATAAGAGGTATAAGAAGTTGTTATCAGCATGTCCGAAACACAATTATGATGGTACAGTTCAGATGCATATTTTTTGTAATGGTCTACACCTCGCTACTAGACAAGTCCTTGACACAGCTTCTGGTGGTTCCATAACTTTCAAAACTGCTTCTCAAATCATAAAAGTCATTGAAGCGGTTGCATTGAATGAACAAATGGAGATGTATGACAGAACAGGTGGCACAAGAGGTGGACTCATAGACTTGAACCAACTTGAACAAAAAATGCTCAAAACATACTCACCAGCAAGCAGATTCAAGAAGCGGTGCCAGCTGAAGTAACAAAGAGAATGACAACTCTTAATATAAGCCAACCTTTAGTTGCTCCGGTGAACCAGATGAACATAGTAAAGTGCGATTGGTGTGGAGGTCCTCATTTCACAATGCATTGTGAGGTACCTATGGATGCCTCTCTCAAGTAGAAGCGGTGAATTTCCTAAGAAATCAAGGGGGTCATCAAGAGAACAATCTGTATTCTAACACTTTCAATCTAGGATGGAGAAATCATCTAAACTTTTTGTGGAAAACTCCACAAAATGGCCCTCAAAATCCACAATAAGGAGGTTACCAAGGAGGCCAATCTAATCCAACTCCACCAAAGAAGGTCGATTGGGAGTTAGCCATTGAAACAATGGCCTCAAGCATGAACTCTCTTACTCATGAGACAAAAGCTACAGAAAAGAACACAACAACTTCGTTCAAAAACCTTGAAATCCAAGTTGGTCAAATTGCTCAACAGCTTTCACAAAGAGCTCCATGAAATCTTCCAAGCAACACAGTTACTAATCCTAAAGAACATGAGAGTGTGAATGCAGTCATGACTAGAAGCAGGAGGGTCGAAGAATCACAACTACCTAAAGATACACAAGGTGGAAGTGAATCTTCCTCCGAATTGGTCGAAATACAGATTGATGTTCAAGAAAGTATCCCGAAAGATGTGGCTGAAGAACCAGAAAAAATAAAGAAAAATGAGTTACCAAAGCCACAAGTCAAACTATCATTCCTACAAAGGTTGAAAAAAAGAAAAAGATAAAAAAATTTTTGGTAAGTTCCTCGAGATGTTCAAAAAGTTACAAATCAACATCCCTTTTGCCGAAGCTCTTGAACAAATGCCAACCTATGCAAAATTCATGAAGGACATCATTTCAAGGAAGATAACGATAGGTGATAAGGATGTGATGCTCACTGAACAATGTAGTGTGGTGTTGCAAAGAAAGATTCCAAAGAAACTCAAAGATCCCGAAAGCGTTACGATTCCTTGTTGAAATTCTGGCAGTTAACTGGTTCTGAACCAGTAAAACAGAGTTTGAAAACTAATGTTCAGAAGCAGAAAAATAAGGTGCAGAAAGTAAAGGACGCAATGGGTTTGTTAACCCAGTTCGGTGCAAACTTCACCTACTCTGGGGGATACCAATCCAGGAAGGAAATCTACTAAAGGAATCAACCCAAAGACTCAGACACAGACCCCCCTGTTCCCAGCCTTAGCAATCAATCTCCACTTAGTCTAGACTTCTACCCACGCATGAGTATTAGAATCCACTAACTTCCTATTCAAGCAACAACCCAGTTACTTGAACTACCCTTTGAACTTAGACCAGTTCTGAAACAAACAAACCAGAATTTGAAGAACACACTTCAATACAAAAACTTCATTCTTGCTTAAAAGCTTTGAATGAATTACAACTCAATAAAACCTAAACCAACTCAAAACATATGAGTGGTGCACAAAACAAAGCCTAAGCTTACACAGACAAAAACTCTAAAAACTCTAAACTCTGAATTCTGGTTTTTGACTCATGAAATTTCCAATAGCAAAGCCCTCTTTAAATAGTCTTCAGCAGCAACATAATTCTGAACACAATCTTCAAAGATATACTCCCAGAATTATTTTAGAAGCAAATAGAAGCTCACATAAAATTCACAAATATATTTTCCAAAGATTTCCTTGAAAATATATTCACAAATAATTGAATCAAATCTTCAGAACATATCTTGCGCGAAAATAATTCCTTCTAGAAATGAAGCTTGGATAAATCTTCAATTAAATCTTCAAAAGATACTGTTCTGAAATACTTTGAAGCTCAAAAAGGAAACAAATAATTCTGAATCAAATCAAGCAAAGATCCCTTTGCAATATATTCATTCATAAAACACGAAGCCAATCTTCATAAGATCTTCACCAAAAAATATTCAGCCTTCTGGAAACTTTAGCATGAATAAAACTTCAGAAAATCTCCAAGAGATACGCACAGAAAGAATCCGATTGAAAGAAAAAATCCAGCTTCTGAAATCAGCTTCTGAAGACTTCTTTAACACATAGAGACGCAACGCTTGAGCACTTTGATTTTACCAAACAATGTAGCCAACACAAAATAACCAACACTTGTCCTATTGGGGATAGAACTTTCAAGAAAGCACTGATTGATCTTGGAGCCAGTGTAAGTTTAATGCCTTTATCTATCTACAAGAATTTGGGGATCGGAAAGGTAAGAGATACAAGAATGACTTTGCAGTTCGCGGACAAATCCTACAAATATCCTAATGGTATCGTGGAGGATGTGCTTGTAAAGGTCGACAAATTCATCTTCCCCGTCGACTTTGTTGTTCTTAAGATGGAAGAAGATGAGTATATACCGCTGATTCTCGAAAGACCATTCTTACAAACTGGAAGATGTATGATTGATCTGGAAGATGGCACGTTGACTCTGAAAGTTGACGATGAAGTTGTTAAGCTCAATGTTCTCCAAGCTATGAAACATCCAAAGGAAAAGGAAGAATGTTACATGGTAGACATGCTTAGCTCGATTGTGAAAGAAAAATTAGAAGCCGAAATGCCAGTTTTACCACTTGAAAGAGTATTGAGTTTACCTCCAGAAGTTGTTGAAGAAAGAGAAGATCCTAGAGAATGTGATGTTCTAGCTATGTTGGAAGCCTTTCCATCTTACAACCGTTGCACACCGATTAGATGGGAGGATCTACATCTGAATGAAGAATTTGTTGAGAAAAAAATCAAAGAAAGCATCGGTAGTTGAGCTAAGCAACTAACCCCTCATCTAAAGTATGTGTTCCTTGGTGAGAAGGAAGAGTACCCAGCTATTATCAATGCAAGCCTGAGCAAACTTGAAGAAGAAAAGCTTTTTAGAGTTTTAAGAATGCACAAGGGTGCCATAGGATGGTCCGTTGTCGATTTGAAGGGTATACCTCCTACTGTGTGCATGCATAAGATTTTGATGGAAGAGAAGTACAAACCAGTGGTTCAACCACAACAGAGTCTCAACCCAACCATGAAGAAGGTGATTAGAAAGGAGGTGGTTAAGTTACTTGAAGCCGGTCTTATTTATCCTATTTCAGACAGTACGTGGGTTAGTCCGGTCCAAGTTGTTCCTAAAAAGGACGGGACTACTATAGTGATGAATGAGAAGAATGAGTTGATCCCGACTCGTACAGTTACTGGGTGGAGAGTTTGCATAGACTATAGACCGTTGAACATTGCTACAAGGAAGAACCACTTCCCACTACCGTTTATTGATCAGATGCTTGAAAGGTTGGCGGTTTATGACTACTACTGTTTCTTAGATGGGTATTCTGGTTACAACCAAATTGCGGTAGCGCTTGAAGATCAAGAGAAAACAACTTTCACATGTCCTTATGGGATATTTGCTTGCAGGAGAATGTCGTTCGGGTTGTTAAATGCCCCCGCCACTTTTCAAAGGTGTATGATGTCCATATTCTCTGATATGATTGAAAAACATATCGAAGTATTCATGGATGACTTTTTTGTTTTTGGCTCTTCTTTTGATAACTGTTTGCATAATTTATCTCTTATTTTGGAAAGATGTCAAAATTCTAATTTGGTCCTAAATTGGGAGAAATGCTATTTCATGGTGAGAGAAGGAATTGTTCTTGGTCACTGAATCTCTTACAAAATGATAGAGGTCGGCCAAGCAAAAATTGAGGTAATTGAAAAACTTCTTCCTACTAATGAGAAAGACATTAGGAGTTTTTTAGGATATGCAGGTTTTTATAGGAGGTTTATTAAAGATTTTTCAAAAATAGCAAAACCCCTTACTAATCTGCTTGTAAAAGACACACCTTTCCAACTCAATGATGATTGTTTGAATGCTTTTAATACTTTGAAGCAAAAATTGATAGCTGCCCCCATTGTCACTGCTCCTGATTGGTCACTACCTTTTATTATGTGTGACGTAAGTGACATAGCTGTTGGGGCAGTGCTTGGGCAGAGAAAAGATAAGTTGTTGCATGTCATTTATTATGCAAGTCATGTTTTAAATCCAGCACAACTTAACTATGCCACCACTGAAAAAGAATTTATGGTTGTTGTTTATGCTTTTGATAAATGTAGATCTTACTTGTTAGGGTCTAAAGTTATTGTTTACACTGACCATGTTGCTCTAAGGTATTTGTTTTCTAAGCAGGAATCAAAACTGAGACTTCTTAGGTGGATATTGTTGCTACAGGAATTTGACTTAGAGATCCGAGAAAAGAAGGGGTCAGAAAACACTATAGCTGACCATCTCTCCCGACTAGAGAAGATGGACGAAACTGATGATTAGCGGCCTATCAAAGACCTCTTTGCAGATGGTCACATCTTAGCGGTGACGATGATGTCATGGTTTGCGGACATTGCAAACTACATGGTAGGTAAGGTAATACTTGCTGACTTCAACTCTCAACAACGTCAGAAATTCTTGCATGATTGTAAGTCATATGTGTGGGATGAACCTTATTTATATAAAAGGGGGGTTGATGGCTTGTTAAGAAGATGTGTTCCTGAGGATGAGCAAGAAAAGGTGTTGTGGCATTGCCATGATTCAAACTATGGTGGCCATTTTAGTGGAGATAGGACTGCTGCAAAGGTCCTCCAATCCGGTTTGTTTTGGCCAACATTGTTTAAAGATGCTTTTACCTATGTTAAGAGATGTGACCGCTGCCAATGCACAGGTAATATTTTAAAAAGGAATAAGATGCCTCAAAACCCTGTGTTAGAAGTGGAAATATTTGATGTGTGGGGTATTGATTTTATGGGACCATTCCCATCCTCGTACTCAAAGGTTTACATTTTGGTGGCAATGGACTATGTCTCTAAGTGGGTAGAAGCTATTGCCAGTCAAACTAATGATGCCCAAGTAGTAATTGCTTTCCTTCAAAAAAATATTTTTTCATGCTTTGGGGTCCCAAGAGCATTAATCAGTGACGAAGGAACACATTTCCTCAACCGTGAGATGGAGACTTTGTTGAGAAAGCACAATGTGCATCATTAGATTTCAACATCGTACCATCCTCAAACAAGTGGACAAGTGGAGGTATCCAATAGGCAGATCAAGCAAATTCTAGAAAAGACTGTTAATTATTCACGGAAATATTGGTCGGTCAAGCTTGATGATGCATTGTGGGCATACAGAACTGCATTCAAAACTCCTATAGGTATGTCTCCTTTTCAAATTGTTTATGGAAAATCATGTCACTTACCGTTGGAACTAGAACACAAAGCATTGTGGGCCACTAAATTCCTGAATTTTGATCTATCCAAACCAGGTGAATCCAGGATTCTTCAACTCCATGAGTTAGATGAATTCTGGAATTCAGCTTATGAAAATGCCAAAATTTTTAAAGAAAAAAAATCAAAAAATGGCATGACAAAAAGATTCAGAATAGGGAATTTAGGGAAGGGCAACTAGTTCTACTTTTTAATTCCAGGTTGAAGTTGTTCCTTTGAAAGCTGAAGTCAAGATGGTCAGGACCATTTAAAGTGGTGAAAGGTTTTCCTTATGGCGCCATTGAGGTGAAGGATCCTGACTCTGAAAGAACTTTCAAAGTTAATGGGCAGAGGCTCAAACCATACTTTGGGGGAGAGTTCGAGCGTCCAACTGAGTCTATTAATCTGAAATCCACTTAAGCAGTAGTGCGTCAAGCTCGGGACGTTAAACATGCGCTAGGTGGGAGGCAACCCACTAAGTCTTTGGTTTTTAGGTTTGTTTTAATTTTTGTTGTTGATTAGAAGTTTTGAAATTGAAGCTGCGAGATATAAAATTTTTTTAAAACCTTGCTGGAAACATCGTGCCACGACAAATTGCCATCGTGCCACGATGCTGAGAATTTTTTTAAAAAGTTACTGGATTTTTCGCGGCACGATGCATCCCATATCGTGGCACAATGTGGAAAAGAAGAAGAGTAGAGTTGGCCACTGGAAACATTGTGGCACGATTATTGATGATCGTGGCATGATGTTGCCCAGAAACTATGATCATGGCACGATGCTTTGTGATCGTGACACGATGGCTGATTTTTTTTTGAAAATGTGACCTTTACAAAGTAACATAGTGGCACGATACCCCCATATTGTGGCACGATGGTGTTTTCTATAAAAAGGGGTATGGATTTTTCTTGTTATTCCATAGTGTTATTCTGCCCAAATCTCTCCAACATCTCTCCCTACACGAATTTGCACCCCCACTCACCCCATTTCCACCAAACAACCAAAAATCATCACCCAAAATCACTACAAATTATCTTCATCTTTCCATATTCCAAACATCCACTCAAATTCATCAAAACCTAACAACTTACCCTTTTTCTTTCCAATTACCTAAACGAAAAATCAAACCACCTAAAACCCTCATCCACACTCACAAATGGCTTCAACATCCAACAAACGCTCTAGATCCCGTAGGAACCAACCTTCACCACCACCCTCACCTCAAGAACCAACCTATGAGAGATTTGAGACACCGGAACATGCTGAGAGATTCGAGAAGATTAAGGGGTACAAGTTCTCCGAAGAGTGTAGGTTTGACTTCATCAACCTCCAGAGGTACCCCAAATTTGAGACTGCGTTCAATGCTTTGAATTGGAAAAGATTAAACAATGTGGTTACTAAGCAAAGCACGGTCCATTGCTCTTGAGTTCTTTGCCAATGCTCACGACAAGGGAAATTACTATGTCTCCTATGTGCGTGGGAAGCAGATTGATTATAGTGCTAGGGCTATTAATGCATTATTGGGGATGACACCTCCTAGGTTGTGCCATGTGGAGAGAAGAAGAAGCGTGAGTGAAAGGAACTTCCCCACTGATTATGAGTTCCTTCAGATTCTACAAGAGGTGGGAAGAGAAGGAACTGATTATGTGCGCTCTCACGCAAACGGGTACCCAACTAGGCTAGATGTGGTTGACTTGAAGCCAGGCTACAAGGTGTGGGCATCTTTTATTCATTCTACTGTTGAGAGTGTATCTGCTACTTTGGAATTACCTGTCCATAGGTTATATATTCTAGAGGCTATCATTTTTTGGTATGGTATCAATTTAGGTAGGCTACTAGCGATGAGTATCAAAGAGATGACCGACAACAAGTTCTCTGTTACACTTGGGCACTGCTGTTTGATTAATGCTTTGTGCCAAGCTCAGTCAGTTCCAGAAGAGCTTGCAGATGTCATGCTGAAGTCCAAAGGTGACATAAATGACACCGCTATGGTGACGTTCAAGAAGACTCAAGCAACACCACAAGTTTGTGGGGAGGCTTCTTAGCCTATGCAGGAAGATGTGTCATAGTCATCCCATCAGGCACCACAACATCCACCTCTGCACCCAATGATGTTGGACTACATGTGTGGAATGGCCAACTGGGCTGAAGACACATCATCACAACTGTATGTGGACAGTCCTTACTCTTCTGCAGAGCTATCTCTTGCAGCAGATCAACATCGTCATCGAGCTCTCTAAAGTAATGCCTTCCAGAGGTTCGAAATGGAGGCAAACATGGAAAACTACTTCATTGATTAGAGGGGGCGAGCTCAGGTGCAAGAGCAGCGATTGTGAGAGGATTTCCAGAGAGGAAAACATGCTAATGAGGAAATGGCTAGGGAGTTCTATGTTGATCTTGCAACTCGATGTGCTGATTCAGATGAGGATATGTGATTCGACATGGAGTGCAGTAGTCTAGTTTTCATCAGCAGTTTCTTTACTTTCAGTATTTTAATGTTTTGTTGTTTTGTTTGGTATATTGTTTTAAACATTGTGTGGCCATGTCAGCGCGATATTCTGCTGTATTCCCTATTTGTACTGCTCATCTTTGTTTATTATTAATGAATTTGCTTATTTTTGGAATTTTACCAATCTTATAACAGTTGTTTTCCCAATGATATGTCAAACAAGATTCAAAGGAGGGCGATGCCCCATGAATTCAATATGAAGTGTATGGCAAGTGGAAAGTAGGTCGCCACAACTCCCAGAAAACTCAACTTGTAAGGTCCATAGCCCAAATCTTTAATTTTTTTTTCAATTGTACATATTTGAGTGTTCCATGCAGCTGTCATTTCTAGAACTTGCGGTGTTTCATTATTTTGTTGATTGGTCTTGTTTTGTACACACTAAGGCAAAGTGCTTGAATACGTAGAGCCTTCTTGAGCCACCTTGATTATAATGTTATACTTACCCTTTGCAAAGCCAAGTTGAGCCTTTAGGTTTAGACCCTTTTGTTCGGTGACTAAATACATTAAAAACCTAGAAGACCTTAGGATTGATGGACCCAAATTTATTTTGGAGTTAAGTTGTTATGTTATGTGTTGGAGCAAAATGTGTAAATAATGTCTCTTTGAGTTTTAATGATAACAAGGTATTATAAAGAAAATTGGATATGCTAATGCTTGTTCCAAGTGTGCAGGACCATAGACTAAAAATTATTCAAGTATCAATCAAAGTTTGATTCTGAAGGAACAAGTTAAGAGCAATGGAATTGATAGGAAGCTTGTGTTGCAAGTCAGAAGTTGAAGTCTTAGAAGCTGAAGATCCAGACTCTGAAGTCTGAAGGATTAGAAGCTGAAGGATCAGAAGCTGAAGACTCAGACTATGAAGTCTGAAGGATCAGAAGCTGAAGACTCTGACTCTGAAGTTTGAAGTATCAGAAGTCAACTGGTGTCACTGTCATCAAGGACAAAGTACAACCACAACCTCTGCAAACTTCTAAGAATCAGAAACGTACTCTGCAACTTTGTCTCCTTGGAAAAGGCATCCAATCCATTTTAAGGAAGGGATTCAAACAGTATTCTTCATGGTACGTAGTCCAAATCAAGGAACAAATCAACGTTGGATCAAGCTTCAAATCAAACGACTCTATTGATGATTTGGCATCTTCTCAACGTCTCTCTACTCCTCTATATAAAGGACTGAAGACTTGAAGAAAAAATACAAGACTCTACCAATTTCTTACAAGTGCCAAAACTCTGCCAAATTCTATACGCATCAAACACTTAGAAATTCTTACAAACTTTCTTATCTTAGAATTTCTTAAGTCTATAGTCTGATAACTGTGTTGTATTTTGTGAACACCACTGATAGTATATCAAGTGTTCAAACCAAACATATTTCTTTGTAATTCTGTTTGTTGAGAAGTCTCTTGCTTTGTGCTTGAGCAATTAGAAGTCTCTTGCTTTGTGCTTGAGCAATTAGAAATCTCTTGCTTTGTGCTTGAGCAATCAGAAGTCTCTTACTTTGTGTTTGAGCATAGGAAGTCTCTTGCTTTGTGCTTGAGCAATTTGTAATCATTGGATTATAGTGAAAAATCTCTTGTAAGTGACAAGGGGACTGGACTACTTCCAGATTGTGGAAGGAACCAGGATAATTGCTTGTGTCCTCTTTCTCTCTCTCTCTCTCTCTCTCTCTCTCTCTCTCTCTCTCTATCATTTACTTTTAATCTGTTGTGTCTAAACTCTGAACTTAGTTTCAGATTTTGATCATACATCAGAAGCTGAACTAACTCTTAGTTTTTGAGAAAGAAAAAGCTAACACAATTCAACCCCCCTTCTTGTGTTTTTCTCACCTTCATTATGTAAAAGGTTCAAGTTTGGGGTTGTTGTTGGAACTAGCAACATGCTAAGTTTGGGGTAGGGGTACCTAGAAAACTAAGAGATTACAATTGTGTCTCTTGAGAAAAAAAAGAAGCAAGAAAAGGTGCTGAATTCTCTTCAATAAAAAAAATGTGTATTTATCTTCAAGATGAGCATTATCTATTTGTCTCAAAAGAAAAAAAAAAGAGAAAAAATAATAATAAGTTCTCTAGTACTCAATTGGTGTTAATTTGGGGGGATTTCGATGTTGATTATTCTTTCTCTGTTTACAAGGTAGTATGAGCTTAACTCCATGGTTGTTTAACACTACTTTCCAAAAATATCCACCCTTCACCTAATCCCCGTTATAACCAAAAAAAGTCCTTAAAAATGTGTACTTAACTTTGATTTTAATTAACAGTTTAGAAATGCTTCAAGCCTGTGGTAATATGGCAGACCTGTGTGTCGACCGTGAGTACCTTTTCAAATTCATGCGAGGAGTTGTGGAATTGGAGGTTTGGACAGGGCATCTGGTACATTGTTACACCGGCAAAGAGTGAAATGTTTGACAATATCATTGGTTGGTAAGCTGTTATATTACTGTTATTTTTCTCATTCACAAGTAGATTCCTTGAGGACAAAGAATGATGTAAGTTTGGGGTTGTGATGACTGTGGGTCATGCTATTGTTTGGGTTTTTTATGTCTTTTTGTACATACTAGAGAGTCTTTTCTTGGTTTTTCATGCTGGTATTAGACAAAGTTTATCAGGAATGGTCAAAGGCCAAGTGACTTTGGAATGGGCAAGTTTTGCAAGATTTTGGGAAGATTTTAGAAGTTTTTGTTGCTGGAAATATCATGCCACGATGGACCTGTGTCGTGGCACAATGAGAAGAGTGTCATCTGAAGTATTTCTTTTCTGGAAAAATCGTGCCACGATGGAATGTGCATTGTGCCACAATGAAGTTTTGATGGCATTGACTTGCAGTTTAATGAGGCCATCGTGCCACGATGGACCTGTATCGTGGCATGATGGGTCGGTTTCAAAAACTAATGCTATAAAAGCCAGGTGCGTTTTCAATGCAAGGGTTGGATTTTTAGAGAGAGAAACTGAAGAATAACATTGAGATCGATCTTGGAAAGAAGTTGTTCAAGTCTAGGAGACAGGAGTTGAAGCTTTTCATCGTCTTTCTTTATGTGTAATGTCTCTAAGTCTTGTTATTTTCTGTAATTGAAACATGTAGCTAATTTCTCTATTGTTAGGGATGAGATTAGCTAGATGATGACTTTTGCCTTGTGACCTTATGTTGACCATTGAATAAGTTTATTGAATCATATTTCTTATCTTTGTGATTAATGTTTTTATTGATTGATCACCTATAAATTGATTTATGGTTCATATTGTGAAACGGAAGTTGAAATATGAATGCTTTAAGATAAGAAATTATTGCCTTTGTATTCTAGGAATAGATACAAACCCTTGAAACCATTTAGAAATTCTTGCTCGTTCATGCTTAATTCTAATTTTGAATTCACTAAGGAATTAGGGTTTATTTTAGAATTAACGATTCTGTCGCTAAGGAATTAGGACAAGAGTAATTTAGAGAATTCGGTTATGATTCATTAAATAAGTTCATTGGTCATATTTAAGTGAGTAGCTTAAGTCTATTGTCTAGTGAAACTCATCCCTGACAAGTTGTCTCTTTTTGAATTTAAACCAATTTTATTCTCCGTAATTTTCATTATTGTTATAAAACAAATATTGTACCTTTTTGTTCAATTGAGTTCTAAAATTATATCACGACAGTATAACGCAGTCCTCGAGTTCAACACTCGGTTTATCGTTTTAACTTTACTACTTGAACGATTTCGTATACTTGCGAAAATCGATATCACCATCTTATGTCAAATTATGCATTCTCTTTCCCTTTCTTGTCACATTTGCAAAAGAAAATCTTTTTTATGTCACGTTATAATTTACCATTTAGTATAATTATTTTTTTAAGTTGTACCTCATAACTAATATTATGTAAATTACTAAAGTTAATATCTTTTACTTTGTCTTTATAATTATAGTCGCTACATTGCTATTTTGTAAGATTAAATTTGGTAAAAACATAGTTTTATTTATTTTTATAGTCTTTTTAATTTATGAAGGGACAAAGTTTAAATTCCTTTAAAATGAGTCACAAAATAGTTTTAAGTGTCATTTTAATTAATAACCTTTTTTACAATTTGTGTTAAATAAATATATACTACAATTATTATGAAAAAGAGGGAGTACCATAGTCATAATAAAAGGGTAATCATTATCTTATGATTAACCCTTGAATTTAAAACATTTTTAAGAAAATGTTGAATATAATGGAAAAAGAGAAAAGCTACTTATTATTTTTGAGTCAAACAAAAACAATTATTAAAAAAATATTGTTTATGAGGTGTCACATTTTTTTAAAACTTATGTGTCTATGGAGGGTCACATCCAAAATATATTAAAAGAAAAAATGATATACAAGAAGAGAGGGGCAAAGCCTAACCCTCAAACAAACTTAACAAAACCTATAATAGTGAAGATCTAGCCTTTTCTTTGACAAGATCTCCCCTGATTTCAATTGAAGTGGAGGACCACCAAGTGAACTCAAAAACTGATAATTCTAGATTGACAAGCTTATTTGCACAATGGCTGCCTTCTCTGTAAAATACAAAACTGGGCATATTTGCAGGGACTAAAACCACGTTTTAACCTAAAATTTATAGTACTTAGCCTAACCATACAGTTATGCCATTTTTTCTTCAAAATACAAGGAACTATATGATGACTTGAAGGCTACGGTAGCCAACTTAGAGTCACTCTTTTTCCATAAGTGATTCCAATTTCTGTCAAAAGCTACTCCTGAAGCTAAAATGACTCCCATAAGCTCTGCATGCAAGACATTTGAGATTCCTAAATTTGATGTAAAACAACCAATGTTTTCCCCATTATTGTTTTTGAAGATAGTTGCACAAGCATCGGAACCTAGACTACCTAGAGTTGTTCCATCAATATTGCATTTGATCCAATTAAGGATTTGAGGGTGCCATATCACTTCAATGATTCTAGGAGCCTTTGGATGATGGGTATTAATTTTGAAAGCTTTTAGAATAACAAAATCAGCCATTGAAGAACATGTTGCTTCATTGTTAGATTTCGAGATAGAAAAACCATATAACTTATCATTGTCTTCGTTGAGTTCATGTTTAGTTTGATATTATTAAACCTGCTATTGTTCCTTACAAACCAAATTGAATTAATGATAATGATAATTGTTGAGCAGATAACAAAGTTGCACCGAGGGCTCCAACTTTTGTTGTACCTTAAAAAATAGACAAGATTGATGGTTTGAGTAATAAGAGTCTACATCCAGTTCCAAAAAGTTGTAGAAAAATGGCACTGGAGGGACAAATGGTCTGCAGTTTGTTGTTGCTTGTAGCATAAGTTAACCTTGAAGGCAAATTACAACCTATGAGAGCAAGGTTTCCATCTGTAGGAATCTTTTTATGTATGATTCTCCAAATTAGAAAAGATTTTGAAGGAGGGATAGTTGGGCTCCATGTCAGTTTTGAGTAATTTTTTAGATGAGAAGCAAGAGAGTAAAAATGATAAGTATCTTTCAATGTTAAATCCCCTGAAGTAGTATGCTGCCATACAAGTTGATCTTCATTGTGATTCATAGGAATAGTAACTTTGTGGACATGATTCAACAAAGATGGGAATAAATTTTACAGCTCCATTGGGATATGCCGTCGAGAGTTGATCAAATAGTCACTTACAATAGATTGGAGGTTTTGATGGATATGATTTGGAATGTTTTGCAAACTCACCAAAGAAATTCCACATCAGTCACCAAGCAACGAAGCCATATTTTCCTTTATAGCACTAACATGATTTTTAAGGCCACTTCATATAGAAGAAAAAAATATGATGCCTAATGAAGTTGTTCCCTTCTCTAACTCTACTTCTTAGATACTTTGACCACTGATCATCTGAATGTGAAACTTCCCAAAAAAGCTTCATTGATTTTCAACTGAGATCTTATGCCAAGGACACCTTCATTAATTGGAGTATAGACAGTTTTCCAAGCAACTGTCACTAGTTCTCTATTATTGTGCTCCCCACTCAATAGAAACTTTCTCATGTATCTTTCTAAGTCTTTGATCAAGTCGGGAGGACACCAATATTGAAACCAATAGATTTCTGGGGAAAGCCTTGATTGAGTAATGGATCTTTCAAAGATGGTTGATTTATGGGGATTTATAATATGACCAGATATTTGTGCATATCTTGAAAAAAAATGTTTTTTAATTCTTGAATATTACTAGAAGTGCCCTTTCAAAACAACATAACATAATCAACATAGAAAATATGTGAGGG
Organism: Medicago ruthenica; assembly: GCA_018208015.1. Classification (NCBI taxonomy): domain Eukaryota; kingdom Viridiplantae; phylum Streptophyta; class Magnoliopsida; order Fabales; family Fabaceae; genus Medicago; species Medicago ruthenica. The sequence goes on along the minus strand of CM031375.1, from coordinate 35,208,672 downwards.
AATGTTGCTTGTTCTGTGGCCTTTGAAAACCTTCCACATTCCATAAGCTACAAGCATTGTGAGACCTCTGCTAAGAACTTCATCAGCAATACAAAAAAGAAAAGGGAACAAGGAATCGCCTTTTCTGACACCTCTTGAAAATCAAAGCATCCTTCTTGCTTACCATTTACTGAAATAGATAACTTAGTTAAATGAAGAATGGATTGGATCCACTCACAAAATATATTATTGAAACAAAATGCCTTAACACTTTGCGTAAAAAACTGTTGGAACATTGATGTGAAGTTGGAAGGAAATCAAAAGATTAATCACCAAGTAATAAGACTTTGAGCTAGTGTGATGTGCATTGAAAAAATAGAGAGTGGGGGTCCCACATAAAATAGAACATACACATTAGTAGTGTTTAAATTGCGGTATTGATATTGATAAAAATAATAGTAATTATTATTTTTATTCATGAATATCACTTCCCATAATTTTAGCTTATATTGGTTGTGATAAGAATAAGAATTCAACTGAGTTTCTTATCTTTCTTTCATTCATATCCAATGAGTTTGTTTCCTCCACTTTTGTGGATTTGTTTCTTTTTGATCTTATCCACAAATGTTGTTGAACTGATTAGTGATTAAGTTTCATTTTGATCTTATCCATTAGAGTAACTGCTGCCGCAATTTTAGCTAAAACAGTTACAAAATCTCTATAAATAGATGACTCCTCTCAGATCAAAAATACACCAAAGAGTTATATTGCGTTGTCGAGAACTCTTTCTCTTTTCTCCCTCAGCTTGTGTTAACGAGTTATTCTTCTCCTTATCTCCTTTTTCTGTCCCTTCGAATTTAAGATTGTTCTTAAGACCTTAGTCCCTATTCGGTATAATGTCCCTTCGAAATTAAGAAAGGTCTTAAGAACATAGTCCCTTCGATAATATATGTCCTTTCGAAATAAAGAGTGTAGTACCCTAATTTTGTCCTAAGCATTTTAAAACAAAAATCAAAAAAATTCAAAGAGGGGAAAAAGTCAAAAGTCAACAAAAGTCAACAGAAAAGTCAACATTTCAAAAATGCTGACTTCGCACTGCGAAGTTCACTTCGCACTGCGAAGTCTGCGATTTTTCTGCAGATTTTTGGTTTCTTTGATTTAATTCCAGAATTTGTTGCATATCATTTCCATAATTATTTTAAGTAGCATTCATGGCTAATTGGGCCAAGCAAAACCAGCATTGAAGGACTTGCCATTAATGCCAAGGTTGGAAGCTTTTTCTTCCAACCTAGCATGTGACAAGCAAGTGGGCTTGCCCTTGGGCAGCTCTAGTCCCTCCCAGGTGACCTGCTAACCACCACAAGGTTGCCAGCCACCTGCTTGAGGACTTTCCTCCTGCTTGCTGCCCCAAAAACCAGTCAAACCAGCTGGATTTCTCACTTGAAAAGCCATGAGTGCCTACTCTGTTTTGCAGCAGCTTTTCACCCCTCACACCAGCCAATTATAGCCTTTTTCATCCCTCAATCTCTGCACATCACAGTGCACGTTTTCAATGATCAACCATTGAGATTGCAAGGATTGATCCCCAAGCATTAGCCAATTGCAATTCAGCTTTGTTCTTCATCATTACCTTCTAGAATTGGTTGAATTTGTGGCTGAAATCAGGCTGAATCTTGCCCCTTGGTACAAAGCAAGGTTGCCTCTATCCATTAGCATTTAATGCAAAAGGATCCAGCTTGATCTTAGCCACAAATCAGCTGAATTTTGGGATTTTGTAATGATGAAAAAGATTGAGTTTTGGCCTATAAATAGAAGGCAATGCCCAAGGGAACAAACACAATTAACAACAGCATTTCAAGAGCAGAAACTCTACTCATTTCAACTTACAAACCTCCACAAAACAACCAGCAAAAACCAATCCAACACAAAGCTTTACAAAGTTCCAAAACCATCACCAATATCAAAAACCATTGTGAAAGCTTTCAACCAAATCAAATCAAGTGCAGCTGGAGCTTTGCTAAGGAGTTCTGTAAGTTTCTAAGGCTTTATTTTGCATTTACAATTGTGTTTGCATAGCTATTTTGGTTCAAAACCATTTGGTTCTAAAAAACCCTTTTGAATTTCAAAGAAATCCCAAGGTTTTCAAAACATCAAAACTGGTTTGTCCAGCCTTTTTCATCCCAAAAACTCAAAGTTTTTCACCCACCTATAAGGTCCTGAGTGTGTTCAGAAGTTGTTTCTGAACAAAAGTTCAGAAACAGCTTCTGAACCCAAAATTTCGCATGCTTCGCAGTGCGAAGTCATGGTCGCAGTGCGACCATGACAGAACTCAGAACCTGAGTTTTTGTGTCAAAATGACCAATTTTTGAGGTTCTAGCCCCAGTGCTCAGAACCTAAGAGTTTTTAAACCCATGTTCTTCAAACCATAACAAGGATTTTGCATAATTTTGACAAAATCACAAGTTCGTATGACCATTATGTGGATAACTTGCAAAACAAGTTATGTTCTCAAACTTTCAAAACCACATGAACAAACAAGCTATGTTCATCATTTCAATCAAAACTTGAACAATAAATATTGTTCATGATTTTCAAAACTCAAGCAATGAACATACACCAAATTTGTTCGCTTTTCAAAACCGTTCGCAAAACGAGCCGAACTTGTGCGTTTTCTAGCAAAATTGCTAAACCTTCCCATTTTGGGTTTTCAAACCAAATGTTTGACATACCTTGGGATTTCTAAAGGATTCAACCCAAAAACATGAATGAAAAAGGGATGGTGTGACGTATGTCTCTCCATCGCCCCGATTGTACGAACGCGTGACGTATGTCTCGTCGCTCGGATAATCGTCATTCTCATTTTCAATATGTACAACCCTAACCAAACCAAAACTTGGCCCCTCGTGGTCAATCCAAACCTTTTGGTCCCCCGTGGCCATTAGACTCAACCCCCCGACTCTTCGGAGTCCACTCGGTCAATGATTGACTTGTATGAGTCCATTGTACCTCTCTTGGTCCCATAGCGACCAATTCAACCCCTTTTACCCTAACGGACGTACCTTTTAACAATTCTAATGCGATTCACGAACAAACGCTTAATAAGTCTCCCAAGCACGAGCATACAAGCTATACGCTTAATAAGTCTCCCGAGCGCGAGCATACAAGCTACGTTTTAATCGCAAGAATTCGGTTAAAACATCGTCCAATTAAAATCAACCAACACATGTACGTTTTTCTACCAAAGAACTACGTACGCTTTGAATTCTCCGACTACCGGGAGATACGTAGGAGCAAGATCGACATCTTGTCAAGCGCAATAATAAAAAACTTTTTTTCTTCTTTTCTTTCGTTTGTTTTTATCTCTTTTCCCCCCTTTTATTGTATTGTTAACATAAATAAACATGCACGCAAAATATTAAAAAACAATTCAAGCTTTAACCAAATAGAAGGTTCCCGTTGAGTACAACGGACGTGAGGGGTGCTAATACCTTCCCCTTGCGTAATCGACTCCCGAACCCGACAATGGTTGCGATGACCAAATCCTTATCCTCATCGTCAAAGGGTTTTATTATCGTTTCCCTTTTAAACAAAAAAAAAAACTTAAGGGTTTATCAACGTTCCCTTTACACAAAAACTTTGGTGGCGGCTTCACAAAGGCCCTCCGAGCGTTTGCGAACGACCTCGGAGGATTTGCGCGTCTTTTTCCCGAGGAAAAAAACGAGGTGCACCACAGCTGGCGACTTCACTGGGGATCCGTTTCCCCTAGTGAGTCAAGCCTAACCTATTTGGTTTAAAGCCAATTGTTTTATTTTTCTTTGCGGGCCATGTTTATTTATTTTATTCATACATGTTATATTTATGCTTTATGTTTATATTTGCTTTATCTGCTTTATATTCATATCATATATATCAAATGCGGGGGTTACTTGAGTGATGTTACTCCACATTGTTCGGGTTAATGCCGGACGTGTGAGGCTCTCTACCCGAGCTTGAGAAAAAAACTAAGTTAGAAGGAGGTTGTGTGCGGAAGCCCGCGTTGACGTATGTCCGTGAGGTAGGATGTCCAACCCCGCTTAGATGAGATTTTCACGTGGAATTAATTGAAGTCATGTCGACGTATGTCCATAGACAACCCTAATTCCATGTGAGGTCTATGACTCTAAGGACCTCTTCTTAGGAGATTTCCCAATTTAGAGCCTACATGTGAGGATGGGGGGAAGTTCCGAACCTTCATAAACCATACCCTTGCATATCATTTGCATTCATGAAAGTGATTTTCGCATCATTTTGCTTTATAGGAGTTTAAAAAGAACAAACAAATATTAGCAAAAAGAAATATGGATTCCGGGAACAAGAATACGCTCGCCTTCAAAATTAAAGCTCCTAGGGTGGAAAGTTTATTAGCTCTAAGCAAGAGGCTCTCTTCGGTCAACAAAAACATTTTCGAGGCAAGCTATGGGCTAATCCTTGATCTTCTACCCGTGAGAATAGATTTAACGGCCATAACCACTTTGGCGCAATTCTTCGACCCACCTCTACGGTGCTTCACATTTCAAGACTTCCAACTAGCGCCAACTTTGGAAGAGTTTGAGAAGATTTTGGGTTGTAGCATGAAAGGTCATGAACTCTATCTCGGTCCGGGAAAGGTTCCCACATTTGAAGCCATCGCCGAATCCTTATACCTCGACACCCAAGAAGTGGCATCTAACTTGGAAGTTAGAGGAAACCTTAAAGGATTTTCAAGAAAGTTTTTGGAAGCCAAAGCTCGGGACTTACTAGCCAACAAAGAGGTAATGGCATTCAACGCCATCTTAGCCCTCTTAGTCTACGGGATTGTTTTATTCCCCAACATGGATGATTTCGTAGACTTTCCGGCTCTAGAGGTGTTTATGACTAAAAATCCAGTTCCTACAATCTTAGCGGATTTTTATCATACCCTCTACTCTAGGCATGAACAAGCAAGGGGACGCAAAATTACTTGTTGCACTCCCGTAGTGCAAATTTGGATGATGTCCCACATGCCAAGAAACCGAGACTTTGTGGAAAACCGGGCCAAGCTCAAATGGTCGCAACGGATGACAACCCTCGCCGAGAAGGACATCCATTGGTTTTCACCAAACTTAGAGGACCCGGAAATTATCCTCAGTTGCGGGGACTTCCCTAACGTACCCCTCATTGGTACTAAGGGATGTATTAATTACAATCCGGTCCTCTCTCTCCGACAACTAGGTTTTTCGATGGAGGATAAACCTAATGACCTTTTGTTGGAAGCTTTCTACTTAAGGGAAGGCGATCAAGACCCGGCATTGCTAGAGAGAATCCGGGGAGCATGGAGCCAAGTACGCAAGGGAAGGGTCGGCAAGAGAAACTGTGTCGCCAAACCCCTTTATACTCAATGGGTGAAGGAGAGGGTCAAAGCAATCAAGTTACCCTTCGTGGTCATAAACCCTCCAAAACCTCCTACACCTAAACCTATTGTAATCATTCCCAACAAAGAAGTGGAGGACCTCAAGGCTAAAATTCAAGAACTCCAAAACAAAAACGGAGACTTAGAATTGAAGCACCTCCAAGCTTTAGGAGAAATTACTAGGACGAAGAGAGATCGTGATGAAGTATCACATTCTCTCCTAGTATGCCAAAAACGGCTAAGAACCTCCGAAGGGAAGAGGGATTGGATAGGAGGCGGCTTGGTTAGTGCGGATGCCAACCTTGTGGCCAAGGACGAAGAGTTGGAAAGAATCCTACATTCCAACCAAGAGCTCAAGAAATTCGGCGAACTAGCCATTGAAGCTCAACGGAAATGGAGGTTGAAATTTCAAGAGAAGAATCAACAGCTCCAAGAAGTAGTGAAAGACTACAAAGAGCAGCTTCAAGCCGAACGCGTCCAGCGGCAAAGACATGAGAGTCTCTCTCATCAAGGGAGGCTAAAGTGCAATCATCTCGAAGAAGACATCAAGAAATTCGAAGAGTACTTCGACAAGATTGCAAGAGCTCATGGGGGCCACATTGCACAACTACACGATGAAATTAGAAGTGCAAGAGTCAAGCTAGACCAGCGCAAGGAAGTGATTGAGTATGTATGGCAAGACGCCACCCGATTAAGTGAGGATTTCACTAAATTGGTTGCATTCTCAAATTTGGTGATCACCCAACTTCCAAAGAAGCTAGCGGAGGCCGAGATGGTCATGCCCTACTTTGTCATCCCTATGGAGATCCAGAAGTTTATGAAGTTCTGCAAGGACACCATAGATTTCTATAGGGAGGAGATGAGCAAAGCCGAGAAGCGAGCGGCTATTTGATTTGTAATAGCATTAGTTACACTTTGTAAACAAATGTTATCTAATCAAATATATTTTGAAGTATAATCAATTTCCCGGTCTTTAATATTTCGAATTGCTAATATTAATTGTGCACCTTTAAACTCCATAAAGCAAAATAAAAAAAAAACGCATATTTTGCATACTCATAGCATACATACATCCACATGCATCTTCATGCATTTTTCAAAAAAAAAAAACTCATTCATTCCCATTCAAACAGTTCAAAGCAATCATAGCCCGAAAACCCCGAAAACCCTCGGTCCAAGAACCAGATATTCAACACTCGTACGGAACACGAGCTAACAAACAAAGGATCATGGACAATTTGGAACAAACTCAAGCGGCTTTGAGAGAAGAGGTTGATGGAATGAAGGGAAAGATGGATCAGATGCTAGAGTTAATGCAAGCTCTATCGGCACGAGAAAGCCACCCTCGCCCAACAACGGATGCATCCAATGTGCAATGGCCTCCTTATGGTTTACCTCTGAACTATACCCCACCATTCGAAAATGAGGGTCAAGGACCACCTCCACCACCGCTCACAATCCCCGTAAGGAATGAAGAGCGTCGTCCTCAAGGAACTTCCACTACTCAGCATGAAGTAATTCCCCATGATGTGGAAAATAGCCAGCTAAGGCAATCTGCTCCCGACACCACCCACCAAGACAATGATACCACCCAAATGTATCGAGTTTTGGAAGAAAGGTTGAAAGCTGTCGAAGGGTTCAGCTCATACGGTGCCCACAACGCCTTGGATATGTGCCTAGTGCCCGACGTGGTAATTCCTCCGAAGTTCAAAGCACCGGACTTCGAGAAATACAAAGGAATTCAATGCCCTCGGAACCATCTAAGGATGTTCTGTAGGAAGATGGCAGCTTACGCAATGAACGAGAAACTCATGGTGCATGTGTTTCAAGATAGTTTAAGCGGAGCGTCCTTGGATTGGTACATGCAGCTCGAGCGTACCCATGTCCAAACTTGGAAGGATCTAGCCGATGCCTTCCTAAAGCAATACAAATATAATTTGGACATGGCTCCAAATAGGATGCAACTACAAAACCTCCTACAAAGAAGCAATGAGTCCTTCAAGGAGTACGCTCAGCGGTGGAGAGAACTAGCTTCTCGTGTACAACCACCACTATTGGAAAGAGAACTTGTCGACACCTTTATGGGCACACTTCAAGGCCCATATTACGACAAGATGATTGGGAGCACGTCTGCCGGCTTCTCCGATCTAGTCATGGTCGGTGAAAGAATAGAAGACGGAGTGAAGAGAGGAAAAATCCAAGGCTCTCCAGAAGCTCAAAGTGGAGCTAGAAAACCCCCCAGCAACTTTCACAAAAAGAAAGAGGGGGAGACAAATGCCGTTCTAGTGGGACCATCCTACCCACCACCAAATCAAATGCCTCACTACCACTATCCTTATGTGGCAGCAGCAACGGCTCAAGGGCGTTACTCACCTCAAGTGATTCCCGCAAATCCACCTCGACAACCAGTAGTGTTGCCGCAGCAAAATCAACAGCAACAACAACAAGGCGGGTACCCATCAAGGAATCAAGCGAGCTCAAGGAACAGTTATTTTAATAGGCAGTTTGATCCTGTACCTATGTCTTATGGTCAAATCTTGCCATACCTAATCCAAAAGGGTATGGTCGAGCCAAGACTACTACCACCAATGTCGCCACCATATCCACATTGGTACGACGCAAATGCCAAATGTGACTACCACGCAGGAACCGTGGGGCACAATGTCGAAAACTGTAGAGTTTTCAAACACAAGGTGCAGGATCTTATTGACAAGAAGCTGTTATCCTTCAAAGAGGAGAACCCCAATGTGAAGAACAACCCATTGCCGGGGCATGCGGGTCCCTCTGTAAATGCGGTGGAGGAACAAGAGGACTTTGGTCCAGTCAAAGGGGTATCCAATGTTAAGACTCCCCTGTCAACCATAAGGGAGCGTTTAACCGGCTTTGGATTATTCGAGGAAATGCACGCCAACTGTGAAGCCTGCAAGGTCAACCCGAATGAGTGCAAAGAGTTAAAGAGCTGTCTGCAAGAGCTGATGGACCAAGGTTGGATCCAAATTGGTTATATAAAGGATGGCACGGACGTTGCTACCTTAGAGTCTAACGGCCCAAAACCTCTCGAGATCCCATACCAAAGGAGAGAGGTACCAATGCCAATACAACCCATAACATTCCACGTACCTGCACCCTTCTCTTTTGAGAGCACAAAGAGGGTACCATGGAATTACCAACCTGTGGCCTATGTGGAAGGAAAACCACTAGCCAAAATCGAGCCCAGCATCACTAACATTATCGGTGTTGGAGGAATGACTAGAAGTGGTAGAGTCTTCGCTCCGAAAGAACTCGGGAAGACGCCAGCCGTACTACCAAGAGAACCGCTCAAAGAAAAGAGCGTGGAGGAAGAAGGGAACCAAGCGGGGCCTTCTCAAAAGACAATCCCGCAAAAAGAGGCCGAAGAGTTCCTAAGGATAATACAAAAGAGCGAGTACAAGATCATTGACCAGCTAAGTCAAACTCCCTCTAAGATCTCCATGCTATCCTTACTACTCAGCTCGAAAGCACACCGAGAAGCACTACTACGGATCCTCAGTGAGGCACATGTCACCAAGGACATTCCGGTGGACCAATTCGACGGGATAGTCGGAAATATTACCTCAAGTAGGTACTTGGGTTTCAATGGCGATGAGCTACCCGACGAGGGGCACATTCATAACCGCGCCTTACATATCTCCGTGAAATGCATGGACCACATCCTCTCAAGAGTGCTAGTGGACACGGGGTCGTCATTGAATGTCATGCCCAAGACTACCCTCCTCAAACTATCATGTGAAGGGACCGTAATGAAGCCCAGCGCCTTGGTCGTAAAAGCTTTCGATGGGTCAAGAAGAGCCGTTATAGGGGAGATCGACTTACCGGTCCAAATCGGACCTAAGGTTTTCACCATAACCTTCCAAGTCATGGATATTAATCCAATATACAGTTGTCTTCTCGGACGACCATGGATCCATGCGGCCGGAGCCATTACCTCTACCCTGCACCAGAAGCTGAAGTTCATCATTGATAACCAAATGATTGTAGTTTCCGGGCAAGAGGACATGATGGTAAGCCATCTCTCATCTTTCCGTTATATAGAAACGGATGAAGAAGCTGTGGACGTCCCATTCCAATCTTTGGAAGTGGCGAATGTCGTGACATTGAGCTCGAAGCCCAAGGAAGAGGCTAGGACAGCCATGTCATCATGGAGGGCGATAAGAGAGGCCCTAGAAGAAAGCCGACCCTCTGGATGGGGCAAGTTAGTGGACATACCGGAGAAGAAAAATCGCTTCGGGTTGGGGTATCATCCATCAGCCGAAAACTTCTCAAAGCCTTCAAAGCAAGGGATCCTCCCCATTTCGGAAACATTCATCAGTGCGGGGTTTATCCATGAAGATCAAGTGGCTCTACTCGAAGACGTAGACGAAGACGTGCCTGATTTGGTGTACCGTTGTGCTTCGGATGAAGCTTTGAACAATTGGAGGGCTATCACAATTCCCGAGATCATTACCAGGATCAAGTAATAAACCGTGTTTGTTTGTTTTTTATTTTTTTTAAAAAAAAAAATCATTTAGCTCTGCCCAAGGCAAATGATTAGTCGTGTGGGGCCCCCATGTTTTAAAAGTTATTTACAATCATGAATAAAAACACTCTTTTATGTTCATTTGAGTCTTTTTCTTTTTGCATTTGTTTTAAAAAAAAATTTCTACAAAAAAAGCCTAAAAAAAAAATCATACTCATGCAGATCTACAAATCCACCCTCCAAAAACAACACTGCCTTAAACCCTTATGACTTCGATTGCCCGATTAATCAAACGGAAGATGATGAAGAGGACGATTATGAACCGCCTGAAGAATTGTCTAGACTTGCAAATCAAGGGGATAGGGTAATACAACCTCACCAAGAATCAGTTGAAAAGGTCAACTTGGGGACCGAAGAGGATAAGAAAGAGGTCAAGATAGGAGCCTCCCTGCATGAAGATGTGAAAGGAAAGTTGATTAAGCTTCTACAAGAGTACGTGGACGTATTCGCTTGGTCGTATCAAGACATGCCGGGTTTAGACCCTAACATCGTTGTACACAAGCTGCCACTCAAGCCGGAATACTCGCCAATGAAGCAGAAATTGAGAAGAACTCGACCCGATATGGCTCTCAAGATTAGAGAGGAGGTCAAAAAGCAATTCGATGCCGGCTTCTTAGCCGTAACCAAGTATCCAACATGGGTTGCCAACATTGTGCCAGTTCCGAAGAAAGATGGCAAGGTGAGAATGTGTGTGGATTATCGGGACTTGAATAGAGCAAGCCCAAAGGATGATTTCCCGCTACCACACATCGACATATTGGTAGACAACACAGCCCAATTCTCAGTCTTTTCCTTTATGGATGGCTTCTCGGGATATAACCAAATCAAGATGGCTCCAGAGGACATGGAGAAAACTACGTTCATCACTCCATGGGGGACATTCTGCTATAAGGTAATGCCTTTCGGATTAACAAATGCCGGGGCAACATACCAAAGAGCAATGGTGACTCTTTTCCACGACATGATCCATAAGGAAATTGAGGTCTACGTCGACGATATGATTGCCAAATCCCAAACGGAGGAGGATCATTTAGTCCATCTACAAAAGCTTTTCGAACGCCTAAGAAAATTCAAGCTGCGCTTAAATCCTAACAAGTGCACATTTGGCGTTAGATCCGGAAAGTTATTGGGCTTCATCGTCAGCCAGAGAGGTATTGAAGTGGATCCTGATAAGGTAAAGGCCATCCAAGAAATGCCAGCGCCAAATACCGAAAAAGAAGTCCGGGGTTTCTTAGGAAGATTGAACTACATCGCCAGGTTCATTTCACACATGACAGCTACCTGCGAACCAATCTTCAAGCTGCTAAGGAAAAACCAAGCCGTTCATTGGAATGAGGATTGCCAAGAGGCGTTTGACAAGATCAAACAATACCTGCAAGAACCACCAATTTTAATACCTCCTGTTCCGGGTAAACCCCTCATCTTATACCTAACCGTACTTGAAGGATCAATGGGTTGTGTGTTAGGACAACAAGATGAAACGGGAAGAAAAGAGCACGCAATCTACTACCTAAGCAAGAAGTTTACTGACTGTGAAACAAGGTATACTTCACTTGAAAAGACTTGTTGCGCTTTAGCATGGGCTGCTCGACGTCTAAGGCAATACATGTTGACCCATACAACTTGGTTGATATCAAAGATGGATCCCATCAAGTACATCTTCGAAAAGCCTGCCCTCACAGGGAAGATAGCCCGTTGGCATATGCTGCTGTCTGAGTACGACATCCAATATGTTGCTCAAAAAGCCATCAAAGGGAGTGTTTTATCCGAGCACCTTGCTCACCAACCATTGGAGGATTATCAGCCCATACAATTCGACTTCCCGGACGAAGATGTCATAGCTTTGAATGACGAAGAAGTCACAAGCGATGATGAAGGGCCAGAACCAGGAGCTCAATGGAAGCTCGCTTTCGACGGCGCCTCAAATGCCATGGGACACGGTATCGGAGCAGTTTTAATCTCCCCAAGAAATGGATACCAACCCTTCACAGCAAGGTTATGTTTTGACTGCACCAATAACATGGCAGAATATGAAGCATGTATCCTAGGCCTCGAAGCAGCAATTGATCTAAGGATCAAAAACCTTGAAGTATACGGTGACTCAGCCTTGGTCATCTATCAAGTCAAAGGAGAATGGGAAACGAAACATCCCAATCTAATTCCCTACCGAGCCTGGGTTGTAGAATTGATCAAGCATTTTGATGAAATCAACTTCCACCACATACCTCGAGAAGAAAATCAGGTAGCAGATGCTTTGGCTACATTATCATCAATGTACCAAGTAAATTTCTACAACGAAGCACCAATCATAAGGATGGATCGTAGAGACAAACCAGTTGTATGCGCATCAGTCGAAGAGGGACTTGACGACAAACCTTGGTTCTACGACATCAAGCGATACCTCGAAGAGCAAGAGTATCCAGAAAATGTCTCACACACCAACAAGAGGACCCTCAGAAGATTGGCATCCCAATTCTTCCTCAGTGGAAATACCCTCTACAAAAGAAATTATGACATGGTCCTGCTCAGATGTGTGGATAAACATGAAGCGGACATGCTCATCAAAGAAATCCACGAGGGATCTTTTGGAACCCATGCTAATGGGCATGCAATGGCAAAGAAAATCTTAAGGGCGGGCTACTATTGGTTAACCATGGAAGCTGATTGTTTCCACTACGCCAAGACTTGTCACAAGTGCCAGATTTACGCCGACAAGGTGCATGTACCACCAACTCCACTGAACGTCATGACTTCACCTTGGCCTTTCTCTATGTGGGGCATAGACATGATTGGAATGATCGAGCCCAAAGCGTCAAATGGACATCGCTTCATCCTTGTTGCCATCGACTACTTCACCAAATGGGTAGAAGCAGCTTCGTATGCAAACGTAACCAAACAAGTGGTAGCCCGATTCATCAAGAAGGAAATCATTTGCCGTTATGGTACTCCCCACAAAATCATCACCGATAATGGGGTAAACCTAAACAACAAGACAATGAAGGAGTTGTGCAAAGATTTCAAGATTGAGCACCATAATTCCTCCCCTTACCGACCAAAGATGAACGGTGCGGTAGAAGCAGCCAATAAGAACATAAAGAAGATCATCCAAAAGATGGTGACAACATATAAGGATTGGCATGAGATGCTTCCCTTTGCGCTACATGGCTACAGAACAGCCATTCGCACTTCAACTGGGGCAACCCCCTTCTCCTTAGTATACGGTATGGAAGTTGTTCTCCCCGTAGAGGTGGAAATTCCTTCGTTAAGGGTCTTGATGGAAACCAAGCTAGAAGAAGCTGAATGGGTCCAAACAAGGTTCGACCAACTGAATCTCATAGAGGAGAAGCGTCTGACGGCAATATGTCACGGACAACTCTATCAAAGGAGGCTCAAGAGAGCATTCGACAAGAAGGTCCGTCCTCGAGAATTCAAAGAAGGAGACCTAGTGCTCAAGAAGATATTACATATCCACAAAGATCCCCGAGGGAAGTGGACCCCCAGCTATGATGGGCCGTACGTGGTAAAGAAAGCTTTCTCAGGCGGAGCCCTGATCATCACCACTATGGACGGAGAAGAGTTCCCACTCTCAATAAACTCCGATGCAGTCAAGAGGTATTATGCCTAAAAGAAAAAAAAAGAGAAAGAAGCTCGCTAAATCGAAAACCTGAAAGGGCGGTTTAGGCAATAGAGAGCGTCCTGCTAGATTGAAAACCTGAAAAGGCGGTCTAGGCAAAAATTAAGGACATCAAAAAAGGAAATACACCCCGGTGGATTGAAAACTCGAAAGAGCGGTCCAGGCAAAAGTTAGGGGTTAACAAAAAAAGAAAGGGCAATGACTGCAGCATCCAAGCTCCGGACAAGATTCAAGAGGAGAAGAATCGGTCTCATCAGCATCTTCCAACAAACAAAAATCTCGAAGTCATAAGGAAATAGCATGTGTTGTGCCAAAACCAACATTTTCTTTTTGCTTTTTCTTGTCTTTCTCTATCTCACTTCTCACTTTGTGTATTTTTCTTACCCATTCAAGAGGTCAAGTCTGCATTGAATAAATTTCCTTTTTGTTATTTTATGTTCTCAGTAGCGGATAAAATTTTGTTTTATTCATGATGAAAATGCTTTAAGACATGGGAAATAAAACAAAAGAATTTTCTTCAAAAAAAAAAAAGAGGAAAAAACAAACAAACACTGCTTTATTTTGAATCGGCATGAATTCTGAAAGAATTGCGGTAATTCCCACCAAAATATTGCACCAAAGGACTTATGCTCCTTAGCAAAGGCAAGTGCGTAGCTCGCGGCACGCGGAGCGCAAAAAACCTCCCAAGGGTTAGGAGGAGCAGAATCCCCAGTAAACACCCTAAAACATCCAAACACCAACCAAGGCTGGATATCGATCATGCTTCCAAAATGATCCTTATATCCCCATAAGCCAAACCTCATTGATACTCCCCAGGGAGTCTCAACCCCAAACAAAAAGTCCAATCATTATTGGCAAACCCACACAAATTTTCGGGCTTAGGCTCGAACTACACCGGTTTTGATCCCATTCGGGTATGTAGGCAAAGGACCTCGTCCTTCCAAACCGACCAACCAAAACAAAACAAAAAAGAGAGCCCAATCATTATTGGCACAACCACAACCAATACCGACTTTGCTCGGCACCCAACCAGCATCATTTCATTTTCATTCATGCATGCATATTCAAATCATTCATACACATGCATTTCATTTCGTAAATCATGCATCCTCAACAAGGATTCTCCAGTGAGTATCACATATTCACCAACATCCATCAACAGTCGAGTAAGCGTTCCCCAGTGAACCTCCTTCACTAGCTGTCCCCAATTCCCCAGACAGAATCTTTGTTTGAGTCCATCTCATATCATATTGCATTGCATATCACTGCATATCATACTGCATAACATGCATCATACAATCATGTTTTCCAGTTCAACCAGGGGCACCTATTTAGGGTAAGACCGCAGCTCGTTAGGAATCGACATTCAGTGACAGTACCTGAATAAGATTACCTAGCTTAGGTATCGACCTCTAGAAGCAATACCTAGAGTAGATCACCTCCCCCAGTGTATCGACCTTCAGTGTTAGCGGCTGAATAAGATCACAGCTCGTTAGGAATCGACATTCAGAAGCAGTACCTGAATAAGATCACCTAGCTTAGGTATCGACCTCTAGTGACATCCTAGAATAGATCACCTCCATCAACGTCCTACCTCTAGTGACAGTGCCTAGAATAAATCACTATCGTTAGGAATCGACATTCAGAAGCAGTACCTGAATAAGATCACCTAGCTTAGGTATCGACCTCTAGTGACATCCTAGAATAGATCACCTCCATCAACGTCCTACCTCTAGTGACAGTGCCTAGAGTAAATCACCATCATTAGGAATCGACATTCAGAAGCAGTACCTGAATAAGATCACCTAGCTTAGGTATCGACCTCTAGTGACATCCTAGAATAGATCACCTCCATCAACGTCCTACCTCTAGTGACAGTGCCTAGAGTAAATCACCATCATTAGGAATCGACATTCAGAAGCAGTACCTGAATAAGATCACCTAGCTTAGGTATCGACCTCTAGTGACATCCTAGAGTAGATCACCTCCATCAACGTCCTACCTCTAGTGACAGTGCCTAGAGTAAATCACCATCCTCAGGAATCGACCTCTAGTGACAGTGCCTAGATAAGATTACCTTCATCCCCCAATGGATCTACCTCCAGTGTTAGCGGCTGGATACGATCAACCTTTACCAACCATTGCATTTGCATTTCGCGAAGGACAAAATTCGGGTCCTTCTTTTTACTTAATTGATCTTCGCAAAGAGTTCATAAGATGCCCTCAGCACTCACGCACTCTAATGCGAAGACACAATTAAGTAGGGGCAGCTGTAGTACCCTAATTTTGTCCTAAGCATTTTAAAACAAAAATCAAAAAAATTCAAAGAGGGGAAAAAGTCAAAAGTCAACAAAAGTCAACAGAAAAGTCAACATTTCAAAAATGCTGACTTCGCACTGCGAAGTTCACTTCGCACTGCGAAGTCTGCGATTTTTCTGCAGATTTTTGGTTTCTTTGATTTAATTCCAGAATTTGTTGCATATCATTTCCATAATTATTTTAAGTAGCATTCATGGCTAATTGGGCCAAGCAAAACCAGCATTGAAGGACTTGCCATTAATGCCAAGGTTGGAAGCTTTTTCTTCCAACCTAGCATGTGACAAGCAAGTGGGCTTGCCCTTGGGCAGCTCTAGTCCCTCCCAGGTGACCTGCTAACCACCACAAGGTTGCCAGCCACCTGCTTGAGGACTTTCCTCCTGCTTGCTGCCCCAAAAACCAGTCAAACCAGCTGGATTTCTCACTTGAAAAGCCATGAGTGCCTACTCTGTTTTGCAGCAGCTTTTCACCCCTCACACCAGCCAATTATAGCCTTTTTCATCCCTCAATCTCTGCACATCACAGTGCACGTTTTCAATGATCAACCATTGAGATTGCAGGGATTGATCCCCAAGCATTAGCCAATTGCAATTCAGCTTTGTTCTTCATCATTACCTTCTAGAATTGGTTGAATTTGTGGCTGAAATCAGGCTGAATCTTGCCCCTTGGTACAAAGCAAGGTTGCCTCTATCCATTAGCATTTAATGCAAAAGGATCCAGCTTGATCTTAGCCACAAATCAGCTGAATTTTGGGATTTTGTAATGATGAAAAAGATTGAGTTTTGGCCTATAAATAGAAGGCAATGCCCAAGGGAACAAACACAATTAACAACAGCATTTCAAGAGCAGAAACTCTACTCATTTCAACTTACAAACCTCCACAAAACAACCAGCAAAAACCAATCCAACACAAAGCTTTACAAAGTTCCAAAACCATCACCAATATCAAAAACCATTGTGAAAGCTTTCAACCAAATCAAATCAAGTGCAGCTGGAGCTTTGCTAAGGAGTTCTGTAAGTTTCTAAGGCTTTATTTTGCATTTACAATTGTGTTTGCATAGCTATTTTGGTTCAAAACCATTTGGTTCTAAAAAACCCTTTTGAATTTCAAAGAAATCCCAAGGTTTTCAAAACATCAAAACTGGTTTGTCCAGCCTTTTTCATCCCAAAAACTCAGTTTTTCACCCACCTATAAGGTCCTGAGTGTGTTCAGAAGTTGTTTCTGAACAAAAGTTCAGAAACAGCTTCTGAACCCAAAATTTCGCATGCTTCGCAGTGCGAAGTCATGGTCGCAGTGCGACCATGACAGAACTCAGAACCTGAGTTTTTGTGTCAAAATGACCAATTTTTGAGGTTCTAGCCCCAGTGCTCAGAACCTAAGAGTTTTTAAACCCATGTTCTTCAAACCATAACAAGGATTTTGCATAATTTTGACAAAATCACAAGTTCGTATGACCATTATGTGGATAACTTGCAAAACAAGTTATGTTCTCAAACTTTCAAAACCACATGAACAAACAAGCTATGTTCATCATTTCAATCAAAACTTGAACAATAAATATTGTTCATGATTTTCAAAACTCAAGCAATGAACATACACCAAATTTGTTCGCTTTTCAAAACCGTTCGCAAAACGAGCCGAACTTGTGCGTTTTCTAGCAAAATTGCTAAACCTTCCCATTTTGGGTTTTCAAACCAAATGTTTTGACATACCTTGGGATTTCTAAAGGATTCAACCCAAAAACATGAATGAAAAAGGGATGGTGTGACGTATGTCTCTCCATCGCCCCGATTGTACGAACGCGTGACGTATGTCTCGTCGCTCGGATAATCGTCATTCTCATTTTCAATATGTACAACCCTAACCAAACCAAAACTTGGCCCCTCGTGGTCAATCCAAACCTTTTGGTCCCCCGTGGCCATTAGACTCAACCCCCCGACTCTTCGGAGTCCACTCGGTCAATGATTGAATTGTATGAGTCCATTGTACCTCTCTTGGTCCCATAGCGACCAATTCAACCCCTTTTACCCTAACGGACGTACCTTTTAACAATTCTAATGCGATTCACGAACAAACGCTTAATAAGTCTCCCAAGCACGAGCATACAAGCTATACGCTTAATAAGTCTCCCGAGCGCGAGCATACAAGCTACGTTTTAATCGCAAGAATTCGGTTAAAACATCGTCCAATTAAAATCAACCAACACATGTACGTTTTTCTACCAAAGAACTACGTACGCTTTGAATTCTCCGACTACCGGGAGATACGTAGGAGCAAGATCGACATCTTGTCAAGCGCAATAATAAAAAACTTTTTTTCTTCTTTTCTTTCGTTTGTTTTTATCTCTTTTCCCCCCTTTTATTGTATTGTTAACATAAATAAACATGCACGCAAAATATTAAAAAACAATTCAAGCTTTAACCAAATAGAAGGTTCCCGTTGAGTACAACGGACGTGGGGGGTGCTAATACCTTCCCCTTGCGTAATCGACTCCCGAACCCGACAATGGTTGCGATGACCAAATCCTTATCCTCATCGTCAAAGGGTTTTATTATCGTTTCCCTTTTAAACAAAAAAAAACTTAAGGGTTTATCAACGTTCCCTTTACACAAAAACTTTGGTGGCGGCTTCACAAAGGCCCTCCGAGCGTTTGCGAACGACCTCGGAGGATTTGCGCGTCTTTTTCCCGAGGAAAAAAACGAGGTGCACCACAAAGAGTACTTTTAAGATCATAGTCCCTTTTGAAATATAATGTCCCGTCGGAATTAAGAATGATCTTAGCGGTATATATAAATATTCTTTCGATATTTTCTATTTTTGGAGAAGTTGAAAAGTTAGAATTGTGGTATCACCATATTTGAGTGGTCGTAGTACCATATTGATATTTTGGAGAACTTAAAGGTTAGAATGATGATAACACCATATTTGAGTGGTTTCAATATTAAAGAGCGGTCTTAGTACCATATTGGTGGTGTAAATCTCGAACGGTTTTTTACAGTGCAGTAGTTAACCGCACAGTTGTAGCTGGACTTGTTTTATCCTAGAGGCGGCGTGGTTGATAGTCTGTCTTGCACAATTTTGGGCAGTGCCACGAAACGTCTTAAAGAGAGCGACCTGGTCGTGACTCAACCTAGTAACAACTTCGGTAGATATTCTCTTTCAAAATAAAATGTGGAAATCCAAATACAACAGTTTGAAAATCCAAAACCAACAATTTTAAGACGTTTCGATCTGCCATATCTATCGAAGAAATTACTTATTGAGATTTCGTTGTCCCAAAATAAAACAAGGATAAATCAGGCTATAAAAATCCATCTTTCAACTAAAACGACGAAGTGATTGTTGTTATAACAACAACACTAATAAATTCACATATCGCTTTTAATGGTAAAGCGTGGAGTTAACTGTGAGTTGAAAATTGTCTCTCGGCACATCCACATAGTTTGGCATATTTTGCATAACATAATGCTAGTTAAATCCTCTTTATTTGATAGAAGGATTAATTGTTCCTCTATTTGTTATTTATGCAATCAACACCATGAAAACTATTAAGTTGGTTATGGAGTATAAAGCGGTTTGCTCCCCGTCACCTCTTGTAGCTACTGAATGGTCCAGTTATAATCAAAGTTAATTTATTGAATAGATGGAACGTACCGAGGAACAATAGGACAATTTTACCATCCAAATTTGTACGAAAATGAGAACATTGAAAAATCAAGGAATGGACCAAATTGAAAAGGTTTTTTGATGAACTAGAAATGAAATTTGTTCCAAATATTTCGTACAAAGATATGAAAGAATCTGTATTTCAGATTTCTATTGAATAAGACTGAGTTGACTCAGACTTAAAGAGAGACTTGTGCATCATGCATTCTTGTGAGGAAAAGACTGCACCTCTGATGATATGCTCAAAATTAAATTCTCTTTCTATTTTATAAGTTGTGTGATTTTAATATTTGACATGTCAAAATTTATCATATGAACAAGCGTTTAATTTTAAACTTGAGTAACTTGGACTTAATTCCAAAGTTATATGACTAGAAAATTTTATTTTTTGCAGTCAAAATGAATGAACCAAAAGTTCATATAAATTAGTGTTTAGAGAATTTGAACCTCTAAACTTAATAAATTATGATATGTGCGAACCTGATGACACATAAACTAGAAATGATAAAAAAAGATATTTTATCATATTTATTGATGACTGTAAATTTTGAAAAATAAAATTGATACGCTTGATATGTTCAATTTTTATAATAAAAATTGAAATTTATGTTGAATAGAGTACCCAAGTATAAGAACAAAATTTCTACTTATGAAGTTTTGGAGAAAAGACAACCCAACTTGTCTTATTTTTTGAGTTTGGGATTGTCTGGACTATATTTGGATTCTGGACCCCAAGAGAATTGAACTCACTAGGAGAGCCTATGAATGTGTATTCACTGGGTATGTTATAAATAGCGAAGCATATAAGTTTTATGACCTAAATGTTAAAGTGAGCATAGAATTAAACGATACCGATTTCTATGTAAATAAATACCCCTTTAAATAAAGAATTGTGGGGGCACTAATGAAAGCAAGCCATTAGTGGGGGCAAAATAATTTCCCTTTTAAACTGAGAGCTAGTGGGGGCACTGCATCTGATCACATTCCAGTAAACAGAAACAGTTATGAAAACATCATACAAGATGTTATAGAACCTCAAAGAGGTAAGAAAGCTATAATTGCTAAAGAGTATAAACCTAGTTATATGGTTTGTATATTGGAAGAGGATCCATCTGGCCTTCAAGAAGCTTTGTCTTCATTGGATGCTAACTTTTGAAAAGAAAAAACAGTAAACGATGAAATGGATTCTCTATAGTCTAACGAAACACGACTCTTAGTTGACTTGCCTTCTGGATGCAAACTAATCGGTTGTATTTGGATTTTGGAAAAAGAAACTAAAAATTGATGGTTCGGTTGCTAAATACAAGGCTCACCTTGTAGAAAAAGGTTTTAGGCAAAGAGAAAAAAAAAATATAGATTTCTTCGACACTTAGTCACCAGTCAATCGAATCATATCCATAAGGGTGCTAGTCCCTTTAGCCGTTGTTCATAAATTGATAGTACACCTGTCATACCCCATTTTTTGACCCATTTTCGTCTCGTTTTAATTATTGTCTCGTTTTACGCATTTTTTTTAAAGGCCGAGAATTTTCGTCGTTTCAGACGAAATTTCGGCAGGGAGGTATTTTAAAATACCTCATGTCAATTTTTTGTCTCGTTTATTTATTTTATTTTTTATTACTTTTTAGTTTTACTTTTAATTTCTATTTTTGTCCTTTATTGTCATTAATCTCATTTTTTATTTACCATTATTACCATTTATTTATTTTTACTATTGTCATTATTATTATTTATTACTATTATTATTATTTTTATTTTTTCTATTTTTGGTCCAAAGTCCAAGTCATGGTCAACACAGCCTAGCAGCACTGTAGCAGGGGCGCCCCAATCCAAATTTTTTTTCATCATCATTTTTCATCATTTCCTTTTCATCCAAATCCTCCAAATCCTATCCAAAAAAAACAGCTTGCAAGCTTATCCTCTAAGCTGCTCAAGCAGCTCAATTTTTCTCTATTTAACAGGACAGAATCACAAGAACAAAGGGGGAAGAAATTTAGAACAAGGCAGTTTTTTTTACAGCAAAACAAACTTCCCCCCCCAACATCACAAACACATTTTCGCCCCCTAAACAAACCCAGCACACACTAATACACACCACAACTCACGCCCTAACCAGCCACCATAACCACGCAACACACACAACACCCATCAGCAAGCATAACCCAAACCCTCACCAAGCCATTTTCGCACAAAAATCACACAACCACACAAACAGTTCACACAACCGTTAAAACACATAACCACACACAGCTTTTACACGAAAATAAACCCAATAACACACACCCAACAACACACGAAACACGCACGCATATACACAACACTACACTCACGCACACACACACAAAGAGGCCAGCAAGAACAACTCGGAACAAGCAGAACCGAAAAAGAAAAGAGAGGAAAAGGTGAATTTTTTTTGTGATTTTAAAACCTAGATCTAGGTATTTTTGTGAGGATTTTGGGAAAAATAACTGTGGATTTGGGAAGAGGGGAAGGAGGAATATAGGAAAAGAAGTTTTTTTTAAAAAAAAGAGGATTTTTTTTCCTCCGGCGCGGTGGCGCCGCCGCGTGGGCCGGCGGCCACCACGCCGGAAAACCCACCGGTGGCCGGAAAGTTAGTGAGAGGGGGGAGGATTTT
This sequence comes from Medicago ruthenica, assembly GCA_018208015.1. Taxonomy (NCBI): domain Eukaryota; kingdom Viridiplantae; phylum Streptophyta; class Magnoliopsida; order Fabales; family Fabaceae; genus Medicago; species Medicago ruthenica. The sequence continues at coordinate 35,186,479 of CM031375.1, read as the reverse complement.
CGGCCCAGGCAGAGAAAAAGAGAAGGAAGAGAGAGAGTGGAAGTAAGGAAATGAGGAGAAATGAGGGGAGAAGGGTATTTATACCCCTCCCCGTTTCAGTGAGGCAGGGTGTACGCGTTAGCGTACACCCACGTAATCCAGGCCTTTGATTTTTAAATCATACGGCCCTTGTTTCTCTACCCTGTGATCTAATCAGGGCCGTCTGATTAATCAGACGGCCCAGATTAATTTACGAAAGCCCAATGCTTTTGGGCCTTTTCTTTCAAATCTGAGTTAGTTTTTACTACTAACACCCCTAGTTTTAATTTTTACACCTCCCAAATATTTATTTTTTTTTTATTTTCTTTGCAAATATTTATTTTTTTTCTTTTTTTATTATTATTTCCTTTTATTGTTTTATTATTTTTTAACATCTCATTTATTTATTTACCTATCATATTATCTCATGCATTTATTTTTTTTATTTATCTATTTCTATTTTGTTCTTTTATTTTGCATCTTTTATGTCATTAACATATACATTTAGCAACAAATAAATAAATATGCATTGCATTTTTTCATTTTTCATAAGTTTAATCCATAATCCAAAACAAAAAAATCTTTTTATTTTTGATCCAACAATCATTTCTTATTTATTATTCTCTCGCGTTTAGCTTATTTTACCGCGCTTATTTTCTTTTTTAACTCTAAGAAAAAAAAACCAAAAACATTTCAAATATTCAAAAACTTCATCAAAAAATATTCTTCATTAACCAAGCCTTGGATTTCAAACCAAGCAATTTTATTTTAATCAAACTTCAATCAATTTTAATCATATTAGACTTTATTTTTGCAATTAAAATCAATCAAGCTTTATTCGCTCGCCACTTTGGCTCATTTTATCTTTCACAAACATTTTCAAACTTTAAAATCAAAATAAACAAATCACTCGGCTTTTTTAAGCCCGAACTACATCGGTTTTGATCCCATTTGGGTATGTAGGCAAAGGACCTTGTCCTTCCAAACCAACCAAACAAAAATCAACGAAAACAACAAAAACATTTTCTTTCTTTTTAAATTGAACAACAAGCTTGTTCATTTTGGTTGCAACAACTAATTTGAACAATTTTATTATTTTTTCATTTGAGTTCTAAAAACGAGCGTTTTTTTTTTTTTATATACATTTTTTTCTTAAAATTCAAGCGAAACTTGAATGAAAAAGGGTGGTTTGACGTATGTCTTTCCTTTCCCCGATCGGATAAACACTTGACGTATGTCTCGTTGCTTAGACGATCGTCATTCTTTTCTAGCTTCCCCAAAAATACGTTTTTAAATTCAAACAAAACTTGAATGAAAAAGGGTGGTTTGACGTATGTCTCTCCTTTCCCCGGTTGTACGAATGCTTGACGTATATCTCGTTGCTCGGACAATCGTCATTCTATTTCCAACGCGTCCAACGCACTTTAACCTTTCTTGGTCCCTCGCGACCAATTTTAACATTTCTCGGTCCCTCGCGACCAATTTTAACATTTCTTGGTCCCTCGCGACCAAATTGAACCTTTCTTGGTCCCTCGCGACAAAATTGAACCTTTCTTGGTCCCCCGCGACCAAATTGAACCTTTCTTGGTCCCTCGCGACCAAATTGAACCTTTCTTGGTCCCTCGCGACCAAATTGAACCTTTCTTGGTCCCTCGCGACCAAATTGAACCTTTCTTGGTCCCTCGCGACCAAATTTGAACCTTTCTTGGTCCCTCGTGACCAATCCAACTTTTCTTGGTCCCCCGTGACCATTTTAAACTTTTCTTGGCCCCCGTGGTCAATTCAAACATTGTACGCCTCCGTGCGTTTGTCATTTTGGCCCTTGTGGTTAATCCGAACCTTTTCGCGCCTTCGCGTGTTATTTTCAAACATTGTACGCCCCTGTGCGTCTGTCTTTTATTTTATTCAAAACATTTTACGCCTTGTGCGAGTTTATCGCCTTAATTTGCGTTCTTCTTTTTACGCCTTGTGCGAGTTTATCGCCTTAATGTGCGTTCGTCTTTTTACGCCTTGTGCGAGTTTATCGCCTTAATGTGCGTTCGTCTTTTTACGCCTTGTGCGAGTTTATCGCCTTAATGTGCGTTCGTCTTTTTACGCCTTGTGCGAGTTTATCGCCTTAATGTGCGTTCGTCTTTTTACGCCTTGTGCGAGTTTATCGCCTTAATGTGCGCTTGTCTCCTTCATCATTTAAAGCTTTTACGCCTTTGTGCGTTTTCAAACTTTTTTCAAGAACTACGTAAGCTTTGAATTCTCCGACTACCGGGAGATACGTAGGAGCAGGATTGTCATCCTGTCAAGCCCGTTAATAAAAAATCTTTTTTTCTTTTTTCTACTTCGTTTGTTTTTATCTCTTTCTTCACCTCACATTATATTTTCTTGTTCCTTTATATATATATGATTAAGCATGCAAGCAAAACGTCAAAAAACATTTTAAGCCTAAGCCAACTAAGAGGTTCCCGTTGAGTACAACGGATGTGAGGGGTGCTAATACCTTCCCCTCGCATAATCGACTTTCGAACCTAAAATCTCTTTTCAAGGTAATTTCGAACTTTTTTCCTTTTTCCCCGAAAAATTAAAAGTTCAGTCGTGATTTAAATTTAGTGATTCAATGCTAGTCAATAGCTTGACATCCGAAATTCGACGCGACAGAAATGGCGACTTCACTGGGGAAATGCATAAAACACTTTGTTTGTGCATAAATAAGTCAAACCTATCTTAGTCGGCTTTTAGGCTAAAATGTTTTTATTTTTTGCTTGCACGCTTATGCCTTATCATCATTATTTGTTTATCTTTTCTCGCTTTATATATATTTGTTTCATATTGCTTTATATTTATATTATATATGTTGTGGGGTTACTTGAGCGGTGTTACTCCACATTGTTCGGGTTAATGCCGGACGTGTGAGGCTCTATTCCCGAGCTTTGAGAAAAATTAAGATAGGATGGTGGTTGCGTAGCGGAGGCCCACTTGACGTATGTCTTGAAGGGAAGATGCGAAAACCCCGCCTAGAGTAGATTTCACTTGGAATTTATTGAGGTCTTGCGAGCATTTGCAATTGACGACAATAGTTCCATGTGAAGTCCGTGATCTCTAGGGACCTTTTAGAAAATCTCACCTTTAGTGCCCACACGTGAGGATGGGGGGAATTTTTGAACGTACATACATATGCATACCATACATTTACATGCATGAAAATAATTTTCGCTTATCACTTTGCTTTATAAGAAATTAATTGCACTTTTTAATTTCCTTGTAAAGCAAAACAAAAAAATTTTTCATGCATTTACATACATCATTCATTATCATGCATACGTCCATCTTCAAGTCCAAAACTCATTTCCTTTTTACCCTAAGGATTTCTTACAATCCGAAGTGAGTCGTCGGTGTTCGCATTTCATTCGCAACACTACGTGTCATCCCATTAAGGAAAGTGGCTCGACGTCCCAAAGTAACTCGCACATATAACAAGGGGCAACTATCCCCCCGTTTGTACATGGGGCATGCCGTTCGACTTTGGTGAGGAATTCATCCATATTCCCACTATTCTTCAAGGGATTTCGGTACCTCAACCCGAGATTACCAACCCCCAGGCTACTGCGGCCTTTTCCCCAATTCACAAAAAACCCGGTCGTCATTGGCATTCCTCAATCTCCTACAAGAGTCCAATTTTCAATGGCGACTTCACAAATACAATTTCCGACAAAAGTCCAATCATCATTGGCACAATCCACAATCAAAAGCCCGACCTTGATCGGCAACCAATCACATCATATGGATTGATCCAATGATTCAACCACAAATGCATGGTAGTGATAGAATTTGATTAATTTGCGCAAAGCTAAGATACATGTTTCCTGTTTTTTCCATGATTAAACTTGAAAGGAGAATACGTACTTAGTACAAAAGTTATATCATGCAACTTGCGTTTTTTAATATGTTTGTTCGGTGAACCATTTAGAACCAGCCAAAATGTGAGGAATCCTCAAAATCATTATATAGATGCAGGAGACCGGCATTTTTTGTTTAAACTCGATTTTGTTATGTTAAATCTGAGCTTTGTTTTAGATTGTACGAAAGCATTGATAGGATCAAGGCATTTTTTGAAAATGAGTGAAAACACTTGACCACAAATAGCCCACCCTGTGAGGAGTGAGTATTTGTTAACCCCTTTGAGCCTAATGAATCAGAATCATTAACTATGGACTGCCAATTCTCATAAGCTCAATTGCTTAATGAAATTGCCGGAGTTTGTAAAAAAAAAAATTTCAGTTCATAGTTAAATCATTATTGAATTCTGATATTTTCTTTCATTTTTGAACCCTTAACCATCACGATTATTGTCCTTTGCCAAAAGAAAAAAGGAACATTCAATTAGGGTATCATCTTTGATTAAGTTGGAAAAAAGGAGGTTGTGAATGTCAAGAAATGGTGAATTTTGTAAATTGATCTTGACAACAAGAACAAAAAAAAAAAGAAAGAAAGGAAAGAGAAAAAAGAGAAAAAGAGAAAATCTCTAAATCAAAAAGTTGTCGAGGATCAAAGAAAAACATTTGTAAATCACCAAGAGTTGTGATTGAATAAAGGAGGAAGGGTGTAATTTAGAAAGAATGTTCCTCTTGCTTGGCCATTTGAATTCAATTTCCCCACATATGACATTTCTTTTGTAACCAAGCCAAATTACAACCCTCGAAGACCTTGTGATCAATGCTTTCGTACTCTTAGAAACAATGATTAGATGGACACATAACTCGATCGGAATGTTAGCAAACTTGCCGGATGAGTGTTCAATACCCCCGCAATTAATATTCAATTTGTTCATTTACTTAAAATGAGCGTTAGGTTGGTTCATTGATAAACATATTATTAACTTGAGTTGTACGATATAAATTTTGTGTTTGGTATTTATTTCAAATTTTTGGTGCAATCTGGGATTAATGGGAACATCAAAATTGCATGTGCAAATCTCATAAGGAATCATGCATTCGGGAATTTCCGACCAATCCTCATTGCCAACAAAAGCCCAATTCTCATTGGCACCCACAATATCAAACCGATGCCCAACCATGCTTGGCGCCCAATCATTCACAAATTCCGACCATGCTCGGTACACAATCGTCCAAAAAGCCCAACCATGTTTGGCACCTAATCACAAGCAAAGCCCAATTGTCATTGGCGATCACAACTACAATTTCACATTAAGCCCAATCGTCATTGGCATTCCTCACAATCTCCCACAAAAAGCCCGACCTTGCTCGGCATCCAACATCAAAGCCCGACCTCGCTCGGCAACCAATCATCAAAGCCCGACCTTGCTCGGCATACATCACAAAAAGCCCGACCTCGCTCGGCATCCATTACTAAAAGCCCGACCTCGCTCGGCAACCAATCATAAAAGCCCGACCTTGCTCGGCATCCAACATAAAAGCCCGACCTCGCTCGGCATCCAAAAAGCCCGACCTCGCTCGGCATCCACATATTAAAGCCCGACTTTGCTCGGCATCCATCACAAAAAGCCCGACCTCGCTCGGCACCCACATTACAAAAAGCCCGACCTTGCTCGGCACCCACATCAAAGCCCGACCTCGCTCGGCATCAAATCATCCAAAGCCCGACCTCGCTCGGCAACCAATTACAATCAAAAGCCCGACCTTGCTCGGCATCCAATCATTATCCCCAGTGTTAAACATGACATATGTTTATCCCACATTGGACTTCTTTCAAGGGATTCCCCAGCGAAATCCTCAGTAAATCAAAAGGGAATATCCCCAGTGAATCGAAAGCCCAAAAGGACGATTCAGAGAAAAAAAACAAAGAAGGTAGCATTCCCGGCGGAATCATCAGTTCCAATCCCCGGTGGATTAACAAACTCCCCAGGAAGTCAACCTTTGTCAAAAACAGTCAAAAGCCCAATTGTCGTTGGCACCTACTCACAAAAGCCCTACCACTGTTGGCATCTAAGGCTGGATATCGATCATGCTTCCAAAATGATCCTTATATCCCCAGCGAAACCACAAATAAAGCCCAATGTTTATTGGCATTCCCCCAGTGGAGTCTTAACCCCAAAAGCCCAATCATTATTGGCACCATCCAACAAAAAGCCCGACCTCGCTCGGCATCCATTACAAAAAGCCCGACCTCGCTCGGCATCCATTACAAAAAGCCCGACCTCGCTCGGCAATCCAATCAAAGCCCGACCTTGCTCGGCACCCCAATCAAAGCCCGACCTCGCTCGGCAATCAAAAAGCCCGACCTCGCTCGGCATCCAACCAAAAGCCCGACCTCGCTCGGCACCACAACCAAAGCCCGACCTCGCTCGGCATCCCAACAAAACATAAGCATTCCCGGCGGAATCACCAGTTCTTTTCCCCAGCGGATTAGCACGATTCCCCAATGAAGTAACAATTTCCCCATGAGGTATATGTTCCTCATCAATGGTTACGGCTTTACCCCGTCAACATTTTGGATGTATTCCATGTGACATCATCCCGGCAAAGATCACCGAGTGTTTGCAATGCGACGTCGGTCCACTTTTCATTTTACCGGTCTAAATCTTGTTTCACCAAGTTGTCGGTCATACAATAAATCAAAACAGTCGAGTGTCATCCCCAACGTGTCTCATCTGTTGATGTCACCTTCTTGTAAGCCAAGCGGCAGTTCTTTAACGAACAGTTTGTGCAATCTTTCATTATATTCTTGTACCAAGGGGCAATTCCTTAATAAACATTTAGGGTATCCCCAGTGCAAGCCAATCTTTCACAACATCCCCAGTGGGAGTCCTGCATTAGTGCATTCATACATTCATGCATTCATGCATTTGTACATTTGTACAATCATACAAATCATACAATCACGCATTCATGCATATACGCATTCATACATGCAACATACCACAATGTCATCTGTACATGGTTGTTTTAACCACCACGTTTCTTACCAATTTATCATAAACAATCTGCATTTTTCTCCAATGTTATCCCCCAGTGATGTTACAAAATAAAGCCCAATTTTATTGGCATTCCCCAGTGAGTCATCATTCACACTCACAAATACCAAATCATAACCAAAGCCCGACTTTGCTCGGCATCCCATCATAGTCACCAGTAAATATTCCCCAAGTGTCATCCACAATCCGTTTGGTCAAGTGATGTCACCCTTTTACGCCAAGTGGCAGTTCAAACGAACAGCTTGCGCATCTTTTTTATCATGTCTTTATGCCAAGTGGCAGTTCAAACGAACAGCTTGTGCATATTCCCCAGTGTTGTGCCAAGTGGCAAGTTCTTTAATGGACAGCTTGTGCATCCTTTCTCCCCAATTGAAGGGGCAATTCTGTAAGGAACGGCTTGTCAGCCGCATCCTCACTGTCGTCAATGTACGGTTCGGTAACCAATCCGAACAGTTGACATTTCTTTTATTTCATGTCGTCAATGTACGGTTCGGTAACCAATCCGAACAGTTGACATGCTTTTATTTCCTGTCGTCAATGTACGGTCCAGTAACCAATCCGGACAGTTGACATGTCTTTTATTTCCTGTTGTCAATGAACGGTCCAGTAACCAATCCGGACAGTTGACATGCTTTTATTTCCTGTTGTCAATGAACGGTTCGGTAACCAATCCGAACAGTTGACTTTTCTTCCTGTCGTCAATGAACGGTTCGGTAACCAACCCGGACAGTTGACATGTCTTTTTATTTCCTTGTCGTCAATGGCAGGTCGGAACAACCGACAGTTGACATTTTTCATTTCCTTGTCGTCAATGGCAGGTCGGAACAACCGACAGTTGACATTTTTCATTTCCTTGTCGTCAATGGCAGGTCGGATAACAACCGACAGTTGACATTTTTCATTTCCTTGTCGTCAATGGCAGGTCGGAACAACCGACAGTTGACATTTTATATTTCCTTGTCGTCAATGGCAGGTCGGAACAACCGACAGTTGACATTTTACTTTTCTTGTCGTCAATGGCAGGTCGGAACAAACCGACAGTTGACATCTTTCATTCTCTTGTCGTCAATGGCAGGTCGGAACAACCGACAGTTGACATTTTATATTTCCTTGTCGTCAATGGCAGGTCGGAACAACCGACAGTTGACATTTTCTATTTCCTTGTCGTCAATGGCAGGTCGGAACAACCGACAGTTGACATTTTTCATTTCCTTGTCGTCAATGGCAGGTCGGAACAACCGACAGTTGACATTTTTACTTTCTTGTCGTCAATGGCAGGTCGGAACAAACCGACAGTTGACATTTTATTTCCTTGTCGTCAATGGCAGGTCGGAACAACCGACAGTTGACATCTTTTATTTCCTTGTCGTCAATGGCAGGTCGGAACAACCGACAGTTGACATTTTATATTTCTTTGTCGTCAATGGCAGGTCGGAACAAACCGACAGTTGACATCTTATTTCTTGACGTCGATGGCAGTTCGGAATTCAACCCGAACAGTTGACATTTTATTTCTTGTCGTCAGTGGCAGTTCGGCAACAACCCGAACAGCTGACCCTTACATTTTACTTCCTTGTCGTCAGTGGCAGTTCGGCAACAATCCGAACAGCTGACATTTTACCCCTTTTGGTTCCCGTGGTTAATTGTCCACTCTCCTCAGTGAGCAGTTCGGCAATAACCCAAACGGCTAACCTTTTTCCCCAGTGGAACATTATCCCCAATAGAGTTGGATCCCGTTTTTTTAACGAACCCGGGTATCCCTTTGTCTCGGTTTGTCCCCAATCAGGTCATCGTTGCCGTTTTGCATTCATACTTGCATTACATGCATTCATAACATCGCATCCATATTATTTTACTGTCCAAAATTGGTCAAAAAATGGTGTACTTTGTATTTAAGTTTCTTCGACCCGTCGAATCAAAATTTCGCTTTTAATCTCCGTAGCGAAGAAACTTAAATAGGGGCATCTGTCATACCCCATTTTTTGACCCATTTTCGTCTCGTTTTAATTATTGTCTCGTTTTACGCATTTTTTTAAAGGCCGAGAATTTTCGTCGTTTCAGACGAAATTTCGGCAGGGAGGTATTTTAAAATACCTCATGTCAATTTTTTGTCTCGTTTATTTATTTTATTTTTTATTACTTTTTAGTTTTACTTTTAATTTCTATTTTTGTCCTTTATTGTCATTAATCTCATTTTTTATTTACCATTATTACCATTTATTTATTTTTACTATTGTCATTATTATTATTTATTACTATTATTATTATTTTTATTTTTTCTATTTTTGGTCCAAAGTCCAAGTCATGGTCAACACAGCCTAGCAGCACTGTAGCAGGGGCGCCCCAATCCAAATTTTTTTTCATCATCATTTTTCATCATTTCCTTTTCATCCAAATCCTCCAAATCCTATCCAAAAAAAACAGCTTGCAAGCTTATCCTCTAAGCTGCTCAAGCAGCTCAATTTTTCTCTATTTAACAGGACAGAATCACAAGAACAAAGGGGGAAGAAATTTAGAACAAGGCAGTTTTTTTTACAGCAAAACAAACTTCCCCCCCCAACATCACAAACACATTTTCGCCCCCTAAACAAACCCAGCACACACTAATACACACCACAACTCACGCCCTAACCAGCCACCATAACCACGCAACACACACAACACCCATCAGCAAGCATAACCCAAACCCTCACCAAGCCATTTTCGCACAAAAATCACACAACCACACAAACAGTTCACACAACCGTTAAAACACATAACCACACACAGCTTTTACACGAAAATAAACCCAATAACACACACCCAACAACACACGAAACACGCACGCATATACACAACACTACACTCACGCACACACACACAAAGAGGCCAGCAAGAACAACTCGGAACAAGCAGAACCGAAAAAGAAAAGAGAGGAAAAGGTGAATTTTTTTTGTGATTTTAAAACCTAGATCTAGGTATTTTTGTGAGGATTTTGGGAAAAATAACTGTGGATTTGGGAAGAGGGGAAGGAGGAATATAGGAAAAGAAGTTTTTTTTAAAAAAAAGAGGATTTTTTTTCCTCCGGCGCGGTGGCGCCGCCGCGTGGGCCGGCGGCCACCACGCCGGAAAACCCACCGGTGGCCGGAAAGTTAGTGAGAGGGGGGAGGATTTTCGGCCCAGGCAGAGAAAAAGAGAAGGAAGAGAGAGAGTGGAAGTAAGGAAATGAGGAGAAATGAGGGGAGAAGGGTATTTATACCCCTCCCCGTTTCAGTGAGGCAGGGTGTACGCGTTAGCGTACACCCACGTAATCCAGGCCTTTGATTTTTAAATCATACGGCCCTTGTTTCTCTACCCTGTGATCTAATCAGGGCCGTCTGATTAATCAGACGGCCCAGATTAATTTACGAAAGCCCAATGCTTTTGGGCCTTTTCTTTCAAATCTGAGTTAGTTTTTACTACTAACACCCCTAGTTTTAATTTTTACACCTCCCAAATATTTATTTTTTTTTTATTTTCTTTGCAAATATTTATTTTTTTTCTTTTTTTATTATTATTTCCTTTTATTGTTTTATTATTTTTTAACATCTCATTTATTTATTTACCTATCATATTATCTCATGCATTTATTTTTTTTATTTATCTATTTCTATTTTGTTCTTTTATTTTGCATCTTTTATGTCATTAACATATACATTTAGCAACAAATAAATAAATATGCATTGCATTTTTTCATTTTTCATAAGTTTAATCCATAATCCAAAACAAAAAAATCTTTTTATTTTTGATCCAACAATCATTTCTTATTTATTATTCTCTCGCGTTTAGCTTATTTTACCGCGCTTATTTTCTTTTTTAACTCTAAGAAAAAAAAACCAAAAACATTTCAAATATTCAAAAACTTCATCAAAAAATATTCTTCATTAACCAAGCCTTGGATTTCAAACCAAGCAATTTTATTTTAATCAAACTTCAATCAATTTTAATCATATTAGACTTTATTTTTGCAATTAAAATCAATCAAGCTTTATTCGCTCGCCACTTTGGCTCATTTTATCTTTCACAAACATTTTCAAACTTTAAAATCAAAATAAACAAATCACTCGGCTTTTTTAAGCCCGAACTACATCGGTTTTGATCCCATTTGGGTATGTAGGCAAAGGACCTTGTCCTTCCAAACCAACCAAACAAAAATCAACGAAAACAACAAAAACATTTTCTTTCTTTTTAAATTGAACAACAAGCTTGTTCATTTTGGTTGCAACAACTAATTTGAACAATTTTATTATTTTTTCATTTGAGTTCTAAAAACGAGCGTTTTTTTTTTTATATACATTTTTTTCTTAAAATTCAAGCGAAACTTGAATGAAAAAGGGTGGTTTGACGTATGTCTTTCCTTTCCCCGATCGGATAAACACTTGACGTATGTCTCGTTGCTTAGACGATCGTCATTCTTTTCTAGCTTCCCCAAAAATACGTTTTTAAATTCAAACAAAACTTGAATGAAAAAGGGTGGTTTGACGTATGTCTCTCCTTTCCCCGGTTGTACGAATGCTTGACGTATATCTCGTTGCTCGGACAATCGTCATTCTATTTCCAACGCGTCCAACGCACTTTAACCTTTCTTGGTCCCTCGCGACCAATTTTAACATTTCTCGGTCCCTCGCGACCAATTTTAACATTTCTTGGTCCCTCGCGACCAAATTGAACCTTTCTTGGTCCCTCGCGACCAAATTGAACCTTTCTTGGTCCCTCGCGACAAAATTGAACCTTTCTTGGTCCCCCGCGACCAAATTGAACCTTTCTTGGTCCCTCGCGACCAAATTGAACCTTTCTTGGTCCCTCGCGACCAAATTGAACCTTTCTTGGTCCCTCGCGACCAAATTGAACCTTTCTTGGTCCCTCGCGACCAAATTTGAACCTTTCTTGGTCCCTCGTGACCAATCCAACTTTTCTTGGTCCCCCGTGACCATTTTAAACTTTTCTTGGCCCCCGTGGTCAATTCAAACATTGTACGCCTCCGTGCGTTTGTCATTTTGGCCCTTGTGGTTAATCCGAACCTTTTCGCGCCTTCGCGTGTTATTTTCAAACATTGTACGCCCCTGTGCGTCTGTCTTTTATTTTATTCAAAACATTTTACGCCTTGTGCGAGTTTATCGCCTTAATTTGCGTTCTTCTTTTTACGCCTTGTGCGAGTTTATCGCCTTAATGTGCGTTCGTCTTTTTACGCCTTGTGCGAGTTTATCGCCTTAATGTGCGTTCGTCTTTTTACGCCTTGTGCGAGTTTATCGCCTTAATGTGCGTTCGTCTTTTTACGCCTTGTGCGAGTTTATCGCCTTAATGTGCGCTTGTCTCCTTCATCATTTAAAGCTTTTACGCCTTTGTGCGTTTTCAAACTTTTTTCAAGAACTACGTAAGCTTTGAATTCTCCGACTACCGGGAGATACGTAGGAGCAGGATTGTCATCCTGTCAAGCCCGTTAATAAAAAATCTTTTTTTCTTTTTTCTACTTCGTTTGTTTTTATCTCTTTCTTCACCTCACATTATATTTTCTTGTTCCTTTATATATATATGATTAAGCATGCAAGCAAAACGTCAAAAAACATTTTAAGCCTAAGCCAACTAAGAGGTTCCCGTTGAGTACAACGGATGTGAGGGGTGCTAATACCTTCCCCTCGCATAATCGACTTTCGAACCTAAAATCTCTTTTCAAGGTAATTTCGAACTTTTTTCCTTTTTCCCCGAAAAATTAAAAGTTCAGTCGTGATTTAAATTTAGTGATTCAATGCTAGTCAATAGCTTGACATCCGAAATTCGACGCGACAACACCAAATGGATGTGAAAGTTGCCTCATTAAATGGTAAACTAGAAGAAGAAATCTATATGGAACAACCAGAAGGTTTTGTGATTCAGGACAAGAAAACAAGGTCAGCAAGTTAGAAAAATCTTTGCATGGTCTAAAAATAAACTCCTAAGAAATGGCATGGAAAATTTGACAACCTAAAGATATCGAATGAGTATAAAGTGAATGAAAGTGACAAATGTATTCACTACAAATATGGAAATAACATTTGCACGATCATATGTCTCTATGTAGACGACTTGCTCATATTTGGTTCAAAGATTCATGCTATAATTTATGTGAAATGATTGTTTATCAACAAACATTGATAAGAAAGACCTAGACAAAGTTGAAGTAATTCTTGGTGTCAAGATTACTAGATCAAAAAAGAGAATTTTTTTAATTAATCTAACAATGTTGAGATGATCTTAAGAAATGTAATTATTTGACTGTAAATTTGCACGCACACCTTATGATCCAAGTGTAAAACTCTTCAAGAACACTTGAGGTGGTATTAGACAAATAGAATGCGAGCATCATTGGCAGTCCTTAGATATGTCACTGAATGTATTAGACCCGACATTGCCTATGTCGTGGAACTCTTGTGCAAGTTTACTAGTAGGCCAAGTGAGAAGCATTGACATGCTATTGAAAGAGTCATAAGGTGCCTTAAGAAGACTATGACTCTAAGATTACATTATGAGGAGTATCTTATTGTACTTAAATGGTACGAGATACAAAATAGAACATCCTTCAGATGAGTCTTAAGCGATCAGTGGCTGCATATTGAGCATCACTGGAGGAGTTGTTTGTTGAAACATATGATATTGACTCAATCCACTATGGAATGAATCTGAGATGAGAACACTAGAGAAAACTAGTGAAGAAGCAAGTTGAGAAAATGCTTGCTAGTTAAGATCCCCTAGTGGATAAAACCGTTGTCAGGAGTGTTAATTCATTGTGATAGTATTGCAGCTATTACAAAATTGAGAATCGTTACTACAATAGTAAGAGACGATAATTAAGGCATGAACACATAACAAATTAGAGAGCTAGCTACTCTCAAAAGGAACAGTTAAAGTAGATCATGTACGTACTGATAAAGAATTAGTCAATCCTTTGACGAAAGGAAAAACTAGAAAGAAAGTCATAAACACATCCAATAGGATGAGACTAATGCCTAAAGATCACAAGTGATGGTAACCCGACCTAAATGACTGGAGATCCCAAGAAATAGGTTCAATATAATAACAAGTCATGAGTGAAATAACATGCTATGAGAAAATTAAGAAAGCATGAATCCTGCAGCGACAGAAGAATGAGATAATAGAAACTCTTAATGAGATCTATACTCTATGTTGAGCGGAGTACATAGCTATAGAGCACTCTTGATAGACTCACCTATACGAATGTGGAACTGAGGCCGGTTCCTATGGGATTTCGAGGCAGAATACCAAAAGCGTTCGTTAAAACTGGGATAGACGTGCAGGGCCATAAACACACGGGCTTTTAGAATACACCTTAGGAAAAGGTTTGTGTGCGGACTCTATGTCTGAGATAGAGTTCAATGTTGTAAGCAACTCTTGTTGAATCGGAATAGTTTCCGCTATGCAAAGGTTCAAGTTGTAGGCGACACCTTTGTTTATTAGCAACCTTATAGAAACGTTTTGACGTTATTATTGAAACCATTTTTTAAATTCAAGTGGGGGATTGTTGGAACATTGGTGTGAAGTTGGAAGGAAATCAAAAGATTAATCACCAAGTAATAAGACTTTGAGCTAGTGTGATGTGAATTGAAAAAATAGAGAGTGGGGGTCCCACATAAAATAGAACACACACATTAGTAGTATTTAAATTGCTGTATTTAATTTTAAATACTTGATATTGATAAAAATAATAGTAATTATTATTTTTATTCATGAATATCACTTCCTATAATTTTAGCTTATGTTGGTTGTGATAAGAATAAGAATTCAACTAAGTTTCTTATCTTTCCTTCATTCATATCCAACGAGTTTGTTTCCTCCACTTTTGTGGATTTGTTTCTTTTTTATCTTATCCACAAATGTTGTTGAACTGATTAGTGATTAAGTTTCATTTTGATCTTATCTATTAGAGTAATTGTTGCCGCAATTTTAGCTAAAACAGTTACAAAATCTCTATATAAATAGAGAACTCCTCTCAGTTCAAAAATCACACCAAAGAGTTCTATTGAGTTGTCGAGAACTTTTTCTCTCTTCTTCCCCCAGCTTGTGTTAACGAGCTATTCTTCTCCTTATCTCCTTTTTATGTCCCTTCGAATTTAAAAGTGTTCTTAAGACCTAAGTCCGTATTCGGTATAATGTCCCTTCGAAATTAAGAAAGGTTTTATGAACATAGTCCCTTCGATAATATATGTCCCTTCGAAATAAAGAGTACTTTTAAGATCATAGTCCCTTTTGAAATAATAATGTCCCGTCAGAATTAAGAATGATCTTAACGGTATATATAAATATTCTTTCGATATTTTCTATTTTTGGAGAAGTTAAAAAGTTAGAATGGTGGTATCACCATATTTTAGTGGTCGTAGTACCATATTGATATTTTGGAGAACTTAAAGGTTAGAATGGTGATAACACCATCTTTGAGTGCTCTTAGCATCATAATTGAGTGGTCACAGTACCATATTAGAAAGTAGTTTCAGTATTAAAGAGTGGTCTTAGTACCATATTGGAGGTGTAAATCTCGAACGGTTTTCTACAGTGCAATAGTTAACCGCATAGTTGTAGTTGGGCTTGTTTTATCCTGGAGGCGGCGTGGTTGATAGTCTGTCTTGCACAATTTTGGGCAGTGCCACGAAACGTCTTAAAGAGAGCGACCTGGTCGTGACTCAACCTAGTAACAACTTCGGTAGATATTCTCTTTCAAAATAAAATTTGGAAATCCAAATACAACAGTTTGGAAATCCAAAACCAACAAAAATTCCAATCAATAGTGTCAAATGTTTTAGCTATATCAATATTGATAGCTAGATTACCGCCAAAAGACTTGTTATGCAACAAGTTGATGGCTTCTGAGATGTGGCAAAAGCAATCTTTGATTTGTCTATGATGACAGGGTATTTGATGATATTTTAGCAATGTTTGTAAACCATTTTAGTATAGTTTGAGCTCATTTTAGATATGTTTTAGAGGAGTTGCTTGTGTTTTAAGGGATAATTTGTATATTTTTCATTTAAGTCCACGTAATTCTACTTCTTCCCCAAAACCAGCAATTTCATAGGTGTTTTGAGTGATTTTGTGAAAAATCATGTAAATCGGCAAATAGAGACATCACATGGAGTTATGGAAGCAAGAGAATGAAGAAAACGGGAGTTTAAGAAGGTTTTTTAAGGTAATAAAATAAGGGAAAATAATGTCTCAAGTCTCAAGATGAAAGCATGAAAAAAGATCACTCATAGAACAAAGAAAAACAACATTTTCCGACCAAGATGCTACCCAATGCGCTCCCATGTGCTTGACAGTGCCATAAGACACTTTTCTTGCTGCCTCATATGGCTCATAAGGCAATCCCCTTTCTCCCAAGTGCATGGCTCCGAGAAAATTAGCCTTATCACTTATTTTTCAAGCCAGCATTAGTGGAAAAAACTCAACAACCTAGTTCCAAACTTGCCTATATATAGAGACCCCTTGCAAACATTTTCTTCATTCAAAAACAAGACGGTGCAAGTTGAAGGCAAGGAGCAAGTCTGTCATCAAAGAGGAGGAAGCTAGTGTTTCCCCCAGTTTTCTCCCTTGAGAGTATGTTTTGTATTTCTCTTTTGTTTATGTTTTCTTGTTCCATGAGCAACAAAACTTTCTCTGATTAGGGTTCTACGATGAAAATCTATTTTTTTTATTGGAGTTCATTAATGCAAAGTCTTTATTCAATTATGATTTAAGTTCTTATTTAATTTTTCAATTGTTCCTATCATTGTAATGCTTCTGGACCTCTAAATAAGTCCTAATTGTATCTATTGCAAAACTTAGGCAGAAATAAGCACCTAGGGCTATCATGTATTATCTCTAGGTTTTAGTAAAAGACTAATTTACCTTGCTTTAATCCGAACAAGAACTATAATAGATAATTGCTTATTTATCTTAATCTGACAATTTAGGGGTTTATAAGTATGATGCTAGATTTATGATTCATCATTAGAGAAATTACTTAGTACCGCTCTAGTTTAGCACAATTACATGTAAGTAATTCTACAGATCAATCACAGTTTTCATAATGGATGCATAATTTATTACGTGCTTTAAACTCAATTGGTTTTGGGCCATTTTTCTTTGCTTTTCTTATTATTATTATTATTATTATTATTATTATTATTATTATTATTATTATTATTATTATTATTATTATTATTATTATTATTATTTCCAGTTTTTTGAGGGTTTTGGTTTACCCCTCCCCCTCTTGTATATATAATTTCCCTTTTTTTATGCCAGTTTTATCAAAAATAAATTGTAGAACCATAAAGACCACACTTAGTCTTGATATCGCTTAAGTCCACACAATTCCTAAAACAGGTTTCTGAATGTGATTTTTGGTATTTTGATTGCAAGTAAAATAAATAGAATATAGAAACATGTGTTGGGATTAGGTTTCAATTTCTTTTCATCTAATGTTTTATCTTAATCGATAGTACTTTTTATGCTTCAAATACAACTCAACTTATCCCTCAGCATACGTTTCCATTTCTTGACAACAATGTGAGATCCATTGAACCAACTAACTTTCGATGCTGTTTGTTTCAATGTCAAAAGTTTATATAGTTATACATGAATATAGACCTACCTGCCATTTTTGAAGTGATAGAACCTATACATGATTTAAACCATGTCTCTTAGATATTCAGGCATGTTACTGCTCAACCTAAATCAAAAGATCATTTGTTGAACACTACATCGTTCACAAAGGCATTAAAAACAAAATTAAATCAAAGATTATATTGAATGCATAAATCATATACAACCATCCAGATTAAGAGTATTACATATAATCCTAACTATTTACATCTAATCCCAACACAAAAGAGAGTTTAGTTTCCCATGGAGAGCATAACTAGCAAGAGAAGGTTGATAAATGTTGGAAAATCATCAACAAGCTTAGAATCAAGTTCCCTAGCCCTCCTATGGCTAATCACGCCCTCCTCTCTTTGTTTCTCTCTATTTTGTGTCTAACACAAGTGATAAAAATAAATGAAACAACCTACATCTCTATTTATAATGTTTCTGCAAGTGTAAGTTCGCTAGGAGAAATACAGTTCGCCTAGCAAACCAAGCTTTCTTCTTTGGAAGGAAAAGCCAGGTGTCTTAAGATATTTGTTAAAACCGCCTTAGTTTGCTTAGCGGGCCAAATATCGCCTACGCCTAGTGAACTGCCTTTGGGTTTTCTCCCATGAACTCTTTGTTTTTGCTCTCTTTAATGCACTTGTCAAATTTGTCATCAATCTCCCTTTAAAGAATCCTCTTTACTCATTTGAAATCACGCTTGGCAATATTTGAGCTAATCTGTCAGGGAAAATACAATCCTTATGATTTAATTTTAAGTTTGCAGTTAGAAAGAAGAATTAGAGTCTTGAGCATACTAGTTAACTACAATACTATACCCATACCATGAAATGATGAGTACATTGAGTTATTCATTTAAGTAACAAAAACATACACTGTGCAATTCCTAGTAACTCAAGTTAAGAATTTAAAGGTCAAATACCTCTTTTGGTCCTTTAAGTTTGACAAAAATACCGGATTAGTCCTTTAAGTTCTTAAGTTCAAATAGGTCCTTTAAGTTGTTAATTTATTACACCGTTACCCTTTTAAGGACCTATTTGAAACTTAAAAACATAAAAAACTTCAAATAGGTGCATTAAATTAACAACTTAAAGGACCTATTTGAAACTTAAAAAACTTAAAGGACTAATCTGGTATTCTTGTCAAACTTAAAGGACTAAAAATGGTATTTGACCAATTTAAATTAGTAAACTACAACATTAGTTCAATTGCAAGAGAAATTCAAACCAAAACTGATACATCTCAATTTTTTTTTTTTTTGCAAAAAGGGGGTGACTTAGCAAAGCACTAAGCCACCAAAATATATTAGAGAAAGAAAATGAACAAAAAAGGAGGGGGACCGAACCAAAACCTCCCGACTAATTTACAAACCTAAAATTAGGCATGCCTAATTTGTTTCTAACAAAAGGACCACTGATGCAATCAGGAAGATCAAGCCAAACAGTCAGTGCATCTGAAGTTAATCCTATATTAGCAAGCATGTCTGCCCATTCATTTCCTTCCCTATATACATGAGATACTATAAAGTTCATGGAGCTAGTGATAAGTATGCAATTGTCCCACCTGTTCCTTAGTTTCCAAGGAACCTGAGATTTGTTTTTAAAAGCATTTACCACTAGTGCAGAATCTGATGATACATCTCAAATTGAAAATTTAACAAGCATCACAACATCGATACATGACTTTTCTTAACAATTTATGCTCAAACATTGTTTTATAAAACAATAAACTCAGCCAAGTGATACATTTCTTTAATCATTACTTACGATTGCAAAAACATGTTCTGACTCTGAGAGCAAAAAGATAAGTAATATTGCACTTATCAAAATTCGTCTTTAGCATAAAGCTAAATCTTACCCTAAGATCTTAATCGCTGCCGATTGTACACTGGAACTTAATGGTTAATGGTAAACTAAGTAGTTTATGCTAATAAAATCAACGGGAATTGATGATATTGTATTTAAATTTATTATATCACAGGGAGGGTCCATTTATCATGTACTGTAAAAAATTTATATTAAATAATTAATAATTAATTTTTTTAAAGAAAAAAGAAGCAATATTGTCTCTGCTTACCATAATGGAATATTTAAAAAAAAAATTGTTATAAAAAATGATTTTATAGAGAAAGTACTCAAAGCAGATTATCATTTTAATCTATTTTTAGTTTTTTCCAATTTCTCAATAAAAAAATAAAACTTCTAAAAATGATTATTTTATTTATTTTAAAAAGTAAATTGTTTTGCCATAAAATTTGTAACAATCGGGCCATAATATCTATTGATCATGCACTTTATTCAAAGAAACTCCATGTATTTCTTTCTTAAATATATAAATGGATTTAATTTTTATACACACTTCTTAAATATCAATCATGTACTTTAAAATGGATTAAATTAAAATATAGTTGAATTAATTATTTTAATAAATGAAATATTTTGTAAAGTAATAATTATTGAATAAAACAATAGTGACATGACTATTAAATTGTCGACCTAGGCGTTGTCATATCATCGAAATTGATCCCAAAATCAAGGGGAGATCAAAACTCAGAAAAAATTGAAATTGGAGCATCAAAAAACTAATTTTTAAAATGAGTGCTAAAACTTCATTTTAAAAAAATAGGGGAGTAAAAGTACATATAAGTCTTTTTTTTAGATTTATCTTGTATAAATTTTTATTAATAAAAAGTTTAGGTGAGTAAGGTTTCGAGGTCTCACCAGGGTAATAAGACAAATCTTAAGGCTCGATGAGAGCTAACAAAAGTACTTATAAAATATCTATCAAAAAGATTATTAGGTTGATAATGAGAGGTTAAACCAACGACCTTGTGAGTGAGTCACTCTTTACTAATTGAGTCAACATTGATAACATTTTGATTTTGAAGGGTCAACATTGATTACTTGTTGGTTATAAAAATTAAATATATAATATAATTATTAGTATTTAAATATAGATAAATAATTGGAAGAAGAAATACATAATTGTAAGTTTTACTAATAATTCAAATGGAGATAGGTGGGGGTAGGAGAAGCAGGAAGGAAGTGTAAGTGGGTTGGTGAAATAAAATGCTTAGACAGTTGTACCCTGCAATGGAAGTCTTCAACTTGAACATAGTCAATTCCATACAAACACCTAGTTGCATTGCTTGCACGTGTGTTAACTTGGAACTGCAAGTTGATGTGCTTTTTCCGTGTGGAATTTTGATTTTGACCAATGTTGTGATATTTTATTTTACTTATTATAGGGATTTGTAACTTGGTATGGTCTTTCTAATGTAGTCGATCGTTGAAAAAATATTATTTTTTAGCACTCTTCATAGCTTATATCAAATGTAATTGATGACAGAATAGTTTCAAAAGGGTTTTCAGGTTCATAACACCCGCTTTAGGGGTAAGATATAATAGTTCTTTGAGTTTGTTTCTTTCTAGTTCTTTTTATTTTGGGTTAAATAAGTAAATGGTCCTCCTAAACATATCAATATTTGATTTTAGTCCCCCTAAAATATTCCTTAGGCTTTTGGTCCCTCCAAAATTTTTCATCCATGAAATTAATCCTTGTTCTCAATGTAGAGCAGGGACTAATTTCATGGATGAAAATTTTTGGAGGGACCAAAAGCCTAAGGAATATTTTAGGAGGACTAAAATCAAATGTTGGTATATTTATGGGGACTATTTACTTATTTAACCCTTTTATTTTTCTTTGGGTTTGTTTCACCTTTTTTCTTGTTTCTTCTCTTTTTAGGTTTGATATTTGTCTTCGGGTTTGTTTCGCTTTTATTATTTAAGAAAGTTTTGGTTTGTGTCTCCTTCGCTTTTAAAAAATAATAATATTAAGTTTAATTGGCCTCACTTGCGGAATCAGTCACATTTGTTTAAAAATCTTGTTCTTTGGTTTCGAATTCAAAATTTGTGATGTGACAATTTTTTTTTGTTTGATCTATTTTTACTATATTTTTTATTTGTTTGGAAATGATTGTTAAAGTCACCTATGATTGATTTTTTATGCATGCTAATTTTGCTATAAAAAAATACTTAAAACATTATAAAATAGAAACAAGGACTGGGTTGACTTGCTCACTCACAGAAAAAATATAAAACTAATTGACAAAATAGGCTAAAATATTAAAAAGGTCCCTGCAAATATGTCTTATTTGGCTTTTGTTCCTTGTAAAAAAAAATTGATTTTCGTCCTTGCAAAATTGATTTTCGTCCTTGCAAAATTAATTTTTTTTACAAGGACCAAAAGTCAAATAACGCCTAGAATTTAATTTTATTATTTTATTGAATTATAATGAATTAATATAATTTAATAGATTAAATAGAATTAAAATGGCATTAAGGGCATTATGGGGAATTAAGAAAGAGGGAAGTGGAATAGAAAAAAAAGGTATACGCGTGAAGAGGTTTCATTTGTTGTGTTTTCACGTGAAACGGAGAAGAGAAAAGAGGAGAAGCAGAGCCAAGGAAGAAGGTGAAGAACTTGAGAAGAGGAAAAGCTGAAGGGGGCGATTTCTTCATAACAAGGTAAGGGTGGGACTAGCTTCTATAAATCTAAGTTTCATAATCCCTAAATTTTGATTTAACATGTTGATGTTGGTGAATTTGGGAATTAGGGTTGTTTGATTATGATAAACTAATGATGGAATGTTAAATTGATGATTTCTATGTTGAAATGTTGATTTTGTTGTGATTCTATGGTGTTGTTACTGATTGGTGCCATGCTTATGCATAAACTGATGAAGTTTCGAATGTTCATAAACATGTGTCAGATGAATGAGTTGTTGGATGATTTTGATGTTAAAGTTGCTTTTCCTGAGTTTTCTTATCTCTGCCCCGAATTTTGAAATAAAAACTGGTATTGATCGGTACAGAATTGGTCTTAGGTGTAAACACAAAAGTTGTAGGTATGGATGTTAGTTTTCTAATGCCGTTGGTCTGACGTCAAAACGATTTATAGAACTTGAGTTATGGTCAAATTACTGCACGTAGGTCACAGTGAATTTTTATGGACTCTCTGCACAACTTTTCCGAATTTGAAACGAAAACTGGTATTGATCGGTACAGAATTGGCCTTGGGTGTAAACATGAAGGTTTTAGATAATTTTGTTAGCTTTCCAGTGGCTTTGGTTTGACGTGAAAATGACTTTTAGTTTTTGAGTTATGATGAAAATACTCCAAGGAGGTCTTAGCGAAATTGTACGGTGACAGCATTCTCTGTTTCATGTTTTGCGTCTTTTTCACACGTCTCTGTTTTAAATTGGTCTTTGGTATAAACATGAAAGTTGTTGATAATTGTGATGATGATAATACACGATGATGATGTTAAACGATGATGATGATAACGATGATGATGTATATGATAATGAAGTTGTTGTTGACGTTGTATTTGTTGTAAATGTTGCATTGTCGAGTCCAGTACATATGCATTAAGTGATGGGGGTGTATGCCCGACATGTCTATTATGACATTATGAATTAAGTGATGGGGGTGTATGCCCGACATGTCTATATGACATTTACGATGGGGGTGTATGCCCGACATGTCCTATTATGACATATTTTGCGATGAATTGGTACCACATGCATGTTGCATACTTGAGTCAGTGATGTTGCATTGTTGAGTCGGTCGATGTTATTGTATTTGATGTTGCATTGAGAGGTGAGATTATGATGTGTATGTGTGATGTATGTATAAGATCTGATGGTGTTGTTTGATGATGTTTATGTGAAATGTTAAATTCATCTTTATGAATTATGTACTTATGTTTATTGAATGTGAATCTCACCCCTTCTGTTTGAATGTTGCCTCTACGTGGGTAACGTGCAGATAACCAGGAGTAACCGCTGAAGTGAGTTGATTCCTCGTGTCATTAGGAGTCGCTCTGATATGTAACGGGATGGGAAACTTTTTGATGAATTCATGTGCTATGTATTTTAATTTCAAACTGATGTTGAACCACATTTAGTGGAGTTTTAAACTACGTTGTTTTTTATGTGGCCTTGTGCCTAATGATGTTTAGATTTAATTTTGAAGTTGAATTTCCGCTGCGATGGTTTTGACGTTATAAAAAGTCTGTTTTGAAATAAATAGCAAATTATCCTATTTATAAATTGTAAACGAAGTGCGACATCCCGTCAAGGTTGAAACTCTGATTTATTTTAAATGAAATTTTCAAGTTGGGAAAACGGGGTGTTACAGTACATATTTTGACATTTGTCAAAGATTATGTCAAAATTGACGAGGCTTGGTTTTAGTCTCAGATTTATCGGCTCAGCTGGAATTTTTTTTCTATTCGTGCTCCTTCCGTCCCTATTTATAAGAGTAGTTTACAAAAAAGTTTTGTCTTTAAATATAAGTTTATATACAAATTCTTAGATGCATTAATTACTCTTTTTCCAAATATACCCTTTATTAATACTATCAATTTGTCTTGGTATATGAAAAGTTAACATTAAATATATATTTAATTAAGGGTAATTTAGTAATAGTCACACATTGTCGCGGTGATTTTCGGAGATCAAGCTATTAATTAGTGTTGACTCGCAATTTTAAGTTCACCACCGATCTTTTATTTTTCTGAGGAAAAGGGAAAAGTTCGAAAAACCCTATTTTTAAAGGGATCGAGGTCCGGGGGTTGGTTACGCAAATGGAAGGTATTAGCACCCTAAACGTCTATAGTACTCTATAGGAACCTCTTGTTTTTATTTATCTTTATGCTAAATTAATTATTTGTTTGTAAAATAAATGCCTAAGTGTGAAAAAACTAAAGAGATGAGTTTTAAAAAAGAAAGAAGATGTTTTTGTTATTTTGTTGATTTGGAAAGACAAAGTCTTTTGCCTACATACCCGAATGAGATCAAAATCATGTAGTTCGGGGTAAAAATGCCGATTGATTTGTTTTGTATTTTTTATTGGTTTTTAAAAAAGTTTTAAAGATAAAATAAAGGCCAAGTGGCAAAACGAGATCCGTTTGTGTTTTTTAATTTTGGAAAATGATTTAAATGTTATTAAAATGGATTAATGATTTTTTAAGAAAGTGAAAGAAAAAAAGGGCACTTGATTGAAAATCAAGGTTTATTTAAGAAAAGATTTTTTTGAATTTTGACTTATTTGCATGTTTTTGTTTTTTTTTTATAATTAACTAAGACTAAAAAAGGTAACTAAAAGCTAAACGCGAGGAACTTCCGCGCTGACGTTGGATCACCGCGAAATCCTTTTGAAAATAAACTGGCCT
Source organism: Medicago ruthenica (assembly GCA_018208015.1). NCBI lineage: Eukaryota > Viridiplantae > Streptophyta > Magnoliopsida > Fabales > Fabaceae > Medicago > Medicago ruthenica. Next base: position 35,161,647 of record CM031375.1, on the reverse strand, counting down.
AATATTTTTTGTACTTTTTTTGTAAAGCGAAATAAAAAAAAATATAAGACATAATGCAGAATAAAACGGAATAATAAATAAATATAAAAATTGCAAATGCGATAAAATAAATATGATAACAATAGATAAAGGGATAAAAATGCATGAAATGCAAAAACAATAAGTAAATATGTTGCATACAAGAAATAAATAAAAATGCATGAGATAAATAAAGAAAATGGGAATAATAATAAAAATGCATGAAGTACTGAAATATAAAGGCTGTAAAAATAAAATGCATGGGAATGAATAGAAATTGAAATAAGAAAAAATGAGGAATGATAAAAAAGAAAGGAAATAAAATTATTTTTCTGAAAATCCTTGTGAACAACACTAGATGAAGTTTAAAAAAAAAAACAACGTACCTTTGATTTTGATTTCTGTTTTCGGTTATGGGTGTTCTGGTTCGGATTGTTCTTGTCAGTGGATTTGAGGTGGTGGTTTATGGTTTTGATTTGCTGGGTTTGTGGTGGTTAGTGAAACAGTGTGTGAGTGGGGTTTCGGTTTTGTTAGAATCGAAGGAAAGAAGGAAGAAAAGAGGTTGATTTTGGTATGTGGCCGCCGCGGCTTGGTAGTGTCAATTGGGGTTTCTGACTGATGATTCTCTTTAAGAGAGGTGCCTTCTTTATATAGCCTTCAGCAGCAACAAATATTTGAACCAAATATTCTTCAAAGATATATTTCCAAAATTCTTCTTTAGAAATATATTTCACCATAAAATCTTTCTTCAAACTAAAACACATATTTGCATCAATTATTCTTTTCAGAAATATATTGAAGCAAATATTTTTTCAGAAATATATTTTCCAAAGATCTCTTTTGAAAATATATTTCCAAAATTTTTCTTTAGACTAAAACACATATTTGCATCAATTATTCTTTTCAGAAATATATTGAAGCAAATATTTTTCAGAAATATATTTCCCAAAGATCTCTTTTGAAAATATATTTCCAAAATTTTTCTTTAGAAATATATTTCGCCATAAAATCTTTCTTCAGACTAAAACACATATTTGCATCAATTATTCTTTTCAGAAATATATTGAAGCAAATATTTTTTTCAGAAATATATTTTCCAAAGATCTCTGCAAATAAAAATATCCAATCTGAAAAATATATCTTTCGAAAATATCTTCCTTCTGGAAACACGCGCAGCTTGGAGAATAAGTAACATGAATGAATTCTTCAATTAAATCTTCAAAAGACCAGGTGAGAAAATAAACAGCTCAAATGCTTCTGAAAGTACTTCTGAAGTAGGTGCTTATGAAGGTTCAGCTTCCGAAAAAAACCTCGGCTTAAAAGGAAGAGAAAAAACGAAATGAAAATGGGTCAAAAATGGTGCCCCTATTTAAGTTTCTTCGTTACGGAGATTTAAAAGTGAAATTTTAATTCGACGGGTCGAAGAGAGTTAAATACAGAGTACACCATTTTTGACCAATTTCGACTGTAAAATGCTACAGATGCAATGTCATGTATTTAAAGTTATAAATGCGATGCTATGCATGTAATGCTGTGAATGTTTGCGATGCAAGTATGAATGCAAAACGGCGAAGATGACTCGACTGGGGATAACAAAACAAAAGGATACTCGAGTCTGTTAAAGAAACGGGGTCCGACTCTATTGGGGATAACATGGTTTCACTGGGGATAAATGTCAGCTGTTCGGGTTAAAGCCGAACTGCCACTGACGACAAAAGATAAAGGTAAATGTCAGCTGTTCGGGTTAATGCCGAACTGCCACTGACGACAAGAAATAAATGTAAATGCTGGATGATAGGTGAAAGCAGGATGAAAGATAAATGCAGGATGAAAGATAAATGCTGGATGAAAGATAAATGCTGGATGAAAGATAAAATAAATGCCGGATGAAAGATAAATGTCGGATGAAAGATAAATGCCGGATGAAATATAAAAGCCGGATGAAATATAAAAGCTGGATGAAATATAAAAGCTGGATGAAATATAAATGCTGCTTGTTAACGAACTGCCACTTGGCATAAAGAAGGTGACATTTCTGGACCAGACTCACTGGGGACGACACTTGGGGGGAAAAAGTGTTACAAGTTATTCCTGATTGATTGGCATGGAAAGATATTCAAAACAAGACTCAGGGTGGTTAATGCAACCATGTATGAATGATATTGTTTGCACGCTGTATGTGCATGAATGCGTATATGCATGAATGTATGAATGCATGAATGATGACACGACTTGTATGACTGTATGGAGGATTAACTTATATGATTGTATGAAGGATTGACTGGTATGATTGTATGAAGGATTGACTGGCATGATTGTATGAAAAGTTGACTTGTATGAATGATAAACTTGATGAGACAAGATTGGACGGATAAAATGGAAAGTGACCCGACGTCGCATCACAAACACTCGGCAATCTTCAATGGGGATGATGCCACTGGGGACATATCAAAACATTGACGGGGTAAAGCCCGGTATATGCAACAACTGATGGGGAGAAAACACTTCTTGGGGAGAACGTGCCAATCTAAAAACCATGGTAGAAGAACTGGTGCTTCTGTGGTCATGCTGATTTTTGTTTTGTCTTGTTTTTTTTTTAGTCCCTAATTTTTGCCTGGACCGCCTTTTCGGGTTTTCAGCCCACCGGGAATATATCCTTTTGTATGCTCCTAATTTTTGCCTGGACCGCCCTTTCGGGTTTTCGATCCACCGGGACGCTCATTTTTGCCTAAGCCGCCCTTTCGGGTTTTCGACTTACCGAGCTCTTTTCTTTTTCTCTTTTTTTTATATTTCTTTTTTTGTATACTTTTTTTTTACGCAATTGACCATGTTCAGCCTGCAAAGTTCATCCGTTCCCAGGGCAGATGTTGACGCACCCTTCACTTATTCGTGAGTTCAGAGAAAATGTGTTTGTTGTTTATGCTTTCCAAAAATATAAAAAGATTTATGATTTTGAAAAATATTTTGTTTCAAGTACTACCATCAAAAATAGATGAGGTTTTATAAACTGAATAAATGGGAATTCCAAATGAAAGGCAACATGCTCAAATTTATTTAAAAGAGTGGTGACCTGCCAATGGCATGACTCAACGGATCTTACAAAGTTTGGAAAATGGTAAATATAAGGGGAAGATACATTGAACACAATACCCGCTATTCTCCCTGACAACTTTGAATTCCACTGTTTGGATGCTTCAAATTCAGAGCCTCTTTGACCGCTAAAATGCCCCAAGTAAGTAAAGGCCAACCTAATGCAGTTACTTTGTCTTTTGATTAATTTTGAAATCGCCCTCTCGGGTTTTCAACCTTTCAGGGTGATTATTTTCTGTTTTATGTCTCTACTTTTTGCCTGGACCGCCCTTTCGGGTTTTCGATCCACCGAGACGCTCATTTTTGCCTAAGCCGCCCTTTCGGGTTTTCGACTTACCGAGCTGTTCTTTTATTTTTTAGACAAAGTATTTCTTGACTGCATCGTCATTCACAGGACGAGGAAGCTCGTCACCATCCATAGTCGCAAGGGTCATTGCACCACCAGAAAAAGCTCTCTTGATAACATATGGTCCTTCGTAGTTAGGCGTCCATTTGCCCCTGGAGTCCGGTTGGAAGGATAAAATCTTTTTGAGCACAAGGTCTCCTTCTCTAAATTCACGGGGGACGAACCTTTTTGTCAAAAGCTTGCTTCATCCTCTTTTGATATAGTTGTCCATGGCATAAAGCATTCATACGCTTCTCTTCTATTGAGTTCAGCTGATCATATCTGCTTTGGCACCATTCAGCCTCTGACATCTTGGCCTCCATTAGAACCCTCATTGATGGAATCTCAACCTCCACAGGGAGTACTGCTTCCATGCCATACACTGAAGAAAAGGGGGTTGCCCCTGTTGAGGTACGCACTGAAGTACGATATCCATGTAAAGCATACGGTAACATCTCATGCAAGTCCCTGTAGGTGGTTACCATCTTCTGCACTATCTTTTTGATGTATTTTTTCTTTCTTGGTTTTTTTTTTGCTTTTGTTTTTTTTTCCGTTTTTTTTGCAGCCTTGATGGCACCATTCATCTGGGATTTGATCAAGAGTACTGTAGTGCCCAAGTTAATCGCTTCCAGTGCTTCTTCATAAGGCTGAATGATGTTCTTTTTATATTCTAGTGACATATAAGATCTTTTCGAGAATCCCTTCATCCTCCTCCTCTTCAGCTTCGTAAAGAGGGAACTCAAAGTCGGGAGAGAGCATGGGGTTACAGTGTTCAACGGGTTTATTGATGTTCAGTCTACATATGATTGATGATTGATTTTAGAGAATGAGTGAAAAATGCAGACCTTTTGAAATTGATTGAAAATAAAATAAAATATTTTTTGGGTTTTTTGTGTTACCATTTTCCAGAAAAAGCAGTAAAATAAAAATAAAAGTCGCGAAAGAAACGACAATTTTTCATTGATAGTGGTAACTTGAAGACAAAAGTAGAGTCCTACATGATTTCACTTTCGTATTGGGCGAAACGAAAGGATTTTTGAAAAGACAAGACAACGAAAACACATTACTTGGACCCATGAGTAACTGAGGGAATGTCAACAACGACCCAATTGCGGCAAATCCTTCCTTGTGTTTGCACGACCACATCCATTTTCTCTCTTCTGTTTGCATGAGTATTGTAGGCGCGAGTCGGTTTGTAATGAAAGCGCCGGGCCACTTTTTTTGACTGCGGCAGGTTGACATTTTGTGATGAAACAAAGGATGAGACTCGATTTGGAAACTATGAATGCAGTATAATGCATGATCATGTTTATGCAAAAAAAGAATAATTTGTTATCGAAGGACTTTGTTGAAGTAATTGTAAACATCATGGTTTGAACATTTCATTTGAGCATTAAGACATTACAAAATAGTTCTTTTTTAGAAACCAAGCCAAGAGACCAATTCAAAAGTCCTTTAGTGGAAGCTAGATTTTAACAGAAAAAAAAAAATCTAAAGACTCCTAGCTTCCTTAAATTCAACAAATCAAGGCTCTTGAAGGTGTGCTTCCTAGTGCTCCTCTATGATGTTCAAAAAAAAAAAAACTTGTTTAAGTCCTTCGATAATTGGATGAAAAAATGTTTATGAATGGATGGATGCATGCATGCATGGTTATGCTAAAGAACGGAGAAAACATGGTGAGTTTAGGTCCATAATGTTGGAGTCGAGGGTAAATACGCCATTTGGTAAGGACTATGGTTTCATATGTACCTGTATCACGGGCTCTACCAAGTTCCCAAAGTCCTCAACCCCTTCCAAATATCATCGGGTTACGAGATTGACTCCCGGTCCAACAACATTTGTAAGAAAGTCTCGTTTGAGTGTAGTATCGCGTATCAACTAATTCAAGATTACTCTTGGTTAGCCACCGCACTACGTCCTAAAAGGCCAATATGGGTTAAAGGTAACTAAAGGTCCTCAAATTCATAGGTCACTTGAAAATATCAACGCCGAACACGACTTACTCATGCCAACATAGTAATACTTCCAAGATTCCTCCATTGAGTGGTGTTGAGTCTTATGGTGTTGGCTGCATGTTTTGGCAAAACCAAGATATTGAATAGAAGCATCTCCATATGTAGAACATTTCTTCAGTTGGAAGTTTTCTCATTTGAAACTGTTCAGTAGCAGAATTTTACATCAGAAGCTGAATGCTCATCAGAAGCAGTGTAGCACTTCAGAAGCTGATTCAGGTTCTGATGCTCATGTTGACTTTTGTTGACTTAATCAGAAGCTGCATATTTTCAAGTTATTCTTGTGCGAATCTTTGCAAGATATGCTAAGGTTTTATTACGAATTAAAGCTTCTAGATTGCTGGTTGATTTGAAGAAGATTTTATTGAAGATTTGGTTCAAAGATATGAAATTCATATTTTCCTGTTATAATCTTTAAAAGATTCAGAACAGTTTTATTTGTTACATTATTGGACCAATCTTATTTCTGTAACAAATCAAATCAGAAGATTAGTTTTATTTTGCAAGACTGAAGGCTATATAAGGAGGAGGGCTGCTGCTATTCAAGACACGAATTTACAGAGTCATAATTCAGAGAATAGAGTCTGTGTTTTAAACTTAGAGTTTTTATTGTGCATCACTCATGTTTGAGTTGATTTAGGATTGTTATTGAGTTGTAATTCATTCTAAGCCTTTAGGTACGAATGAAGTTTTGTCTTTGAAGTTTTTCTGAAAAACAGGGTAGTTGTGTTTCAGAACTGGTTAAGTTCAAAGGGTAGTTCAAGTGGCTGGGTTGTAGTTACTTGAATAGGAAGTTAGAGGTTTTCTAATACTCAACGTGTTGGGTAGAATTCAAGACTAGGTGGAGATTAATTGCTTGGGATAGGAACTGGGAGTCAGTGTCTGAGTCTTAAGGATTAATTCCAATAGTGGAATTCCTTCCTGGATTGGTATCCCCCAGAGTAGGAGGTGTTTACTCCGAACTGGGTTAACAAACCTTGTGTGTTTTTAGCTTTCCTGCACTTTATATTCCTGCTGATTATTTACTTTTATAAGTGTGCTAAGTTCTGATCAGAACCTGCTAAGTTTTTAATCAGAACCAGAACCTGTTAAGTATCTTTGCCTGGCCAGAAATTTCAATTGGCATCAGAGCAGGCACCCTGCCTGTAATTTGGGTGAGATCCAGAGGACTTAATATCTGGCAAGCATGGATAGAGAAGGAGGCTATGTCAATAGACCACCCCTACTAGATGGCACAAACTATGAGTATTGGAAGTCAAGGATGTGTGCTTTTCTAAAGTCTATTGACAGCAGGACTTGGAAAGCTGTGATTAAAGGCTGGGATCATCCTGTGTATACAGACAAAGATGGTAACAAGACTGAGAATTTGAAGCCTGAGGAGGAATGGACCAAAGCTGAAGATGATCTGTCATTGGGAAACTCAAAAGCTTTGAATGCTATCTTTAATGGTGTTGATCAGAACATGTTCAGACTTATCAAACAATGTACTGTGGCTAAGGATGCTTGGGAAATTCTGAAGACCACTCATGAAGGAACTTCTAAGGTAAAGATGTCCAGATTGCAGCTGCTGACCACCAAATTTGAGAACCTGAAGATGAAGGAAGATGAATCCATCCAGGATTTTTACATGAATGTGCTGGATATGGCAAATTCATTTGACTCTCTTGGTGAAAAGATGTCTGATGAGAAGTTAGTCAGAAAAATCCTCAGGTCCCTGCCCAGGAGGTTTGATATGAAGGTAACAGCAATTGAAGAGGCCCATGATATTACAACTATGAAGCTTGAGGAGCTGATTGGGTCATTGCTCAACTTTGAAACTGCCTTTTGTAAACAGACTGAGAAGAAAGGAAAAGGTGTAGCTTTTAGTGTGAATTCTGAAGCTGATGATCAACAAGAGTCTGAAGAGGATGACTTATCAGAAGCTCTTGTGTTGCTGGGAAAACAATTCAACAAGATTCTGAAGAATGTTAACAGAAAAGCCAAAGCCAAAGGTCAGAACTTCAGATTCAATAACAAAAAGCAACAAACTGATGAGAAGAAGACCAAGTCTGAGGAGAAAAGTAACCAAGCCAAAGGTGTGCAGTGCTATGAGTGTGAAGGTTATGGACATATCAAAACTGAGTGTCCTACTTTTCTTAAGAAGCAGAAGAAAAGCCTAGCTGTTGCATGGTCTGATGATGGTTCTGAAGAAGATGATGATAGTGAATCTGGAATGTGTGATACTGGTCTGGTAGTGAGGTCAGGAGCTATCTTGAAGAAGGAACCTGCTTTAGAGTCTGAGACTTTTTCAGAGTCTGACTCAGAGTCTGAAGGTTCATCTGTGTCTGAAGTTGGTAAAACTTCATATGATGAACTAGCTGATAACTACAGGAAGCTTTATACCAGAAGTGCTGAGGTTTGCAAACAAGTGCTGGATCAGAAGGAGACTATTTTTCAACTGGAGGCTGAAAAGGGAGAACTTCTTGTGCAGAATTCAAATTTGAAAGAAGAAGTGAACCAGTTAAATTCCCAACTTGAACATATGAAAAAGCAGGTTAGAATGATGAATACTGCTACTAATGTGTTGGATGAAATCTTGGGTGCTCAGCAACAAGGAAAAACTGGATTAGGCTTTGATGATCAGACTCAGAACTCCAAACAGAAGATTCTTGTTAAAGAGTTTGTTCCTGCCACTAAAACTGATAATCCTGTGATTGGAGCATCTCAGATGAGACCTCAGAAACAACCTCAGATGCAAGGTCAGAAGTATGTTCAGATGCAAGGTCAGAAGCATGGTCAGATGCTACCTCAGAAGCAACCCCAGAAATCTTTCAGAAACAGAAGGAGGAGGAATCATCCATGGGTCTGTCATCATTGTGGAAAGAGAGGGCATATTAAACCATTCTGCTTTAAATTGTATGGTTACCCTGAACACTTTCAATTTAGAAGAGTGCAACCAGCTGCACCCAGACACAGTGTTCAGAAGGTGTGGAAACCTAAGGTTCAGAATGTAGGCCTGATTGCTCATACTTCTCTGAGAGCCACCTCAAAAGAAGACTGGTACTTTGATAGTGGGTGTTCAAGACATATGACTGGTGTGAAGAAGCTGCTAAGCAATATCAGATCATACTCCAGAAGTTATGTGACATTTGGAGATGGAGTAAAAGGTCAGATTCTGGGTATTGGTGATTTAATCAGAGAAGGTTTGCCCAGACTTAATGATGTGCTACTGGTGGAAGGTTTAACTTCAAATCTGATCAGTATTAGCCAGCTATGTGATCAGGATTTAAAAGTGAATTTCAACAAGCAGGAGTGTATTGTTACTGATCAAGATGGTAAAACTCAGATGAGGGGCTGCAGATCCAAAGACAATTGTTATTTGTGGGTTTCTGAAGAAGAAAGAAGTCTGACTTCTTGTCTTATGAGCTCAGAAGAGGAAGTCAAACTCTGGCACCAGAAACTGGGACATTTGCACTTGAAAGGCATGAAGAAAATCCTAAGTACTGAAGCTATCAGAGGTGTGCCTAATCTGAAGATCAATGAGGACAGTGTTTGTGGTGATTGTCAGATTGGTAAACAAACAAGAAAGTCTCATCCCAGATTAGTTCACCAGGTAACTACTAAAGTACTAGAACTTGTTCATATGGATTTAATGGGGCCTATGCAAGTAGAAAGTATTGGAGGAAAGAGGTATGCTTTTGTAATGGTAGATGACTACTCAAGATTCACATGGATCAACTTTGTTAGAGAGAAGTCTGATACTTTTGAAGTGTTTAAAGACTTATGTACTCAATTACAAAGAGAGAAGGACTGTGGTATTGTCAGAATCAGAAGTGATCATGGCAAAGAATTTGAAAACAAGAGCTTCTCAGAATTCTGTGCCTCTGAAGGTATAAAGCATGAGTTTTCTGCACCCATCACACCTCAGCAAAATGGTGTAGTTGAGAGGAAGAATAGGACTTTGGCAGAATGTGCAAGAGTGATGCTGCATGCTAAGAAACTTCCATATATGTTCTGGGCTGAAGCAATGAACACTGCATGTTACATACACAACAGAGTCACTTTGAAGAAGGGTACTACATCAACTCTGTATGAATTGTGGAAAGGGAGAAAGCCTACTGTGAAATATTTCCATGTTTTTGGGAGCAGATGCTATATCTTGGCTGACAGAGAGAATAGAAGAAAACTGGATCCTAAGTCTGATGAGGGCATATTCCTGGGTTATTCAGTAAACAGTAGAGCTTATAGGGTGTTTAATTCCAGAACCAAGGTTGTGATGGAGTCCATAAATGTGGTTATTGATGATTTGTCTGCTGAGAATGAGCCTGAAGTTGTTCCAGAATCTGAAGCCTCAGAAGAACAAACTTCAGAAGCTGAAAAGCATTCAGAGTCTGAAGAAGCAGAAGATCAACCAGATCAAGTTCCAAATGGTAAAGGGCCATCTATTAGAATTCAGAAAGATCATCCTAAAGAGCTTATCATTGGGAGTTTGGATCAAGGGGTCAGAACCAGGAGATCAGAACCAGCTGCTACTGATTCATGTTTTGTGTCAAAGGTTGAGCCTAAAAATGTGAAAGAAGCCCTAACTGATGAATTTTGGATTGAAGCAATGCAAGATGAGTTGAATCAATTCAAAAGGAGTGAAGTATGGGATTTGGTTCCAAGACCTGAAGGGTTGAATGTGATTGGCACTAAGTGGATATTCAAGAATAAAACAGATGAAAGTGGTACTGTAGTCAGAAACAAGGCAAGGTTGGTTGCTCAGGGTTATACTCAAGTAGAGGGATTGGATTTTGATGAAACCTTTGCACCTGTGGCCAGACTAGAGTCCACAAGACTACTGTTGGGTGTATCCTGCATTCTCAAGTTCAAATTATTTCAGATGGATGTGAAGAGTGCATTTCTGAATGGATATTTGCAAGAAGAAGTATATGTTGAACAGCCTAAGGGGTTTGTGGATCCTAAGTTTCCAGAACATGTGTACAAGTTAAAGAAGGCTTTATATGGATTGAAGCAAGCACCAAGAGCATGGTATGACAGGCTGACTCAGTTTCTTGTGGCTCAAGGTTACAGAAAAGGAGGTTCTGATAAGACTTTGTTTGTGAAAGATGAAGATGGGAATCTGATGATAGCTCAGATTTATGTGGATGATATAGTGTTTGGAGGGATGTCTCAGAAGATGGTCAAACTGTTTGTTCAGCAAATGCAATCAGAATTTGAAATGAGTTTGGTTGGTGAGCTGACATATTTTCTTGGATTACAAGTCAAGCAAATGGAAGATACAATCTTCATTTCTCAAAGTAAGTATGCCAAGAACATAGTGAAGAAATTTGGATTGGAATCTGCTGCTCACAAGAGGACACCAGCTGCTACTCACTTGAAGTTAACTAAGGATGAACATGGAGTTTCAGTAGACCAAAGTCAGTACAGAAGCATGATTGGGAGCCTATTGTACTTAACTGCAAGCAGGCCTGATATCACATTTGCTGTAGGAGTTTGTGCAAGATATCAAGCTGATCCTAAGATGAGTCATCTGACACAAGTTAAAAGGATCCTGAAGTATGTTAGTAGCACAAGTGACTATGGAATCATGTACTCACACAGTTCAAATTCTGAACTGATGGGATATTGTGATGCTGACTGGGCTGGAAGTGCTGATGACAGGAAGAGCACCTCAGGAGGTTGTTTCTTTTTGGGAAATAACTTAATTTCATGGTTTAGCAAGAAGCAAAACTGTGTGTCATTGTCAACTGCTGAGGCTGAGTATATTGCTGCTGGAAGTAGTTGCTCACAATTGGTTTGGATGAAACAGATGCTGGAGGAGTACAACATGAAACAAGGAACCATGACCTTATTTTGTGACAATTTGAGTGCCATCAACATCTCTAAGAATCCAATTCAGCACAGTAGAACCAAACACATAGACATCAGGCACCATTTTATCAGAAACCTTGTGGAGGATAAAGTTATTCAACTGGAACATGTAGCTACTGAAGAACAAGTTGCTGACATTTTCACAAAGGCCTTGGATGCTAAGCAGTTTGAGAACTTAAGGAGCAAGTTAGGTGTGTGCTTATATGAAGAATTCTAGCAATTAAAGCAAACTGGATGTGAGGAAGGTAGAGTACCTGCCAGCTTTGTTAGTGCTAAGTGTGATGCTGTCTCTGATACTAAGTCTGAAGTTCAAACTGGGACAGTAGTTGAAGATGTTTGTGCAGTTTCCCTTTCCTATTTGAAGACTATGATTTGTCAGAATTTTATGGCTAAAAAGGGGGAGAAAATCTTATGCAATGTGTTGGCCTTGTTGGCTCTGATACCAAGAATTAGAAGATGTATTGCTCTGATATGTGTGTCTTTAATTCAGAAGGTGACTAGTTTTACTCTGATACCAAACAAGAGCTGTCAAGATGTCATTGAGGGGGAGTATATGTCTCAGGGGGAGTATAAGGTTGCTATGATCCTGAGTGTTTGTGGTCCTGAAGAACAAATGTGTTCAGATCCTGAAGTGTGCTTCTGATATGCTCTGATACCTTGTTTCTCTGTAGTTCAGTAGTAAGGGGGAGTTTGTGTGAGAAGCTGAGTTGCAGGGGGAGTGTTGTGGAGATTCAGAAGTAAGGGGGAGTGTTTGTGATGATCAAGAGTTGATCAGTAGCTCTGATACCTTGGAGTAGCTCTGATACCATGGTTGTGATCAGAAGTTGATCAGTACTTGGTTATGTGTGCTTCAGTAGCTGTTATGTAGAACTGAAGCTGGTTTGTGTTTTTCATAGCTGTGTCCGCTGCTTATGTTTATGCTGTGATATATTTTTGTGGAGTTCTTCATTGCTGAGTTGATTATAAGGGAGATTGAAGAACTTGGATGGTTTTAGCCAAAAATTTGCCAAAGGGGGAGATTGTTGAGTCTTATGGTGTTGGCTGCATGTTTTGGCAAAACCAAGATATTGAATAGAAGCATCTCCATATGTAGAACATTTCTTCAGTTGGAAGTTTTCTCATTTGAAACTGTTCAGTAGCAGAATTTTACATCAGAAGCTGAATGCTCATCAGAAGCAGTGTAGCACTTCAGAAGCTGATTCAGGTTCTGATGCTCATGTTGACTTTTGTTGACTTAATCAGAAGCTGCATATTTTCAAGTTATTCTTGTGCGAATCTTTGCAAGATATGCTAAGGTTTTATTACGAATTAAAGCTTCTAGATTGCTGGTTGATTTGAAGAAGATTTTATTGAAGATTTGGTTCAAAGATATGAAATTCATATTTTCCTGTTATAATCTTTAAAAGATTCAGAACAGTTTTATTTGTTACATTATTGGACCAATCTTATTTCTGTAACAAATCAAATCAGAAGATTAGTTTTATTTTGCAAGACTGAAGGCTATATAAGGAGGAGGGCTGCTGCTATTCAAGACACGAATTTACAGAGTCATAATTCAGAGAATAGAGTCTGTGTTTTAAACTTAGAGTTTTTATTGTGCATCACTCATGTTTGAGTTGATTTAGGATTGTTATTGAGTTGTAATTCATTCTAAGCCTTTAGGTACGAATGAAGTTTTGTCTTTGAAGTTTTTCTGAAAAACAGGGTAGTTGTGTTTCAGAACTGGTTAAGTTCAAAGGGTAGTTCAAGTGGCTGGGTTGTAGTTACTTGAATAGGAAGTTAGAGGTTTTCTAATACTCAACGTGTTGGGTAGAATTCAAGACTAGGTGGAGATTAATTGCTTGGGATAGGAACTGGGAGTCAGTGTCTGAGTCTTAAGGATTAATTCCAATAGTGGAATTCCTTCCTGGATTGGTATCCCCCAGAGTAGGAGGTGTTTACTCCGAACTGGGTTAACAAACCTTGTGTGTTTTTAGCTTTCCTGCACTTTATATTCCTGCTGATTATTTACTTTTATAAGTGTGCTAAGTTCTGATCAGAACCTGCTAAGTTTTTAATCAGAACCAGAACCTGTTAAGTATCTTTGCCTGGCCAGAAATTTCAAGTGGGGTTATCACATGTGCCACATCCGAAATTTACTCTCGGAAAGACACTTTGATTATACCACCGTCCTATCTTATGTTTCCCTCAAGTCCGGGTGTAGGACTTATCTCACCACTCACGTAAAAAGATAAACACTTAAGCATATATTTATAATTACAAATAATTATAAAGCATAAAGATAAAGAAAAGCAAGATAGGTTTAACCCACTTAGGAAGTTGTTGTCCCCAGTGAAGTCGCCATTTTTCTGTCGCGGTGATTTTCGGAGATCAAGCTATTAATTAGCGTTGACTCGCAATTTTAAGTTCACCACCGATCTTTTATTTTTCCGAGGAAAAGGGAGAAAGTTCGAAAAACCCTATTTTTAAAGGGATCGAGGTCCGGGGGTTGGTTACGCAAAGGGAAGGTATTAGCACCCTAAACGTCTATAGTACTCTATAGGAACCTCTTGTTTTTATTTATCTTTATGCTAAATTAATTATTTGTTTGTAAAATAAATGCCTAAGTGTGAAAAAACTAAAGAGATGAGTTTTAAAAAAGAAAGAAGATGTTTTTGTTATTTTGTTGATTTGGAAAGACAAAGTTTTGCCTACATACCCGAATGGGATCAAAATCATGTAGTTCGGGGTAAAAATGTCGATTGATTTGTTTTGTATTTTTTATTGGTTTTTAAAAAAGTTTTAAAGATAAAATAAAGGCCAAGTGGCAAAACGAGATTGGTTTATGTTTTTTAATTTTGGAAAATGATTTAAATGTTATTAAAATGGATTAATGATTTTTAAGAAAGTGAAAGAAAAAAAAGGGCACTTGATTGAAAATCAAGGTTTATTTAAGAAAATATTTTTTTGAATTTTGACTTATTTGCATGTTTTTGTTTTTTTTTTTTTATAATTAACTAAGACTAAAAAAGGTAACTAAAAGCTAAACGCGAGGAACTTCCGCGCTGACGTTGGATCACCACGAAATCCTTTTGAAAATAAACTGGCCTAATATTTTTTGTACTTTTTTTGTAAAGCGAAATAAAAAAAATATAAGACAGAATGCGGAATAAAACGGAATAATAAATAAATATAAAAATTGCAAATGCGATAAAATAAATATGATAACAATAGATAAAGGGATAAAAATGCATGAAATGCAAAAACAATAAGTAAATATGTTGCATACAAGAAATAAATAAAAATGCATGAGATAAATAAAGAAAATGGGAATAATAATAAAAATGCATGAAGTACTGAAATATAAAGGCTGTAAAAATAAAATGCATGGGAATGAATAGAAATTGAAATAAGAAAAAATGAGGAATGATAAAAAAGAAAGGAAATAAAATTATTTTTCTGAAAATCCTTGTGAACAACACTAGATGAAGTTTAAAAAAAAAACAACGTACCTTTGATTTTGATTTCTGTTTTCGGTTATGGGTGTTCTGGTTCGGATTGTTCTTGTCAGTGGATTTGAGGTGGTGGTTTATGGTTTTGATTTGCTGGGTTTGTGGTGGTTAGTGAAGCAGTGTGTGAGTGGGGTTTCGGTTTTGTTAGAATCGAAGGAAAGAAGGAAGAAAAGAGGTTGATTTTGGTATGTGGCCGCCGCGGCTTGGTAGTGTCAATTGGGGTTTCTGACTGATGATTCTCTTCAAGAGAGGTGCCTTCTTTATATAGCCTTCAGCAGCAACAAATATTTGAACCAAATATTCTTCAAATATATATTTCCAAAATTCTTCTTTAGAAATATATTTCACCATAAAATCTTTCTTCAAACTAAAACACATATTTGCATCAATTATTCTTTTCAGAAATATATTGAAGCAAATATTTTTTCAAAAATATATTTTCCAAAGATCTATTTTGAAAATATATTTCCAAAATTTTTCTTTAGACTAAAACACATATTTGCATCAATTATTCTTTTCAGAAATATATTGAAGCAAATATTTTTCAGAAATATATTTCCCAAAGATCTCTTTTGAAAATATATTTCCAAAATTTTTCTTTAGAAATATATTTCGCCATAAAATCTTTCTTCAGACTAAAACACATATTTGCATCAATTATTCTTTTCAGAAATATATTGAAGCAAATATTTTTTTCAGAAATATATTTTCCAAAGATCTCTGCAAATAAAAATATCCAATTGAAAAATATATCTTTCGAAAATATCTTCCTTCTGGAAACACACGCAACTTGGAGAATAAGTAACATGAATGAATTCTTCAATTAAATCTTCAAAAGACCAGGTGAGAAAATAAACAGCTCAAATGCTTCTGAAAGTACTTCGGAAGTAGGTGCTTATGATGGTTCAGCTTCCGAAAAAAACCTCGGCTTAAAAGGAAGAGAAAAAACGAAATGAAAATGGGTCAAAAATGGGGTATGACACACATATTTGAGACAACTTTATTACTTTAACAATTTTTCTTAATACACGTGATTTTTGTAAATTACACCTATAAAAATGGACGGAAGGAGTAGTTACCTGAGAACTAACTATCTTCTCTTGTCAGTAATTATAAGATTTTTTACAATATAGTATTTATTAATATTATTATTTTATTTTGGACAGTAAAAAGTGAGTATTGAACACATACAGATAGATAATTTATTAAAAGAAATCTTAACGAGTGTCCTAAGAACATTTTTAAGGGTCTATAATAGTAAGTGAGAAATGCTATGAACACACACTTTTCAACACACTCCCTTTGATTGGTTGAAATTCACATGGGTCGACCCACATGATTTGGTGGGACTCATGTGAATTTCAACCAATCAAAGAAAGTGTGTTGAAAAGTGTGTGTTAAAATGTGTGTTCCTAACATTTCACATGATAAAGTAATGATCTTAGAACTTTGAAACTTGCATATTTAGTGCATTGAAAATTATTTATTTATAGTCATATACAGATAATACACAATAATTATATTATACTCCCTCCGTCCCTGTATATAAGCACCCATTTGACAAAAAAATTGTTCCTAAATATAAATCTCTTTTCAAATTACTAGATTCATTTATTTTTTTTTTCCTAAACATACCCTTAATTAATACTACTAATTTGTATTGAAATATGAAAAATCAAATTTAATACACATGCAAATAAAGGACAATTTTGTAATATTAATACACAAAATATACACATTAATTACACGGAGGGAGTATAACTTTTCCTAATATGCATGAAAAGTGTCAAATGGTCTTATAATTAAAAACAAAGGAATAATTACTTTTTTGTAAATTTTTATTTTAGTCAATTTTGTGTCTAAAAAAAGTAACCAAAGCAACTAAACCTCTACTAATGGCTTAACTTGTTGATGTGGCGCTCAGGAAGATGGAGCAAACTTGCTGGGCAAGTAATGATTTATTTTGTTCTATACATAATTTTGAGCATTTGGATTGAAAGAAACAATAGATACTTTCGGGACAATATCACTTCCATTACCAGTATGATCAATAGTATCATTACAGAATTGAAACTCAACTATCCTCTTACTTCTGGTGCAAGCAACTCTTCTATCACTGATTTCAAGATTGCACAGCTTTTTTCTTTGACCTCTTAGGGCTGGTAGAGTGGAGTTTCTACAGAAGTTTTTTGGCTTCCACCCCAGGCTGGCACCATTAAAGCTAATATTAGTGGATATGCTTTTGGTTCTCCATTTTGTGCTTCTATTGGAGTTGTTTTCAAAAAAATGGAGGCTAAATTTCAGGGAGGTTTTGTTCATAATATAGGGCATGGTACCTCTTACACGGTTGAGCTTTGTGCTGGTATGTTTGCTATTGAGAAGGTAGTAGAGCTAAATTGGAATGATATTTGGATTGAGAGGGACTCTTTGACGGTGGTTAGAGCTTTTCATTTGCAGTCTTTAGTCCCTTGGTGTTTGAGAACTAGATGTACAAATTGTCTTGCTTTAGTGAAGAATATGTCTTACTATTTTACCCACATCCAGAGATAAGGCAATCAAGTTGTTGATGCCATGGCTAAGAATGGTCAAAGCTTAGCAAATTATGTTTCCCAATGGTGGTGGGATGCACCTCGTGCTTTTGTTTTACCTCTTCTTGTTAGGTATAGTATTGAACATCCTTTTCATATGCTTTCTTTCTTGTAAAACTTTCTATGTGGCTCAAGCCCTAACCTGCTTATAATTTTATTTTGCTTGATAAAAAAAGTCTCTCACAAAAATAAACTAAAACATATTAGTCTTGAGTCCTAATTTCTGCCAATATTTTTAGCTAGTTTATCACTTGTTGAACTATGACAATGATGAAATACATTCCACTTTCCTTGCGGTTGACCATGTGTATTTTAAAATAATGTAAGGGACATTTATGTCTCTGTGACAAAAATATTTGGACAATATTCGGTTCACAAAACAAAAATCAAATCCCTAAATCAGAAAATTTGATCATCTTCCTCCTTCTTCCATTCCCTTTTCTTCCTCCTCCGTTGAAATATGAGAATCAAACAAATTGTTCATACTTTTGACTCTAAATGTGATGAAGATCTATAGTGTTTTTTTTTTAAATTCCTTAATCATAAAGTTTCATCTTCATCTTTCTTCTTCTCCCATTTATTCATCCTCCTATTGAAAGATCAATATGACATAGTTTTTCATACTTAGGCATGGTGAAGATCGAAGAAATGTGAAAGGAAGAAGGACAAGGAAGATGAAATTTTTTAATTTAGATATTTTAAAATAATAAGAGGATCAATATATTTTTTGTTAGGGAGAGCCATGTCAGCCTTATCACCAATAAATTCAAACTTTTTGTTATTTTGTTGCTTGGGGACAAGCAAAGATTTAAGTTTGGGGTTACTATGACGGAGCATCATTTGATATTTTAGGTTATGTTTTTAGTTATTTTCTTTGCATTTGAAGGAAAATAAGATGTAATTTAGAGGAGTTGTCAATGGTTTGAGGAGCAATTTGTATTGTTTTCATTCGAGTCGTTGTAATTCACTTTTATCCTAAATCATGCAACTCCAGAGGTGTTTTAAGTCTTTTTAATGAGAAACCATGTAAATCGGCAAAACAAGACATCAAGTGAAGGATCAAGGATATGAAGATTAAAGATCAATGGTTCTTAGAAGGTTTTTGAAGATAATACAAGATGAAGAAAATTCATTTCAAGTTCCAAGGCATTTCAAGACGGAAGAACGATCGGAAAAAGGACAAAAATTGCAAAATCCGCACTGGAGTTGCTGCCCCATGCGCCCCTACGCATGTGCCATGCGCCCCTGCGTTGGAACAAAATTGGTTTGTACAATTCCTTTAAGGTTTTGATGATAACAAAGTATTAAAGAACAATTGGATATGCTAATATATGTTCAAGTGTGCAAGACCGTAGATTAAAATTTAACAAGGTATGAACAAGTATAAGAGCATCATAATCACAAGAGAAGCTCAAAGACTATAGTAGAAGATATGAAGAAAGGTCAACTAGAAGTCAACACCTTGGATCAGAAGAAACGATGCTACTCAGAAGCTGAAGATCCTCATCAGACTCTGAAGACCCTTAGACTCTGAAGTACAAAAGATCTTGAGGGACCCAGACACCACGTCAGATTTGTCATCTTATGTAGCTGTCTCTATCATAGTCTGATAGTACGGTTTGTTTTCTTCTGACCACGTGTAGAAACAAATAAAGAACTTTAAGGACAAAGAGAATAAACGGATAATTCCAGTTTCAGCAAAGGAATTTCGAATGGCAAATCAGCAATTGTAATCTAGTGTGATTATAGTGAAATCCCTTGGAAGTGCAAAGGGACTGGACTACTCCTGGTTTGTGGGAGGAACCAGTATAAATTGCCTTGTGTCAGCTCTCTCTCTCTCTCTCTCTCTATATATATATATATATATATATATATATATCTTTGTGTTTGTTTTATCCGCTTTAACCAGACTCTGAGTCAGACTCTGACCAATACTTAACACTTCGAAAAAGTTTAGAAAAAACCAACACAATCCAACCCCCCCTTCTTATGTTTTTCCCACCCTCACCCTGGGCATGAGACAACCTTGCTTACTGTCCCATGTGACTATGCGCCTCACTTCATGCGCCCCGCGCATGGGTGACGTCCAGGATGTTCATTTTGCTTGTTTTCGAAGTTGTTTTTAGTGGAAAACCCTGATTTTCATCTCTTAACCCCTAAGTTATAATGTACTATAAATAAAGACTTTTGCATACACTTTTATTTATTCAGAAAGCTAGTGGCACAAGGCAATGGTCAAGCATCAAAGAGCTTCAAGGTAGAGGATTTCCATCTTCCTCCTGTTCTCTCTAGGGTATGTTTTTCTATTGTTTTGTAATGGTGTCGGCTGTCATGTGCAACTAAACCTCTTTGATTAGGGTTCTAAGATGAATCTCTTCTTATTTGCTGGATTCAATTAATAAAGTTATTATTCATTATGATTTTAGTTATATTTTCTTTTCATATGTTTCACAGTTTAAATCTTTTGCAAACTAGGTTAGGGTTCATAAATTAATTCTTGCGCTTTAACCAAATCGTTACATATGACTTTTGCTCAAGAGTATTTAATTTATTAGGGAACCTTAGGGTATGAGGGTTATACATCTCCATGGAGTGTAATTCCTTTAGATGACAATTTACGAGGCATACGAGATGTTGACGTCAAAGGATATGTTCATGGCTTTCATAAATGAGTTATGGAGGTTATGGAGAAATCCAACATATCACAACAAAAAATGCCTTAGATTGCGGAGGTTATTTTAAGGAGGTTTTAAAAAAACCCCCGCAAATTAATTAATACAGTGACGCGCGGACTTCCAATGTACAAAATACTTATCAATTTGTGGCAGTTTAAAAACCCCCTCAAAATGAAGGCGAATTTTGAAGCCTGTGCACTTTTTTTGTTTTTGTTTTATTTCATTAAGATAAGATAAAAAAAAACTTCAGAACCTCTTTTCTTCACTTTCTCTCTCTCCAGAAACGCCGATCTCACTCTCGCCGCTCTCAGTTTCACCGATCTCACCCTCGCCGTCGTCGCTCTCACCCTCGCCGTCGTCGCTCTCTCCCTCCGTCACAAAGGTATTTGTATCCTTTTTCCATAGATCAATTTGTTCTATCATTTGGGAATTAGGGTTTAATGAAATTCTCCTGCCTTTGATTCGTTTTAATGAAATTGATAATTTTAGGGTTTGATGCTTTTGATTTCCATGAAAAGCTGGGATTAAGAACAGTGAAAACTATTTTCTGGATGATAATCATGAACAGAGTTTCAACTCTCCTGTTAGATTTGTTCCAATCGCATATTCTAAGCGTTGACTTACTTGAATATTCAAATTGTTGCCGATCGTTGTTGTCTAATTTGTGTCAAAATATCATTTATGTTTCATAAATCAAACACGTCTTTCATTTTCCTCCTATTTTCAGTAATGTTGCCCTTGAAATGCTTACCTCCTTTCTTGGTTCTCTTAAGATTGGCAAAAGAAATATATTTCTTACAAAATGCGGAGGGTTCAGGCTTAGCTCCAAATGACTGTTGGCTATGTTATCGAGGGATCAAGACAATGCCCCTTCGAGTTGAGAAGCAACAGGTTCTCTTTCAAACAATATTTCAAGTGCTGCTATTTATCTAATGACACTAGTGCCATGTCTTTTTTCCCTCTATATGTATATTTTGTTCAAATAAGATTTAGCGAAAGCACAAATGAAAGAGAGTTGTCTGCCAATGACATAGCATAGGAATTTGTAAATTTAAATGTCGAGCTGATGTTTTAGGTCCCTTTACTATGCTCTTAAATCTGTCAAAATATTGTAGCTTTTGTAGTAATATTTGGTTCTGCTTTTGGAGTTTTGAAATTTGATTTTAGTCTTTCACACCATTTCCCTTTTCTGTTATCATTATGCACAATATTTTTTGAGCACATACACATTATATATCTGAAGAAGCATGCTATATATGTATCTAATCAATAACCATTTATAATTTAATTTTTTATTTTAATTTGGGAGTTAAAACCTCTTGCAGGAGAATGCACAGAAGATTGCTGAGTTTCTTGCTTCCCATCCGCGAGTGAAGAAAGTAAACTATGCTGGTTTGCCTGGTCATCCTGGAAGAGATTTACATTATTCTCAGGTGTTTTTTGATAAATTGAAATTTCAGATAATGTTTGATATGCCCCACATTCATTTTCTCATATATTTATATGGCCCCTTTCCAGGCAAAAGGTGCAGGATCTGTGTTTAGCTTTTTGACAGGTTCACTTGCCCTCTCAAAGCATATTGTTGAAACCACCAAATACTTTAGCATAACCGTTAGTTTTGGTAATAATTCTTCTACCCTATGCTCGTTATTTTTAACAACATTACTAGATCTACCTTATGTATGCGATAAGAATTACGATTAAAATGTGAAGTTTGACATGTATGTGTATTGGTTAATTTGATTGAACCTATATGAATGTAGGTAGACGAATAACCAAAACACACTAAATATAGAACATATTTGAGTAAGGAGTTAGTAGTGTATAAAAAGTAAAATGTATTTTCTATTGTTAACACTTGTATAGTTAACTCTCAAGAGCACGTGTTCTTGGTCATGCTCACTCTTGATCTCTCATTTCACTGTCACTTTTTCTTGTGTCATCGTCCCATCTACAATGGTGGTAGGAAAAGGCAAGGTAACTTGCTTACAATAGGCTACGGTACGTATGCTGGTTACAAACAAACACATTTCCCCACTTCCCTCCACTAACTATTAGAAGTATGTGTAGTCATCAACCGCATTTGTGATTCTTCAATTCTCCCTCTAAGCAACAACTCTTATTCTCATCCCAGCCTGTTTGTCATATTTTGAAAATTTTGCACTGTTTAGTTCTTTTTGCAAACATATTAACTATTTTCTTGTAAGTATTGACTTCTTCTAGTACCAATATCTCATGGGTCCATAGTCTTGATTCATTTCTTCTTCTACAAGGCTTCTTTATATGCCATGGCTATTTCACTACTTGTGATAACAGTTCCAGCCACCAATCCTCAACTGAACTGAAAACAAGACATGGTACTTGGACTTGTGCATATTGTGCTATAAAATTGTAGATTTATTTTAAGTGATCACTAGTATTCACTAATTACATTAATTAAGTTTTACTGTCATCCTTCTAATTAATTTTTCAATATCCTTCTCTTGAAACACTAATTACATTAATTAAGTTTTTAGCGTTATGGTTATATCTTACAATATGATTGAATGCGTTATTTTCAGTCTTCAGCACTTCATTCACAACTGAAGTCAACTGTGTATTCAGGAAATCGGACATATATTGCTCCGGAAGTATTACTGAGACAAGAATATTATGGAAAGGTAGAGTGTATAATTTCATAGTAGTATTATTCTCTTTATGTAGAACTATTACCGACACATTTAATTAAATGAAGAAAGAAATCTTTCGTCAATAACTTGTCTTAGTTTGTACGCTTGTGAGTTCTTGATTGTTTGCTTTATAACATACTAAAACCATATGATATATATTTTCACCCTTATGAAGGGAATGAGAGGTAAGATGAATTTTGTAGGAGTATTTATTTGTTTTCTTGGGTGAGTGCAGACTGCGTTGTTTGGAATGCAAAGTACATAAACAGCCGACTCAGCAACTGGAAAAACTAGCGAATGGAGGAGTTAGATTTTTCAGAGAACTCTCAGACTGTCGAAAACCGTTTAAGAGGTAGGTGGTTCAACTCTAATTGTTGTTGTTGTTGTTGTTGTATATGCTGAAATGATGATATGGCTTGAAAATTTGATTAGTGATTAATATCTACGTATTTTAATTGTAATTTTAAATATTTTCACTAATTATTATTTTGTTATTTAAGGAAGGGAGTATAGTTCACATATGATGCAAGGGAGCCTGGTTTGCCGATGGATGCGAGAGGAGGATTATCTACTAGAAATGTTTGATTATTTTTTTTTAATTTTCATTTAGTATAGATTACATTTAGGATACTATTAATTTTGTATTATATTATCATGCACATTTTATATTTGTAGTACAATTTTTTACAACATTGATTATAATAGTTTATGTAACTTTGATTATATTTTATTGAATGTTTCAGTTTTGTGATTATTTTTTTTTTAATTTTTTTAAACAATTTGCGGGGGTTTTCAACCTCCGCAACAAAACCCCCGCAGTTTATTTGGCAGGATACCAACGGTCCCCCAAAACTCCCGCAAATAATTTGTGGGATTACTATAAGCGGCAGTTTTGAAAACTCCCGTAAAACACTTTGTGGAGGTTTAAAACCCCCGCAAAATGTCAAAAAAACCTCCGCAATCCGGACGCGTTTTTTGTAGTGTATGTAGGGATATTCTTCCTATGAATAAACCACTGTTTATATAATCCTTAGGTCTTAATTAATAGGTACTTTGAATTAATCCAACAAAGAAGGAAGATGGGATTCAAGGATTCCATAATCGTCGTTACGCATCTGAATCAACCAACGTAATCTCGTATTGGGTAGGGCAATTAAAAATGTGCAACCACTTTCATCTTTACTATTTCTATTTACTTCAAATAAGTTCTGCTAATTATCGAGTTGAACGACAATTCTTATGGAGACGATAACTTACTACTTTATTACTAGTTACGATTTGGTGCACTTGCCAATATTTGCCCTTTCGTCCATCAATAAGCTCCTCGGAAATATGAGGACATCATGAGTAAAAGTGTGTTTAAGGCGTACAAAAGGATGTCAAACAATTAACCTCACCATTGCCTTATCATGTTTGGATCGTCACGAGAGACCACTCTTTAATCGTTATCCTAGAACCACTGGAAGAAGGCAGTAAGTTCTCGGTATTCGGTAAGCAATTTCTTTAATGGGTCAAAATATGTTTTGGTTCATTATGAGAAATGAGGTATATATCTCATTTCTCTACTCGTTCCCATGTCTTAGTTTCATGTAAATCATTAATTTGATTGTTGCTACATAATTGTTTGATTGTTGCACTCCACCATAAGTTTTAGTTCTTAGACGTGCATTTATTTACCTCTTTAGATGTGTTATTATGCATCATATAAGTTCAATTTGTGTAGATTCATTTTATTCATAACTTTTGCATGCCTTAATTGCGGTTTTGTGCATGTGTTTCGTGTGTATGATTGTATCTCATTGCATGCTTTCTTATATCCATAGTGCTTATTGTTGCATGCTTACTTATATCCAATTGCGGTTGTATACTTGTATTATGGTTAGATTATATTGTACCTCTATATGTGTACTTGCATCACATTGTTCTGCATCTGTGTAATCATGTTCAAAACCTACAAAACGGTGTGGAAAATAGGACGTAATAACTTTCTGCATAGTTTATAATATAAACTATATTTACATATAATTGAGAATTGTCGTATTAGATTACTTGCAAAATAAGTCGATGAGTGCCATGGAAATAATTGTAATTTGACACTTATCAATGTTTGGGCGTTTGGGGCAGGGATTTTGGCACACATAACTCCATGGCTCAAACACTAAATTCACACTTCTTTTGGGCAGACAAGATTAAGAACGTCGACCCAAACTCTGTGGAATGATCCTCATAGGAATCTGCACTAATGACCTACTTTCTCTGTTCCAAATTATATGTTATTCTAGCAAAAAAATGGTTCTAAATTATATGTTATTTGGGAAATTCTTGTTTACCCATGAATAAAAGGTGGGTAATACTACTCATGCTGAGTTGGCCCAATCAAAACAATGTATTTATATAACATTAAAAATAATATAAAACAAACAAATAACATTGATTGGTGCCAACTCAGCATGGGTTGTGTTACCCACTTTTTATTGATGGGTACCCAAGTTGTCACCATGTTATTTTACAATATCAATGACTAATTAATGTTTATTTTCTCATTATGCCATTTACTATTTATTACTTTATCTTTTTTCAATTATTTTAATTTATGTTTTCCATACCATTAATAAATAATATTTTGTAAAATAACTCAAAATTACTCTTTTTTATGCAAAATTAATTGTATTTCTTAATATATGTAAAATAAATTATAATTTGATACGGATAAAGTATTAGACAAGCCAATACTAATCACGTGGTCTACTAACACATCATCACTCATAACATCATCACATTTGTCACCATCACCCTAATAAAATTCAATTATTTAAAGAGCATTGATATTTGGACAACCAAAAAAGCAACAACTTAGTGAGGTTTGATCAGACTAGCACATATTCCGATGCACTAACGAATGACTAAAAAAATAGATTGGTATATTTTTACCGAATTAATATATGGTATGGTTGTCAGTTTTGATGTTCACCTATCATTTATCATATTAAAACTCCAGGAATTTTATTTGGGGTATGCGAAACATTGTTAGATGTATACTTGTCTCAAAAGAGGAATGTATATGATCAAGTTTTTGGATTTGTTAGAATTCATAATGTTTGAGATGATAAAAATTAAATTAAATTATTTAATTAGTTGAAAAAATAAAAAAGTAAATAAAAAAAATTAGATACATGATGAAATCAGAAGATAAATGTTACACCAAAATATGATATTTTCTTTCCATATATGTATAGAAGATATATATAGATAGATAGATTACACTTTTTTTTAATACTCCCTCCTAGCATATAATATCATACTACATTCATTGTTTTCTAAAAACATTATTCATTCCCCTAAAAAAAAAACTATATTCATTGTACCCTCTTAACATGATTCAAACACCAAAGTTATAAGTCCCAAACTTCTTCCTGACTACAACCTCCGATTTTGGGGACATGTATCGTCCAATATTTACTTATTAGTTTAATTATTATTTTTTACAAAACTAATAATTTAATTAATCATCTCCGTGAGTTTAGTTCAGTTGGTAGGGATATTGCATATTATATGTATGGACCGCAGTTCGAACTTCAGACACTCCATTTTTCCACATTTAAAATGTGTGAGCTTTAGCCACTAGATTACTTGACAATAATAATAATAATAATAATAATTTAATTAATTGATATTTTTCCCCTAAAAAGTTCATTGATATTTTATTAGAAAAAGTTGATATTTGAGTTCTCTATTGTATCAAAAATAGAATATTATAGAGTACATCGTACATAACAAAGTTTTAAGATTCATCCTTCAAAAAAGAAGTTGTAAGATTAAAAAAAAATATCATATAATTACTACTATTTATTATATGGTATATTGTATTTTTAAATTATGCACTTTTTTAATAGCAAAAAAAGTTATGCTTGTTTTGTCCAATAAAAATATTGAGGAATGTTATTTGAACAACCATTTCATAAGACAACTTGTGGGACAACCAAAATATATAAAGGAATGTAGGTCTTGACACAAAAACCAAAACAATAGAGAGAGAAAATGAAAAAATAATGTAAGTATGAGAGAGAAAGTTGTCACAAAATGGTTGTTCAAATATCATTTCTCAAAAATATTACTACTATTTATATTCTTAGTTTCGGTCAAATCAATCAAAATAACCCAATTCCTTCTATTTTTTCATTTAAATAAACCAATACATCAAATTGAATGAACTTACTTTCTCAAATTTTATATTTTCTCATATTTATCTTATCTCTTTTTCTACTTTTGCATTTATTTTTTAATAGACGAAATGACAATCACAGCGTCCAATCCATTAATTTCAGCGTTTTTCAATTGAGTTAAGATTGCCAAACTTGTATTTTGTGTTTTGCGTAAATTAAGGAAGGATAAGATTTAAAATAAGGAAAATGTTAGCTCTAGAACATTAGTTAAAGAAACTAAGTATAATAAAAAATTAGAATTTGTATAATTTAATATTTAAAATGTAGAAAATGTTGTTTTCAATAAAAAAAAACTTATTTTTTTTAACTAGTGTTTTGGGAAACTAATTAACATGACTTTTAAAATAAAAATGAAAAAAAAATAGCCGGAGGCGTCAATTCCCAATCAATTTCCAAACGCGCCGTCGGCTCATCTACGCCATATAAGTGGCGATTATTAGGTGAAGAGAACACCGAATCTTTTCTTTTTGTTGGTACTAAAAAATACCGATACATTTTTTTTTCCAAAAGGAAAAAATACCAATACATTCACATTTTATGCATTTAATTTAACAAATGAATGAATCATGTCAAAGAAAAAAAACAGCGAATGAGTGAATCTTATTAAAATAAAAAAAATGTGAATCAATTTGGCTTCGTTGCCTCCTCCCAAGCCGCACCACAGGCCATCCAATACCCTTGACAAAAATCCTAAGGGGGGTGTATTGAATTAGGATTCTAAGAGATTTTAAAAGACTTTTTTATCATAAAAAAGTCTTGTGGTATTCAATCAATACTCTTTGCAACTTAAAAAAAGTCTTTTGGTATTCAATCAAGACTCTTTGTCATTTAAAAAAAGTCTTGTGGTATTCAATCAAGACTCTTTATCACTTAAAAAAAGTCTTGTGGTATTCAAAATCATGCAAATTTCGAAGGATTGTTTAATAAATTGGATTTTGATGGATTTGGTGGGATTTTCTAGTGAAATTTTAGCATGAAAAAGTCTTTCATGAAAACATGAGATTTCTCAGGATTGTTTTTTCTTTAAAGATTTTCCTCTCTCTCTACCTCCCTTCTCTCCCTCCCTCCCTCCCCTCCCTCTCTCTCACACACTTTCTCTCTTTTCCCTCCTTTCTCTCCTCTCTCTCTCTCTCTCTCTCTCTCTCTCTCTCTCTTCCCCTCTCTCACTCTCTCTTTTCCCTCCTCTCTCTCCTCCCTTCTCTCACTCTCTCTCTCTCTCTCTCTTCCCTCCCCTCTCTCCTCCCTTCTCTCTCTCTCTCTTCCTCTCCCTTTCTCTCTTTATCGCTCTCTCTCTCCTCTCTCTATCTCCCTCATAAAAAAATAAAGTAAAATAAATAAAAGAGTGTGTATTGAAAATATTGTGAAAGATAGTGTGTTATGATCATTTTTTTTCAATGAGTCTTTAAAAGTTCATAAAATCTTTTGAAATCTTTTGAAATCTATAAAATCATTTGAAATCCTTTAAAATCTTATGAGTTAAATCCATTGAAATCCAAATTGTAAATCTCGATAGTCTTTTAAAATCATCAAAGTCATTAAAATCCTGCAAAGTCTTTTAAAATCCATAAGACTTTTTTAAACAAAAATTGTCCTTTAAAATCTTAATCCAATACACCCCCCTAAATTTACAAAAATAATATTTCATCAAATGAAAGAATATACGATTTTTAAAAAGTTTATGCTAAAGTTACACACATTGGGCGTAGATGTGAAAATTGAAGTTTTAACTCGGGTTTTTTTAAGTAGTTTAGTAGTTAAAAATTCGCTTGTGTTTTAATATATTAAAATATTATTATCATTTTATCAATTGAGCTGACGAGACAGAAAAAAAAATTAACTTTCAAAAAATTGAATATACTTTTAAGAGTCTCACATTGAATGCGAGATGATTTGAACGAGTGTTTATGAGTGATGACATTCCTCATCTTGTAAGCCAGTTTTATGAAATTGTGTTAAACTCAATCATAAATTCTAATATGACATCAAAACGCCCTCCACGATCCATTAAACCGCTTGCTCTCAGGTACCCCCTCTGTTCTTTTTTAAGTGTCGTTTGAGTGCGGATTTAGCGTTCCTATTAAACTGTCGTTCTGATATTTTAAGGACACGATTTGTTAATTATACCTTTTGTCAATTACTCTTATATTTTTCAATAAAACTAATTTATGCTATACATTTGAAAAACTAAAGTTTATTTTTTTTAAACAAAGTTTGTTTTTTTTTTAAAACAATTTTTGTTTCTTGTTATCTTAAAATTGACAATTGTTTGTTATGAGAAAGACATAGTGTGCAAAAAATAGTAATTCGTTGGAGAAAAAGATAGTAACTAACAAGTGTTTGTTACGAAAGAAAGATAACATATTAAATTTATTGGAAAGTGAAAGTGTGTGCAAAAAAATATATATATCGGTGGATTAAAATATGTGTATAATAGAAAGTAAATGTGCAAAAATACACTTTTCTAATTTGGTGTTAATATTCCAAAACGACACTTAAAAAAGAACGGATAAAGTATTTGTTATCCGACCACACATTTTATATTCACCATCAAATCTAATAGTGTTAATTTTAAGATGTGTGTTAAGGGTTCCACATTTGACGTGATGTTCGAACAAATATTTATAAATTGAGGTTGTCCTCAAATCGCAAGTCAGCTTGTTGAAATTTTGTTAGATCCAACTACAAATTTTAAAATAATATTTTATTTCTTAAAATGTTTTCTA
Source organism: Medicago ruthenica (assembly GCA_018208015.1). Classification (NCBI taxonomy): domain Eukaryota; kingdom Viridiplantae; phylum Streptophyta; class Magnoliopsida; order Fabales; family Fabaceae; genus Medicago; species Medicago ruthenica. The sequence goes on along the minus strand of CM031375.1, from coordinate 35,131,920 downwards.
AATCTCTTGGTAACATTTGTATAGTAAAATTCTGAAAAAAGAAAACATTTGTAAAATACAAACAAATGCATGAATGAATGAATCTTACTATTAAAAAAGAAAAAACAAATGAATGAATGAATTTGACTTTGTTTCCACCTCTTAAACCACACCAAACTCCCCATAATAACCTCAAACAAATCCTCAATTGACAAAAAAACCCTTCCCCCAACTACCACCACGTCTCTCTCTGTCTCTACCCAACAACAACCCCCAATAACAACCCTTTCTTTCCCCTTATAAAACCCTCTCATAACTCTTCTTACCCTCTTCAGTTTACGCCATCTTCTCTCAAAGCGTGACCTCATCAAAAAAACATTCAAACACAACAAAATCATTGTGTAACAAACAAACAAACAATGTCTCTCTCTTCAACATCTTCCAACTCTCTCATTCCCACCAAATCATTACTCCAACCCACCAAACCAAACCCACCCTCATTCCCCATCGGGCTCAAGCCCATGCCCAAACCCAAACCCGGTTCAATCCTCGCCGTTCACGCCGCCGAGCCTGCAAAAAACCCAGTCATCACCGAAAAGCCCACCACCAAACCTCAACCAACCACCATCCCCCGCAATGCAACCACCAAATGGACCATTGACAGCTGGAAATCCAAGAAGGCTCTTCAACTTCCCGAATATCCGAATCAGGAAGACCTTGAATCGGTTCTCAAGACACTCGATGCTTTCCCACCGATTGTTTTCGCCGGTGAAGCTAGAACTTTGGAGGAGCATTTGGGTGAAGCTGCTATGGGAAACGCGTTTCTTCTTCAAGGTGGTGATTGTGCTGAGAGCTTTAAGGAGTTTAATGCTAATAATATTCGTGATACTTTCAGGATTATTCTTCAGATGAGTGTTGTTATGATGTTTGGTGGTCAAATGCCTGTTATTAAGGTAAAACTTCAAATTTGTTATTTGTTTTTTAAAATGCTTCATTTTTATATCAAGTGAATTTGACTTTAGATGTGTTGTTTGTTATTATTGAAGTTAAATATTTTTAATTTGTGATGATTTTGGAAAGAATCAATTTTATCGGTCCAGATGGTAAGGATTTGACTGGTTTGTGTTGTTATTATTATTAAAGTTAAACATTTTTAATGATGTGACGATTATGAAAATAAACAATTTTATCGGTCCAGAGGGTAATGATTTGACCGGTTTGTGGATTCGAATCACTCTGTGGATTGAATCCCAATGTTGATGTGATGGTAATATGTAATAAACTTCTGTGAATTTTGAGATTTTTCCTGACCCTGATGAACTATCAAAATAATGAATTTTGTGTGATACTTTTGATTTTTTTCGGACCCTGATGAGCTCTCTAGTTTTGTATAAAAAAATTACAATTTTTGTGTGATGAAGATGAAAATCTGAAAGTGGTTTTGTATGCGTAGGTGGGGAGAATGGCGGGTCAATTTGCGAAGCCAAGATCGGATAATTTTGAGGAGAAGAATGGTGTGAAGCTTCCTAGTTACAGAGGGGATAACATCAATGGTGATGCATTTGATGAGAAATCCAGGACACCGGATCCTCAGAGGATGATTCGTGCTTATTGTCAAGCTGCAGCTACTCTGAATCTTCTCAGAGCTTTTGCTACTGGTGGTTATGCTGCTATGCAGAGGGTTACTCAGTGGAACTTGGATTTCACTGAACAAAGTGAACAAGGAGACAGGTATATTATAATTCTGACTTTGTCTGTTTCTTAAGCTTTTTGTTTCATGGAATTTGTGATTCTTAGTTGTTAAATGGTTTCCTTGATCTATTTTTTAGTTTCTGGTTTTGTTATTCAAATTAGTCTTGTATTTGTTGTTATGGGTTTGATTTGTGAAGATTTTACTGCTTTCAATTGTTGATAAATTGACTATTGAAATTATTATACATGACACATTATAAAGTTATTTTATTTTACTTTTAAACTTTGAATTATGTCTAAAGGAGATTAATCTGATTCTTGAATTTTAGTTTATGGCAAAAAGCCAAGACATGTTTTTGTCTTTTCCACAGCCTTCTGAGAGTGTCTCAAAGGTATCACTCACTTTTGTTGAGAATATACTCACTCAAAAAAGATTTTGTAGAATGGAAGAAAATTGATTTTATTTTATTTAAGTGATTTTTTTTTTTTATTTCATACATGATTGATAAAGGTAAAGTGATGATTGATATAACAAGCGGGGATGCATGTTTAATGTGGTTGGCATTGGGTTGTTATTTTCCTCTCAAATAATGATGTTGATTGCTCACTGTGTTCAATTTCGTGTAAAAATATGTTAAATCAACATGAGGTCCATGAGCTCCTCCAAAGTCATACTTATGATGATAATTGATAGTTACTTATGTAAATATTTATCTTCTGTTTTTCAATGGTGAAATGAAAGATTAAAAATAAGGATAAAAAATGTGAAAAAAGATGTAAAAATTTAAAAAAGAGGAATCTTAAAAATGCAGAATGATTGATTCAGTAAGCTTTGTGTAGTTGATGTTAATATGAGGTTTATACATTAAAGAAGAGTGTTTATGTGTAGTTATTATTCTTTCATTGCTTTCAAGATAATAGTTGATCTCATGAAAGTGCTAACTTGAATCCTTTGCAACGGCTGCAGCTATTGGATTGAGGTCTAGATTCAATTGCGCCAATCTAAGTCTTTATCCAACGGCTCTGCAGCTGTTGAATTGTGCAGCTACAACTCTTTGTTTTGTTTCTAACATGGTCTAGTTATGTTAATGTTGGATATATAAATGTGAATTTTGGTAAATTAAACGTGTTCTTGGCATGTCAGGTACCGAGAGCTTGCTAACCGAGTTGACGAGGCCCTTGGATTCATGGCTGCTGCTGGTCTCACAGTTGACCATCCAATAATGAAAACAACTGATTTCTGGACTTCTCATGAATGCTTGTTATTGCCATATGAACAATCACTAACTAGGTTGGATTCAACTTCTGGTCTCTATTATGACTGCTCCGCCCATATGATTTGGGTCGGAGAGAGGACCCGGCAGCTAGATGGTGCCCATGTTGAATTTCTAAGAGGAGTTGCTAATCCCTTGGGAATCAAGGTTTGTACATTATTCTTATCATGCAACTTCAATTTCGTTTTATAATAAAAGGTTAATCTTGTTTTTTTGTTCCCAAAGTTATATCAATGTTTGGTTTTGATCCCTTAAGTTTGAAATGTATCCTTTTCAACCTCAATGTTCTTAAAAATGTGTTGCAATTAGTTCTTGTTGTTTTTACTTTTTCTTTAAAGACTAAATTCGAGCATAAGTTGAGGTACTAAATATTATTAAGCAAGTAAATTGAATCACTTAGCATAATCTCTTATAATTTTTTTTTATACATTTGCAGGTAAGTGACAAGATGGATCCAAATGAGCTTGTTAAACTCATTGAGATCTTGAATCCTCAAAACAAACCAGGGAGAATAACTGTGATCACTAGAATGGGAGCTGAAAATATGAGGGTGAAACTTCCACATCTAATCAGGGCAGTGCGTAGAGCAGGACAAATTGTCACATGGGTCAGCGATCCTATGCATGGAAACACCATAAAGGCTCCATGTGGTCTCAAAACGCGTCCCTTCGATGCCATCAGGGTATGTAATTCTCATCAACTCTTTCTTTTTTAGTTGGTTACATGTTGCTTTCGAGTATCTTTAATATCTTACTTTTTGATTTAAAATCAAATTTTATTTATTATCATAAAATGAAATTGTTCCACTTGTGGTTCATAATCTTTGCAAGAAATAAATATCATGCCTACTATTAAAAGTTCTACTTAAAATTAAAATAAGGAAAAACATTGAAAAAATATTAGTGGGGAGTAAGTAAATCTTGCTTAATTTGACTAATGTATATGAGCTGGTCCATGATGGTGGGCTACCAAACTTCAAGGCTTATATATAAAATTTAGAATTTGGAGTGGTAGGTGACAAAAGGGCCAATTGTAGAAGTAGGTGAAATAGTTAAGTATTCAAGAAATCATTTTTGTGTTCTTTGGTGATTACGAATGTCATTATGGACCAATTGGGTCTAACATAGTTGTCATATAGTTCAATCCCTTAGTTATGTCTTAAGATAGGAAAAACTCGCTTTGGCAATCGTTGTGCCTCGATATGATTCATCTCTGAATTTCGAGTGAACTCTCAATTTCAATTAAGCATTGCATTAAATATACGAAACCTGTCCCTTTAGTCTCTACTGTTAAACTGTGGGTATATTCCTAAATTTTTGTAGAGATACCCTTGGTGATTCACGGTTCACCTAAAATTGTCATTATGGTGCTAAATTGTAATTCTTTGGGTAGGTGGGATTGGACTTTAGGGGACCATATTAGTGTGAATTGTTATTCTTTGCCAACTTATAGAAAGAGACATCATACCACTTTATAACTTTAATCCCAAGATTTGAATTATGTGATTATGATTACCAATAATGTCACTAACTTTTGTTTCACTGAATTAATTGGACACAGGCTGAAGTGAGAGCATTCTTTGATGTTCACGAACAAGAAGGAAGCCACCCAGGAGGAGTTCATCTCGAGATGACAGGTCAAAATGTGACCGAGTGCATTGGTGGGTCAAGGACAGTCACATTCGACGATCTTAGCTCACGCTACCACACACACTGCGATCCTAGACTAAATGCTTCACAATCTCTCGAGCTTGCTTTCATCATTGCTGAAAGGCTAAGAAAGAGTAGAATCAGATCACAGCCTCCTCTTGAATCTACTGGATTTTGAAAAAGGATTTGAAGAAAAACTCAACACAATACCTTTGTTCTTTTTCTTTTCTTTTTCTTATATATTTAATCGTTGTTGTTTACACATTGATGTGGTGGACCTGAAATTGTTAGCTAGTTAACTTTATGTTGTTGTGTATTGTGTTTGTATTTGTATACTGCCTAGCAATGCTTTTGAACTTGGGAAGGATCAAGAGTGCTTTATTATTAATAAAGGAAGCTAAAAAGTTTCTATTGCATTTGGCAAATTGAGTCTATGATAATGACAGGCAATGGCTTGCAAGTTGCAACTATATTGATATATCCCATTCGGTTTTGAATATTAGTCAAAAACAATAATTTAACCTTGATGATATATCCATTAGAGGGTTGGACTCAATGTGAGTAGACTTGGTATATGTTTGATACTCGTATATTACAATGGGTATGTTAGAATCACGACAATCCATTATGATAATGTAGAAGTTTCAAAATGTAGCTTTTGTAAAATTCTGGTTGGTTGTCGTGATTCTGACATACTCATCGTGATATCAAATATAGATTTAGTAATGAACAACCTGACTAGCCTATGAGCAGCCCAAATATTACTTCTTTTCATATGTATGAAGGAATGAATATGCTTATTGGGATTTTCCAACTTGCAATTTTCAGCAATTAAACACCATTAGTTTCTTGGAAAAAAAATTGTAATTCAGAACATTAATAAGAGTTTTTAAATCCGTCCGTGTTTAAAAATATTATTTGCAAACACAAAAAACGTTGGACAGTTTGACTTCAGTGGTGTATTTTAATATTTATGAATGTGTATTTTTATATGGTCTCAAAACAAAGTTTTATTATATATCCAACATATGTTTTTTCCTTTGAGATCTCAATTTCTCTCGAAATATTATATACTTATTTATCATATTATTATTTTAGTTTTTTAAAGATCAAATTATAGACTAAACTCTTTAAAACTATACTCCTAAAAAATTCATCCAACCTACCGTAAATGTCGCATAAAAACTCGTCTCCACATTCAAAATCCATGTTTTAACCATTTTGATTTTTTTTCAGACCACCTCTATTATTTTATTTTTATTTTTTTAAGGTTTGTCTAAATCTCCAAACTCATTGATGGCAGCACCAAGGACACTAAGAACTAAATGGGCTTTGTCACCCCGTACTCTTACTCGAAAGTTACTCTTTTCAGGGTAGAAATTGCTAAAAAAAATGTATCCAACTGTAGATGATTCAGTGGTCCAATCACTTTTTAAGTCGGCTTAAACCGACTTAAAAAGTGATTAGACCGCTTTAAAAAGTGTTCAACGGTAGTCAACTACAGCTCAAAAAGCTGAATTGTAGTTAACTACAGTTGACTACGTTTTTTTAACAATTTCTCGAGTGAGAAGAGTAACTTTCCTCCTACTCATGGGCTATATGGGTTTGGGCTATATGGGTCTAAGCTTCAAGTCCACAAAGTGCATCTTTTCTCCTGTCAAGAACATATTGATCACTCCGTCTCAAATTTCGAAGGTTTAGAAATGATAAAAAGGATTACTATTTTTCATTAAAATTTAAAATATTCTTTACACATATTTAGTAAAATTCAATTATATAAATATTTATTCAATTATTTTATGAAGGCGTCATTCCTCATGATGGCGTCATTCCGCATGATAAAAAGGATTATGAAGGCGTTATTCCTCATGCTGACGACCCTATGGTCATCACCTTGCAGATATTCAATTGGGACGTCAAAATGGTTCTCATAGATCTAAGTAGCTCTGCAGATAAACTCTATTACAATGCTTTTGAAAAAAAATGAGTCTAGCCCCAGATCAGCTGCAACCTTTTAGAGGAACCTTAGAGGGATTCACAGGAGAACAAGTGCATATCCGGGGGTACATCACCTTGAAAACCACTTTTGGAATAGGCAAAAACGCAAAGACAATCAGAGTCAACTAACTCATAGTAAATTCCCCCAACTCTTACAACATTATCATAGGCCGCCCGACTTTCAACCTTTTAGGCGTAATCTTGTCCACTAAGTTTCTCGTGATGAAATATCCATTGGATGATGGCCAGATAGGGGCAATACGTGGGGACCAAAAAATCGCCCGAGAATGTTACCATAACAGCTTGAGAGTACAAAAGGAGAAGAAAAAGTTGAATGAGGACCAGCCCCACCGCGTTAACATGATAGATCTTGACCCAAGAGAAGAATACCAGCAGGAACGCCTCGAGCCCACAGAAGGCTTGAAGGAAAATCAAATAGGAGCTCAACCCCATCAAACCACAAAAATAGGGACCTCCTTGGATCTTCCTGAGGAGCAAGCCCTAATACACATGTTGAAAGAAAACCTGGACCTCTTCGCTTGGTAACCTTCAGACATGCCAGAAATTGACCCTAGCATAGTCTGCCATCACCTCGCTATGAACCCAGTAATAGAGCCAGTAGTTCAGAGAAAACGAAAGTAAGGCGAAGAAAGAAGGAAAACGGTGGACGAAGAGGTAAAAAAATTGAAAGATGCCTGCTTCATCAGTGAAATCAAATACCCTACATGGATGGCTAACGTCGTCTTGGTGAAAAAGGCATCAGGCAAGTGGAGGATGTGCGTCGATTACACAGACTTAAACACCGCTTGTCCCAAGGACCCCTACCCCCTCCCAAACATCGACCACCTAATAGATAACGCCTCCGGCTATAAAACCTCAGCTTCATGGACGCGTACTTAGGCTATAACCAGATCAGAATGGATCCCTTAGATGCCCCAAAAACTGCATTCATGACGAACAACCAAAACTACCATTATGAAGTCATGCCATTTGGCTTAAAAAACGTTGGCACCACCTTCCAGCGACTGATGGATACCGCATTCGTGAATTAGATTGCGAGGAACCTTGAGATTTACATTGATGATCTAGTTGTAAAAACCAAGAGAGAAACAAGTCATGCAGTCAACCTCAAAGAAATACTTCAACAAGTCAGGAAGTACAACATGTGTTTAAACCCTGCTAAGTGCTCATTCGGCGTACAAACAGGAAAGTTCTTGGGATTTATGCTCACTAGAAGGGGAATCGAGGCGAATCCATACAAGTGCCAAGCCATCATCGACATGTGAAGCCATTCCACCATCAAGGAAGTACAACAGTTAACAGGGAGGTTGGCGGCGCTGTCAAGATTCTTGTCCTGCGCCAGAGACAAAGCATTTTCTTTCTTCGCGTCAATCAAAAAGAAGGAAAACTTTGAATGGTCGCCTGAATGTGAAGACGCCTCAAGAAGAACAAAACCTTCATGTCCAGCCCGCCCGTGTTACATCTCCCATACAAAGGAACCATCATATTCTTATATTTGTCCATTTCAGAAAATGTCGTAAGCACCATCTTAGCCCAAGATTCAGCGGAGGGGGAGAAGCCAGTTTACTTCATCAGCAAAGTTTTCAAGGGAGCCAAATTGAGATACCAACGCCTTGCCTTAGCAGTCATCACTACAGCAAGAAAGCTACAACCGTACTTCCAGAGCCACAAGATCGTCATAAAGTCAAATTACCCAAATCAAGCATGTACTCAGAAAGCCAGACCTAGCCGCCTGGATGGTAGCATGGTCCGTCGAGTTATCCGAATATGACATCCAGTTCCTCCCCTGTGGAAGCATTAAGTCCCAAGTCCTGGCAGACTTCTTAGTAGAATTCACTTTGCCTATTGAAGACGTCGCCCCACACGTTTAGCTTCTATCAGTGGACGGATCCTCCAACCTAAAAGGAAGTAGAGCAGGAATCGTATTGGAAGGACCAGGAGACCTCCTCGTAGAACAATCACTCAGGTTTGAATTCAAAGCAAGCAACAATCAGGCGGAATATGAGGCTCTCATTTCAGGAATGATCCTGGCACAAGAGATGCGTGCGGAAAACTTAAGAGCGAGAAGCGACTCCCAACTAGTGACCAGCCAAATCACTGGGGGAATATCTAGCAAAGGAAGCCCAACTCACCAAATATCTGGCTAAAGTTCAAAGCTTGGCGAACACCTTCAAATTCTTCGAAGTGATCTACGTTCCCAAAAAATAGAACTTCAGAGCGGACCTATTATCGAAACTCGCAAGTACTAAAAGGTCAGGAAACAACAAGACAGTAATACAAGAGGTAATCTCAACACCGAGCACAAAAACAACTGAAGTTAACGCCCTCATTGACGATGAAGAAAGCTGGATGACCACATTAATCAAATACCTCACAGGTGCATTCTCTCCAAGAAACGAGGAGGAAGAACGACCCCCATGCTCAGATGCTTAGGCGAAAACGAGACGAGATTGGTGCTTTAAGAGGTTCACGAAGGAGTTTGGGGAAGCCATATTGGCGGACGTGCTTTAGCTGCAAAATTACTGCGAGCAGGCTATTACTGGCCAACATTGCTGCAAGATTGCGCCGAATTTGTGAAGAAATGCGACAAGTGTCAAAGGTTTTCAGACAAGAAGCATGCTCCAGCATGCGAACTCACCTCCGTTTTTTCACCGCGGCCTTTTCACAAGTGGGCAGTTGACATAGTGGGACTGTTTCCCTTAGCGCCAGCACAGCTAAAATTCCTCATAGTGGGCGTGGACTATTTCACGAAGTGGATCGAAGCTAAAGCCGTAGCAAAAATCACAGCAGAGAGAGTGAAAAGATTTTACTGGAAGAAATCTATCTGTCGTTTTGGCCTTCCCAAAAACATAGTATCTGACAATGGAACTCAATTCGCCAGCTCCTCGGTCGTAGAATTCTGCAACAACTTAGGGATACAAACAAAGTTCGTCTCAGTTGAACACCCCCAAGCCAATGGACAAGCTAAATCTGCCAATAAGGTTATCCTAAATGGTATCAAAAACAAGCTGAAGGCAGCCAAAGGACTTTGGTCCGAACAACTGCACGAGGTATTATGGTCTTATCACACGACCCCATACTCTACAACTAAGGAGACACCATTTACTAAGGTCTACGGCGCCGACGTCATGCTTCCAGTAGAGATCGACATGCCTACATGGCACCGTGAGAATTTCTCCGAAGATGGTAGGGAAGTACATTATTATTCTAACCTCACTTTCTTTGCAGGTCCAACATTTAGAATTCATTCGTTGAAAACTCACAAAACTTCTTTCTTTGCAAACAAGCTAACGAGACAGGTTTAAGGTGCGGTATGGACATGATAAACGAAGTAAGAGAGGCCGCCCACATTCAAGAGTTCGCCTCTAAACAAAGAGCAGCTAGCCGATACAACTCCAAAGTGATACCAAGGGAAATGAAGGAAGGAGATCTCGTCCTCAGACAAGTGGTTGCGCCCACCAGAATAGGAAAGCTTCTGCGTAACTAGGAAAGACCGTACAAAATAAAGGAAAAGCTATCGATGGAGCATACAAGTTAGAAGAGGTGAACGGAGATCTAATTCCACGCACTTGGAACACAGTCAATCTGCGGCACTACTATAGTTAATCATTTCGCCACTCATTATTATTTATATTTTTTATGCTTTTAAATAAGGCGAGCACTCACTTATACTTAGGCCGCCCAAGTTGATTTACAAACATTATTCATTTTCTAATAAAAGGGGTAGAGTAGCACTCTTTTCCCCTGAAAGGGCAGGGGTTTCAACTAGGCACCCTACTTTCTAAGAAGCTGTTATTATTTTATTTACTTTACATTCTGCAAAGGCGGCATTACAAATACAAATTATCATTCAGCACAAAGGAGTCCTCCCTAAATGGGTAGGGAAAACTTCTTATAAAAGGAGTCCTCCCTAAATGGGTTGGCAAAACTTCTCATAAAGGAGTCCTCCCTAAATGGATTGGCAAAAATTCTTATAAAAGGAGTCTTCAATAAATGGGTTGGTAAAACTTCTCATAGAAGAGTCCTCCCTAAACGGGTGGGCAAAACTTCTTATAAAAGGAGTCATCCCTAAACGGGTTGACAAAACTTCTCATAGAGGAGTCCTCCCTAAATGCGTTGGCAAAACTTCTTATAAAAGGAGTCCTCCCTAAATGGGTTGGTAAAACTTCTAATAGAGGAGTCCTCCCTAAATGGGTTGGCAAAACTTCTTATAAAAGGAGTCCTCCCTAAATGGGTTGGCAAAACTTCTCATAGAAGAGTCCTCCCTAAACGGGTTGTCAAAACTTCTTATAAAAGGAGTCATCCCTAAATGGGTTGGCAAAAATTCTTATAAAAGGAGTCCTCCCTAAATGGGTTGGCAAAACTTCTCATAGAGGAGTCCTCCCTAAATGGGTTGGCAAAACTTCTTATAAAAGGAGTCCTCCCTAAATGGGTTGACAAAACTTCTCATATAGGAGTCCTCGCTAAGTGGGTTGGCAAAAACAACTTCTCATAGAGGAGTCCTCCCTAAGTGGATTGGCAAAAAACTTCTCATAGAGGAGTCCTCCCTAAGTGGGTTGGCAAAAAACTTCTCAAATCGACGTCGTCCCCAAGTAGGGTCAAAACAAAAAGAACGATCTCTCATAGACGAAGGGGCGCCTAAACAGTCTCCCAAAAAAGAAAGAGAAACCTTCTTAGAAGAGGAAACACGGAACAACGCCAAAACAAGACAATTAACAACAAGAAAAGGCAATAACGATCATATAAGATCCAAGCTAAGACAAATAAAACAAGAACAAGATACAAATCAAAGAGTACTAGGGCGCCATGCAAGGACCGCCATAATTAATATTACAACTAAAAAACAAAAGTACTAAGGCACCATCAAAGGATCGCCCAATTGATGTTACAACTTAAATAAAGTCAGGTACTAAGGCGGCATATAAGGACCACCATAAATATTACACAAAGATTACATAGCAATACAAAGAATCACCCCTTTACGGATCATCCACCAACACGCCATCCTGGACGATCTTAAAAGAGTTCAACTCAACAAGATCAAGCTTCGGAAACAAACAAGCCACCTGCGACTTGGCACGTTTGAAGCCCCCTATCAAAGCTCTCCACCGCTTCAATCTTAGCCTCTTCCAAATCCGCCTCCAGCTTGGCAACTTGCTTCGAGCTCCCCTCAGCACTCGTCTTGAACGAGTCACGCTCGCTAGTCATGTTGAGGATCTTTTTATCGTACTCCGCCACAAGAGTTTCTTTCGCATCCTGAGCTTCTTTCAGTTACTTTTCCAAGGAGCTCGCCCTTTCTTGAAGATTTTCTTCATTCTGCACGATCTAACAACACCGGGAAACGAAGGCAATGAACACCCATGTCCCTTACCATTAAAGGCACAGTGCCCTGTTGACTGGCCTCCATGTCAGCGGCATAAAAGCTCATGTGTTCCTTCATGTATGCTCCATCATCAAAACTCTAGTCCCAGAAAGACTCCCCCGTCTCGCCTGTCTCAGCCTCGCCCGCCTTCGATCTTGCCACGCTTTTCCCGGTCTTTCCCTTCTTCTTCTCAGGCGAGTTCTTGTGAACTACCTCTGCATCTGATTGCACTTCCACTACATTTTCCACCTTCCTCTTGTTCTTCCTAAGGGTAACGCCAGAAGGATAACTGCTAACATGCCCCTCTGCAGCCCTTTTCGCCTTAGCTTCCTCAAGATACTTCCTCCTCTCAGCACCAGACATGGGCGCCATTGGCTCTGCAAAAGAAAGAAAGAGAACAAGCAGAATATTATCAATGACAATAAACAGATAAATAATGAGAGATGAATGTTAAAAGATAAAAATATTCACGCAAATAAGCCTCTAGACTCTCGGCATCCCCCTCCCTATTCAAGAGTTCACGGATGTTCAAAGGTAACATTTTCTCTAGAAAGCACACAACGTCTTTCTCATAGGCGTCTAGCTTCTTGAAATCATACCCAATTACTGAAGCAGGGTTACTTGTCCAACATAAAGGAAACTTCAGCTCGCACTCCACCTTCACGCGGCCGCCGCACAACCTTTGGCTCCCCTTACTCGCAAGAACATCTCCCTCCAATTCTTGTAATGTGAAGCATAGGGCAGAAACATCTGTCTATTAGGATGGGCACTGATGGACACCCACAACAGCTTGTCCACCCCTTTGGTCCCATAAAAGGAGAAAAACACGTCTGTTGTACCCTAATTTTGTCCCTAGCCTTTTAAAAAAAAGTCAAAAAAAAGAGAGTCAACAAAAAAAAGGGATTTCGCAGTGCGATGAAATTTTGGCTCTGCGAACTTTGTGAAGAGCATCGCAGAGCAATGTTCATGGTCGCTCTGCGAAATCTGCAAATTTTGCAGATTTTGATTTTCTGATTTCCTTTTCTTTTGTATTTATCCCTGTCATCATCTATTATTATTATCATCTATTTTTATCATGTTTATTGCTGGATTCAGCAAAGAAATCAGATTTAAACATGTGACATTTGAGGAAAGGAAAGATGGTTTTTGTTCCAACCTAGCATGTGCCAAGCAAGTTGGCCTGCCCCTGGGCAGCTCTCATCCCTCCCAATTGCCTACAATATGACCTTGAGCTTGCCAGCAAGCAGCTTACTCATTTTCTTCTTCCTTTTCCACCCTAAAACCAGTCAAACATAGAGGCTTTTGCTTGCCCAAGAGTTGGTTTTGCTGCCCTGTTTCAGCAGCTTTTCTTCTCTTCTCACACCAGCCCACATGCTTCTTTTGTTTCCCCCAACCTCTGTACATCCCAGCCCACGTTTTTTCTTGCTTGGCTTCTCAAGATTGCAAGGTTTAATCCCAAGGACAGCCCAAGTTGAAACAGCCCTGTTTTTCACACTTTTTCATCATTTTTGCTGTCATAATCAGCCTCATTGATAGTTGAAATCAGCCAAAGTCTTGACCAAGATTACAAGGCAATGTCACCTCTTCCCTTTTGCATTAAATGCAAAGCAAATAGCTTGATTCTAGCCCCAAAAACAGCCCTGCTTTAGAGATTTCTCATGATGATATTTAATTTAGTTTTGCCTATAAAAGGAATGCAAGGCAAGAGGAAAAGAAAAGAAGATTTTGAGAATTGAAAAAAACAGAATTTTAGAGCAAAAACACAGCACCAAAACATAGCAAAACCAGTTCAAACACAGAGCAATTGCATAACATTATTGTTCTTGTTCATCAACCTTCCAACCATTTGCAAAAAATCACAAGCATCCAAGCCTCCTCCATTCTATTGCAATACAAGCATTGGCTACGAGTTCTGTAAGCATTCTGAATCATTTGCTTTTCATTTTGCATTGCTACTTGCATCATTAACATTTGTTAATCTCATTTTGTTCAAAAAACTTTTTTTTGAAACTCCAAAGAAATCACAAATTTACAAAACACTAAACTGAGTTGTTGTACTCCCTTTCTTGCTATTTTTCAAAGGTTTTCAATCCCCTTTAGGTTCTGAACCTTACTCAGAAGCAGCTTCTGAACAGAAGTTCAGAAGTAGCTTCTGAGTTTCGAAATTTGCAGAGTTCGCAGAGCAAAGTCATGGTCGCTCTGCGACCATGACAGAACTTAAATTCGCAGAGCCAAGTTCAGGTTGCTCTGCGAAAGTTGCAGAACTCAGAACCTGAGTTCAGGCTTCTAAAAAGCCAATTTTTGGGGTTCTAACCTAAAAACTCAGAACCTAAGAGGATTAAAACCCATTTTATTCAAACCATATCAAGAGTTTTGCATAATATTGGAAGATTCACAAGTTTGAGCAACACTTTTCGAATAACTTGCGAAACAAGTTACGTTCATTAAACTTTCAAAATCAAATTCGAGCAATAAGCCAAGTTCATTATTTCAAAACCAATCTTGAACAATAACCTTGTTCATGAATTTCAATCAAAACATGAACTCGAGCCAATTTTGCTCATTTTTCGAAACCAAGCTTAAATTGAGCCAAACTTGTGCTTCTCCATAAACTTGTGCATTTTTTCACACATAAACAAAGCAAACTTGTTCATAGGTTGCAACAACTAATTTGAACATTAAAACTTTTATCGAGTTTCAACAATCAAGTGTTTTGATAACTTTGGGAAGTTTCAAATGCATAAACTTGAATGAAAAAGGGGTGGTTTGACGTATGTCTCTCCATTTCCCCGATTGAACGAATGCTTGACGTATGTCTCGTTGTTCGGACAATCGTCATTCTATTTTCAACGCATCCACCACACCAAAACCAATTCTTGGCCCTTTGTGGTCAATTTGAACCCTTTGGTCCCCCGTGACCATTTGATTCAATGTTCGACTCGGTTAAGTCACTTTGGTCAATGTTCGACTCTGTTGAGTCCATTGAACCCTTTCTTGATCCCGTTGGATCAATCGAACCTTTTCTCGACTCGGTTGAGTCACTTTGGTCAATGTTCGACTCCGTTGAGTCCATTGAACCCTTTCTCGATCCCGTTGGATCAATCGAACCTTTTCTCGACTCAGTTGAGTCACTTTGGTCAATGTTCGACTCCGTTGAGTCCATTGAACCCTTTCTTGATCCCGTTGAATCAATCGAACCTTTTCTCGACTCGGTTGAGTCACTTTGGTCAATGTTCGACTCCGTTGAGTCCATTGAACCCTTTCTTGATCCCGTTGGATCAATCAAACCTTTTCTCGACTCGGTTGAGTCACTTTGGTCAATGTTCGACTCCGTTGAGTCCATTGAACCCTTTCTTGATCCTGTTGGATCAATCGAACCTTTTCTAGACTTGGTTGAGTCACTTTGGTCAATGTTCGACTCCGTTGAGTCCATTGAACCCTTTCTTGATCCCGTCGGATCAATCGAACCTTTCTCGACTCGGTTGAGTCATTTTAATCTTTTTTGGTCCCCTCGCGGCCAATTCGAACCTTTTTTCCCCAACGGACATGTTTTATCTATTCTAGCGCGATTCGAAGCAAACGCTTAAGCCTCCCATGCGCGAGCACACAAGCTATGTTTAATCGCAAGAATACGATCAAAACATCGTTTTTTAAAAATAGCCAACACATAAACGTTTTTCTATCAAAGAACTACGTAGCTTTGAATTCTCCATCGCACCGGGTGATACGTAGGAGCAGGATTCATATCTTGTCAAGCACAATAATAATAAAATAACTTTTTCCCTTTTCTTTAATATCTTTACGTATTCAAGCATGCAAGCAAAACTTTGAAAACATTCTAGTCTTAGCTAACTAGGAGGTTCCCGTTGAGTACAACGGATGTAAGGGGTGCTAATACCTTCCCCTCGCATAATCGACTCCCGAACCAGGTAATGGTTGCGATGACCATCCTTTCCTCATCGTCAAGGGTTTTATTATCGTTTCCCTTCAAAATAAAAAACTTAAGGGTTTATCAACGTTCCCTTTAAACAAAAACTTTGGTGGCGACTTCACATAACCTTTCGAGCGTTCGTACACGTCTCGGGGTTTGCATTTTTTTTAACGAGAGCGCACAACGTCCATCGAGGTTGAAAACCCAAGCCCTCGGACAAGATCTCAAAACCCCGAATGAACGCCCAGCTGTTTGGTTGCAGTTGCGAGAGAGCCACGTTCAAATTCTTCAGAACATCCACCTCAAAAGGAGTGAAAGGAAACCTCATGCCAAAATCCTCAAAGGCGGTGGCATACATATGAAAGAGCTCATCTTTGACACCCTTCGGGCGTCGAAGGCAAACCTTCTTGCAAGGGGACAAGCCTCCAGAACGACGTCGTCCTCATTTACGGTGGACGAGACATATAACTTGCTCTTAAAAGATGTGACACGTTTCTTCTTCGTATATATGGACTTCGAACGAATGACGTCCTCTGTGAACGTCACCCCACCTCACTCGCTGGACGACATCGAATAACAAATTCATTTTTTACACAAAGGTCTTGGGGAAGCATAAAGCAAAACATAGTCACTATCGGAGGAATCATCATCACTCTCTGAATCACTCGATAGCATCCCCATCAAAGAGTGATCTTAATACCCATGCTCAAAAACTACCCAATCAATCGACCCATCGAATCATTTTGCATTCCTAATAATATCCATCCATAACCTACTCTTCTGCTCAAAGGTTACCGGTTGCACTACCATACCCATGTCATCACACTTCATAGTCAAAACCATAGCTACAGTGCTAATAAGAGAAAAGCGATAATAAAAGCACAAATAGAAAGATACCTAAATGAAAGAAAAGAGTGTCGCGAATATGTGTGATGAAGGAGCTCCAGAGATCAAATTAACCTAAACGCGGAAACGAAGGAAACGAACAAGATAGAAACAAGAGAAACAGATGGAGAAATGAAAAGAAAAGACAACTTTTAAGGAATCGGCGCCTAGGGAAGCCCGACAAAACCGGTACTGATTAGACACACGTGCTGAAGGTTGTCCAGATTCAAACACGTCAGCGGAAGTGAAAGGTCGTCCAAGCTCAACCGTTGGATCTGAGTAAGTCAGGTCACAAGACCGCGCCCAAACTGTAAGATCTCGCTTGAGGCTACATGTCGGCCATCGTCCGATAAACTACCAACCTATCAAACATTAATCACTTCACCTTGTCCCAAGACTCTTGCTTGTTGGGTTGTGAACCATCAATCTCACAGTTAATCAATTCGCCTTGTCCCAATACTTGTGCTTGTTGGGCTGTGAATCATCAATCTCATAGTTAATCACTTCGCTTTGTCCCAAGACCTGTGCTTGTTGGGTTGTGAGCCATCAATCTCACAGTTAATCACTTTGCCTTGTTTCAAGACTCGTATTTGTTGGGCTGTGAACCATCAATCTCACAGTTAATCACTTCGTCTTGTCCCAAGACTCGTGCTTGTTGGGTTGTGAACCATCAATCTCATAATTAAGGGCGCGGCCTCAAGGAGCTTCTTGAAGCACCTAGAACGCTCTAAACGTGACTTATGGCCCAAGTTTCTTGCAGCCTAACTCACGGAAAACCAAGCCCAAGAAAGGCTACAAATAACCCCCTTGAGAGCATTCTCAAGGCATGACCTAAACAGCTCTAAACCCTAGTTTTAGATATTTACTCACTGCAAGTACAAATTGCGTGAAGGAATGATTATAATTTGAGATCTTGATTTATTCAAAGTTAAAAAGAGTGTATGTGGTGATTTTTTTTTTTAGAATTTGTGCTGAATTTGGATGGGGTGTGTCTATATATATACTTGATCTTTTGAAGGAAAAAGAAGTTGTAGGGTGAGTTGGTGGGTTTAAAGAATGGGAGTGAGATAGGATATGAAGCACCGATACGCTTAAATGACCACCGAATCGCACTCTGATACGCTGTCGATATGTATCTAAGGAGTATCCAAATTTTTTAATTAAACAATAAAACAAAAAATTCCCATACGTCGTCGACACACCTCATGTACGTCTCATGACTTCAGTTTTTAGTTATCTCTTCTTTAATAACTATTCTCTAACTATAATTACCTCATCTCTCTACTTTAATTGATTACTTTAATTTTGATGCACCCATTTAATTTATTACTCCCTCCGTCTCAAATTATATGTCGTTTTGCAAAAAAAAAATTGTCCCAAATTATATCTCGCTTTACAATACTCCCTCCGTTTCAAAATACATGTCCATTTTGGAGAAATTTTCGTTTCAAAATACATGTCTATTTGATAGTTTAAGGATACATTTTGTCTATTTTACCCTTGCCTACCAATTAATTGGATTCTAGATTTTCTCCACAATAATTATTTTCTACTAATAGATGTTGACCCAATTTTAAGTGGATTTACTCATGCACTCTCCGAAGAAATGACTACTGGACTCTCCCAAGAAATGATTAAGGGTGTTTAAATGATGGACTAATTTGCTTAATTAATTTTGATATTGGTATTGGGAGTTATTATGAGATGGGGTAAATAAATGTAAAATGGAGGAAATCAAAGACAAGGGTATAATAGGAACTTTTGTGTCAAACTAGCTTGTCCTTGGTTACTGCAATTTCTCTAAAATGGACATGTATTTGGAAACGGAGGGAGTACAAATGAAGCATTAATGTTACTTTTTCTATTATATCTTTAACTATTTCAATTCTTTAATTTATATTTCTCATATAATTTATTAGGACAATTTTGTAAAGCAGCTCATAATATCTACTTCCCATAAAAAATTAATTACATTTTTTAATACACATGAAATGGCCAAAATATTATCTAATTTAGGATGAAGGGAGTAACATTTTTCAAGATTTATTTATTTTTCCCATAATTCTTTTAAACGTACAAATTAAATTCACGGTTGTGCATATAATATGCCACAATTACCAATTGTGAACAAACCATTATATACAAAGGATACAAACAAACTCACTAATCACTACTGACTACTAGAGTATCCACCTTTGAAAGAAAAGGCAGTAGAGTACTCCTTGATCCAAACCAGTCATCTAGAGGCAGAACTCAGAAATAACACAATGTCAGCAACACCTTCTATGTGCATACAAATTTGAGGCTTTTGGGTAGGAAAAATGATGAATACAAAGAAGAGAATACTAAGATGTGGGACATTGGTGGAGATGCATGGGAAAGCTTTGATGGTGTTGGATCTCTTGAAGTTGCATCCTTGTCTCTTGATGAATCAAATTAGAAGTTGTTCTATTTATTGATGATGGTGAATGAGGAGATGGACATTGGAGGAGATGACGTTGATACTATATTTTTTAACTAATGTTTATAACTTTATTTTAATTTTTATATACGTATCACGTATATTATCTTATATTTTTCAATGAGCGACGCATCGCCCTATCAGATATGTATCATATCTGATACCTCGCATCGTGTTCGTGCTTCATAGGAGAGTGATGTTTAGGAGAAGATTTTAATGAGGTCATACCCAAAGCATAAAGGAGGGCGATGAGTAGCATAGGTAGGTTCTTGTTGATTGAGGGAGCGATATAGTACTGAAATGTTGCAGGCGAGTGGCTGGATAACAAGGATATTTAAACTAATAGGGGGCCAAGCCATTTAGATTTAATAATTGTTTAAGGGAACACAATTTTGAGGAAATGATATATTAGGTTTTGATATTGGAATTTGGTTTCTTCAAAACATCAGAGGTCCAATTTTGTTTGGTGCATGAATATAAATAGCAGGTGACTCGAATCAATAGATCTTATACTATATTATGTTTTAGTATTGGTCATTGGGTTTAAATCGTTCTTATAAAATCGGGTTGTAAGGTGAATGATGCATCTCTTTATAAATTATAGTTGGGTCTTTCCTTTAATTTATGTGGAACTTGGTTTTCCAATAGTGTAATCATATCTTGAATTTGTGCCCATAAATCAAACTACAATCACCGCAATCTTTAAACCAAAATGCCGAACTTTTAAGAGCGGGTTGAAAATTAATATATATAAAACTAATATATAGACACCATGGAGCACCGACACAAACACAGAGAAGTCGAATACGAAGTTGATATTGACACATATATACTGATAATAATTTTAGAAAATAGAAGTGTATGTTATAACAAGCGGCAATGTGCTTTTCTAAAAAGAAATATCAAATATCAGGTGTCGCGACGGACGCCAACACATTGCGTACACTCAGACACACTTTTAATTTGAAGTCTGATACATAGATAAACAATGTGATACAACACAATAATAATTAAGTCTTGTAGCTCTTAGGAAGCCATTGACTAACAAGAGAAAGAGTTTCCATAATCATAGTAGACAATTGAATGCAAACTATAATTGATTTCAACCTTGTGGGATGCATTGATCTCGAGAAGAAAAAAAAGAATATTAACTAATTCACAGTTTGGTCAAACGATAGATAAGTAAAGTTTGACGAAAAGTGATTTTACTTAGGAATATTTTTATCACTACACAACTGATTCAACATAAGTTTATATATATGTGTTAACCATTTGTGCCCAATTACATGGTTGACAATTGACTCAATACTAGGAAAATAAGCTTTTGGTTAAGTGACTAGTTAAATCTTAAATCATCAACTCTCTTCTTACATTGATTGTTATTCATTCTCAATTTTTCTTTTGATGTTTTCCATTATTTGTTGCTCTGCCTCTTTCTGTGTTCCAAACACAATATGTTCCATTATGTTGCCTTTTAGAGTTTCACTCTCTCATTTTTGTCTCCATTATGCTAAGATAAGAGGGCGTGTTATATTGTTTGATATTATAAGACTTTAAAAGTTCATAAATGGGTAATAATTCAACATCTCTAAGATAAAAGAGTACAAGCAATAATATCAAATTCATAAATAAAAAAGAAAAATACACAAACTTCTCACACCATACAACAATGATTCTATCATCATAACCTCCAACAACTCAATAACGAAATGATGCAATGTCTTGTTAAAGATAAAAAGAAGAGAACGCGCGAAAAAGTCTTCAAGGGGAAGAGGTTGAAGGTGGCGGGGAGAGGAAGGGGAAGGAGGAGATAATGGTTGAGATTGAAGGAAGGTTGGGAAGTGAAGTGGATGACAATGGAGGAAGGTTGAGAGATGGGAGTGTTGGATTAGTAGGAATGCTAGGTAGTGGTGGCATAGTGAGCTTAGGCATAGAAGGGATAGTAGGCAATGGTGGAACATTGCCTTGAGGCAATGTTGGCATTGAAGGCAAAGGTGGCAATGTTGTTGGGACTGAAGGCAATGTTGGAATAGAAGGCAAAGGTGGCAATGTTGTTGGAATTGAAGGCAATGTTGGTTTTGGCAAATTGGGTTGTGTGGTTGTTTGCAGAAGGTTGCGAGCTTCTAGGCTTATGTTTGACAAGGTAACAAAAAGAAATAAAGATGTGATGAATGTTTTCATTGAGGCCATGGCTTGATGAATTGATAGAAGTAATTAAGGTGTATATTTGTAGAAGAGTGTTTGATTTGAGATTTTATGAGAAGTAAGGGGATAGTGTTTGGTCTTATATAGAGTAAGAAATATTTGAGGGAGGGTATTGGTCCAGCATTTAGGGTGGTTTGGAGACCTAACTATTAGAGCTGACAGTTTTAGTTAGTTCAGCTTACAGTGTTTGGTCAAAATATTTTTTATGGTCAAACAGCTATTATGGTTGCTTGTTATGAGTTACTATAAACACATAATATTCAAATGTTGGATGCCAACTCTTTCTGGTTTTTTCTTTGTATGTAAATAGAGAAGAAGGCAACAAATATTGTATATTGGGGGATTTGGCAGCTGAGAACAAAATGGAGTTGGGCTATCTGTAAATAGGTTTACCTACCTTATACTCCTTCGTCTTAAAATATAAGCAACAAATATTCACTTTCTTCGTCCCAAAATGTAAGCAAAAAAGACAAACTTTTATCCTATTTAATACTCCCTCCGGTTCCATATATAAGAAAATTTTAAAAAAAAAATTTGGTCTTATTTATAAGAAAATATCACAACTTTTAAAGTGTAGTTATTGTTTAAAAGACATTTATACCCCTTATTTAATGTTTGTCTTTTTAAAATTAGTGGGTGTATTTAATGCTTTACAATTTTTTATGAGGGTATATTTGTAAAAATATTCAAAAAGTTACACTAATTAATGAATGTATTGGTTTTGATGTTTTTTGGTTTTTCTTCTTATAATAAGGACTGGAGGGAGTATTGTTTTTTTAAAAAAAATCATCTTTTTCAAGAAAAACTTTTGCTTATTCTCATGAAATTAAATGCAAATTACATTCAATTTTCTCTCTCTTCCATTTTCTCCATAATCAATAGTCAATAAAAATTATTTTTACATCTTCCCGTGAAACTTATTCCAAAGAAAACACAAAAAACTATACTCCAAATTCGTATGTTTTAGTTTTTTTAATAAGTGTGATTTGATTTTTTTTTCTTACAATTTGGGACGGAGTGAGTATATATATACTTCCTCCGTCCTTATTTATAGGAGTAGTTTACAAAAAAGTTTTGTCCCTAAATATAAGATCATATACAAATTTCTAGATGCATTGATTACTCTTTTTCCAAATATACTCCTTATTAATATTATCAATTTGTCTTCGTATATGAAAAGTTAACATTAAATATATATTTAATTAAGGGTAATCTAGTAATAGTCACACCAATTTAAGACAATTTTATTACTCCAATAACTTTTGTTAATACACGTGATTTTTGTAAATTACTCCTATAAAAAGGGACGGATGGAGTATATATATATATATATATATATATATATAACAGAATAGATTATCAACCTTTCACCGGGTAAATATGCGTGTAGGTGACACACACCTCAAAGAAATATAAAATGTGACTTAGTTTTATTTAATTCGATGTGCTTGTAAAAAATGTAAATATATTGAATGAATATAATGGTTACCAAATTTTCTTTTGACATATTTTTAAATGCACTAATTTTTTTTGTCTTGATCTTCCAATTATCGAGTGAAAGGATCGCTGATTAATCGAGAGTGTGATCATAAAGTAAGTAAATCTTGCTAAAGACCGGACTCGAATAATAACCAAATAGTTCAATTTTAGCCGAAACAAATTATTTGATTCAAACTACTTGCTGAATGTTAGCATTTTCAAACCAAATTGTGCGAGCGCAACAAATCAAGTATTTGAGCCAATATTGATAAATGTAATTGATTTGAGTACAATATCTAAAACTAGAGTTTAAAGCTGTTTAGATCATGCACCGATAATGTTCTCAAAGGTATTATTTATAGGGCTTTTACTTTTCCCACCCTATGGCATTCCCACGCGCCATATTTTTTTTCCAAAATACTCTTTGTCCGGATTTTATAATCCGGACACAATTTGAATTATAAAATCTGAAACATTCTTAAGCTTTTGGAACATAGAGCACCTTGGAGATGTTTGTGAAATCTCTTTGAAACTACACTTTGGATTTTATAATACGAAATGTTTTTAGACATTTCGTATTATATAATACGAAACATGTTAAACACTCCAGAAAAGTATAACTTTAGCGTAAAAAAGGTAAAAGAACGACCAGTTCGGATTATATAATACGGAATGTCATTAAACATTCCGGATTATATAATCCATAATGTATCAGTGCAGAAACAGAAGCTGTGTTTTTTCTCTGATACATACAAAGTATGTAATCTTATGAAATAAACATGCATTCTTGAATAAATAACAAAAAATGTTGTAATTGAAACGATAAGAAACAACACAACACAATTTTCAAACATTAAAATTAATCCTAAAATTATCCATAATTTACAAACCAATTGTTCAGACATAAAATTCAAAATTAATCATTACAACACCATAAAACTAAAACTAAGCCCCGCCACCCCTACCCCCAACAGCACGCCTACGACGATAAACTCGCCCTCCATGAACCTCCACCAGGATAGCCTCCAAATGGTGCCACTGATCAGACCCTTTCTCCACCACACCACTGGCCATGACGACATATACATGGTCTCTGATACGACCCAACCTTCCGGTCATCACCAGGTACCCCTGCTCGCCGTCCTGCTCAGCAGCAATCTCATCAAGGGTCTCATGCTCGGGTGGCCTCGGGACCTGAACAGCCTCGTCTGGAAGAATGACGCGTGGATGTGAGATGTTATAAAACCATCTGATATATCCCTGTGAAGTCTCATCACCAGTCATAGCAGCGAGCCCCAAGTCCCAGGCTGTCAGCATATGATCAAGGTAGTGAGCATATCTGCGGCTGATCTCCGTCTAGCTCGTCCGGGGAGATGCATTGTCGCATGAATGTCTGGGGACGGCCTAGAGAAACCCAAACTGGCGTAGCACCCGTTCCGACAAATATCTCACCTTACGAGAACCGTATATGAGCCATCCAGAGTAAAGGCTGGTCTGCTCGAAGGGACATACCTCACGGTGTGCCTCATAAGGGGACATGACAACACCCGCCAGATCCAGCTGATCCAGATGTGTCCTGTACTCATCTAGTGAAGACAGTCCCCTGAGCGGTAGATACATCAAGGCACGTGGACATGCCTCCTGATAACCACCCCATGCATCCCTGGCATCCATGCCCCTGAAATGCGGAAACACCGAAGCCTGCAACAAAGTCAACAACATTAAATATACAAACAATGAAGACATAGAAATGAATAAATATACAAACATATTTATTTATACCTGCAACAAAGATAAGTAGCCTGCAAGATGCTTGGTCTTGTAATGGCAGGCATTGTTCAGCTACTTGTACAAATGTGCAACAGCAGCAGCTCCCCATGCATGATCAAAGACAAGCTCCAAGTCTCTGAAGTACCTCAAGTAGGCAACGTCCACATAGCGGACGCTCTTCAGTGAAGAACGTGATACCCACCAAGTAAAGCAAATATATGCGGAGAGACTGGTCCCGCTTCTTCTGCATCTCAACCAAATTACCAGCATGGTAGGCCTCATGTGCCTCCTGAAGACGCTCCTTAAAAGCATCCTTCAAGAAGCTAAACCGAGCATGACTCCCTTTTGTCTTCTCTACCTCGTACCATGTCTCCCCCCATCAACCCCCCAACAACTCCATCATCAGCCTCAGTCTTGGTCATACTCTCGTGGGACAAGAGCATACCCTCAATGGGGATATGCAGCAAACAGGACACATCATCAAGTGTCATTGTCATCTCCCCAAAAGAAAGATATATGGAAGCTTGAGGTCTCCTCGTGCCATCTCTCCATAAATTCCGAACATAGGTCGTGGTCAATCTGGCTGTAGCTGGTATCCTGCAGCCACTGAAAACCGGTGGCTCTCAGACCATCCTTAAACCACTGTGCTACCATCTGCGCCCTGTTTGGTTCGTGAATTGCCAAATCTTCTTCCCGTTTTTCACACACTTCAAATTGTCACGTCACTGCAAAAATTAAAAACAAAACATTAACATCAGTTTCACAGTAATCGGAATAATACATGACAAAAATTAACAACAGTTTACAATCATTATTAAAACAACATAGAGATTCAATTTTCATTAAATAAAAGATGTAGTGTCTTACCACTCCATCAGCCGTCATCCTGGTCACGTGAACATGGTACTTCTTCAGTATCGTCAAGTCGTGTGAGCCACCAGGATAGTCCTCAAGCTCTAGCTCCGGCACACGGTCCTCATGCTCATCATCGTCCACCTCCACCTCTTGGTCACCCTCCACCTGCTCCTCAATCTCTATCTGAGGGTCGTATTGTGGCTCAGCATAGTTCCCCTGGGAGGTTCCCTCGCCATCAGCACCAGCACGGCGTGCCCTTCCCCTGCCCCTGCCACGCCTGGGCTCTCCCCCCTCCGCTTGCAACCTCTCCATACGCTCCCTCCTAACAGAAGCATGCATTGCTGTTATTTAACCCCTGGTGCGATCAACAGGTTGTTCCATACCTGTAACATGCATAAAAGGGTTAAGTATTATCAACTGAAATACACAAATGTCAAAAAAAATCTTCATACTAGTACAGTTCAGATTATAAAATTGAAACTTCAACAATCCAGTTTCAATTTTATAATCTGAACTGTTTCAGTGAAAAAAAAATCGAATTCAAAGGCTTGCATGCAGAGGGAATGAGACCTAACCTTCAGTTTGGTGTTTGATAAAGCTTGAAATGTGATGATTTTGAGCAAAAAAAACTCCAAGATTCGACCAATTTGTTGATTTTCAAATTTTGGCATAAGAAGAGAGAGAAAGTGAAAGTGAAACTGTAAAAATGGGGGAAATTGTTGTTCTTGCATATATATATATATATATATATATATATATATATATATATATATATATATATATATATATATCGAAATGGTTCGGATTATAGTTCCCGAACTGGTTCCGAATTATAAAATCTGAGGGGCATTTTGGAAAAAAAAAATAGGGCGTGGAAGAACCTCATAGGGTGGGAAAAGTAATAGCCTATTTATAATCTTTCTTGGGTTTGGTTTTCCGTGACTTAGGCCCTAAGTCACGTTTAGAGCGTTCTAGGTGCTTCTAGAAGCTCCTTGAGGCGGCGCCCTTAGAGGGGCTCGCCTAGGGCTTTTTCGGCCTTTCTGGAGGTCGTTGTGCCTTTAATTATGAGATTGATGGTTCACGACCCAACAAGCACGGACAATGTGAAGTGATTAATGATAAGTACCAAAAATGAGTTAAAAAGCATAGTTAATTTAAGCACTTAAGTAGCTTGTTTTGCAAGTTATCATGGGAAAAGCTCATAATCACTTATCAAATGCCCAATTATGCTTTTACTTCTTTCCCCATCCATTTATGCAGGAAAATGCAAGCCAGGACATGATTTGAGCAAAGAAAAATGAAAATTTGAATTTGGCAACTCGCCCAGCGAACTCATGGCGAGAGAATGGCGAGCTTAAGCAGGAATTTCAGAAGCAGGGGAGCTTGATTTCGCTCAGCGAGATTCACCCTCGCTCAGCGAGCCAAGGCGGTTTAAGGAGATTTGAAGACGTGGCTGAAAACCACTGGTGAACTTTTAGTATCTCGTCGGGCGAGATGTCATTTTCAGCTTTTAGTATTTAAGCTTTGTTTCATATTTTTTTAAAAAGAACATATTATTACAGTGTGTAATATTATTAGGATATAGTTTTTAGACAGAAAATAGGGCTAGAAGCTTTGCTTTTCAAGGAGCAAGAGTGATTGGATTGTGGAATCAACTAAGGCTTTGGGAAATCAAGACTTAGGCTATGATCTTCATCTTTTCTCAAAACTTTTGTATAGTTGTCATGAAAATGAACAACTAACTTCCCTTTGTTGGGATTGGAGGTACTCTTTCTAGCTTAGATGTAATCTTTGATTATGCAAATATATGATTTTAGCAATTTATGTGTTATTGAAGTTACTCTTGCTTTTCATTCTCATGCTTGATTTAATTGTTATTGATAAATACTTTTGAATCTAGATTTAGAATAATCTTCTATCAAAATAAGAAAATCTAGAAATGGATTTGGGTTTTGATAATCGCAAGAAGTGTCGGAACGTAATGCTTTCGGATCGTTCGATAGATTGGGAAATCGTCTATTAAACGATACGATCGATCTCACGACGTCATTTGGACACGAATGACGTTGTCGAGTGATACGTGATAATTTTTGCTAAAACGCTAAAATTCATATGCATGATTTTTAGATTATATTCGATGCAAGATTGATGAACTCCTATTCCAACGCTTTTATTCCCTATTACTTGTAATTTTATTTCCGCTTTTAGATTACTTTAGTTTTTATGCAAACAAGTTACGAAACCCTAACTCAAAACAATAACGATTGTTGAACGGTTCGAGATAGCGCACCAATCCCTGAGGAGACGATAATTTAAAAATACTTACTTTTGTTACTCAACTAACAATTAACTGTGAGATGGATGGTTCACAGCCCAACAAGCACGAGTCTTAGGACAAGACAAAGTGATTAACTGTGAAATTGATGGTTTACAACTCTTATGAGAACATGACCATCCAATTTCATTTTTTATTTCCCTGCAAATTTAAAATTTCAACCTCCTTAGTTTTTCTCTTTTTTTTAGAGATAGTTTTTCTCTCTGTTTCGTGCTGTAAGCATAGATCAGACTTACTTGATAGAATAAGTTTAGAAAGTCTCCTTCTCTTAACTAAATCTTCATTGTTCACCATTCTTTCAGTTCTTCCTCTGTCTCTTTTCTTCCTAATCCACATCTTCTGCTTCTTTTATTTGTTTGGATTTGAACTCATGACCTCAAATATTTTTTTCTTTGCAATTTTTTTTTTGTTACATCTCTTTGCAAATAATATTTGGTTCTGTCTATTCACCGTTGATGTTCCAATAGAATAAATAGCAAAAAAATGTTTCTTCTCAGTAACTTGCATGAAGTTTATCAAATAATTAAACTAAGATAAACAAATTAAAATATCTTCCTACTAATAAAATTAAAATAGGTTTTTTTTTGACAAAAAAAATAAAATAGGTTGAAGGTAATAAAAAATTATATATTACAAAGAAGACTAATAGATTGAAAGTAATGAAACAATTTTGTTTTTAAATATTACGGTTAATATTGCTTTTGATCCTTGTAAAAAAAAGTTTAGAATATGTCCCTGTCATTTCAGATTCTTCTATTTTTGGTCCCTCGCTTATCTTTGTCAGCAGAATCTGCACAAGTGTCACGCTGACTGTGTAATTCCATTTTTTTTATTTTTTCTTTATCCAGTCACCTGACTTGGCCATAATCATGAATTAAAATTAAAATAAATTATGAAACATTAAAATAATTTTCAAAACACAAATATATTCTTCTTCTTTGTTGAAAATGCACCTACTTCTCCATCATCATTCCGTGACCTTCTTCTTCTTCTTCTTTCATGCAGCATTTTTCTCCTTTCTTCTCATTTTCGTTTACTTTATCGCCCATGAAATTCCATCAAAACTTTTCCCACCCAATGCATCATAAACTCCCTCACCCCCATTGAACCCATATATTTCTCAAGACCCCACCCCTTAAATCTAAACCAAAACATCAAAGTTCAATAACAATAATTGCTTCAAATCTTAGATTTGAAGATGGAAGAAGAAGAAGTATTGGGCTGAGGAAGAAGATAAGCCAATTTTTGTTTCTTTTGAGATTTTCAGATCTGTTTTTTTCTTCTATATTTTTATTATTGAACTGGGTTTGATTATTGTGTTGGGGTCGAAGATGGAGGAAAGAAGAGATGAGGGTTTTGAATGGTGATTGATTTTGTTTTTGTTGAATTTGGTTCACTTTTTTGATTTGTGGTATTTGTTTATATAATGTTCTATTTTATTTAAATAATATTAATAATAAAAATGCCACGTGTAATATATTTTATCACACATAAAATGAAAACAGCCTAGTCAACTTGCCACGTTGGTAGATTTTGCTGACAAGGTTAAGCGAGGGATTAAAAGTGAAAGAATCTAAAATGATTGAGACAGAATCTAAACTTTTTTTTTTATAAAGACCAAAACCGAAATTCGCTAATATTAGAAAGACCAAAAGCAGTATTAACCTATTGTGTTTGTAAAAATGAAATATTCTAAAGGATACTTTGATTTATGACCGGAACAGTTTTTTTATTAACATGCCAAATTAATGCTTTTTAAACAAGTTAATTCAATACTTCAATGAAAATATTGTTTGACTTCATTTACTATCAACATTTAAATTTATAAAAACAAAAATCAACTTTAGTATCAATCGCTAATTTAAAAGTTTTATATACAATAATCCGAGTAGGTTAGTCCAATTTAGTGAAGATTCAACTCAAATCTCATGAGAATTTGAATAGATTATTCCAATTGATAAGGATTCGACTCAAATCTTACAAATGAGTTTGAATCTCTATAATAATAATGATAATAATAAGACATCGTGTTAGATAATATATAAATATTTTTGTTAGCGCTTTTTGAATCTTCATAGAGACATTGAAGAAAAAGTTATAAGTCAAGCTAAAATCCTAAAGGATATCGACTAGCAACAGAGGTGAACTAGATTGGAATAACCTAGAATCCTAGATACATACAATACAAAACAGTAAGAGTTGGCATCCAACATTTGAATATTATGGTTTTATAGCTTAATAATTATACAGCCAACAATATTAGCTGTTTGACCACAAAAATATTTTGATCAAGGAAGTTGAACTAACTAAAACTTTTATAGTTGTCCAAACCATCATATTTGTTGGACCAATATCATCCTTCAAATATCTCTGACTCTATATAAGACCAAACACTATCCCCTTACTTCTCATAAAATCTAAAATCAAACACTCTTCTACAAATATACACCTTAATTAGCTCTTGCAATTCATCAAGTCATGGTCTCAATGAAAACCATCATCATATCTTTACTTCTTTTTGTTACCTTATCAAACATGAGCATAGAAGCTCGCAACCTTTTGCAAACAACAACACAACCTAATTTGCCAAAACCAACATTGCCTTCAATTCCAACAACATTGCCACCTTTGCCTTCTATTCCAACATTGCCTCAAGGTAATGTTCCACCATTGCCTACCATCCCTTCTATGCCTAAGCTCACTATGCCACCACTTCCTAGCATTCCTACTAATCCAACACTCCCATCTCTCAACTTTCCCCCATTGCCATCCAATTCACTTCCCAACATTCCTTCAATCTCAACCATTATCTCCTCCATCCCTTTCTTCTCTCCACCACCTTCAACATCTACCCCTTGAAGTCTTTTTCGCGTGTTCATTTCGTTATTGCGTGGCATATACTGTTGGAGATTATGATGATAGTATTATTATTGTATGGTGTGAAAAGTTTGTGTATTTTTCTTTTCTATTTATGAATTTGGCATTATTGTTTGTACTTTCCTTCATCTTATAGATGTTGAATTACACATTTAGAAACAACTATGATGCCTTCTTTCTTCTTCTGAGCTCTGTCTTATAATAGCAAAAAATATATGACTAGCCTTCTTATTATCTTTACATGACGTAGAGAAAATGAGACAGTGGAACCCCGAAAAGCAACATAATGGAACATTGTATTATGGAACAAAAATGAGCAACAATAATTGAAAACGTCAAGTGATGAATTAAGAATGAGTAAACAATGAATATAAGAAGAAAGCTTATCATTTAAGATTTAACCATACTTTTAGATTTGCTTAAAAAAAACTATACTTTTAGATTAAAAGCTTATTTCATAAATCCGGACAAGTCAATTGTCAACCAAGTAGTTGGACATAAATTGTTAGTACCGTTTGGCCTGACTTTTTTTTCTACTTTTCTACCATTTTAAGGAGAAGGTATGTCAAACACAATATTTATTAAGTAGTACTTACTAAAAAAATATTTTAAACATTTTTTTATTTATTATATATTTGTGCAATATTTTTCCAAACAACTTTTAACTTAAAAATAGCTTTAAAACTAAAAAAATAATAAAGTAACCAAACAACTTTAACTTCTTTCTTAAAGTCTTTAATTTTAACTTTGTTTTAAAGTAGCTTTTGGACTGTAAAAAAGTCAGACCAAACGATGTCTTAATATATATAGACTAATGTGGAATCGCTTGTGTAGTAAAAAAGTTATTCCCAAGTAAAACAAATGGTTAATATATATAGACTAATGTGGAATCCCTTGTGTAGTAAAAAGTTATTCCCAAGTAAAACAAATTTTCATCGGACTTTCTTATCTTTTGATCAAACTCTAAATTAGTCAAAATCCTTCTTTCCCGCAAAATCCAACATGGAATCCACAAGCATTAGTCTACTTTTCTTTTTATTGTTTTTCTGATAAAATTAGTCTCTACTATTCTTATTTCCCCTTGTATCAGTTTCAAACTGCCACAACTTGCTTTACTTAACATTCTCCTTATTGGAAAAGCTCATGAGATATTACATCTTTACAAAAAGGTACTTGCATCTCCAAGTTCCAAATTTTGATCAAATCCACAAGTTTAAAAGTGTGATGGAGGAAGATCCAAAAGTACATAAGGAAATTGAGTCCCAACATATATCAAAACTATGTAATAATAACAAGCCATATATACAAGTGAAGCTTGAAACATAAACAAGGAACAACTGCACTATGAAGCATACATAGATAAAAACATCGGACACGACACTAGTAATAATTTGAGAATATGGAAATAATTTGGACATATCTACATGTGTTTGTGTCGGACATCAGATACGTCTTCAATCTGATGTGCCGACGCTAGATAGCTTTAGCACCCTCACAACAAATAGTAGCTAATTTTTGTTCATGAATACACTTAAAGAGGAGGGCACACAAAATCACCAAATATTTCTATATCTTCAAGATCTGCATCAAGATCAAACTCATCCAGGTCTATGCTGCCTCCACCAAGAAGTCCACCAATCTTGGGGTTGTTAAGAGGTTTTCTTGCCTCTTGTAGAATGGACAGAACTTCATCAACACTTTGTGATGGATTATTTACATCATTTCTTTGCCAGCTTCCACCTTCCATTAATTCTACTGGTAAGTTCCTCAAAAACCATGGATGGTTTTTTATTTCTGGTATTGTTATTCTCTGCAAAAAGGCATAAAAGACTGAATAATATTCAAAAGGAGGAAGCTGCATGCATTTCAAGGGAAGATTTTCATCAACATGTCCAAAATAGAAAAAAGCGGCATTTAAACATGCATTGGTAAGAGAAATGCAGAAATTTTAAGAGTTAGTTGAAAATAAACAAGAGAGACTGTATAGGCAGTGATCTAGAACAACAGTAATTAGGTCTGTTTGGATTGACTTATTTGAGTTTATCTACTAGCATAAGCACTTGTTAGACCATTTGAGAGAGTTTATGGAAACAACTTCTGGCATGTCCATAAGCTCTTCAGGAAAGCTTATGAAAGCAACTTATTGTTTATATAAAAACTGTTTGAATTTATTTTATATTTTTGTTATAGAAATAACGTATACATACGCACTTCTATGATAAGTGTTTATGCTATAAGCGTTACATTGAGTTGTTTTTCCAAACATGGCCCAAGTCTTGTAGCTTTTAGGAATTTATCGACAAAGAAACTAAAACTAGATTTTTCAACATCAAACGAACTACCTACCTTTTCAGGATTAGCCACAAATATTTGAGATAGAAGATGTATACATTCCAGTGAAACTTGTACAAATTCAGGAACTTTGTACTGAACACTAAGTATCTTCTGCAATAAACCAAGAGAGGTCCAATTGAAACATCAGAACTGAGAATTTATAACTAAACAATTCAGTTTTATTTCAAGACTTCATTCTTCTTAGGGATTCATTAAGTTTGAAGATAACGACACTCACATCAATGGTTTTCTTAAAGTCTTTTGGATCCGCAGGGTCTTCAAAAGGATAAGAGCCGACTAACATAACGTATAAGGTGACTCCACAAGACCAAACATCTGCAATCTATAGCTTTCAATGAAAATATAGTTAGCAAATGAAAACAAAAAACAACATACAAAAAGGACCCTCTTCATTTAAATAACAAAAAAAAAAGGTAAAAATTTGAGACAAAGGATAAGTAAGGATTTGGGCTTTGTGCAGTCACAATCTCATGATTGC
The DNA here is from genome assembly GCA_018208015.1 of Medicago ruthenica. NCBI lineage: Eukaryota > Viridiplantae > Streptophyta > Magnoliopsida > Fabales > Fabaceae > Medicago > Medicago ruthenica. The sequence continues at coordinate 35,098,314 of CM031375.1, read as the reverse complement.
ACGCAGTCTGCTACATTTCGACTGTCCGACAGCTTTCAAGCACGGTATTTTTTATTTATAAAAAGACAAGACCTGCATTGAAATTTGGACTCATAATCCAACAGCTTTCCAGGACGGTCCAGATGTGGTTGACTGCAGCCACACTGCTCATAATCCAAATCCATAATAAGGAAGAATAAGAATCGACCTTTCCATCGTATTCTTTCTTCGTCAGAACCTCAGGTGCAATGTAAGCTGGAGTTCCTACCGTAGATTTTGGTTGCGAGTGCAACACAGATGACTAAAGAACAAGGTAAAAACAAATGAGCATCACTTGACAAAAGGATTCTAGAGCAGTAATCTTTTGTTAACATGTTACCTTTGAGTAACCAAAGTCGCAAATTTTGACTCGTGGTGCAGTGCTTCCGTCTAAGAGTGTGTTTTCAAGCTTCAGATCTCTATGGCATATTAGCTGCATAAAACTTCATTTTATTAAGAATATCTATTCATTGTAAAGATACAACTTGCAAGATTCGTCATAAAGTTTTGTTTAGTTTCTTACCATGGAATGACAGTAACTGACTCCTGATATCAATTGCTGAAAGAAAAACCTTGCCTGATAAAGAAAAATATCAATGACTGGACCAAAACTTATGAATGTAACAATGACTATACAAGCTTAACAGAAACAATTAATAAGAGATGGGCTTTGAGGCATGTTCTGATCGGCATATTTGAACTTATCTATTAACATAAACTCTTGTTAGACGTTTTGAGAGAGCTTACGGTAAAAAGCTTATGGTATTTCCATAAGTTGTTTTCAATTATTTCAAAATAGTTTGACTTGTATGAAAACACTTTAACTTTATTTTATCTTTTGTTATAGAAATTACTTATACATAAGCACTTATACGATAAGCGTTTATGCTGTAAGCACTTACATAACTGTATCCGAACAGAGCCTTTGTTCAACCTTTTCATCAAAAGGGCAATTTTACACAAGACAGAATAATGAAATGCAAAAAATATTTCATATAGTAAACTCTAGTTTCGAACTTACCTCATCTTCACTAAATCTACCAGCACTACATATCCTCTCAAAGAGTTCTCCTCCAGCAGCATACTCCATTACAATGGCTAGATGTGTTGGTGTTAGCAAGACCTGCAATGCAAGTCCATTTATCAAAGCTCATGCAAAACTGACTAGAGTAATATTTCAATGGAGGCATGTATGCATTAATAACATAAGTAGCACAAGGTTCAATATCAAATTAATTCAAAAGGAAGAAAACAGAAAATTAACGATACTTCCATAAAACCAAAGACTATATGATAACTTAAATCAAAGAGCTTCTATAGTAATGTCTGAAAATTTCATGAATGAACTACATGAAATAACTGTTATTTAAATCATCCGATCTCAAATCAAAGATATATACTATTTAAAGATAATTTGGTGAATACGTATTGTGAACCGACCAGTCTCAAATCAATGGTCGAGATTAACTAATGTGTATTAGTGTATAAATACTTGCATTTTCTAATGCATGGAATCCATATCCGTCATTCCCACCACCACACTAAAACAGATCATACAGAAACGAACAAATAGGAAGAAAAGAACTTTAATGTCATTTCCCTTCTTCAAAAACCCTTTAATACCATTTCTAGGTAATTTTGTGTGTGTGTGGGGGGGGGAGGTGAATAAGAGCTTAAATATCAACTTATTCCACTAATTGGGGTCGGCTACATGGATCAACTTACATCTTAATATTCATAAACCATATTTTGATCCAACTTATTAATCTCTAGTGATCTGACTATCCTCCATATTATCTACTCTCTTTGCTATTGAAACTACATGTTTTCTATCTACATGCTCAAACCACCAAAGTTTGTTTTCCACCATCTTTTCTACTATAAACACCATCCCAACTTTCTCTCCAATATTGTCATTTCTAATCCTATACAATCTAGGCTTACCACACATCCAAAGCAACATCCTCATCTCCGCAACACTTATTTTATTCTTGTGTTGGTTCTTCACCAACCAACACTTTGTTTCATACAACATCGTCGGTCTTACAGTTGTCCGACAAAAACTTGATTGATATTAAAATCCATAACTATAATGTTTCCACGGCTAACTTTCATCTTTTGTGGCAATATTGGTAGCTATCAAACACTGATAAATACACGGACACAAGACACAACACTGAAATTTACCCATAGACACCGGTAATAAGATAAAAAAATGATTGAATATAACCACATATATTGGTGTTGTGTTGGTATCCATTTAAACATGAGTCAGACACCAGACACGTCTTCAATCTGAAGTGTTAGTAATGTATAGATTGGCGGTATTTAGTAATTATTTTCCACCACCACACACATTCTACAGCTTACAAAATTCACATGCTCATGTACGTTTCTTTTTTGATATTCACATTCCAAATCCATAAGACATTGACTTAAACAAATAAGCTAGAAGAGTACATAAGCACAAATTAACAAAACAGAAAGCAGGATCGGTCCAATAATTTTCTATTGTCGGTGAGGCCAAAAGCAAATTTGTAAAATATGGGGCCTTTTTTGTTTGTAAAAACTAATGAAAAATAATCTTTTGTTGGTGGGTCTAAACTAGGGTTTTAGTAGCCTTACCCTTGAGTCGGCCCAGAAAGGAAACAACGGAAGTAGGAGTCTTCAAACGCAAAAATTATTGACATATTTTTGCTGAGCTTTATACTGTTTAGCAACTAAAAAGAAGAGACCCTTCAATGATTAGGATCTTTAGTGTACTAACTAACCTCTTTGAACCTAACAATATTAGGATGCTTCAATGATCTATGGTTCATGATTTCCCTCTTGACATGCTCATCAATCTGCATCAATACACACACATCTCAACAGTAAACCAAACACACACAACACAATACACAAAAATGAAACTGAAATATTGAAAGGGTTTGAAGGTGAAGAGTATATATATATAGTTATATACCTTTTGGCCTCTCTCAATAAACTTGACAGCATAAAGCTCTTTGGTAAAGATGTCCCTAACTAGCTTTGCAACAGCAAAATTCCCAGAACCAATAACTTTGACAACCTCATAGCGATCCATCAATTGCAAGGCTTTTGATCACAGAAATTCTACACACCTGTTTGTTCTGTTCTTTGCATGTAATAGTAATAAGAAGGAATGAAAAGTTATAAAGCTCAGAATAAGTTAGATGAATTGTGATTCCTTTTTAGACCAAACAAGAAGAAAAGTAGGTTCTAGGGTTTTTTGAAAAGCCCCCAAAGTCTTAAACTTTACCAATACGCAAGCTACTATTTGACTCTTACGAAGGGAACATATAACAATGGATTCTCTGTTATATTGTCACTTTGCTACTTTAGTATGTCGGTAGAAATTTTTAGTACTTACTACGTTCATATCATTGAATTGAAATTGAGCGATTTACATTTGAAGTTTGATATTTTAATTTAAAAGGATTAACATTTGCACATGATAGAGGCATGCCCATGGCAACTTAGTTTCTTTTTCTTTTGTCTTGATTCTTTTTGTAAAAGCGAGACAGAGGCGTCATCCAAAGTCTAATTAAATGGATTATTTTAGTCAAGGAACTAATTTGTATACGAAGGGAATGGACGAAACTCGTTTACAGGATCTACGGCCTAATATATGACAAGTCAGGTCATGTCATACTTTTTTTAATAGAAAAGAGCTAAGTTTTTTTAGAAATTTATTTAGTTTAAAGGATCAGGTCACAAACCATTTAAAAAACCTCTTAGACCTATTATATCGGCTTATTTAAGTAAATATGAATAATATTATTGTTTATTATATTTTATAATTTGAATTAAAATATAAATTTGTTAACTTTTTCAGTAATTTAAGTTTATTAGTTTACATTAATTTTTCTCATATTTAAATGTATTATTATAAACTAAAATTGAAATATGATAAAATATATAGTCGAATTTTCTAAAATCTCATGTTGATTATCAAATGAGAGTTTAATCTAATCGATATATTAGTTCGCTTGAAACTTAGATCGCATTAGTTATTTAAAGATGTTAATATGATATAGGCTTTTAAACAGGCTAGTAGATCATATCAGGCTTTCAAAAGGCCAGACTTAGGCCTAAAAAGTAAGTTTATGACAGGCCGCAGGTCAGACATATGCCTTAAAAAATTTGATAGGTCAGGTTTTGCAAAGTCTGGTCCGACCTAACCTATTCCAACCACTAGCTTAGTATTGGTTTGAATTGAAAAAAATTTCAACATGACATATGTTCAATGTTAAATCTAATGTCACTTTCTCAAAATTTCCTATAGTAACATGTTATATAAGCCCTTCAAAGTTGGATATAACTCTAAATCTCACTCCCTCCGTCATTCAAATACAAATTTGAGCTTTTAAAGTATTTATAGATCTCAAACTACTACGATGCTTTGTGAATGATATCATATATTCTCCTACATTATCTTCTCCGGATCTCCGATCATCTTAAAGCTCACTATAGGAACTATTATATCTTAAGATTCACTAGTAAACAATATCAAATACAAGTGTTAAATATATAAAATATTACAATTATATTTACTAAAATCTTTTTAAGCAGTCCTTTTTTTCCTATGGTCCCTGAATTGTTCCTTACTTTTTTAGAGAAATAATTATTCTTTACTTTAAACGCCAAAGCAATGAATTATAAATATTTGTTGAAAAAGAAAAGATAGTGCATGAAAAAGCTTTGACGGGAGAAATGAATGGATGAACTTACATTTGGAAGCGATTGTTGGTGTCAATTGTAAGTTAGAAGTTTAAAGTTGGTTGAAAAAATGAATGTTGACTTGAGCAACATATAAGTTGGAAGACCCATAAATATACTTATTTTCTTAAAGATTTCGAGTAAAGATGTGGTGTTAAATTCTCTATTGAATTGAGGGTTTAGGAAAGGAAGGAAGGAGAGAACTTACTTTTCTTTTTTTAATTACAGACAATATAAAGTGTTTTGTTTTAAATAAATTAAGTGTGATTAAAATATTATATAATCATTTATCATATTAATGTTTCAACTTTTTAAAAAACATTTTATAGTATTTGTAATTTAAAAAAGAAAAGTAAGTCTTTCTCTCTTTCCTTCCTAAACCCTCCATCCAAACACAAACAATTTACAAGTTTTCAACACCATAAATCAATTTTTACTAAGGCAAAAATTTATTATTAATTCTAATCAACTTTCCAAAAAAAAGATTAAAGTTCTTCCAATAAATCGATTATGCTAATCAATTTCTATAGCCATAAAATTGATTTATATGCCCAAAATCTGTTGTAAACTCAACAAAAACATACACCAATTAATATAATTCACACAACATCCATTTTACCAACAATAAACACAATGAAAAAGAAAAATGGTTATGTAAGAGTGTGCATAGATTATAGAAATCTGAATCTAGCTACTCCAAAAGACGATGATGCAATGCAAGTAGCCGATATGTTAGTCGATGTTACAACTAACCATGTAATTTTCACTTATATCTTCGTCGGCCGGGTTCTTGGTCCGGGATTTGAAAGCTCAAGGTTCCTCCTAAAGTAATCTGGCGTATGTGTCGGGGCTGCCTACCGACTCGTGTTCGTCTTCTTGACAAAGGAGTCCAATGTCCTACAAATTGTGTTAGTTGTCAATCGAACCATGAGGACCTTGCTCAAAGGACAATTTTTTATTGTCCTTTTGCTGTCTAGGTTTGGCATAAGACAAGTGATGACATGCTGTCATTACATGTTTTTATCAGTTGTTTTGATGTTTTTATTGAGTCTGTAGCATTATTAGACAGTCTGGAGGTGCAAAAAGCAAGAAAACATCAAGAACCTGAACTAAGTGCATCGTGACACGATTTTGGGCATCGTGTCACGATTTTTCTGACCAGATTGGAAGTAGAGTTATGTCTGTAAAATCGTGTCACGATTGCATAATCGTGTCATGATTGGGAAACTGGTTATCGTGAATCTTGGGGACTTTAATGCAGAATCGTGTCGTGATTTCATCAAATCGTGTCACGATTTGAGGAGCAGTTGTTGCCTATTTAAGCTGAACTGTTTTCAGAAACGAGGGTTCAGAAATTTGGAGATTGAAGGCACGATTTGGAGAGCACAAAATTGAAGAGGTGGCCATTCCATCCAACTCATAGTCAGTTTATGTATGTCTTTATGCTTCAATTGATTATGTTATTTGTAATTCATATTATGAGTAGCTAAATCTCTTAGAGATTAGGTCTGGAGATGAATCTGATGTATTCTGTTTGAAACATGTGGCTGTGAAACTCTATGGCTTATGAATATTAATCTAGTTTTATTCAATTCAATTGTTCTTAATGCTTTCTATATACTGACAATATATAACAATGATTTTGTGAGAATGAATGACTACTGACCCTAGCTTTCAACTTAGACCTAATTGAATTGTTCAAATAAACAGGGTTAGTCTAGGAATGGATAATCGTTTATTTGTGATAATGGGTTAACGTTCGTAAACCTTCGAGGAATATTAGATCACCTAAGGGATTAAGGGCTGTAATCCGAGAAGAGGGTTCTAACTCAAGGGATTGATTAGAACTATTTTTGTTAATCATCGTAAAATTAGATGAGGATTCATAGAAATAGGTGCAGTTTACCAAACAGAATTAATCAGAGGATTCGAAAGACTTGATCTCATCTCTCCTTATATATTCAATCAGCTTTTTACCTTTTATGCAATCAAACCAACTGCCTAGGGCAACCCCCATTTAATACATCCTTAATAATAACGACATTGCGGAGTAGAAGTTGAAACAATCCCTGTGGATACGAACTTATAAATTTTATTACTTCGATAGTTTTAGTACACTTGCTAAAAGTCTATCAACAAGTATTTGGGGAGCTATCCAACATGCTCTTTCGTCTACTACTTCAGCAGCTGAAACTATATTTTTGTTGTTGGAAACACTGTCCGCCGAACAAAATCAACGGTTGGCAGCAACGCTTTGGAGCCTTTGGAAGCATCGTAATCTTAGAGTTTGGGATGATGTTATGAAGGTAAGTGCCACAGTTGTTGAGGGTGCCAAGAATTTGGTTGTTGATTGGTAGCTAGCTAACGTCCCCACCGTAGCTGCTCCTGCTTCTCAGTAGCACGCGCAGCAGCCACCGAGAGGAGAGACTTCAGTTGCAGCGTTGATTACAGCTGCTAATTCGGCGTCTACAGTTTCACCTTGTTGGCAGCGGGCATTTGCCAGGCAGGTATAAGTGTAACATTGTCGCTGCGTTCTCATCTCACCTTAATCGTACTGAATTGGCATTTGTGTTCGGGACTCCGAAGGTATACATTTGTCTTGGCAAAGGTTGTTAGTTACCCATGTATTTATTCGGTTGATGTTGGCTAAGCATTGGGTTTACATAATGCCTTTCAGTGGCTGAGTGATATGCAACTTGATAATGTCGATTTTGAAACTGATTCCAAGATTACTTGTGATGTTTTTCATGTTACTCGGGACGACGTTTTTGAATTTGGGTGTATTATTTCTTCCTGTCGGTCTCTATTCAGCTCTCTTTTTACCAACTCTAGGTGGAGTTTGTCAGGCGACAAGCAAACGAGGTTGTTCATGTGCTCGCAGGAAAAGTCACGTTACTAGCTAGTCCCGTTGTTTATTTTAATATACCTGATTGTATTGAATCTCTTATCATTAATAAAATGTTATAAGCATCTTTTCTTAAAAAAAATGTAATTTTCACTTATGGATGAATGAATATTCAAATTATAACCAGATTTTTATCGTCAAAGATGACACTCACATGACAATTTTCAGATGTATATCCTAGGACCTTCAAAATATATTTATGGTTTGTCATGCCATTTGAACTTAAGAATGCTTGAGCCACCTATCATTGAGTTATAAATGTTGTCTTCCGTGATCTAATTTAGAAAAGTATGGAAGTTTACACAATATGGTGGTAAAATTAGAAGACTGACTAGTGACATCATTGAGTATATAAACTTGTTTTTTACATTTTTAAAAGTCAAAGGTTAACTAAGTCCATGTTATCACTTGATGTGGTGAGCGTTATATATTAAAAGAGCTAATATATATACTTGGCCTCTTGAATTTTTTCCTTTGAAATTATATACACACCACATATACACACACTTGTTAATTTACACATGGTTTTCATCACTGGTTTGATCACTAAAACCATAATCATCGTACAAGGTTACAATTGAAGGTCCAAGGTATGGCGCACCATGAACAACTAAATCATCAGGCAATGGTTTCTCCTCAAGCATGGAATAACCTATAGTAAGACAACACAATTTCAGCCCGTGAATCAATCAATTGGTAAACCTGAATTGAAAAACATGATGCATGAATGAATTAATAGAGTAATTAATTAGGAGGTACAAAATGAAATTACCATTAAGGTAAGGGATAGGAATGTCATAGTAATAAGTGGAGGGTCTTCCAAAATCTTCAGAGTATGGTGGAGACAGCACATCTAGTATTGCACATGAAGTCAATGCTCTAAAAGAATGAATATTTCCACCACTTCTTGGAAATAATATTGATGGCTCATGGGGTGCTTTGATCACTTCATCTATTACCTTGCCCGCCAATCCTACTGCAACCACATAACAGTTGTCAATTTTAATTAATTAATTTTGTGTAGACACGTGTCAGTATAATACATTAATATGTGTCGGTATAATACATTGATACATATGGTTACAATCAATTAATTCCATTTTATAAATTATTACTGGTGTCTACGTGTTAGTGACTATGTTAATACTTTGTAGAGAACATTTATGCTATAGATATAGACTATAGTAATTATTCTTACTTGTTTGCTCTTTGGTATTATCCAAATTGATCCAGTCATAAGCTTTGACATAGACAGATCCATATAAAAGTTTGCTCAACACTGTCATTCTCGGGTGATCATGGAGTGGAAATTCTTTTCCTGCTGGAAGACAGAACACCCCTATCTGCATATATTCATAAACTTCATTAAGTTGGATCACTTGGTTCACCATAACTAAATATAATTATGTACATAAGGTTTAAAAAAAAAGTATGTGGCCACGATTTGAGTTGTGACATCAAAAATTTTAATATGTTTGTCTCATTTTATTTAAATTCTCCAAAATTAAAGATTGTGACGTGACTGTATTTGACGTAATTCTCAACGATATTAAAGAACGTGACGAGACTACATGTAATTTAGACAAAGCTAGCCACATTATACAATAAACAAGACTTTATATTTTTTCTTATACGTACAGAGAAATCGTCACATTCATGAATATGAATGTATGTTATTTCAGAGAAGCTTTGTCCATAAAGCAATCCCCTGCTAGCATCATCAAAAATTGCATCTGATGTAGGAGAATCGCAAAACCCAAACTCGTCGATTCCAACATCTATTGCTTCAATTTTGTCTGCAAATTCATTCATCTTAAACCTATGAATCAATCTTTTCATTGGCATACTGTACCGAACCAAATATATGCATAAAAGTTAGGATAAAAATATAAAAGACAAACAAAACATGTGCACTTAATTATCATGTATTCATTAAGAAACTCACCTAGTAGATTTTTCAGGTAATGGATTTGTTGAAAATTTGGAAGTCTTCCTTGAGAAAACAAAGCATGGCAAGTATCATAGAGTAGTTGTATTTTGTTCATTTCCATTGTCTTAGTGTTAATTACTAGTCCTATAATTGAGTTGTGTGGAAGATCAACTTTTAAAGCATATCATGTAAATGGACGGTGACACCACCAATAAAGGAAAGGACATAGAATAACTGAAAAAAACGGGTGTATAATGTTTACTAATTAAACCTTGGGCAAAATCTTATAATATTACAATGGATTTTTTTGTTTCAATTGTTTATGTTTTAGGAAAGGGAAAGATTTTTTTATTAGTCAAGGTGGGGACGGAAGCTTGAAACGGTCAATATTTTGAACGTAGCTCCTGTCCTGTCCTGCCCATGTTTAATGATAAAATATGGGCCCTTATCAACAAAAAATTAAAGAAGATAAAATAGGGCATGGAGACAAAGAAAGTGTCAAAAAGAAACGGTTAAACATGTTTTTAGTTTGTTGCAAAATATTTAAATTATTTTATATAAAATTTAAGATTAGGAGAGAGACTCACATGTAAGATCATAGTAAACCGTCAATGTTGTTGAAGATTTACAAAAAAAAAAAATTACAATTTTAATTTAAAATCAAATTATAACCAATGCGAATAGAAGATCGAATCATTTTTTAGTATTAGAGCTTAGTTGTGTCAAGCGCTAAAGAAACAAACGGTGTTCCTCCAAAGAAGAAAAAAAAAACAGTGTTGTTTGAACATTAATTAACTAAGTTCACTAATCGCCTGTTTTGCTCATTCATGCGGCAAAAGATAAGATGAATTGAGTAAGAATTACTTCCACCCTCCAAAGATGCTAAAAAGAGCAAAATGCGCACGTTGAAATTAGTGTGATGCTGACTAAAATATCAAAGAATAATGTAATCACTATCTAGATGGAAGAGGCCATATTGTGGATTCTTAAAATTGTAAAACGGATTATGTTGTTTTCACATAGTGATGGGGTTCGGGAAGTGCATTAGAAATGATCAAGGGAGTTAATTAATTTGTTCTCAATCCCATTGGATTGACTTCTAACATTTGCACCCTCATTTGGGTCATGGACTGATCTTAAGGTCTATTTTAAATTGATTTAAACTTATCTATTGGTATAAATTTTGTGAAGTTGTTTAAGAAAATTTATGAAAATAACTTATGATATAGTTCATAAGTTGTTTTATGTTTATTATGATAAGTTTTTTAATATAGATTATGGAAACAAAAAATAGTTTATACAAAATAATTTTTTATTTTACTTTATCATTTGTTATAGAAAGATCTTTACATAAGTGTTTATCAATTATCATAATTTGATTCTTGTAATTAGAAGAAGAATAAAAGGAACAAAAACATGGTAAAAAAAACTGGCGTGTGTGAGATTAGTTGAGGATAATAATAGGTTAAAATGTGGTTTTAGTCCCTGCAAATATGCCAAGTTTTGTTTTCGTCCCTGGTAAAAAAAAAAATTTGAAAAAGGTCCTTGCAAAATATTTTGTTTTTTAAAATAGTCCCTGGGCCCACCAAAGCGCTGAAGTGGCATGGTTTTGCCCACATGGCAGCCCACGTAATAAAAAAAAAAAACATTTTTTAATTTCTGAAAATTGTTTTTTGAAATTAAAAAATCTGGAAAAAAAAAATTAAAGTTTTTCAGTTTTAATTTTTGGAAATTAATTTTATGATTTTAAAATTTATTTTCATATTTTAAAAAATCATAAAAATAAATTTTTAAATTTTTAATTTTTTTTCAGTTTTTAATAATTTTTTGAAATTTTTTAAAATAAATTTTATTTTCATATTTTTTTCGGAAAAGTTTTTCAGTTTTTAATTTCGAAAATTAATTTTATGATTTTAAAATTTATTTTCAGATTTTAAAAAATCATAAAAATAAATTTTTGTTTTTTAAAAAAAATTAAAATTTTTTTAATAATTTTTCAAAAATTTTTTGGAATTATTTTATGATTTCTTTTTATTTTTAAATTTTTTTTTCAGATTTTTTAATTTCAAAAAACAATTTTCAAAATTTAAAAAATGTTTTTTAATTTTTTATTACGTGGACTGCCACGTTAGCGCCACATGGCAAAAGTTGTACAGCCAGCAACTGCCACGTGGGCAAAACCATGCCACTTCAGCGCTTTGGTGTGCCCAAGGACTATTTTAAAAAACAAAATATTTTGCAAGGATCTTTTTCAAAAAAAAAATTTACCAGGGACGAAAACCAAAACTGGATATATTTGCAGAGACCAAAATCACATTTTAGCCATAATAATAATAATATATATTTTGTCAAAAGATAGTTAATAAAGACATCTTTAGCAACCAAACCATTAATTATGGATGTACCTGTACGAGTAAGTCTTTTTTAAACTAATTTAGACGTATTAAAAATAAGTCACTTCGGATCTCTTAGCAAACTAAGGGTGTTATTTGTTGGGTGATATTAGTTTGTTTGAGTCGTGTATAACGTGATTTAGTCACTTGTTCATAGCTGATGTAATGCAATTATCTATTTCTTGTTTAATTTCAATGTAATTGTTTTTTCTTTTGTGGGCGAAAACCCTCTCGATTATAACAAAAAGTCATGCAAAAAAAAATTGTGTATCCATTATATTAGCAGTATAAATAACAACACTTCGAATGTCATTTCGACGAATTTCGCACTAGCCCTTTTTTTAGTCCCTAGCTTATCGGTTTTTACTTTTTATGGGTTTTTGTTTTTGTAAAAGCAAAAAATAATTTTATTAAATACTCAAAACTAAGCACAAGGTGTGCAAGGATTAAGAAGCTGGTTATGAACTATGAAGCTCGGATACTCTACAATGGAGACGTATCCGTATCGAATACGTATCGGATACCGATACTCCACGGATATTTTTGGATTCGTACACACGGAGTATCAGAATTAATTATTTTAATTTAAAATATATATTTTATCGGATACTTATAAGATACTCGACAGATAAACACAGATACTTATTAGATACTTCACAGAGACGTATCCTGGAAAAAAAATGAAGGGTAAAAAAGTGAGACTGTGTTGTGAAAATTCAATGGAGATGTATATGATTCAATTTAAGGTATGAATCACTATAATTGCTTTTCGATTAACCAATTAAAAATTTATATTTTTTGTCAATGAAAGTAATGAGAGAGAGGAGATTCAATCAATCAACATTAAACAAACTTTGTTTTGAGTTCTTTTATTGATGCATTTGTTGATATTCTAACATAGGAATGAAAATAGAATATGATTTATACGAAAAATGTTTCATTTTTTATTTTGATCATATGTATTATTTTTTGTAAATTGTGACTTTTATGATTATATAGTATTGAAAAGTAATCAAATGCTTATTTTTTTTTTTCAAGTATTTTACATGCATATAAATTTTAATATAAATATTTTGTTAACGTATCTTAACCGTATCGTATTCTAAATTTTAAAAATTTCACGTATCTAAATATATGTGTCGTATCGTACCCGCACTCGTAGTACGTATATGGACTTCAAAGGTTATGATACACAGTGCAGACAACAAATGTGATCACATATGAAAGTACAAGCTCGGAACAAAGGTCTAAAGTTCCCCACACTCCAATTACTAGCAAGATTACTAAGCATTGAATTACCAAAAACACAAAACAGTGACCAAACCACTCATGCAGCAAAACTATATTTCCCTAATATGTTTTTGACCACTTTAAATCCTCAGCTCCATGTACTTTCTTTGCACTTGAACTCTCTGATACTTGAATTACTTTGTTTTAGCTATTTTTGTTCTATATCAAATGAGCTCATCCTTGGAGTTCAATACAATATTTGCTGAAAATCCATCTCGTGCCACATAAGGACGAAAGACTGAACCATCGGATCACCAGCTGATGCGTCTCAATCAAACCAAAATTAAATAACAGCAACATCGTTGGGATTTAAACCAACTAAACAACAGAGATAAAAATCCACAAACAGTGCAGTTAGACCATGTAATGAATCACTCTCAAACGGAAAAGACTCAACCACACTCCGGCCACTTCTCAACGGCACGAAAAAGGCAACTTGGGACCTCGGTCCTAGATTTACCTCAATCTGTTATACCTCGCCAACATCGTATATCCCAAAACCAGACCGAAATTGGAACATACTACGCACACCAAACATAGACACCATACAAACCCTTCACTTAGAGACCAAATTCCAACAAATTGCAGGTAACCAATGATTAAAATGACCGCTGAAGACTATAACATCAGAGCCGAAGCAGAATCATTGATACATAACACCGCTAATACGAACTGTGCTAAAATTTCAATTCCCCGTATCTCCAAGACATGCCCTCGGATTCACACACCATTGAGACATGTTGTAAACTTGTAATCTAAATTCTTTGATTTAAATCACAGCCAATTCCATGATAAAACCTTCACTTCCTCCACCCGATTTTCTATGTTAATTTCTTTATTGTGAAAACATTTCTCATTCCTGGCTTTCCATAAACACCAAATGGACGCAAACCAAATCAGGCTAACACGCAATGAGAATACTCTTCTGTTACTTATCTGACCTCCAAATTGTTCAAGATGAAGATGACCTTCATTTTGAAATGTCGCCGATATCCCAAGCCATTGACACAAGCCATACCACACACCTGCAAACAAAGGACACTCGAAAAACAAATGTGATACCGATTCTTCACTTCCTCTTTCTCCCCGGAAGCGCAGATAAGACTGATTTTAGCATAACGACTCGACCTCCAATGGACAGCTGTTTATTCTTCCACTTTGTCAATCTTGATCTAACTGCCTCAATCACAGAATGCCATGTGTCTATTCTCCTAGGATTTGCTCTGATTGGTACAACAGGGTACTTAAAAGGCGTTGATCCAATCTTACAATTTAGGATATTAGTCGCCTCTTCCAACCAATTATGAGAATATTGACTCACACCAATAAACTTTTATGAAAAATTTACTTTTAAGCCCGACATTACTTCAAATAATAGCAGATTGGCCTTAATGATTCTGATATTCGACCATTTTTTTTCACTGATAATCAGTGTGTCTTCTGCATATTGTAAGTGAGTAAACTGCTCAGCCCCCATGTCGAATTTGAATCATGAGAATTGTCCTTCCTCCATCGCCTTCATCATCAACATATTAAAACCTTTTGCGGCTAATAGAAAAAGAAACGGCAACAAAGGATCTCCTTGTCTTAAGCCACGACCCATTCCAAATTCTTTTATCGGACTACCGTTTACTAAAACTGAAATTGTTTATGACTTTAAGCATTCTGATATCCATCTCCTCCACTTCTCATGGAACCCCATCTTCAACATTACAAAATCAAGAAAATTCCAATCAACCGAGTCGTATGCCTCTCGAAATCGACTTTAAACATCACAACTTCTTTGTTATTTCTCTTTGCCTCATCCACAACTTCATTCGCAATTAGGATCCCATCTAAAATTTGCATGTCTGATATGAAAGTCGTTTGTGTGTCTGATATCATAGTTCTGGTCACTCTTTTCAATCTATTTGCCAAAACCTTTGATATGACCTTATAAATGCATCATATCAATGATAGAGGCTTGAAATCTGAGTTTTTCACTGGATTTTTCTTCTTTAGGATTAACACAACAAACGAACAATTTGCCCCTTTGACGATTTGACCATTTGTATAAAATTCGGCCATCACCCAAAAAAATCATCTTTGATATCTTCCCATAATTCTTTAACAAACCCGAAATTTACTCCATCGGGCCCTGAACTTTTTGAGCTATCACGCTCCCATATTGCTCTACGGACTTCTTCTTCTTCAGAAAATTCTCTAACCAACTCTTCACCATGATCTCTTTCAAGATTCTTGAAATTAACATTAGTCGGTATTGGTCTCACCACCTGGCTCCAAACTGTCTCTCAAAATGGTCTACTATTAAATCAGGAACTTAGGAGGAAAAAAGGATCTCATTCGTTCTATTTTAAAACACTACATTGTATCTTAGCGCATTTTTAAAGCATTCATGGAGAACTCCCTTGGAAGTTATATAGAATCATTCATCTTGTATATTGTGTTTACAAATTTGAATACAATTCATTCTCTCTTCTTCTTTCCCCAATATCAATTTTCCAATGTCTGTTTTTCATCTTCAATCGTGTTAGCGAGAACCACAATACCGAGTCTCAAGCCATGATTCAAATTTATGATAATTTATTAGCACTTTTCATAATGAATCTCACTTTACGTTTTTATATTAAATCTTATTATACTTTTCATTCATATTTCTTTTTTCTCTTTAGTTATAGGAAAGAAAATAATGTAATTTCTTTGATTATGAAAACTAGGGTTTCAGAGTCTGTTTAGGTCATGCCTTGGGAATGATCCCAAGGTCACTATTTATAGCCTTGACTTGGGCCTATCTGGCCATGGTTTTGGGCCCAAATCGTAAAGGGCCAAAATCATGATTAGGGCGCCCTCTGAAGGTGTCTTTTAAGGAGGTCACCTAAGGTTATTTATGACTGTCAAGTGGGCCTTACGCCCTCTTGGAGGGCACCCAGCCTTACTCCAAGGGTTTTAACCCTTGTCTTTAGGATCTCAAGGCCTAAATGGTGAGATCTACGGTCCGGTTTGATGAAGAAACAAATACTGATACAAATGTGGTCATCTTATCTTTGTTAAAAACAATTGATGATTTGAAGAAGGAAAGTGTCTCATAGAGGAGTTAAAAACAATTGCATTAATGGCAACACTAATGCTGAAATAGGAGTAGAGTTGTGTAAATTTTCAAGGGTGAATAATGCTTTACTCTCCCTGTAATTAAATTCTGGAATTTAATTTTCAAAATTAAAAAAAACTAAAATTAGAGAATATATTTCGAAAATTACAAAAACAAATTCGAAATTAAAAAAAAGTTCAGATTTTTTTTCAAAATAAAAAGTTTTTTTCTAAAAAAATAAAAATTCTGGAAAATTAGCTAAGTTTTTAATTTCCTAAAAAAATAAAAAAAAAGTTGTAATAAAATAAAATATATTTTTTAAAAAAATAAAAGTTTTTATTTCGAAATAAAAGTTTTTAAATTTTTCTTAAAAATTATGGAAAATAAGTTTTTATTTTCAAAAAATATTATCTAATTTTTTGTTTTTATACTGGAAAAAATAAAAGCTTTTATTTTGAAAAAAGTTTTTTAGAATTTTTGACAAAAAAACTAAACTTTTTTTAATTTTGAATCTGTTTTACTAATTTTTTTTTATTTTGAAAATTAAGTTCCATAATTTTTTTCTAATTTTTACGATTTTTTTTAATTTTTGAAAAAATAATTTTTAGATTTTTTAAATTGTTTTTTATTTTTTATGTGTTTTTTCTTTTTTTAATGAAATCTGGTAAATGAATTACACACATGGCAAATAAAAAAAATCCATGTCAGCGGCACGTAAGCGAATCTAGTGAGTCAGATGGGTCATGGGGTATTTTGGTGAATATTTGTTTTACAAGAGTGGAATCTAAAAAAAAATTATAGAGGAAAAACCGGAAATGACCTATATTACAGGAGTAAAACACTATTAACCCAATTTTTAATGATGTATTGAATTTAAAACTGCAACTATAGTGGTTAATTGTCAATGCTTCACATACTCGATTGAAAAATGAAATCTGAAATTCTCGTTCACGCAGGACAAATGTTAGACACAATGTCCGGGACAACGTGTATATAACGTACTGATAATAAAATAACGAATAACAGTAAATAAACGTAAAACAGTAAGGGTCCGTTTGGTTCGAGAGTTTTGGAGGGGAGGGGAGGGGAGGGCTCACTTTTATTTTTTAAATTACAAACAATGTAAAATGTTTTTTTAAAATAAATTAAGTGTTTTTGAAGTATTATATGATCATTTACCATGTTGTTAATTCAATTTTCTAAAAATTATTTTTTAATATCCGTAATTTGAAAAATAAAAGTGAGTCCTCCCCTCCAAAACTCTCGAACCAAACGGACCTTAAAGGGGAACACGGATAATTCACTCTTAATATTATTAGTTCCTAGTCTTATATGAACAAACCTTGTTCAATGCCTCTTCACATAATACTACACGTGTATTTCTTTCTAGGACTCCCCCTAAATATGAGAAACCCATCTCACTTTCTCTCAATCACTAACCCCAGTGATTGACTCAATAACTTGTAGCACACGAGAACAAACTAAGCTTCTAGAAACACACAAAAAATGGTACAACAGCTTGAGTCCAGATGATGCACACATGCTAGAGCATCTCGTCTCACATCTTGCCAATACATATTGCTTTAACTAAATGAAGCCTATCAACAATCAAAAGAACAACAAAATCTTGCAAATTGAAAGTGCTCCAAGTATTCCTTCTCATATAGCATTGGCTAAGTCACAAAACATCATCTTTGGTGAATGTTCTATAGACTATAATATTGTGTATCCACGTCAAAATCACACGAAGAAGAGGAATGATATTTGCACAGCCGTTTTTTGAAACAATTATTTCTCTCTCTTGGTTAGGAACAAATTTAGGAGGGAGAAAATAATAGTACAATATAAGTATACGAAAGTGTTATTTCAAAAAAAATCATAAAATAATTGTATAAATATCATTTCTAGTTGAAAAATGAGCTAAATATCTTTAAACTATGTGAGACATTTATGTAATGTGTCTATGGTACGACCATACCATACCATACCAGCTAAAGTCTATAACCAAGGTGATGTTCACCTAGCATGCCTGTGATCCTCAAATGGTTATCTAAAGTGATTAAACTATAATTCAAAGTGTTGGTTCAGCCTTCCTCATAATATAAATGTTGGTTCAACGTTTTTTATAAGAAAGTCCAATCCATTTTTCTTCTAAAAGCATTTTTTATGATTTTTTTTTATTTTTTATAAAAGTTGAAACTTGAAACCAATTTTCAAATCATTGATGATTATAGGTATCCCCTGTCAAAAAATAAAAAATACAAAGTGAAAGAATAGTTTTTCAAAATAGAAGGAATAGTATTTTCTACCATTTACAATGGTTCAAAGCTTCAACACCTATTCAACACACACTTTTTCAATTCCCAACACTCCACATCATTTTCTTTTTCTTCCACATAATAATTCATCACTCATTCAACAAATACCCTTTTCAATGGTTTTTCATTCAACACTCTACTCCACCACTTTTTATTTCACATTCTTATTTAATTTTATATTTTTGTTTTTATAATTACATAAAATTACAATTATCAATTATAATTAAATTAAAATAATAAACACTTAACAATTTATTTTTTAGTGTTTTTGTAAAAACATAATTTATTTAAATAATTTATTTTTATTTTCTTAACTTAAAATGTAATACAATAAACTAAACACGCGGCACACAAATAATTTAAAATGCAAGACAACAAACTAAGCACACGACACACAAGTAACTTAATTAGTACGATACAAATCATCTTTAATCATGAAACTGATAAGTACCAGAAAGAAGTTATCTTTTGATATATTTTTAGGCACTTATGTTACTTGTTTTGCAAGTTATCATAGGATAAGCTCAGAATTATTGATCGAATGCCAAATTATTGATCCTATGTCTTACCCCATCCATTTGTGCAGAAAATACCATGCTAGGACCTGAAATTGAGCAAAGAAACATGAAGAATTGATAAGGCTTCATCGCTACAGCGGAGGATTGGTCGCTATAGCGCGCCTAGGCAGGGAGAAACTAAGGTTTCATCGCTATAGCGATGGATCTGGTCGTTATAGCGACCAAGGGCGGTTTGAACCCCGTCTGCTGACGTGGAGCAAACCCAAAGGCCAAGAAATCTTCCATCGCTACAGTGACCAACTCATCGCTGTAGCGAGCCTTATAAAAACCAGATAGTATTTAAGCCTTTTAGCTCATTTTCTGAATATTAATATATACTTCCAGAAAGAGAATAGGGCTAAAAAGAGGCATTCTTCATAGAGCAAAAGTGATCTAAGTGTAAATTAACTAAGAATCTTTGAGAAATCAAGTCTTAGCTTTGGATCTCCATCTTTCTTTCCACTTTTGTATTGTTGTCATGAAAATGAACAACTAAATCCCCTTTGTTGGGATTAGAGGTAATCAATCAATCTTAGATGTAATCTTTTGATCTTTTAAATATATGATTCTAGCCTTTTATATATCATTGAGTTTATTCTTGTTTTCCATTATTATGTTTGATTTAAATGATATTGAAAAATACTTTTGAATCTAGGTTTATCAAAATAACAAATTCTAGACATGGAATTTGGTTTTGATAATCACACAAAGTGTCTGAACGTAAAGCTTTCGAATTGTTTAATAGATTGAGACATCGTCAATTAAACGATACGATCGATCTCACAACGTCATTTGGACACGAATGATGTTGTCGAGTGCTACGTGATAATATTGTATATATGAAAAGCTAGAATCCATATATATGATCATTAGAATATAATCGTTGTTTGGTTGATGAACTTTGATCTTAACGCTTTTTACGCCCTATTACTCTCCGTTTTTATTAACGTTTTTAAAGTCGATTAGTTTATAGCAAACAAATGATTAAACCCTTAACTTAAAATGATAATCGGTGTTGAACGGTTTATGATATCGCATTAATCCCTGTGGAGACGATATAAAAATATACTTACTTTTGGCAAACATCAGAAACATTCCAAACTTTTCCCATATGTGTTTCACTAGATCTGCTTGCAATTCGTGATGAACATTTGGATCACGCAATTCGGATCTAGCACGCACATGATTTGCAAAAGCGGGTAACACCTCGGTCGAGTATGGTTGCGGTGTACTAGATCCACTTGCCTCAGATTGCTCAAAATCGGTCCAACGTTGAGCATATGTATCTCGTTCATCGTCAACAATCATATTATGTAATATGATGCATGACCTCATGATGATACCCAAATTGGCTATGTCCTACAAGCGAGCTGGTTCACGGATGATTTTAAATCGAGCTTGAAGCACTCCAAATGCACGTTCGATGTCCTTCCGACATCCCTCCTAAACTTTTGCAAATAACTTATCGGGTTCACTTTGAGGAAGTCTAATCGATTTGACGAAAGTTGGATAAGAAGGGTAGATACCATCAGCTAGATAGTATGCCATGTTATAGGGACGTTGATTCACAAAGAATTTCACACTTGGAGCCTTTCCTTGTTCCACATCATCAAACACTGGTGACCGGTCTAGAACGTTTATATCGTTCAACGTTCCCGGACATCCAACAAAAGCATGCCAAATCCATAGATCATGAGATGCAACTGCACCAACACTCAGAAAATTTTCATTCCCCATTGGCATATAACCATTAAACGGGGGTGTTTGAGATGAATATCCCATCATAGATCCATAATATGGATTAAAGTTTGGAACAAAAGATGAGTGGTTGAAATTTGGTGCAAAACCAAAATTAGGCATGTTTTGAGGACGTTGGTTTGGAATTGATTTGGATGTTGATAATTGTTGGGATTTTGGTAGCTAAATGGGTAATTAGAAGAATTCTGAGTGTTGAAATTATTATTATTGGGATCCATTTCACTAAAAAGAAGTTTAAAACTTCAAAATGAAAGCTAATAGAAGGAAAATAATAAGATTAAGATACTGAAAAACTTGATTTTTTTTTGTGTCCAAATCAAATGAACCAAGTCTCCATTTATAGAGGAAAAAAAATCATGAATTTTGGTAAAAAAAATTTTTTAAAAAAAATTAATTTGCAATGAAATAATTGAGTTGAAATTATTAAGATAATAAAAATCCAGCAAGCTAATCAAAACCAAACACGTGTACCCACCTCTATCGAAAACAACATCTTCTCTCTCCTTGCCCGCGTCTGATGCGCCCTGTCGACGCGTGTTGCACACGCGACTGACTTCAGCAACTCAGCGCGTGCCACGTGTCCTCGGCCACAGCTTTCAACACAGTTTAATATATTCAACACTTCTCTCTTCCACATCACCATTCAACACACTCTCAACACACGATTACAACACACCACACCATTAAAATAACCATTGCATTTGCTCTTACAAGTTGCAGCGATTACCACGACAACAGCCATATTCGGTCACCACGCGAGTGCGCGTGAGTCACACCTTTTCTGCCAACCAAAAATCAAAACTCTCGTGCTTGACAGCTATTATTCCCTTCGTTAAATAGTACTTGATTAATCGATGAAAACATAAAATTAACTAAACAAATATAAAAAAATACAAAACCACTTGCAAAAAAAACAAGTGAACAAAAAATAAAGTCAAGGCTATTCTTGTCAATGGGACTATGAAAATAGAATCCAAAGGTTCAAATCGCGCGTGGAAAAATAATTGGTGCGTCACAATCATCTGTGGCAGAATAGTATCATAGCACGAGCCAGCCAATCCCAACCCCAACCTTTCAATGTCCCCAAAATAATTTAATTAATTAAAAATAGTCTTTATTCTCAAAAATAAATTAAAAATCCCCTAAAAAAAATAAAAAATAAGTAAATTAGTACTAATTCAGTCCTTGAAATTATAGATGTCGGACATTTACGTCTTGAAATTTTTGAATGACAAACTAGACCGCGTCAGACAATTTGATCATTTTGTTAACTTAGAGATTAATTTTGTAGTAAATAGTTTAATTTAGAGTCTGATGATTGATAAATAAGTGATATAATTATGAGATTATTTTTCTTAGTGATACATTTCTGAAGTTAATGTATTAGTGTAACAAAACAGTTAACTTATTACTACCTCCGTTCCTTTTTAATTGTCACTTTTTGACATTTTACACAAACCAAGACAATCAATAAATGTTACTCCATCCGTTCCTTTTTAATTGTCACTTTTAAAGAAAAATTTTGTTCATTTTTAACTGTCACTTTCAAAGTTCAATGCAACTTTAAATATTGTTTTACCAATATTATCCTTAATTATTTATTATGGAAAGAGAAATATATGAGATGATGTGTTAAATGAATAAGGCTATTATAGTAAAAATATAAATTATTGTATCAAAAGTAGTGGCATTTATTAATTGTCTTGATTTATGTAAAATGTCAAAAAGTGATAATTAAAAAGGAACGGAGGTAGTTCTACTTTTAATGCAATAAGTTATACTTTTACTATAATGACCTTATTCATTTAATATCTCATTTCATATATTTCTCTCTCCGCAATAAATAACTAAGGATAATATTGGTAAAACAACATTTAATTTTGCATTGAACTTTGAAAGTGACAGTTAATTAGAAACAAAAAATTTCATCAAAAGAGACACTTAAAAAGGAACGGAGGGAGTAATAAGTGATATCATCAAGAGACTAATTTACGGATTAAGAGAAGAATCGAGTTGCTCCACTTACTCAATCCAACTTTTTATTGTTTATTTCTAATTTTCAAAGAATGAAGATCTAATTTGATCATTTACAATTTTCTTGCAGTCCAATTTAATCATTGATAAAAATAAAAACTACAGTAATCTCTGTATTTTTATACCAAAAACAAATTACTATCTTATTATGCTAAAATAACTAATTTATCTTTGATATGATACGACCGAAATCACTTTAAATTTTATTTTTGCAAGACATTGATTTGAGTTGCAAGAAAATTGTATACGGTCACAAATATGGATGGAAATAGGTTAGGTCAAGCTGCAAGGCCAAAATCCAACATGTCTCGATATACATTATTTTCTCGTGATCCAATTTAATCATCGACTAAAATAAAATATAATGTAGTCTCTGCCATTTTTAAGTATTAATAACATACGAACTAATTTATGTATGTTATAAAATTTCAAAGACCATTTTAGGTTTTATCTTTGTCAGGCTGAATCATACCATAAGAAAACTGTAAAAAATGAATTTGGGTCTTCACTCTTCTTTCAATTTGTATTCAAATTCAAATGTATAAATGGCAAATCCGTACAATTTTGGGGGCAAATTAGTGATTTCAAGAATTAAAAATAGTTAACCCTCACCGTCCACTAAAACAAAAAACTGCTATTTCTTCCTCTCATTCACATCCACCCTTTACAACATTTCTCACACACTCTCTCTCTCCTCTCTCTCACACACACACTTTCTCTCTCTTCCTTCAACCAGATTCATCCATGGCAACCGCACCAACACCACGTGAAGAGTTCGTCTACATGGCGAAACTCGCCGAACAAGCCGAGCGTTACGAAGAGATGGTCGATTTCATGGAAAAAGTAACCGCCGCCGTCGAAAGCGAAGAACTCACCGTCGAAGAACGTAACCTCCTATCCGTTGCGTACAAAAACGTCATCGGAGCACGACGTGCTTCGTGGCGTATCATCTCTTCCATCGAACAGAAGGAAGAAAGCCGTGGTAACGATGAACATGTTACCGTGATTCGTGATTACAGATCTAAGATCGAAACTGAACTTTCCAATATCTGTAACGGTATTCTTAAGCTTCTTGATTCTCGCTTGATTCCTTCTGCTGCTTCTGGTGATTCTAAGGTTTTCTACCTTAAGATGAAAGGTGATTATCATAGGTATCTTGCTGAGTTTAAGAGTGGCGCTGAGCGTAAAGATGCCGCTGAAAGTACTCTTACTGCTTATAAATCTGCTCAGGTCGATTTTTTTCTCTTCGATCTAACCTATTCTTTATAGATCTGTTTTTGAATTATTTTTTTCATTTTTATTTTAATTTTCTTGTTAATTTGAAGATTTAGAATAATTTTTTTTATTATTATTTCATTAAATATTGTTAATTTGATGATTTAGATTCAATTGTTTGTTTGAAATATTGCGATCTATAACTGACTTTAGGCTGGGAAATTTATCGTAGTTTTTGTGATTTGTGTTTTTTGATGGAAAATGAATATGATTTGTGCTAATTAGGTTTTTTTGTTTAACGCAATAATATTTTTTTGGGTGATGTGATTGATTTTTTTTAAAGAGAAAATGATGTAAGCATGCACTTGATTTGACGATTTTCTTAATTAGGTTAAAATAATAGAATCTCTATGATAAAAGTGATTTTTGAAATGAGTTGAAAATGGGGTATTGTTTATTTTTGGTTTAAAATGAAAGTCTCAAATGATGGAATGTGTGCTAGTTTCATTAATTTCATTTTCTCAATTTTTTACTGGTGTTGTCGTGTTATTGTTGTGTCCGTTTAGATTTGAAGATTTGCGATCTGATGTTTTAAGTTTTAATTTGACTCTACTTGTAGGACATTGCTAACTCTGAGCTGCCACCAACTCACCCAATCAGGCTTGGTCTTGCTCTGAACTTCTCGGTGTTTTACTATGAGATTCTTAACTCTCCTGATCGTGCTTGTGGCCTTGCAAAACAGGTTAGTTTTCAACTGAGAAATGGTTGAAGTAATTGTTCATTTGGTGTGTTGTTTCTTTCAGTAAGTTACCTTTTCAATTGAAGTTTTTGGTGGATTTTATGATAAAGTATTTAATTTCTGTTTAATGTAAATTAGATCAATGTTTATTTCGATCAATGTTTTAGTTTCATTAATGTTGATGTGAATTTGTTTAGGTTCTGGTAAAATACATAGGAAACTTTTAATATTTGTTCTTCAATAAGTTTGGTGTAGCATGTATATGATTCTGTTCTGTTATTAATGGTGCGTGTACTAATAAACAATCCTGTTCTTTTCGTGTGCTAATGAACAATCCTGTTCTTTTCTATATTCATTAGGCTTTTGATGAGGCTATTGCTGAATTGGATACATTGGGAGAGGAATCATACAAGGATAGCACTTTGATCATGCAACTTCTCCGTGATAACCTCACCCTTTGGACCTCTGACATGCAGGTATTGTATTTTGTATCCTGTAATCTCTTAATTAACTTTTACCAACAAATCATATTCTGTTTATTGATTTTGGTTTATATTTTGTTTGGGTTTCAGGATGATGGTGCAGATGAAATCAAAGAAGCTGCACCTAAAGCCGATGAGCAGTAATCATATCGTACTGCTAGTTAGTTATTAACTTCTCCTCTATATCATGTTTTGAAAGGGGGAAGGTACTGATTGAAAATGTTGATGCTACAGAGATTTTAGGCATTCTTGGTCTATTTTATGATATATGGATGCACTGGGCCTTTTTAGTTTGTTCTTCCATTTGTGTACGTGTTTCTGAATTGCATGTTTTCTTAATGTCACTGAAATTTCTATCATATGAAATTGGTCTAATAACAACTCTATTATAGCAAGACTTCAGCTGATTTTTTTGTTTTATTGAGGCGAAGATGTGATCTTTATTTGTGTTTATAACGAAGCTCAATTTATGTTGAGCTTCATTTCAAACTCTTCACTTTTCAGAAAGGGTTTGAGCTCTTATTGCATGCAATGCTGTTTGATTTTATAAATATGATTTCAAATTTCCATACCTTGTATGGTCTGTTGAATTAGCTGTTGCATTCGGAAATGGTAAATGAATGGATATTATACAGAAATTCGAGATGCAGTCTTGGTCTGTGATCCATGACAAAATCTTGTTTTTCTTCAATCGTCGCCAGACTAAATTGTGAGAGTTTAGTGGACTAAAAGCTCTTGTTCTCTTGTTTTTCAATAAATTCTCCGTTGATTGCAAAAATATGTCACCTAATTTCTCAAGAGTTCAATGACAGTAAGCTGTTGGTATAATATGCCCTTAATCTGACATTTGATGAGAGGTAGGGGTGTTCAACTAAAACAGTTAACTGAACCAAAGTATGAACTGAACTGCATTGAACCATATTTTGGACTGAACCATTTTTTATAGTTTTGAACTGAACCATTTTTTAAAACCAGTTTTAGTTCAGTTTAAAACCGGTTCAGTACTGGTTCATATTTATGAACCTTTTTTAACCAAAATAAATAAAATGTACGATATGTATTTTTTTACTTAAAAAAAGCAATAATAAACATAATTAATCCTTGGCCCATAATTAACCAACAAAATCTTTAGCTTAATCTTGAGCTTAATCTCAAACAATTGCGAATAAAGCTTCAAGAAGCAATAAAAAAGTTCCTTCCACTGTTACAATTAATCATTCCAATTTCAATCGAAGTCAAAATCATATGAGAATACGCTAATTCCCAAATGCAAAATTCCTGAAGATTCACATCCAATTTCAATTAAATTCAATAAAAACAAAAGAATCGGTGCATGAATTAATGAATACATGGCAAGAATCGGCGTCGGAAAAGCCGCATTGGAAAACAAGAGTAAGATCTTCAAAGTGAGAAGGAAGTGGGAGTTGGAGGAGAGAGCGAAGAGAGATCTGAGAGAAACTTTGTTTTTGGTAAGAATCGGCATCCTAAAAGCGATTATGATAGAAAAGCAGAATTGGAAAAAGCGATTATGATAGAAAAGCAGAATTGAAAAAAGCAATTATGATAAACAAGTTTTTTTGTGTCGAGAAAGAAAGAGATACGGAGCTTATAATCTAACGAAAACAATCTGCTTCAAAAATAATCTACATGGAACTAAACTAAAAAAAAAAAACTCAGGTTTTTATAGAAAACCGGTTCAAAACTAGTTCAAATGAGATAAACCGGTTTAAAATTATAAACCAATTTTGAACCGGTTTTAAACTGAATAGTAACTGATTCGAGAAATTAACCAGTCTTTACTAAAGTGGTTTTAAAGAACTGAATCAAACCATTAATATGGTTTAGTTCAGTTTATGAACCACGAACACCCCTAATGAGAGGCCATACAAAAATGAGGCGATGTTGATTCCTATTAGATGTATAACCTGCTGATTAGAATCTTCAGTTTGGGAGGCCTTGCCTCAATTAATGTAGATACGTAATCAATTGCTAGTTAAATGTTATAAAAAAGAACAAAACTGCTAGTAAATTGATTTACCGAATAACCAAAAGAAAAAGAGACGAGAGACATGAAATCTATCTATACGAGTCAAACCTCACAAAGCATGGGTCATTGAGTCATCTCTATTATTGCGCAAGTTGGACCCTGTACTCGAACATTGCTGACAGGCCATAAAATACTCATAAGCATAGAAAAATAATAACGTGGACAAACAAAAACAAGAATCATAAACTTTCTTAAGACCTTAAATGTCCACCACATGTGATTGTAAAGTAGATGCTATGAATGTCAACTGACGGAGGGGATCATAAAAGAAGTCCATGATGAGAACAAATGCTCTTATTTTTTATCAAGAAATGCTGACATCTTTCATGCCTTCTTTCCGTTTAACCCTTTGCGCGTTAATCCACCATGCACATCAACTCTCCAAGAACTTCAAGACCATGATATTAAAGAAGTCAGAAACTATTTTAACTAACGGAATGCACAATAAATGACTATTATATAATTTCTCTACATTTAAGGATTATTGTAACTACTTGTTACACATTTAGGGACGAAAATGACTATATACCCTCTTATGTTTTACGACGTTTCCTACAATCAATGATGATGATAAAAAAAAAATAATACTAATTTCAATGTGTTATAGCAAACAAATAAACACCAAAGTTCAAGATTAACAAATTAAACTTAAGTATAACAAGAAGCTCGGAGAATCATTTGTTTGCTTCAAACAAGAAAAAAAGAAACTATTAAATTTTAAAAGTAAAATATCACTTATTTCTCTAATAAAAGATGATATAAAATTTAAAATTTAATGTTACTAGACTTCAGTTTTTTTTTTTCCAATTATTCTAATGGTTAGATTGACACATTTTAATTGTGAGGAACTATGAGGTTCGAACCCTATCATATGCAAATAATATCCCTAGTAGCTAACAATTGAGCTAAAATTACGTGACCAATAGACTTCAGTTTTCATGGATGCAAATTATACTTTAGTTTTGAGTAACAATTGATATCAAACATTTACAGAAGTTATTACGAAAAACATAATATTTGAGGCATGCTATATTCATCTAAAAACGAGTTGCATGATATATTTGAGGCTAAAATCAGTTTTTGTCGCAAAAACTTTAAATTCTAGTTTGAAAATCAAGATATATCATTCATAATGGAAATCCCAATAAAAAGTGAAATAGGATAGAAAAAGTTACAAACAAATATGCTTCTAGAATCACTTTTGTCTCTTCTAAAATTAAATTCATACATACTACTACTATTAATCTTCTTTGTTAATCACACACACCCATACAAATGGATTTTGGATTTGTGACAATGGCATCACTCAGAATATCTGACTGTCTACTATGCTTATTGAAGAATGAAACTGGGGTGAAGGTTAGGATACACAAGGGAATGTTTTTGGGTACCATACAAAAAGTTTTTTTAGCCATTAGATTAAAAGAAACATTAATCCTTATTATAGTCTCTCTATACTATATCTTTTTCACTTGCCTTCAACCTCTTCACCCACCACAAGACTACAACCTATTTCCATATTCACCATGTTCTGAAAACAAAAAAAAACCAGAAAACTTAAATTAAACAACAAACTGAACAAATTTTTAACTTCAATTACATTGAAAAAATAGTAATATCCAGAAAAAGAAGAAAACGTTATTAAAACAACAATTGAAAATGTTTGGTATTTTGCTGATAATCACTTCACTTTAAAGACAGCTACCCTTCAGCTGTTAAAAAAAGCTGGTCGGCCATCTAAACGACTGGTGAGCCATGAGAATTGCAAATTTACAAAGCCAACAGAGCATGAGTGCGTCCATGTTAAGGAGATCACTGAAGCTTCTGGGACTGAAGAAGCAGAAGCGGATGCCGAGTATGATAATGCTTTGAATGAAGCTATTAGAGGTGTCCAGGATGCTGTCAATGTCATCAATGAACATCTAGAAGAAGTCAGATATGAGATTGCAGCACTTGAAGTAGAGTGATACTTTGCTGATTCAATACTTAAATGCTCAGTGCTAACAGATATTGGCAGGTGTGGTGAAGAGGTTGAAGACAAGTGAAAAAGATATAGTGTAGAGAGACTATAATAAGGATCAATGTTCCTTTTAATCTAATGGTTAAAAAAACTTTTTGTATGGTACCCAAAAACATTCCCTTGTGTATCCTAACCTTCACCTGAAACTGGATATCAAACTTGAAGAATGAAATAAAAAAAATACTCCTATGGATAGAGTTCATTATTTATTGTTCTGGATATCAAACTTGAAGAATGTGTTTATTTAGAGTTCACAGTATCTTCTGTTGTTTTCATTATCTTTTGTAAGTTATCTTCTGATGGTGTTAAAATAAAAAAAAATTCTTTCGAAAGTTGGATTTTTGGGGGGCTTTAGAGACATTGAGGGGACCAAAAAAGAAATGTTGATCGAGTAACGGAGCTGATTTGAACCCATATTTTTTAACTCATAAATCAGTTGAACCATCCAACCTCCCATCTTTACCAAAAATATAAATCATATGGGCAATCATAATCATAATTCATAAATCATACTTTGGTCTCACCCAAAATTAAATTCATAATAGTCAAACAATTCTAAAAGCAAAAGTAATTCTACTCGAGAACACTCGAAAATAATCAAATTAGTTATATGCTTCTAAAACTACTTTTGTCTCTCCCAAGATAATCTTCTTTGTTAATCACACCCATATAATGGATTTTGGATTCGTGACAATGGCATTTGTCATGCATATATGACCTGTTGTATCTATAACAATAGGAAACATGAAATTGGTGGGCACTGGATCGAAGATTAGAAGTGGAACTGGATACCAAACTTGTGAGTATGATCTGAAAGAACAAAAATGACAACTTAATCAATGATACAAACTCCTAGGATGGAGACTTATTAAAGTACAAAGAAGTTATTTTTTGTTATGCTTTGTCAAACAAAAACTTATTTTTAGTCAGAAAAAAAAGGCTTAACCTTATATCTCCACCCTGTTACGTAATTTAGTTTAAAAAAAAAAAGAAGATATATTTTATGCATGTGAGACTCCTGTGTATGGCAAATAATGCTGGAAAAATTTAAAATAATCATGCTTAACGTTTCACATTACCTTGCATACGACAAGGCATGATTGTAATTTACTTGATCATTGTTGCTACCCATTCGATCAGTAATCTGAAAAGAACAATAAAAAAACTTAAATATTGTTTTCATTGAATTAGTAAAAAGCACATATATTAGTGAGACCATTTTTTTTATGATGATTTTAAAAAAAAAAATTCATGTAAAAAAAATAGATCTTGTGAAACAAAATATCAAGGTTAATCGACACAACAATTCACAGTGAAACAAAAGAAAATCTCAAATATGACCTAAATAAAACTTCGGACAATCTTGTCCAAAATTTAACATTTTCTTTTTGGTACATATATTTAACATGTTATTAGATGTCTACTTTGAATATGTTATTGGATCATTCAATGAAAAACAACTCTTGTGAATTCCAATCATGAAGGTAGGGCATTGATCGTATACCAAAATTCAAAGGACAAGTGGTAATTTTGTGAATACAAACAATGAAAAATTACCTCATAAGAAAAATATGATTCAGGATGAAAGAAAAGATACTCCTTTTCTTTTGTAGAATCAGTCTCATTCTTGGAAGCCTTAGGATCCCAATTCAATGGAGTAAGAAATGAATTGTCTTTCTCTAGAAAGGATGTGGGTCTTGCATCCAACATTGTTTCCTTATTATCAACATTGTTAATAGGTAACTCACTAATCAAAAGAGGAAAACTTGGTTAGTGCTTCAAAACTCCTTGGATAGTCCCATGAAGAGTTGGTCGACCCATTGCATGTGATATGAAATTTACAAAAAAAAAAAAGTACAAAAAAAATTCAAGTAATGATAAAAGTTTGGAAAGAACAATTGAAAACAAATACAATATCGATGAATATATCTCCAAGGATGGGGACGACTGACCCTAGTTTGGCAAGAGAAAATTCAAAATGTAAAAGAGAAATTATAATTAAAATTATAATTTTAACAAGTGATTGAATTCAAATGATTAATGAACTCCACCAAATGACGAATAGTTTGAGAGAATTTGAATTTGAGGAAAGTTGAAGTGTTGGCGCAACATCTTATATATTGTCTTCCTTAATATACAATTATATATATATATTAATTAGTACAAGAATATTAATAAAAAAATATTAAAGTACAAAGAAGAAGTTATTTTGCCTTTTGTCAAAAAAAAGTTATTTTGCCTAAACCAAAAAATTATTTTTGATATGCATGTTTAAACTTGGTTAGTGCTTCAAAAAAATAATTATGAGTTTCTTAGTACTTTAAGTTAATTATCCTTATTTGTTTCTTCAAAAAAATTATCATTATTTGTCAAGAAAAAGTTAATTATACATAACTTTTCACATTACCTTGCTGATGATGAGACTGGATTGTAACTTACTTCACCAATGTTGCTACCCTTTGGATCAGTAATCTGAAAAGAACAAATAAAAGAACTTAACTACTTAAGTCTCTTTTTTTTTAACAAGAAGAACTTAAGTCTCTTGTTTTCATTAACTTAGTAATAAGCACATGTTAGTGATTTAAAAATAATTCATGTAACTCTATCCTAAAACCCTTTCTAAATCGACACAAAAATTCGCAAGTAATTTGAACAAAACAAAATCTCAAATATGACCTAAATAAAACTAGCTAAATTTCACATAAATTTGGAGTCTCTTTTTTTTTTTTTGTTACATAAATTTCACATATTATTAGAGTCTATTCTGAATATATTATTATTGGATCAATCAATGAAAAATAGCTCTTGTGAATCCCAATTATGAAGGTAGGGCATTGATCATATGCAGAAATTCATAAAAGATGTGAATGTAATGTAGGAAATACAAACAATTAAAAATTACCTCATAAGAAAAATATGATTCAGGAAGAAAAGAAAGATACTCCTTTTCTTTGGTAGAACTACTCCCATTCTTGGAAGTCTTAGGATCCCAGCTCCATGGAGTAAGAAAAGAATTATCTTTCTCAAGAAAAGATGTGAATCTTGAATCCAATGTTGTTTCCCTATTAGCATCAACATCACTAATAGGTAACTCTCTAATCACAACCATATTGATGAATTCACTTGTCTTCAAAAAAAAAGTTGTTGCGCTTTTTAATTTTTTATAATAAAAGACACCAAAACTAGGTTTTTTTAACGAATAAAACCAAGGAGATGTATTTCTAACTATGTTGAACCTATTCTTTCAAAAAAAAAAAAAACTAAGTTGAACCTATAAAAATACTGATCTTTTGTCAAGAAAAAAAAAATACTGATCTTAAACCAAGGAGATGTATCTTTTTGACGAAGCATATTAATTGGAAGATAACTAAATATCGTTAGTTAAACTAAAATTGTCTGAGAATTGAGATATGATTTGGTTATAAATTTTTTGAATTCGTTTGAAATATAAATAATAATCTAATCTTTCAAAATAATAATAATAATGATAATCTAGTCTATACACACACAGATATATATATATATATATATATATATATATATATATATATATATATATATATATATATATATATATATATAATTCCATTATAATATGAACAATTTCACTATAATAGAGATAACATAAGTTAAATATTTATTTATTTTTTGTTTAAAGTTAAATTTTTATTTGATTGTGGTATATCTAAAAAAAATTATAACTAAATACGATAAAAAAACATATAGTTAAACATAATGGAAAAGCGAACAAAAGGGCATGTTAGTGTCTGTTTTAACGCTAGTAATCTATACATATATTTTATACCTATATATATATATATATATATATATATATATATATATATAAATATAAAGAGATATATAATTTTGTGGTGGTTTTTCCACTTCTAACTTTATCCTTCATCTAAACTATTATATTTACAATATCTTTTTTACTTTATAATTTAAAGTATTAATTAAAAAAATGTTAAATCTATTTAGAAACACCACTACGATAAAAATTCAAATTAATAATTAAAAAATAGTCAAATCTCATGAAAATAGGATCAAAACTACATGAACAATATTTGACACTATGAAAAAAATCTTATTTGGCAAAAATATATTTGTGTACAGTATATATCAATATTGATCTTTTTTTTTTCTATATACAATTAACCACGGTAGATCCTAAAATAATTTATACTATATATAAAGAAAATAACCCCTTTCAGCTCTTTTGAGCTGACTTTTTCTCTTTCCGAAAATGCCCTCAATTTTCAATACAAATAACACATGTAACAAATAGATAAGAATAAATTTAAATATTAAAATAAAAGTGTAACAAACACAAATGTCCAGTTTTTTTCCTTTATCATTTAAAAAGTGTAACAAACTAGATGAGTGTATATATACTTACTTTTTTATTATCCCAATTATATCCTTAAACAACAATTTTTTCTATAATAAAGATTGTTGTTGGTGTCATTAAAAAAATAAGAATTTAGATTATATTTTTTTGTTATATTGTTGGTTTCATTGAAATAGATAATCATGGTTAGTTTGATTTGTTATAATTTGAAAGCAAAAAATATTTATATTTTTACTTTTAATCAAAATTAAAATTTCATAAAAAAACACCGTTCATAATTTCCAAACGTTAGCGCAACAAAAAGAGACGAAAATAATAATAATAATAATAATAATAATAATAATAATAATAATAATAATAATAATAATAATAATAATAATAATAATAATAATAATTGTCACCATAACGTAACGTCATGAGAGAGGCGGAAACCCTAGGGTAACCGCGCTAGTGCTCCTTTTCGCCAGCAGTGAGGTATCATGGGCGGGAAAAGGGGATCCAGTCAGGGTGACAGGTATTGGGGTGGGGTGGGTGGGTTAGCAACGTCGGAAAGTATTTTGACCAGATAGTCGAGGACAAAACATGTATCGGGATTTCTCGCGGCAATGAGACATAACTGACACGTTGGAAGGGTTAAAGATGACAATGTGATTCAAAATCAAGGGTTTTATGGTTATGGTTTCAGAGTGTGGGGTGGACGCGGGTTCTGGTATAACAACATGGCCAATCACGGCGTACCTTTACCCATGACTGCGCTGCACCCTAAATTGCATGCTCTAACCCGTCTTTCCCGCATAAAAGAATGTATGCAAATCCAATTTATGAAAGAGGCTCCATAAAACACTAGTTTTAACTTTGAAAATAATATTACATTTATATAATTTGTTGAGATAGTTGAAGTTAGTTAGAATTGGCAGAGGTCTATAAATAAGATCATCCATGTACACATTTCTATTATCTTTTATCAAATCAACATGCTTACTAGTGAGCTTCTAGCTCATGAGCTTGACCATGCTTTCTATCTTATGTGCATGATCTATGGCACTATGATCCTATCATTCTTCACATATTTACTTCTTGAGCATTAAGTAAGCAAGGACCGTAGCGACACTTCTGTTTTTCACAATAAAGCAATGTTTTTTTTTTTTTTTTTTAAAATAGTTTATGGGAGCACCTGAATTCTAGCCCTGACTTACCACCTACTGTTTTATTCATGATGCCGTCTGTTTTTTCAGGACCTAAAGCAAGATCATATTTGCTGCTTCTAGTGCGCATGAACCGTATGGTCGTTGAGACGGTTGATGGTCTATTATCATACAGAATATTGTAGATATGAGATTCAACGGCGTTTGACTTCTTCTGATTTGCCTTTTTTTTTTGTAACTTACGTTCCAAGAAGCAAGGACATGGGAGGTGAACACAACACAACAATGGAGTGGCTTAATGTATATGAATGGTAAGTTGCTGGAATAATAAAAAAAAAACTCCCAATTGCAGGTCATATGGACGATTAAACTATGCTAAAGAGGGATCTTGAATGGAAATAAATCACAAGCATCACATTGTTATTTTGCAATGGTCGAATCAGGAAGAAGCAAAAGATGGCACAATTCAACTACCTAAATCAAATGAAGAAATATCATCTTGACGGAAGAAGTTGCTTCCATCGGTCTTCTTGCTTAGGCTTGAATTAATCTTATCAACAGCCACAAGTAGATCCTAGAAGGCCAAATCACACAAAGAAACCAAAAAAATTAGGCAAATAACAGAATCAGTCCAAAGTATCTAAGAAGCATCACTTAGAAAAACACCAACCATATATAATACATGATGCTAATGTCCAGAAATTTTCAACATGATTATTGATTAGTGTGCAACTGTTAAAGTTCAGACCTTTTACATATAGCTTACAATTTTTTATATGGATTTTTAGGACTGTTTAGTTTAAGGGAATGCTTCTATTTTTATTTTCTAATTTCATTATAATTATAAAAATAACATATTGTGTTTACTTTTCTTTGTTTTTAAATATTTATACAAGAAACCATTTTTAAATATTTATATAGAAAATAAGATGACATTTTCATAATTATTGATAATATAGTAAATCAATGAGTTACCTTAAACAGAAAAACAGGCCCTAAATTGGCAAAATCCAGTTAACTATCCTTAATGTGGTTATGAAGAACTCGCATCCCTTTGGTATATAAACACAATACTGAAAGCCATAAAAAACCTCACCTCCCATGATGCTAGACCCTTCATATAGACAGGAAGACATTCAAATTCGCTGTTTAATATCTTTAAAGTGGAGCTGGTAGCTTCAGCTGACTCCAAATTCTCCTTGTCTCCCTCTAAATTAGGTACTCTGTTCAGTCATAACTTGAGGAGTGAGAATCATGCAGGTATTTTAACAATAGAAATGCAGAAAGCCCCTCAACAGCAAATGATATCCACAAAATTAAACTTACTTCTCAAGTTCTTGTGAAGATACATTACCTGCGGGCAAAAATAGAATTAGCAACATGAATTAATCTAAGAAGCCAGGTCTAGTTTTCATGAAATCAACAATGTGGCTAGTGCCCACAAAAACTAGTAAACAAAAGTCACTAATAACAGTCTAAAAAACCAAAACCACTGGGGAAAATGGAACAATGTTAACAAGAAAAAGAAGAACCTTGCAACTAAAATAAGCATTAAAATGAAATCCTTGTAAGTAACAAGCATGCCTGTGGAGAAAATTGATATTATCCACTAACCTTCAGATGCTAAAGTAGCTAGAAATGCATCTGATAGCCCAAGCTGTTTCAAACTCAAAGATTCATCAATTCTAAAGAGAATCAAGGACATAACCAGCTTTTCAAGAACCATAATCAATCAAACCAGTCAATGTAATTTAACAGTTAATCTTTGCCAAAGCTATAACACAGTTTCCAGGGAAAACAACAAAGCTATAACACATTCAATCATATCATTTTTTTTCAAATTATAGTTGGTGTCAACGTGTCTGTGCTTCATAGATCATATATCCCTACAACATTTTACCATCTGGCTGAACCAACGGGACTACCATATGTGATTTTTATTTGCAATTATCCAGCACTTAACATTACATCTAGATAAATTCAGTATTCTATTGTACCCAAAAAAAAAAATCTATGCATACATTCTAAACATATATGGAACCTAGAGATCAACCAAAGTATGAAAAAGTCTTTAAATTTAGTCTAAGAAAAAAGAGAGGCAAAATATAAGGATACAAAGCATCTTCTTCAAACTTCTTGAAGCCAGAATCGGCCATTGAGAGTGATCCATAGAAAGAAGAGGGACTATCCAATTTATCATCCGAAACCTGGGGCGCTTGTACATAGTAATCTTCATCTTCCTCCTCAATTTCAGGAACTAAATCCAAAAAACGAAACAAATTTCAATCAAATCACGAACAGAAAATAACGAAACACCTCCTCTCGAGGTCTCAGATTCAATTCCCTGCGGTGCTAATTTGGGTGGGCTAATTTAACTTCTTAAAAAAATAATAATAACGAAACACGAAAAACAACGCTTCACAGAATTTGCATTTTTACAAATACCTGGAACGTAACTGTAGCAGCTCTTAAGACGATCTTCAAGTTCGACTAGATCGGTTTGATTCTTCTTGTACAATTCGTTGCAGCGACCTAAAAGCTCTTCGAACGAAACTGTACCGGACATTGAATCGAGTAGTTCGAGATCGGCACTTGCAGTTGAAACGCGGCGGTTGAGGCATTGTACGAAGGTAGATGCTACAGAATCTGTATCGAAGAATTTATAGATTTTATCACCGAAAAGAGGAATTTAGAGAAAAAGAGAGTACTGAGGGGAACAGGTCTGCGATGGATGGATTGAATAAGAGCGTCGGAAGAGGATTGAAGATGATTGCAGAATGATTCCAATTCGTTGCAGAAGCTTGAAATTGGATCTTTCGACATTGTTGAATTGCTTCTTCTTCCGATTGAAAATGGAGTTGCACTTTGCAGCTCGGTTTTCGAATTCTTGTTCACGGAAACATTGAGCGGGAACTTCACAAAAATACAATAACCTTTATCTTTCTATGTTAATCACATTGATACAAAACAAGCGCCTGTAGCTCAGTGGATAGAGCGTCTGTTTCCTAAGCAGAAAGTCGTAGGTTCGACCCCTACCTGGCGCGAATTTGGTTTTAGATGAATGTATCTTTACACATAACAAAATGGAACGAAATAGGATAGAGATTGCATTCCATTGTTTTGAATATATGGAAAATTATTGGGGATGGAACAAAGCGCAATGATCATGTTTCTTACAAAAAAAAATACATTCCCTATTGTATGAGATCTTGACGGCTTTGTCATCGGTAACAAATCGTGTCCTGCCAAAATTATATTTGAAGGTAAAATAATTGATAATCTTGCATGCTCATTGTGGATACTTCTAGACAAGATCATTAATATAGCTTATCTTGGTTCCTGTGATCCCTAAGTTCTCTCCCTCATGGCGTTGGCAGATAGATCTCATGAATCCTTACTTTCTCTCCAACGAGCATTTAGTAATAGATGTTGATCTCATATCATGTCCCTCAAATAGTGCCTTAGCTCTCCAAAAAAAGGAACATCTTCGGTTTTATCATACCTTCAATATATCAAATCCATTGTTGATGAGTTATCACTCACTGAACATCATCTTGATGATCTCAATTTGGTCATTTATGCTCTTAATGGCTTAGGACCTGCCTTTTGTGACTTCACAACATCCATTCGTACTTGTGATTCACCCTCTGAAGCCCCGATACTCCAAAAATGGTGAAGAATCGTGTCCGACACGTATCCGATACCGATACGTCCCGATACGCATATCGGAGAAGTATCGGCCAATTAATATTTATTTTTTTGAAAAAAAATGACCGATACGTGTCGGATACGGCTACTTATACTCCGATACGGCTAACTTATACTCCGACACCGATACTTCTCTTACATATTTCATTTTAAAAAAAATAAAAGAATAAGAAACAAAAATACATTAAACCGACAACGCTATCAAAAACATTTGTCTCTTCTGACCTCCAAAAAATAGGATTTCTCGTCAACCACTAAACGATAGTTATTATCTTCTCTCTAATGCTATGTTTATTCTGTTCTTCTCCCTATAATATCTTCTTCTCTTCTTTTGTTCTTTTCTCTAATTGGGGAAAAATGTTGTTTTTAAATTATTTGTTTTCAATCTCAAATAGTGTTAACTATTAAGTAGTCAACATCATACAATGATGTTCTTTTTTTATAGTACTAATGATGTTCTTCATAAATTGGATAGTACTAATGATGTTTAGCTATATTTAAATTTGTGCAGAAAAAATATGTAATTGTCACTAGTTTTGATCATTTTTATTGATGTTGATGTTTGTTTATTATCATTTTTAGTTATGTTTATACATTGTGCACTTATACTATTAGTTTTAAATTTAATTTTTTAATAACGTATCGAGGCCGTATCGTATCGGGAGTTTTGAAAAATTTCTCGTATCGCCGTATCGGTATCGTATCGTATCCGTATCGTGTCAGGTATCGGGGCTTCATAGGATTCACCCATCCTGTTTTCCAAGTTTTATGACAAGTTGATTTATTTTGAACTATTTTTACTGCATGAAGAACATACAAATTAAGTGCTCCCGGTCGGTGTTAATCATGTCCAGGGTTGTCCTGGACAAGGCTCCGGTCATTATGGTAACAACAACAAGAAGCAAAGTGTGGTGTATCGGTATTGTAACAAATCATGTCACTCAGCTCGGACTTGCTACAAAATAGTACACATTGTTTCCCCAATAAACCACATAATCCATCTGCCCATTCTACTCCAATAAAGGACAAAATTTCAAGATAAAAGTAACATTTTAAATGTGAAGAATTGGGGTGTCCGAGGTTCAAACTCCGACCTTTACCTATATTATGCATTGTACCTACCAACCGAGC
Organism: Medicago ruthenica; assembly: GCA_018208015.1. Classification (NCBI taxonomy): domain Eukaryota; kingdom Viridiplantae; phylum Streptophyta; class Magnoliopsida; order Fabales; family Fabaceae; genus Medicago; species Medicago ruthenica. Next base: position 35,058,445 of record CM031375.1, on the reverse strand, counting down.
CAAACTCACAGGGACAGTGCAATTTTTTTTTATATGGACTAGAAAAACTAATATAATTAAGTAACAACTAAATTTCAAAGGTCCTAATTTTATAGGAAACAAATATATTTAACCCTTTGTAATTATAATAATCTCTCATAAAAAAATTAAAACTTTTTTACAAAATATGAATTAAATATAAAATTTTTTATTTTTGGCTGTGACTGTGATAAATTTTTTGAGGGATTAAAATGAAAAATTGAAATATTTATGAAATATTTAGAGTTAAAAAATATATTTAATAAAAAAATAATAATAATTAAGAAATATGAATGAAACCTTCTGAAGTCGATTACAGCCAGCGTAAGTTCACCAAACATCACATTCTGTGTTCTTACCTACAGCCGCCCAACCAAGCTTTCTTGCATCAATGGCGGAAACTGCCAACAGCTCTCAAACTCTCGCTGAGGTACCAATCTCTCTTTTCAATTCTTCTTATAAACCTCCAAGGATCTTCGTTTTAATTCCCAATTTATTTTATTTTTCGAATTCAAAAATTATAAATTGAAGCTTTATTTTGTTATTTTGATGCAATTCAGTGTGATTCCTCCTAGATCTTGATTAGCTTCAATTGTTTTCGTTTTGTTTTTACACTTGTAAATGTTGGCATGAAAAATTAGGATTAGCTTAGTCTATGTAAATTTGTAGTCTTTATTAGCTAGCGAAGATTCTAAGCTCAGATCTATATCATGGATGCAAAATAAAGTCCATTTTGTCCAATCAATGATATCTATGTAGCAACGACACTTCTGATTGAAGCCATGTTGAGTTGACCCATGTAGTTAAATATATTTCATCATTTATAATTTCCTATTTTATTATCGCTGTCTATGAGTTAGTGTCGTAACTGGTGCCTGTATCTGGTGTCTGTGTATGTATCAGTGTCAGTTGTATGAGTTAGATAATTAGAATGACAAAAATATTGAAATATTGATACTAATTTGCAAGTTTTACTTATGTGTAAGTTCTCTAGTGTATAACGAATAAACAATCAATTTAGTACCTAAACTATCACTCTCTCACCAATATGGTCCCAATACTGTTAAAATTAACTGAAAGGTCCCTAAGCTATACTCAGGGACCAAATTGATGGATGAGAGTATAACTCAGGGACTTTTAATTGATTTTAATAGTAACTAAATTGATTATTTGCTCCGTGCATAACCATGTAGACAAGTTGCCGCATTATTCATTTTGGGTGCTATGTTATTTTTATGAAGAATTGGTATGACGTGTTGCTAGTTTGTGTTTTTTTTGTGTTAGGTAGTGTAGTGATAGAATTTTCCCTCAATTTCCCCAGATTGGTGCCGGTTTTCTAATGTTATGTAATATTTAAGATGAAGGTAGTGACAACAATGTTTTTGACTTGTAGGAATACTATGTGAAGGACAAACAAGAGAAAAAAGAGGTAGCTGAAAAACCAGTTGCTGTCGAAAAACCTGTTGCAGTCGAGGAAGTTGAAAAGCCAAAGGAGGCTACTTCTGTGGAAGCTGCTGTTGAAAAAACTGTAGAAGAAACAATTCCTGCTGCCCCTGTGGTTGCTGAAGAAAGCAGTGAAGTCACCCCTCCTCCTGCAGAAGAAAACGCTCTAGAGGAAAGTAGTGAAACTGTTGTTGAAGAAAATTCTGGTGATCAAGAGGAAGCCGAAGAGAAACCTGAAATTAAGGTGACATTTATTTAACTGAATCATCAATCTGGAATTGTTGCTTGATTTCATCATAATTAGAGTTGATGCTCCTTTCAATATCTTGATATTTGAGCCATTATTTTCCAGCTTGAGACTGCTCCAGTAGATTTTCGTTTTCCAACTACTAATCAAACAAGGCATTGCTTTACCCGATACATTGAATATCATCGGTGAGTTCTGCACCGTTGACTTTATTTTTATGGAGATTCTTGTTTACATACACTGAAAAGTTTTACCGTTCTTATATTTTAACCTTTGAAATTCATGTTCAGATGTGTAGCTGCAAAGGGAGAAGATGCACCAGAATGCGATAAGTTTGCTAAGTATTATCGTGCTCTTTGCCCTGGCGAATGGGTATGTATTTCGATGATGAATATTTTTTATTATCTGCTAGGCACTAGGATCTGCTTGTCCAACAAGATTTACTTACAGATATATCGTCTTGCTAATGTCAAATTTCTATCTGTTGATTGTCTATCTGGACTCTTACATGGAAATGGAATTGCATCATTTGCTTTGTTGGTAGTAATATAATTCTTATGAATAACTTGCATCTCGTTTCCTACAACTTAGTTTTTCTTTTGTTTTTGACCTTTTGTTCCATTTCACATGATATCTGACTTTATGCTAAATCATAAACTTTTCTGCAAAAAAATTGCAATGAAATAAAAATTTTAGTTATTAAATGTGTTGGCTTTTTTATGGAGAGGAAATTCTTCTTTTAACGGTGTATAGGGAGACTGAGCTCTTAAGCCGTGCTAAATGTTCATGTATATCAATGGATGCTTTTGAAATTGGATCCTTCTTAGTTTTTACTTTTTAATTGTTAATTAATTTGTCAGCTCATATCATTGCTTTATCATCTTTAACTTTCTTCATGCCTTCAAATCTTGTGGCTTAACCACTTGGATTTAGTTTATTTTTTGAGATGGTTGATGCATACTCAAGGCCCAAAATTACTAAAATGTGAATGTTCATGTATATCAATGGATGCTTTTGAAATTTGATCCTTCTTAGTTTTTACTTTTTAAGTGTTAATTAATTTGTCAGCTCAGATCATTTGCTTTATCATCTTTAACTTTCTTCATGCCTTCAAATCTTGTGGCTTAACCACTTGGATTTAGTTTATTTTTTGAGATGGTTGATGCATACTCAAGGCCCAAAATTACTAAAATGTGAATGTTCATGTATATCAATGGATGCTTTTGAAATTTGATCCTTCTTAGTTTTTACTTTTTAAGTGTTAATTAATTCGTCAGCTCAGATCATTTGCTTTATCATCTTTAACTTTCTTCATGCCTTCAAATCTTGTGGCTTAACCACTTGGATTTAGTTTATTTTTTGAGATGGTTGATGCATACTCAAGGCCCAAAATTACTAAAATGTGAAGAGGCATAAACGGTGTGTCACACATGACCACTGTTGTTAAATGGCTGCCATGGCAGAATGGCTGACAATCAGCACAAGAAGTTTGTGAAGGGATACCTGCCATGGCGCCGCCATAAGCCGTAACGACGTGTTTCTATTGCGGAGTTTTGGCATTCTTCCATATTCTGCCATCCGCCATTCACAACTATGCATATTACCAAATTAGAGGCGATGGAAATGATCAGATCTAGGAGACAGGATGGCAATATTAGTGGGGAGTGTGTGTAGGTGTCATTAGAAGGTTTATGTTGGAATTACTTGGGACTGTTTGGTGAGATTGGGCACTCTCGAATTGCCTAAGCATTTTAATTTCTTATTTATGCATTTTCTTCTTGATGTAGATCCTAGCAATTGTATTACCTTGATACCGACCTGAATTTTCACCATTAATACAATTTTTCAAGTGCTTCGCTTTACTCGCATTTCTAGTACTTATCATACGATATTAGACTCTCTATCCCGAGAGCTCGAATGGTCATTATGCCCGCAACAATGGAATCCTAAGTCGAGAGTTTTGAGAGTGAATACTTTTGGAAGTCTGTTACAAATGAAAGTTCTCAAAAAGCTGTTACATGAATTTGTAGTCAAGGTCAATCTCGATGAACTTTGACAAGGTTCATGGTATGGACAAAGAGAGGAAGGTTAATCTCTATTGTATGGCAAGGGGAAGAAAGGGGTGGTTTGAGTCTTCAGTTGAGGTAACCACTTAAGGAGGGACTGTTCAGGTGGAGAGATGTTTGAAGCTGAATTTGTGCAAGTTGAGAAGCTTGACTCTCTTGTATTGCACTGGGGATCGATCATTGAATTGGTATAAATGGTCTGAGGAACAGTCGTTAAGGTTTAGTTGGGAGGAGTTCAATGGAGCAGTGATTCACCCTTTAAACCTGGATTTTTCTAGAGTGCCATTGGACTGTTGTTTAGCATAAAAACAAGCTCACTGGTGGGGTATAGAGGGATATTTGCAATAGCTTCTGTTGCACCTCATGTTGAAGGGCATTTTCTTATATGGTATAATGGAAGAAATCCGCGCAGAACTGAAGTTGCAGGACACAATCTTAGTTGATGGTCTTGGCCTCTGTTGTCAATAGCGGCCGCGCCGCCCGCTATCGCGGCGCTTAGTGGAATTTTGAAGCCCAGCGCACCTGGCCGCGACGGCGCGTAGCAAATGGAAGTAGCGGTCAAAGCGGACCACTTTTTATCATTGCGGTGCGGAGGTGATGCGGCCAAAGCCTCCGCGTCATCCTTTTTCTGGTAAAAAAGAAGAATAAGGATACGATAGAAGAAAGAGGAAAAATCTGTGAGTGAAGACGGATTCTACAGATCTGGTGGTTTATGCTTGCGGCGGCACTCCATCTAACCTTTGACCTAATCTTTAATACATGGAGCGGGTTAAGATGTTGCTGAATAAGAATTATATGGGCCGGCCCAATCTCAATAAATACTATAAACAATAGATTTATAACAGAAAATGGCTTTAAAATAAAACACGTGACTTGCATCGCCTAACCTATTGTTACCTTTTATTTTTTCAATTTAAAAACCGTTAACCAAGAAAGGAAAAGTAAGCGCATAAAACCCGTGAACATTTTTTCTTATACCTTTTATTTTAGAAAAAACTAATGGTAGTTTTTTGTTTTAAAAAAAACAATAGTAACATAATTAGATAAAGATATTATTATTTAGTAATAATAGACCAATAATGGAATAGTAATAGTAATATAAACTAATAGTGAAGTATTAATTTGTATTGGTAAATGAGTATTTAAATATATATAATCTAAATATAAATTATAACTTATGTAGTATAAATTATATGAATGTAAATTATTTAGAAAAAAATACTAAACTTTTTATTAAGTATATTTTATATTTAAATACTGGATATATTTTCAAACTTTTTATATCAATTAATTATCTTTATATTTTCATTTATATTAATACTGGATATATTTTTTTTTCATACTTTCTTAGCTCTTAATTAATAATATACTTTTTAGCATAAGTGTCCGCACCACCGAAATTGCGCCCGCTACGCGCCCGCATCCCTCGCCGCGACAATTTTTGGGGTGGCCGCGCCGCGCCGCATTTCTGCTTTGACAACAAAGGTCTTGGCATTTCTGCGTGAAGAAAAAAACTCTGCTCCAGAGACGTGGACCAATTGTAGAAGAAAAGCATGGAGAGAAAGGGGAATCACCATGGGGAAATCCCTCGCGGTATCCAGCCAAAGTAAGGAGGTAACTTGTCGTGAGAGAGGGGCAGAGATTCAGTGGAAACCAAACCAGTGATGGAGTTAATACAGAGAATAAATTGTGTTGGTGTTAGGGGATTGGCACAGATGGTAAATTGCATGAGAAGTTCAAGGAGAAGTGGGGCTTACCAATTAGTGCTGGTATAAGGTTAGGACGAATAATAGGATGCGCCACCATATGAAGATGTTTGGGAAATGTTTGAATTGGGGATAAAACCTGTTAGATATCCTTTTGAAGTGAGGAGGGACTAACTTATAACCAATCCTTTAAGACATGGAGAAATATTGGAGAAAGGTGGGGTCTAGGGCTATGGTAGGGAATAAGGTATTTGCAAGATTTAAGCATGAACATACAAGGAGTGGGATTCAATCAGAATTTCTTTCTCCTGGAGTTAGGAAGGACTTTAGTTTTAGGATTGGATTGGATTGGATATAAAGGGGGTAAGATGGTGATATGAGAACAATAGTTTGGAAGGTTTATGTTAGAAGTAAGGGAAATAGGCTGGGGGTTGACAAGGCCCGACTAGACCAGATAGGAGTTAGGCAGCAGTTGAGCTGTTCTTGAGGAGAGTCCAGAGGCTCTAATTTCTCTGATAGTTCTGTTGTAAACGGTTGTAAGCATTCAACCCTTCAATATTGTGTATAGTTCGGTAATCTTGTTCATTCAATAAAGGAGTCATTTTCCATTCTTCAATGGTGCTACTGTAACAAAGTATTGTTGAGAGGGGGTTTTCCCTTTGCAAGATACAAGCGAAGGATATTATATAGCTTATAAACACGGAACAAAAGAAAAAGGAGAGTGACAGGAGCAGTTTTCCACAATTATAGAAAAATATTAGCTGAATTTGATGATGTTTCTCAATATCCAAATGGCCTACCACCTAATGCAATTTGGGTCATGCAATCTCATTGGACTCGACTCAAATTCTCAAGATTCGTCCCTATATATACCCATACTACAAAAAATAGGTGAAAAAATTGTGAAGGAGATTTTCTGCCTAGCACTAGCCTCTTTGGTAATCCTAGCATATTAATTAAGAAATGATGTTCGGTGGAGGGTTTCGTGCAGACTATTTGGCCCTACACAGCAAATGATTCCTGATAAATTTCCAATTCTCATCATAATTGAGCTATTAGATGAGTATGGGGCTGCAATGATCATTTCTTCCAAATAGGATCTCAAATTAGGGTACCATCAGATTCGCCCGAGAGAAAATGACATTCCCAAGGCAGTCTTTAGGACTCGTGAAGGTCTCTATGATTTTCTAGTTTGATTATCAAAAGAAGTTTCTAGTTATGCTCTTTTGTTTAACTAAGCATTGGGTTCATTACCAAATTATAATGTATGTGATGCGCCTGATCAGATTTAGAAGAGAAGATTACTGGCTAATTGGCATTAATATTTGTGTGTGGGGATCTGTGTAATGAGAGAGTATAAGCATGACTGTAAGGGGGGAGACAAGTTAGGGATAATTAGTAAGGACTGTTGGGAGAGACTGGCCCCTCTTGAATCGCTTGGCCATTTTTTCTTGCATTTTCTTTTTTTAGAATCCAGAAACTGAAATCACCTTGATACAGGCCTGAATTTTCATCATTATAATAGAGCAGTGCTCTGTTCTACTGACATTTCTGGTCCTTGTCAACGTTGAGTATTCCTTCTCAGATAAATCATGCTTCAGCATTGCTCTGAATTTTCATAAAACCACGCCACCTTTGTCTTTTTGAAGTTAGAACTTTTGCTCACCAAACTAACACTTGGATAATGACATGTGAAGCATTTTACATGTTTTAAGTTTCACATTTAGAAATTGACCAAAACGTGTAGGCTTTAGAGTTCCAACATCATCATATTTGTAATATTTAGTATGTACCATAGCTATTCCATTAATAGCAGTAACCATCAGGTCAAATACATACAATTTTTTATTTAGTTTTCTATATTCCTTTTTCCTCCTCTGGCTTAATTGGTTTATTTTACAAACAAAATATTATTTTGACACTCGAAACATATATTGTATGATTATGGTTCTTTTTATTAACTTTTTCTCTCTCCTTCAACCAAATCAACACTTGAATTGGATGTATTTTTATAGTGTTCTTATATGGTGTCAACTTTGAGTCTAAATATCATTCCTCTTTTTACAAATATCTTCTTGTTTTTTCTGTTCCTACCAATGTTAACATTGATCTCATTTCTAACACTCAGTTTTCATTGATTTTCCCATGCATCAGGTTGACAGATGGAATGAGCAACGCGAGAATGGAACATTCCCAGGCCCGCTGTAAGTGGGAGTATGTCCGAGATAGATGTGCTATTCACCTGCAGTATTACATTTAAAATTGCAAGAGACAAACTTCCAAACACTTCAGGGAATGTTCAATGTTACGCATTTGGTTAATAAGAAATTTTGCTTTTGTATTTAAACCAGCTTGAGTTGTAAAATTGCAGGAAATGCTTCTGGTGAAATGTCCAGATATGTGTCTTATTATTTACTAGATTCTTAACAGAGGGATTGTTGTTGGGTTTTTTATGCCCCCGAAAATAATAAAAGTTCCCCAAGTTAAAATGGGGAATAAAAGACCCAGTAGGGACATTGAAAGAACACTAACCCAGAAATTGAGTTTATAAACCCTAAAAACTAACACAATCTACTAAAATATTAATATTTATCAATAAAAAAAAATCTAAGTATGCATTAAAGCAAGTGGTATCGAGTCAACAAGTAGGAAACTCACTCAATTTTGTTTAGCTTAAAGAAGGCAGGTTCAGGTGTTAAAAAAAAGTTCGACCCAACTCGGGTTCGATCGTGTTATTGCACTTCTTCGATGAGGTGCCCTTTTTTCTTTCTTATCATGTCTTTACTTATTGCTCTTGATCCTGACCAAATCTAGATCTTAGCTTATCACTTGGTCTCTCCTTCCCATCATCACCGTGATGCCACCTTATTTGGCTCCATAGTCATTGTGAGGGCTGTGCAGCGCTTGCTCAACCTTTGGGATCCATGCATGGACTCTAATTCATGGGTCAGCTTCAGCATCAAGAGCTATCACAACACCACATTATACAAGGACATTGTCAGTCGTGCCGCGCCTCTTCCTCACCACTGATTCCTTTGCCCCACCACTGCTGCCTCTAATTGTAATTCTTGTAACAAGGACAGTCTCTGTTTCCCTAATTACAGAAATCAGAGCCTCATATATTTGTTTTGTTTTTCACCACACATTTTTTAAAAGTTTGGCCTTCTTCCGATTATAATAACCGGATGAAATTTGTTCGGATCCTACAACCTGGAGGTTTAAAATGCTCAAGTCGATTTTTTTTCAAAATTTTTACACCTTCGGATTGTTTAACCCTGAGAGGATTAAAAATCGGTAAAAAAATAAAAATGATTTTGGTTTTTTTTTTTTGTTTTAAACTATAGTGGGGAAACATAAGCTCCCTTCAGTTATTTGTAGGAATTAGTTAAGTCCAGCAAAATTGATCTAACCCAATATTGGGAGCCTTTTCCTAACCTACTACTCCCCCAAATCGAATGGAATTGAGCACTAAACATCTCTCTTTGATTTGTCGATATTGGGATTCTACTTTTAGATCCGAACTCTCTGCCCCAATCTTATTTTAAATAGTAAAAGTACAAAATGATTTAATGTGAAAAATAGTCCCTTCTGTAATAAGCTTTAATCTAAGATGATTTTCTTGAAGAAACCTCTCACCATCATCAGTCCCTCATTTTCCAAGGCACACCATTAACAACATGATTAGAATATGGAAGAGTGTCTTTGAGTGTAGGAAAGAGGCTCAAACAAGTTCATATTCATCAATAAGCTTAATTAATTAAGAGCTAAATGATTTGTCAAATGTTGGCATCTGTTGTATCCTTCCCATATGGTTCACAAAAGGTTAACTGAGCCCAAATACATTCCATTGTGACTGAGAAGTCATATACTAGTTGACAAGTTCCTTGTTTAAATTGCCAAAAAGAATGAATGAATGAATGAGATAAATAGGAGCTAGTGTAACAATTTTCAGGATGATTTCACACCTCTTTAGCCATGCCATAGCACTGAAATTGAATGATCAATTAGTGTTTTAAAAATCAGACTAAACCAATAAGTTTAATCATTAGAATCAAAAATTGGTCAGTTCATCGGTTGGTTCAATCATGTTCAAACGATAATCAGTCGAATTGAATTGTAGTTGAATTATAATTGGTTCAATCATTTTTTTGTTGAATTTTTAATATCTATTATTTATTAATTATCTGATTAAACTATAATTGATCTTATTTTTCATAAAATAAACCAATAAAAAAACTATAATTGAACTGATTGAATCATGAACCGATGGTCTCAACCGTTCAATATCCTATTTACTAGTTTTGAAAACATTGAAATGAATATTCAAGGTGGTACTGGTACTATCTAGTCTTCTAAAATTTTATTAGTTTTCTTTGCACTATCTTTCACTATTATTCGTTGAACACTCGATCTCAGCAATCTCCAAAGCTTGAACCATTTTAAATAATTAATACCGGTGAGAGCATAATGTTGAGTTTTATTTTATGTCAATGGAATATAATTAAACTATATATCAAAACAAAATTGTGAAATTCTGGTCCATTCTTCAATATAGGTTTTGCTTCAACATTTTCTTTTGGCAAGAGCTTTTGCTTCAACTTAATGAGAAGAGATATGGTTCTATCTCACTACATAAACATAAGTAATTGCATAGAAGCTCAACATTTTTTCGTTAAAAAAAAGTCAAAACTTGAAATTGAAGGTCTGTCCTGGGGGAAGGAAGTGAACATGATATGGTACTCTATTTTTATAACTTGAGTTTGGTAATGTCAATCTTCGCGCGAGGATATGTATATGCCTCATAGTTAATTTTTTGGCCCAAGGTACTCAATTTTGTGAAAGTGGTTATCAGATCAACCTGAGAAAGATAACAAACCAAATAGAATAATAAAGTGAATTGTTTTTAACCAAACAAAATTTTCAGCAACAGTTTTGCTTCTCTTGTATAGAAAGAGATACATAATTATACTTACCTCATAATCGGTTCGAGAAACAGTTTCGCGGCTCCGTTGGTATTTTTGTACCCATGGAGCAACATCTGGATCAGATGCCAATAAGGTCTCTGTTGCATCCTGATCAGGACCTATGAATGCAGACAACACAGCCAGCTATCCAAATAGACAGAGAACATAATTAGTAACATTCAATGTTGTCAATCGTGGATCGCAGATAATAGAGGTTTGTACAAATTCTGCTACCTAGTAATGTTATAGTGCCTCTATTTGACAACATTTTGTACTAAACAGTATATTGCAAAACAGTAGCAATTTGTTCAACTGAAATTGTAAAATGACCACTGAATTCGGACAAAAACATGTTGCTAAAAGACACTCAATGAAATGTAGGGAATATAGTATTTGAGAAGGATTAGCTTTTATCATTTTATAGCGACACTGGAGAGGGTAAAATGCTCATGTCAGTCTAAGTTGAACTTTGTAGCATATATATTATATACCAAGATTGCAATTTCTCTTCTATATACAGGTGGCGTCTTATAAATGCCTTTCAAAATTTCAATAAGAAAGAGCAGGGTTGTTATATAGCATGATAGCATAGCAAAATTTGAACAATCGCTATTTTGTCATGATCCACTATTTAGTACAGTGTTGTCAAATAGTCGTTATTGTGGCGCTATAGTGTTAACCAACCACTATTTTCTGCGATCAGCGATTGACAAGAATGAGGAAAAATAGTGATAAAATATGGGAAGTACCTGGCGAGGACCAAAGCCTACTGCAGAAAATTTATCTTTCATTTCCTGAACACTTGCTTTCTCCCAAATTGGAATTCTCCCCTCTGGATCTGCCTCGTCAGTATCAGTCCTACCAAATTGCCTATCGAACAAACCCCACTGATTCACAACGAAAATTGGATGTGTTACATGATCGTGTTAGTGAAGAGTTACTTAACAACATCTTGTGAACATTACCAACCATGGATCTTTTCATAAAGCTTTTGTAGGCATTATTCTGTGTAATTATTGATAAATCAATACAACACATCTTTATCCATTTTTCACTTGAAGAGGTGCAGATTGTGCTGATAATAAGATAAATCTTACCAATGTACACTTACTAAAGTTTGAAAATAACTAAGCATAATAGATCAAACTGACATTGATCTAGAATTCATAAACCAACATACAAAGAAGACTTCTAATGCCAGAGGAAGGAATTGAGTTATATATTAATATTGGAATGTTCATATAATTATTTATAAGTAAAATCCGGAAAAGAATACATCTTGTGAGGTATAAGTTGTAACCTATGTGTTAGCTTACATTTCAAAGCACTCAATTAGCAAAAAAACTAAAAGCTCAACTTGAGAATTGTCCCCATAAATATATTACTACCTTAACCATATCCCTTATTATAAGCTCCTGCTGTTATTTTCACATATATTAAGAAAAATTAGATGCTAGATAGCATTTAATGCATTCATTTTGTATATAGATGTTACTAAAATATCCTATTGTGTAAAGATGTGTTAAATTTGCACTTTTCATCTTCTCATACAAATTCGTAGAATATATAAGGGGTATATTTTGAAAAATAATAATAAATGTATGTAGTAATAAATTGAGGTTTATATTTAGCGTTTTTTATATAAATGGGGCTTATAATTAGAGAGAGAGCTAATATTAACCAGATTTTGGATAAGAACAGAAGTTCAAAAGAAAACCTGTCCATTTGATCCATATGCAGTGTATAGTAAATTCCCTTTCTCCTCATTTCCACCGCATTTGCGAATTGCAGAAGCTAAAAATTGAGCCTTTGTTGCACTTTGTGCTATACAAATGAAGTCAATAAAGTTAGAGGAATTTGAATATATCCCCACAACTTCTAGCCAATTCTTAATCAAAAATTGATTTAACAAAAAATGGCCACAATAATCAACAGACATTTAGAATAAGTATGTGAAACATATACTGTTAATAAGTATTATGTTTCAAAAAGGGGATGAAATGTTCAACCTGCATACTGGATGAGATCTGCATAGGAAATAGGTCCACCTTTGGAATATGAATCTATCTCTTTTTTTGCTTCCTCTATGAAATTCAAGGCTGCAGAAAGCCCCTTGTTTTCAGGTCTACTTATTTCTGAGCTTCACACAGAATTATTAAAAATGAAAACAGAAAAAATATTATGATTATTGGTAAGCAAAAATTATGCATACAAGCAAAGAAAGAGGAAAGTTTTTCATTTCTGAGGAAATTGCAAGTAAAATCAGAAATTTAAGATATACTGACAAGTAAAACATCCAAATTTTAGAATTTTGTATCACCTATAGGCTATAGAGAGAGGGGCATAAAAAGGATAATTTATAATGCAATAACAATCTTAATGTACCTTATTTAGCAGACTAACTGTTTCTAAAAAGAATTAAAGAATACATCTATGGTTAATACATATGTTAACATCATTGGATTTCTTTAAAAAAAAAAAATCATTGGATAAAAAAAGTACCTGAACCGGATAGAACCATTTGGGCCACCCGTTTTCGTTGCCTACAAACTTAAGAAGATTCCAATCAATAACGATGAAAGACAGATATTTGTTCATGCATGTATATGTGTGCGAGCGCGCATCTCTCACCTTATCATAAGTCAAAGCATCATTTAGAGCCAGTGTTAGTATGGATGGAGTAAGATCAGGATTTCCCTGAAGAGATATCAAATGTTGAATAAGCTCATATCCAAATTGGGAATTCTATTCTCTAGCTGGAAAAGACAAATGTATAATCCACAACCATAATACTTTTACTGTTATTCAGTAAATGCAAGTCAGCATAATATACCTTAATTGCTGTATATAGCGTTCCTTTAATTTGAGCTGTAAGAACAGAAAGTTAGAACTCTTCTAAAATGAAAGACCATTGAGTTTGACGTGATTAATGATAACACGGAGTTGTAAAACCTAAGGATCTTACACTGAAAATCAGAGCGCTGTCTGCGTTCTATTAGGTCAGCAGCATTAGCGGTTCCAACGAGCGATCCAGAGCTTGATATCGACTCCTACAAACAGATGCAACTGACCGAAACTCATCATCAAATCAATCTTATCCACTAAATACATATCTAATAATAATGATAATTATATATTAATACTTCAGCTCAAATTTTCGGTTGATCAAGATGAAAATATGATGGTGCATTGTGTTAGCCCTTAGTTTCCTACCTACCTGAACTACTTTGTGATGATATAAACATAAAGTTTGGTGTTCTTCAATAACCTCCCTTTGTTTTTGACAAGAGACTTATTTGAGCAAGATTATGCAAAATAGTCTCTTGGTAATAGAAGATGAGCTACTGAAAGCTATGAGAAGGTGGGATTTGTTTCCTCAAAAGCAAGTGATGCACTCAAGTTGGTCAAGTGCGAAATCATAACCATTGATTCAAAATCAATGGTTGAGATTAAGATAACATGCATAACATACTTGTATCTATTAAAATATAGTCCATTGATTTTCAAATTAACGATCAAAATTCCACATTTTATCATAAAAAATGCTTCTCTTAGGAGAGCCAAATCTATGTCGTAACTTCTATGAGTAAATTGTTTTGCTCTATTGTTTAAACATAGTACATCAATATACCCAAATAACATCATAAGTTTATTAAGTTTGACGTTATCAAGTGTCTCATTCTCTGCATAAGAGGTCTTTTATCAAACTCAAACAGCACTAATTTTACATGTATAAGGAAATAAAAATAAATAAAAAAAGTTGGGATAGGGACTAGTAAACAAGTTGATCAACTTTACAAGAAATACATTTGTCACCAACAATTCAAAATAATGACTCTTACCAAACCAATGGTCAACCCAATGCATTTAAGAACGTCTCTTCGCCTCCAATGGAACTGTTCTTCTTCATCGCTAACATCAGTCTTGATTTTGGCACAACAAATGGACACCTAACAACACAACCAATGTTATTTCAAATTATTGATAACTAAGCAACAATTGCAACCAATATGATTGAGTGAATGTTTGAACCACTGAGTTTGATGAAATTACAATGACACACCGACACCGTGATGTTGTTAAAGCTCTAAAGTATAACTTTTGCTCAAATCATGGTACTGAACCGTGATTTTGTCAAACTAACCGTCAATCCAAACATACATTGACTTTATCTATTTTTTTTGTCAAAAATTAATGCAAAGTTCCAAAACATATTATCATCATTCAGAATTCACATAATATGTACACCTAAGAAAGGACATTGTAATGTATGTAACAAAGACAACTAAACCAAAAACTTACTGAACGAGGTTGGTGTCTGGTTGAAGTTGTTTTTGGATAATGAGAACCACCAAGTGGATGGAGAGAAGGAAGAGTTGTGATTGAGAGGAAAGAGACACCCATTGCTACAACCAAATTGTTATTGTTTGGTGTCTTTCTTTGTCTTTGGAAGGAGAGAGAGGAAAAAGGTTCATGCAATGTAGTGTAAGATATTTTGTTTTGTGGTTTTGTTGCAAGTCACTTATGATAATATACGTTATCCACTTCCATCTTTTGCTATTGCTATTGGATTCTCTTATTTCTGCACCAATCCTTGGATTTCTTTGACTTCTTTGTAGGGTACTCAATTGCGTTAACTATTTACAGTTAAATGTTAAAGCATATTAACTAGTACTTGTCAAATACTAATACTAACAAGAAATGTGTTAAAGTTCCTTAAAAAAAAAAAAGAAATGTGAAGTATTTAATAATTGACCATAATTTTTATCAACACATCTAACACCCTTTTTAAGGGCGCTGCTATTTACGGCGAAGATATTATTCCCACAGTTTCACAAAATCCTTTCCATTGACAATTTATTTAAAATACATTTGTGGCTTAAAAGAAAAGAGGTAGTGGTGTTGTGTTATTTCAATACAAATTCACAAAAACTTTTATGCCGACAAATTCACGATGTATTGAAATAACCCAGCACCACTACCCCTTTTCTTTTAAGCTACAAATGTATTTTAAATAAATTGAAGATCTGACGGTGGAAAGGATTTCGTGAAACTGTCGGGATGATATCTTCGTCGTAAACAGCGGCGCCCCTCTTTTAAACATATGTTCTTCTATTAGTTAAATCTCAAGTCAATCCCACTAAATTATGTGCACAAAAAATTAGTTTGACCCATGTAATTTTCAACCAATTATATTTTATTACAGCATCATATCATAGAATTATTTTGTAATATATACACACACACATATATACTATATATATATATATATATATATATATATATATATATATATATATATATAAGAAAAAAGATTTTACATCGTCCGTGTATAATAGTTAAATTATAAATTTATAAATCATGATTATAAGACTTGTAAAAAATTATTATTATAAAAAAAATCTCACTTCTCCCTTCAAGTAAAGAAGAGTAACAATTACGTTTATTTAACATCTAATTAAAAAGTCATGCACCACAGACGATTGAGACTGTCATTGAACATATTCATGGAATGTGGCTCTTTAATCTTACGAAGAAAACATTACTATCATTAATTATTTTATTATTGTATCATAATTAAAAACTAAAAATGGGGAGTGCATGTTGAAATATGTTGTTTTACCATCTAAACAGTAGTAATAGACAAAATAGTTTAAAAAAAATTAGGCAAAAAATATTAATAATCTTATTTCCACTGCTTCCAACAAAAGCTATTTTAAATCCTTTTTTGTAATAGAATTTCAAATCCTTCTTCACCTTTCAACAAATTTATCCCTAAAATATACTGTAAAGAGTTAAATTATAATATGATTTTTGATGCAACACTTAGTGTGTGTTTGGTTGTGCGGTGAGAAGAATTGATTTTGATAGATATTGATTTTGTAGAATTGATTTTGATAAAAAGTGAGTTGCATATAAAGTGATTTATGTCTGGATAATTTTGAAGTAAAAGTGATTTGTATAAAAAATGTTGTTTGGGTAATTTATGTCAAAATTGCTTTTATAGGTGTAAATTACCAAAAAAGTCATCACACCAGTCACTATTATTTTAGATGGTAAAAAAATTTCCTGCCAACTATAGCAACCAATTTTTTTAATTACTAAAAAATAAAAATAAATAACGCTGCAACTGCAACCCAATCGTAGAAAAACAATAAAAATTAAATCATGTGTCCTCCCTGCTCGCTCTCCATTTCTCCAAAACCTTCAATTGATTTTACCATATCTCCTTCTACAATCTCAAAACTCTTCTCCCTTCTATCATTCCTTCCTCATTCTCTTATTTCTCAATTTTCTTCTTCCATTCTATCAATTCTCTTTACCCATCTCTCATACTTTATATCCATTTTCGTTCATCAAATAAATTTCCTTCCTCGTTCGACAATTGCAGGGGTAGATCTGGGTGATTTGGTGCAGATTAGTGAGTCCTAGTAAAAGTTATTGATGATAGTTGTTAAGGTCAATAAAGGAATAAAATGGATTCTATAACTGTAACCCAACAACAAATTGAGAATCGATTTTGGATTCACCGCAGAAGCTAGGATTCTTGGCTTTTGGTAGAATGGAGTTTGGGAGACAGAATCGATTCTTGAAGAAAAAACCAAACATGTTTGCAAGGGACAAAAACCACGTTTACTAGTAAGAACGCACGTTTCAGGTGCTAAACGCGTAACCAAAGAGACGCTTAATAGATATTAGCATTGGCTTGCACTTGTTAGGCAGACTAAATGTTTTTTTTTTATTTACAAGAGGCAGACAAAAGTCTAAAATGCCAAATAAACGGTTAAAATATTGTTGCAAGTAGGAGGTAGTTTGGTTGCTGAGTTAAGAGACATCGAATGAATTTTGAACATGATACAACTTTCGAACCCAAAAAAAATTAATATAATCACTAACTTACTAACATTTGCCTATAAAAAAAAGTTAAAATACTAAAATCAATTTAATAAAATAAATACTACTTAAGTGGAACTATGTAGGAGTTCTCAATAAGAAAGAAAATAACATGTGTGACTGAATCCCTGGCCACATATCTGAAAGCCTTGCCTATATAATTGAATCCAGTCATCTTAAAGCTCCATCCTTCAAGAACTTCTTATCCCAGCACATAATTGTGTACCTATCAAAACCTAATTATGGGTTTCTTTTCTGTTCTTTTTCTTTATTTTTTTTCCTTCCCAAATTAATCGGTTCATGCAGAACACCTTTTCAAAAAATAAAATCGGGTAATGCAAAACCGATTTCGATATTTACACTCTTCCACCCTTGTACTAATGGATCTTTCAAAGGAAAAAAGTTGTTTAGTATCTGATCTACTTGACAATGTGAGAGATGTTTCGGGATGGTGGTTCTGTCCGGCATAAACAATCAGGTAAGGGATTAGCATAAAAGGTTTCTTCTGATCGAAACCTGTCCATGCCCTTTGTTCCAGAAATTGGTCCTTTTCTCTTCCTGGGGGAGCCAAGTCTGCAATACATAACAATTTTAAAATTACAAGCAGAAGTTCAATCTGAGATCGTCGTATAAGAATGAGTATATCATAAACTATATTTTTTCAATAGATGAAACATAGTGTTGACATGAGAATTGAAATATGGCCAAAGCAGTGTTTGTAAGACTTGGATAATCCTCATCTCTTGAGCTACCTTTGGGAGTTGAATTAGGCTTAGGCCTAAGAGATGATACCAAAATTTTCACGACATGTACGTAACAAAATTTACAATTCCTCCAAATTTTTTAATAAACAAAATTGGAGAAGTTATTTCGAGTAGTAGAAATTATTATTTATTAGTGTGGCACTAATGGCTAACAACTGTCTCCAACAGGGATTTGAACTTCGTTCTTTAAAGCAGTGTAGTTAGTATCCCACGATACGTATCCCGATACGATACGTAAACAGTCATGGGCAATACATATCAGGGTTTGTAAATGACATTGTATCCCATGTATCGCGGGTTTATCCCATGTATCCGATTCAATCTAGTATCCAACGATACTGTGACATTTGCGTTTCAGTTGCAGAAACAAGGCTGGGTTGCGCAACCCGGCAAAAATTCTAAATTTTTTCCGTTTTTTTAATGGATCGGTCCTGGAACCGGGTCAGATTTTGCATGACCCGCCAGAAAACGGTTTCCTGGGTCGGGTTTATGTCACCCATCAGATATTGCAGGTGAACCGTTTTCTATTTAAGAGTTTTGTTTTGTAACCTACCAATTAATTTGGAGCTATTCCAAGAAGCCACTCACCTTCTCTTCCTTTACAGCTTCCAACACATACACGCTCTGTTTCTCTACACCACCATACCGTCTATATGTTTGATTTTAATTGAATTAAGGATGTATGTTATTTATTTTTGTTTATGACTTGAGTTTTGAAGTATCTTGAAGTTTATATATGATATTTGAAGTATTTTGGAGTTTATATATGATATTTGAAGTCATAATCTTTTGTTCATGTATCTTACGATACACGATACGATACATGAGTCAAAAAAATGGTCGAACGATACACGATACATACCCTGATTTGACTACCATGCTTTAAAGTTACAAGATACGACTCGTACCACTGAGCTGACACCACATAAACAATTTTTCTGCAAATAAAAAAGAAAGAAAAGAAAACTTACCGTCTAATGTGGAGATCGATAATCCTATTTGACAGTTTTTTCCCCTCAGTCATTGTTCCCTGATCCAGTTTATCAAAGAGACGAACAAGGGCTTTCCTAATTGAAACAAGACAGGACAAACAAAACAGCTTTGTAAAGGGTGAACTACAAAAGGGTAATTAAACAATTTTTAAAAGATAAATAAATACGTGCTCCTTGAGTAAACAACAGCTTACCTATCTGGAGATATTGATCTACCACGTCCAAGAAAACGGCGATGACCTTCAACGGCCCTTGCCATGTTTCCAGAATAAGAGGGTATAAATACATCACTCTCAATCGATACAATATAGTCAAGAGCAGCCATTTGAGAAGCATGATTAAAAAAGGGTTCAAGCTCCTCAATGGAGGCCAATGTTTCCTGAAATTAATCACATGAAGGTTAATACACATCATACCAATGTTTCCCATCATTCAGCTATAATCCCAGAAAAGTAGAAGTCAACTATATGTTTTATTTTTAAGCTAGTTGAACGTAATATTACTCCCTCCGTCTCATAATAATGGCCATTTAAGGTAATGCACACATCTTAAGAAAATTATTAATTATACTAACTCTCGATGCAAAATAATGTGCCAGGACTAAAATATTCTTGTGCTCCCACTTATGATCCCATAAGCTCACGCTAAGCAGTCACTATAGTGTTGTACTGTTGGATAGCGGCCCCAAGACACTAAATGAAACCCCATTGTGTTTTGGTTTTGCGTGGCAGTTGAAGCATCACCTATAGTGGCATGATCAGACGGCAGCTACAGTGAAACTTCTGCAAATGTTTGCATTTTTTGGACCTTTTGGTCACTTCACCGTAAAATAGCCGTTGTTTTACCCTCAACTTACAGTTGTGTCCTCTTTTATTTAAGACCTTTCGGTCATTTTAACATAAAATTTTGAATGCCAACAAAATAAGGCACTCGTGTCTTCTGATTCTTCTCCAAATCAGTTTCACCTCCCCTCCTCAGCTCTTACCTTGTGTGGCTTTCCGACAATTCTTTATGTGACTTTCCAGCAATCATCCACACCTTAGGGATTGTGATTCTATTAAGGAATCACTTGTATACTCCCTCCAGTCTCATATATAAGCAAAGATTCCTTTTTCAGCTTCCTTGAATAATTAATGTATTTGGTTTATAATATATACCAAATACATTAGTTATTCAATGAACCAGAATATTTTTTTTTTTTTTCTTATATATAAGACCGAAGAGAGTATATTTAAAATACTTAGATGAGTTATTTTAACCTTGGAGGCTAAAACTTATTTGCCCTGTATTGGGGTTGAACAGCAATGAACTTTGATTATTAGTTGTGAACATGTCACTAATCTTGCGTGTTCTTCTATTTCGTTTAGCTTTTATGTGTATGACGAGTTTCTTGTATTGTTTCCTTAAACTTTAACGTAACGGGTATACTGTTACCCACTATAACGTTTTGGGGGTCAGCTGCTATCAGCCACTGACTACATATACCCTAAGCTGCAACTACACCCATTTATCTAAGTCTTGCAATACAATACGAACTACTTTAATAAATAAAGATAACACTAGAAAAAAGTAATAAATACTTAGGGTTTGTTTGGGAGTTTAGGAGGGGAAGGGAGGGCTTCCGAAAAAAGGGAAGAAAGGAATAAGTAAGGAAGGATAGAACCCCGACTTGAATGGAGAGTTCATTTTTCTTCCCCACTAATTTGGGGTAACTAAAACTATGTACCGGAGGGGATTTTAGAGGGTTTACAAAAACATTCAAATTATTTCCGTGTTATAATACTCTCAAAATTATAAATACACTTATCACAAGTATTCTCTTATCATTCTCTACAAAATCACTCTCTCCAATAAGGTGAAAGATTTCTCTCTCTTTCTTTCCCTTCCCCCAAAGCCCTCCTCTCCTCCAAACACCCAAACGGAGCCTTAGTATTCGTAAGTGTCAAATAACGAGATACAAATATTTAATATAAGACGGTGTATACATTATCTTCCTTTTTAAATTTTAATTTACTGTTATTAAAATGTAGGGATCATTTTTCAATAGTTTATGGACTAAGGTCTACTCTAGAAGTTGTTTTCTCATAATAACTGATAACTTAGACACTGCAAAGTTCAGTACATGCCATCTATAGAACATTTTTTTTCCTTTCCTTTATAATAAAAAAACCTTACAGAAATCATGACAGCATGATCGGCCCCATTATGGCAGAGGATAATAGGTAATGAATATTTTAGATGGAGAGAGGGATAATTATATGGAGGGGATGGACACTGAAAAAGATCTGAAAATTAGGCAATGGTTTGGGATACAGAAAATACTAATGCATTATCAAACCTTGTTTTCTAAAGATATATATTGAATAAAAGCCCCTGCCATGTGTCAACAACATAAAGCAACAAAGAACTGCAATTATTACCTTGCTCATTAACAACGGATAACGGGAACGCAGTTCAGCCATATGGGACTCACCCCCATAAATCTCTCCAGCAGCAATATATATCGGCGTATTTGATGGATATCCAAGAGCAGTAAGGAAAATTCCAACTTCTTTTGGTGTTAAGGGGCAAAACCCTTTGGACCTCTGTTCTATGGGATCAATATCTTTTACTTTCCAATAGGAAATGTTCTCTCTACACGTTTCCCATACAATAAATATCACGAACCATATATGAGAAAAGACATGGCATTCAATTTATCCTTTTGAAGATTCCACAGTTCCATACCTGATAATCCGTAGCTCTTCAGCTTCATCTAGAGATAAATCATGCGTGCACCCACTAAATGCAAGCATATCCTTCTCATAACGTAAATGCAAGGCAATATATGGACCCCGTGACCTCATTCTTTCCACCAACAACTACAAGGACCCAAAAAAAGTATTACAGATTGAGAATAAAAATTAATACAGGGATCGTGGAAAAGTATTAGATAGAAAGCAAAGAAACCAATCAGTTGAGATATTCTCATATACTTTTCCTATTTGTTCAATACGAGGAGAGAAACGGAGTGCTTCATAGCAAGCTCGGCAACGAAGCTTTTGAATGTCTGGAGGTAGATTGTTGTTCGCTAGCCGTGAATCGGATTTGGAAGCACGAATAACCTGAAGAAGTTAAAAATATTATGGTTGCATAATATGTTAGAAGATAATGGTGAAAAAAATAGAATGGTAGTAACAATAGATTTTCAACATACATACTTCGTGATCTTCCCACAATCTCGCAATTTCATTCTCATAGTAATCCATGCCAGACCAGCTTCTGAATTGCTGCTTAACCATTCCGGTTTCATTAACCAGTTCAATGGGAAGCTTCTTAATGATTTTTACATCGTTAGCTAGAGAACTAATAAAATGCTCCTCATCAAAAACATCGGAGAAATTGCTGAAAGAAAATCATAAAACCAGAATTAAAAAAAAAAAAAAAAAAAAAAAAAGAGTCTAACATAAAGAGAAACTATAACAGAAATAATAGAAAAGAAAAAGGAATTAATTTTTTTACCTAGTATCTTGCCAAAATGATCTTTTATCAAGTTCTGGAACTACAAGAGTAGCATTTATGATACGAGCTACAGCTACTATATCACATATCTGCAGCAAAGGAAACATATGTTCAGCCTCTAACAACACTTTAATATGACAAGTTTAAATGTGATGGTCCTTCTCATTCACAATTTGTCATCCAACGGCATAAAAAACAATTTTTCAAGAAAAATGTTCAACCTCAAATGACTTGGAATTAATAATAACATGCATATGTGATTAACAAAGAGAAAAGAGAAAGATCAGACCCCAGAACGCATTTGGTTGAGCCCACCATTTGTATGAACTAAAAGATATCCACGTGACTCAGCAGGAGCTGAATGAACATGTATTAATCTGAGTAAGTACCAAACTAATTCATACTTGTAACTTGTAATGAAAGTCTATGTTTAAGTTTCTTACCGGTGTAATTAGGAGTAGGCTTTGTACATGGAAGAAACCCACGATTTGATGGAGGCTTCCACAGCTTCACATAATCTGAATCCCCTCTTGAATGATTCAACTGTCAAACAGAAAAAGTCAAATAAAACACTATAGGTGCATATCTTTACATAATTTAAATATATCTGGCTGCATACTCTGCAAATGTAATACAACCAAATACTAAAGGTCCATATCTTCTTTACATAATTTAAATATAGCTAGCTGATCTCTGCAGATGTAATACAAACCAAGCCAAACAAGTTTAAGGTCCCACAATACATGAGGTCCATAAATACTAGAAATGAGCATAATCAACTGTCCCACCTACTTGATAGGGAATAGGAGAGGGGATTCACTGATGTATTAAAATACATGTTTAAAGTTAAGCTGACGTTCGAACTATAGTTATTTGGATTGACTTATTTGAGCTTACCTATTGGCATAAACACTTGTTTGACAATTTGGGAGAACTAATGGAAACAGTTTATCACATGTCCATTAACTGTTTTCAGGTTATTTGATAAGCATTCTAGGATAGCTTATGAAAGCTACTTATAGCTTATATGAAAACAGTTCGACTTAATTTTATCCTTTGTTATAGAAAAAACTTATACATAAGCACTTATATGATAAACGATTATGCTATAAGCACTTAATTAATTTGTTTATCCATACAAGACCTAATTTAATAAGCTCATTGGCGGATACAAAGATAATTTTATTAGATGTAGGGTATTATGTTTCTTTAGCATTTTCATAGTTTTTAAACAGATGATATACCCAAATAAGTTACTAGCTAGTGTTGACATTAAGGACCAAACCTTGGAAGTAGAAAGTGGTAGTTTGGATAAATGGGGTGGAGCTAGCTCTTGCGTCCATTGCAAGTTTTGAACCTGTCAAAATTTGAAAGACATATTTTTAGTAAACCAAAGGTATCCTTCGGGCGCAACTGCAGAGACTAATACCCTCGAAGTAATTAAGATTCAATTAAGGGGTTGACCTCTCCCAAATTTGAAACAAATATGACAACAAATACAACAACAAAACACAAAATTTCCAATCTTCCACTATCTAACAAAGTTTCCAATCTTCCACTATCTAACAAAGTTTCCCTAAGTAGATTCCAATATACACAAAAAAAAAAGACAACAAAAAAGCATATACTAAACTTACCAAAGTGAACAAAGACCCTTGTTTTTTTTTAATTATTTATTTAACATTGTTAGCCATTAATAGCAATTTCTTGAAGTCAACAAAGTATAAAATAAGCAATAACGATCGAAAAAACCCTAATAATATGAACAAGTTTAAAGAACCCCATATAACAAAAACAAATAAGAACCCGAAAATAATAAACTTTACTAAAATTAAAGAAGAAAAGAAAAAAAGAGACAAACCGTGGGGAACTTTTCATTGAACTTGTGATCCTTAGAAGAAGGAATGTGTAAATGACCAGTGAATAGAGCAAGAAAAGTAATTGAGATAATCGCTGCAGTTAACAACTTCCTCAACAATACCAACGAAATCAACTTCCGTTTCTGCATTCCACTCTTGATCAATCGATCAATCAGATTCTGGGTCACTGATTTCACACCCAAAAGTTAATCTTTTCTTAACACTTGATTAAGAAAACAGAAGAGAAGAAAGGAAAAAAAAAACAATAATCTGAGCGAATGAATAATCACGTTTGATGTGTGTTGCGGTGGGAAGAACAGAACAGAACAGAACAGCAAGACAACAAAATCGGCAGGCTGTGTTGTGTTGTGTTGTTTTTGGGGTTTCTCGAAGTTTTTGATGTTGTCGGGTTTAACAATTGTCTGACCTAGTACTAGTACTACTACACTACTTTGATCTGTTCCAAATTTAAATTTTGTACTATTGACTAATCACTTTTATAATAAAAGTTTATTTGTTGGATTAATTGAATAACCGGTGTATTTGATTTATTTATAATATAAACACGTACTGTATATAAGAAACTTTTAGGTTTTGTTTGGATCGATGGAACAGAACGGAATAGAACATAATGGAAATATTCAATTTAAGTACCGTTTGACCCGACTTTTTTTTCTACTTCTCTACAATTTTAAGGAGAAGGTAGGCCAAACACAATAACTATTAAGTACTTATTAAAAAAAGTACATTTTTTTAGAATGCATAAAATTGAATGGAATGAGCTTTAAAACTAAAGAAAATAAAGTAACCAAACAACTTTAACTTATTTCTAAGTCCTTAATTTTAACTTTGTTTTAAAGTAACTTTTAAACAGTAAAAAAGTCAGGCCAAACGATACCTTAAGATTAAAAAAAACATGATGGAGAGCAAAGGAAAGCCTTGTAATTTTTTATCCCTTTAACAATTTTAATATAGAAAGAGTTATATGTTGTGAACAATTTTAATGTAGTATTTAATAAAACTAGATCATGTAGGTGTTAGTATGAGATTGTTTTCGTAATCCACCGATCCAATGTTGAGAAAGGGAAAAAAACATTTAAATCACATTCTATATCGGCAAATATCAATGTTGGGAAAGGAAAAAACATTTATTTGTCTCGATTCATATAATTGATAATACTCGAAGGTTCAAGAACAAAAAAAAAATCGAATTTAATAAAATTGGTTGAAATGATACAATCAACGAGATTGCAAGACAACAAACATAAAAATGAACAATAAGAAATATGCACAGCGTAACACTTGAGCAAAAGTAGAAGAATCGGTACAGTGATGAAGTAATAAAATAGGGATAAAAGAGTAATAATGGAATTAAGTGGTTCCATTCCATTGCACATCTCCTAAATTGGGGGAATGAAAAATAGAGAAAGATGGTGGTATGGGATGAAATGCATTCCATCATCTTTCAAACCATCTCATCCAATTTTTAGAAATCCAAACAATGGAACATAACCTCATACCACTCCATCCCATTACATTCCATCAATCCAAACATAGCTTTAGAGACCTCCTTTTTTTAATCTAGCAATATCTATTTTAGAGATGTGATTTAGAGTCAACTTTGATACTCCTTCCGTATCAAAATATAAGCAAAAATGGATCAACATAAGTTGATGTATTTAGTACAAGTTTTGAACTAAATACATTAACTTTTGTTGATTAATTTTTACTTATATTTTGGGACGTATGAAATATGTAATTACTAATCCAAATTGTTTTCCTTTTCTTTTAGTTAAGTTAAGTAAGTGATTTCTATACATATTTAGAGTCTATTTGTTATTATTTTTTTAGTCAAAAGAAGATTATATTAAATAAAAAGAAAGAGATACAAAGATTGGGGGGACAATATACTTGACCCAGGATACAACGCTATAAATCAAACCTAGTGATCAACCCTAATCTATCTTAACAAAAAATTCACAAATCACGGGCGCAACCCAGCGAACCCGCGTACAGGCGCGAAACTAGGCTACCAAAAATATGAAAAGTGAACATCTGCAAGAACAGTTAAGGTTTAGTTTCGGCGAATGGATCGACCGCCAATACGGTAACAAAATCCAAATGCCAACAACCCCCTGAACAAAGCAGCAAGCATCAAGCTCTTTCAAGCATAAAGTACCAATGTGTAGGCAGACATGACAAATTGAAACCTACAGATCTCAACAAATCTGGAAACATCAGAGTCGAAGAAGTCAGGCCACCAAACACATTTCAAACAAACGCGTAAGAACTCAGATCGAGGGATGAGTCCAATACGTTAGTTTCCAGACCCGTTCGGATTTACAGAACCAAACCTTTTCGGGTTTTGAGTTACAAGCACGCATCCACTGCAAAATGAGTACAAATCTAAAACACCCAATCTCGTATCAAACAACAAAATAAACACAGAAACAAACCGTCGTCAGAGAACCACAAAACAACCACAAACAAACATCAAACAAAAGCACATATTCAAACGATCGGAGACGCCGGCAGCCAAAGACACCAAACACAACCGGCGAGAAAAATGCACGACCGGCGACAAAGCGGCAACGAAGCATCCACGAAACCAGAAGACACAAACCAAAAAAAGCTACCATGAACATGAACCACCGCCATCGTGAGACCAAATCCGGTGCATAGACCCACAAGATACGGCGGATCTTCGAGCAACCAAACCTAACAAACCACCAAGCATGGCAGCGGCGAGAACACGACAGGGTGAGAGGAAGCTCCGAACCAAAACAGAGACAAACGAAAACAACAACGTCAACATAATGGAGATGGTGATGTGGAGGCTAGAGATCTCATCACACCACCACTGTAAGTAACTACATCGTGCTGTAAAGGTTTGGATTTGGAGGAGTAAGAAGTGGGTGGCAGTTTGTGTTACTAGTTTGTGGTGGCGGTTTGATGTTTCGCAGGAGAGAGAAGATAATGAGAATTCAGATCAAGTATAATAACCAAAGAGTCTATTTGTTATATTCCTTTCGGTCTTAAATATAATATAAATAAAGTCAAATTAAGTTGATGTATCTCATTCAAGGTTTAAACCAAATACATCAAAAAATATTGACTTTCTTTTGCTTATATTTGAGGGAGTAACTTTTTAAGGAAAAAAAATATTTATCCTAAGAAATTATCACTTTTAAGAGAATTGTAAATATTTGTTACAATTTAAAAAAAATACAATTTAAAAGAAAAATTGGAAAACAATTTTAAATGAAAAACTATTAAGAATAGATTAGAGGAGAAAAAAATAATTGTCAAAAGATTGAGGTAATTTTGTAATAAAAATCACATATAGTTTCATACTAACTTATTTTAAATGATTTTTATTACTATAAACAAACACAAAATAGTTTCTACTTTTTTTAATATAAAAACTCTAAAAAATAATCTCTAAATTATTGATTGCTTAAATCACTTTTTTTAATATGTGACAAACATGCTCTTAGTTTTTCTTTCATAATTTTTTTTGGTGATTTCATCGTCTTAGCGGCTGTTGTTTGTTTTATTTTCTCGTTTTTGTGTGGTGGTTTTTTATTTTCTCTCTTGGGGTGATGTTCATTTGATTCAACTTGAAATATTTGTTTGTATCAATCAAATCAATGACTTTAATGTTGTCAATGTTACAGACATGAATGCATGTGTATTATGAGCGGCTGAGTACAATATCATATTTTTAGGCTTATACATCTTATTGTTTTATGCTATATATTAACTTGGACGTTATGAGTTTGTTCGTATATTTTTTTTCTTTTTGGTTTTATCGACTTTTAATTTGTGTTGTATTAATGTGCTTTATTCATTTAAATGAAAAAATATTTAAACATAAATAAGTTTAGAATTCATAATATTGTTTATTTTGAGTAAAAAAAGAAAAAGAAACCTATAGTGATTTTCTAACTCTAATTAATTTTCTTGTAAAAAGAAACTCCTAATAATTATTGTCAAAAAATATCCTAATTAATATTAAAGTAATACATTTTAAGATATTTTTATGTAATTTTTAAGATATATTAATTATATTCTTTAAAATATATATTAATTATTAAAAAAATTATGTGCACTTATTATGATTTTTTTTTGGGGTAAACATAGAGCATAATGACATTAAATAGAGTAGAAGACCTCACAACTAGGTTGACAACCCTTTCATAATGTGTTGAGTGTCAGAATCTCTTTCCAAGGCTAGTTGTAGTTCTTGTGATTCTTGGGTTCAGACCAAGCCAGCATAAACATTCTAGACAGAGCATCAGCTGGAATATTATACGTGCCTAGCTTATATTCTATCTGAAAATCAAAGCCAATAAATTTGTGAAGCCATGCTTGCTGTTCTGGAGTTTGAAGTGACTGATCAAGCAAACTCTTCAAACTTTTCTGATACTTAATGACAAATTTGTGCCCCAACAAGTAGTGTCTAAATTTTGCCAAAGCTTCAGTGATTGCTAACAATTCTCTGATGTAGGCAGACTGTTTCTGTCTCCTGGGTGATAATTTCTTTGAAAAGTATGCAATTGGATGACCTTGTTGTCCCAAGACTGCCCCTACACCTGTTCCAGAAGTATCAGTTTCCAGTGTGAAAGGTTTGGAGAAATCAGGTAAGCTCAATATAGGTGCATATGTGATAGCCTGTTTGAGGTTATGGAATGCATTTTCAGCTTCCTGGTTCCATACAAAAGCTTCTTTCTTCAACAAATTAGTGAGTGGTCCAGCTATTTGAGCATAAGACTTGATGAAGCGCCTATAATACCCTGTTAAACTAAGAAATCCTCGTAACTGTTTCACATTGGTAGGTGTAGGCCATGCTAACACATCCTTAATTTTTCCAGCATGCATATACACCCCACTGCCTGAGACTATATGTCCTAAGTAGTCCACCTCTCTTTGACCAAAAGAACATTTGGACAGTTTAGCAAATAGTTAATGTTGTTCCAGCACTTGTAAAACCCATTCTAAGTGTTTTAAATGATCATGCCATGTATGGCTATATATAAGAATATAATCGAAAAACACTATTACAAATTTTCTCAATGCAGCTTGAAAAATATTATTCATGAGTGCTTGAAAAGTAACAGTTGCATTTGTGAGGCCAAAGGGCGTGACTAACCATTCATAATGCCCGTGATGAGTTCGAAAGGCTGTTTTGTATCGATCTTCTGGTTTGATTAATATCTGGTGATACCCTGACCGTAGGTCTATCTTTGAAAAATATTGTGCCCCATGAAGCTCATCAAGCAATTCATCCACTGTTGGCATAGGGAAGTTGTCCTTAATAGTGACGTTGTTTAGGGCCCTGTAATCTGTACAGAAACGTCAGCTGCCATCTTTCTTTTTCACCAAAATTACTGGAGATGAAAAAGGACTGTTGCTCGGTGTAATGATGCCCTGTTCCAGCATTTCATGAACCATCTTCTCAATCTGTTCTTTCTGGCTTTGTGGATATCGATAAGGTTTGACCTTACCTGGTGAGGTACCTTTTTGTAAAGGAATCTCATGGTCCTGGCTTCTTGGTGGAGGAAGAGTGGAAGGATTGTGAAACACCTTCTTGTAAGTGTGCAGCAGAATTGCCAATTCTGGGTCCATGTCTGATGGTAATTACAAAAGAATGTCTTGAGGAATCTCTGGAGTAACCATTTGAATGGTGAAACATTCAGCAATGGCCTTTGTGTGTTGCATTCTTCGCAATTGATGGAGGTGTGATTGTTGTGGACGGGCTTGTTTTCCCCTCGTAGAGTAATCAACTTACCATCCTGGTAGAATTTGATAGATAGCGCTGCATAATCTGCAATATGAGGACCTAGTGTTGCTAACCAAGACGATCCCAAAATCAAATCTGCTCCGGCAACTGGTAACAAATAAGCTGGTAACACCAACTCATGGCCTTGTACCTGAAGTTGTAACTTCTTAACCATTCCTTCCACTGTCAAGCTCTGACTGTTCCCCACCAGCACTTGAAAACTAGGAGTAGGTTCAATTGGTGCCTTCAAAAATTGTGCGATGCGTGGTTGTAAATAGGTATCAGAACTACCACCATCCACTAGCACTTGTACCTCAATATTACCAATGGTTCCTGTAAATCTGATAATGCATGTACCGGTGTTTCCTTTCATCGCATTCAACGATAGATGGTGTTGAGTGTTGTCCTATGTTGCACCTTGCTCCTCCGTTTCTAGTGGATCTGGTTCTAGTGTTTCCTCCTCTTCTTTTATTAATTGAAGCCTCATCAGGCAATGGTTAGGACAACGGTGGGTATGGGAGAATTTTTCGTCGCAAAAATAGCATAATCCTTTGTCTCGCCGGATCTGCATCTCTGCCGGTGAAATATTCTTGATAGACATGGGTTTCTGGTTCGGGGTGGGAAGAAGTGGTGGTAATTGGGTTTTCTGTTGGGTTTGGGTCGGGTTGGATCTGTGTGTATTTGGGTAATTTTTTGACTGGTAGTTATTTTGTGAGATTGGGCTTTTGAATGGGCTTGTGTTGGATGTGGACTTATTGTGGTTTGTGTATTTCTCCTCAAACAGTTTTGCCAGAGCAAAGGCCTTGGGTAAATTTGCAAGGGACAGCGCAAGCACATCCCTACGAATGTCTACTTGCAATCCACTCAGAAAACAATCCAGAAACGCTTCAGTACTAACACCATAAACGCGATTTGGTAACGTGTTGAACTCGCGATAGTATTCTCCCACCGTACTGGTTTGAGTGGCTTAAACAGAGCTGCTCTAGGACACTCATACACAGATGGACCGAAATCAAGTTCCAGCGCCCTCATGAATTCTTGCCATGAACGAAACGGTTGAGAACGCTGACACATTTGGTACCCTGGAACCACATCTTGATCCAATTGAACAGAAGAAATCACGAGTCGATCCGCATCTGGTGTGTTATGATAATCAAAGAATTGTTCCACTTTGAAAATCCAGTTTAACACATCTTTTCCATCAAACCTTGGAAAATCAAGTTTCACTGATCGTACATGAAAGGATTTGTTTGAGTTCAATGCACCATGGGAAGACTCAGCTGAGGGAGGTTTTGAATGTAACGGTGTATCCAGAGCTTTGTGTATGAGATTAAACCGTTCGGCGGTCGCAGCGTCTGCACGTCGGAACTGGAGCTGCATCTCCGATTGGACCTGTTCAATTGCATCTGCGTTGCGTTGGATGTTGATTTGAAGCTCTGCGATGCGATTTTTGTTGTCTGCAATGGCAGAATGAAAGCACCAAATGTAACGTGTAAGAAAATTGTAATGGAATGTTTGATATATTGATATGAAAGAAAGATCACTAACGGATCAAAGTACACTGAAGAAAGAAGAAAGGTACAGAGAGAATCAGAAAATATCAGAGAGAGAGAATGAATGGGTTTATCACCAATTGCCTGCCTCCCACTCAGCTCGCATGTTTGTTATATAACCCTCTAGCCTACTGTTGGCTACATGCATTCTACTCCCTTTTCTCACTCCCTCCAGGTTAGTTGGGATTCTATTTGCTGAGTCATTCTTTCTGCCAGCTTTTCCCAATTTACCCTTCATAACAACATAGTAATAGGTCTTTTTGAAGAATCACACTTCAACTTAGGCTTATCAGGCTTCACCATATCTTCTTTGTTCTTCGGGTATAGTTTGTTGCAAAGGGAATCTGAGTGCCTTATAGTAAAGCAATTAGTGCAAAATTCAGGTAAGCGTTCGTAAACAACTTCAACATAAGGGGTAAAGTAACAGGTTTGTCCTTTCCATCAATTCTATTAGTCAAAGTTAATATTTTGTTAGTTGAAGCCAATATTAGTCAAAGTTTTCATCTTCCTCACCAAATCTTCTTTCTCATCATAACAAATCAAAACCAAACAATAAACTTAAACAAAAAACAAATGAAATTCTGAAATTTAATTAAAATAAATATGAACCCTAATTCCGAATCTTTTTTTTATTTTATAAAAAAAAACCCAAATTTGTTGAGAGAAACAACCCAACTTAAGCTACAAGTTCATCATCACCATCATCATCGTCATTTAAATTTATATTATAGTGAACTAAAGTTCTTGTAACCTATCATGCACTGATCCACCTTCAAAGAATTCACATTTAAAGAAAAATCTAAACATAATTATAATTAAAATTGATTAGGTGTGTGATTTTTTTGTTAGGGGACAAGTATGATTTTTTTTATTATTATTAAAGGACCAATATGAACATTGAATGTAAGATAAGGGACTAAAAAGGTGTTTAAGCCAAACAATTGACATCTCATAAAAGATCTCTATTTTTATAAATGGCAAGCAAGAAGGATACTTCTCATGTAAGATAGGAGTGAGGCAAGAGGAGCCTCTTCCCCTTTGTCTGTTTGCCTTGTATAAGAAGTAATTAGTGGAGGTTAAGCTAATATGGTGCAAACTAAGAGATCTGGCCGGTGTCCACACACATCCTATATTCATATGATATAATGATTTTCTGCTAAAGAAATTCCTCTACAGAAGCTCTCTCACATCTCTTCCATAGATATGTTGAGATTTCAGGACAAGTGGTGAATCCTCATAAGTCAGTAATATTATCAGGCTATCCCTCAATAAATGTTAGTTCAAGTTGCACACATGCTAGGTTTCAACATTGTCACACTCCCATTTTTGTACTTATAGTGTTGGTGTAAGCCCTAGAGGCCAATAGTTTATGTTAAACTTTTCATATGTATCATGACTTTTATTATTAAATAAAATATGGCGTTCTTTATTACACTTGTTACGAGATAAATAAAGTCCCTAGAATAGTTGGTTCATGTGATGGAATATTAAGTGTGACTTAATCATGAGATTACATCAACAGAAAGAACACTATTCTTAAAGGTATCCGTAGTCAAGCTTTAATATGAATTGGGATAATAATAAAGCATGGAGACTATTATGTATGTAGACTGATGACCATATCTCATGGGCCATGAATATGAGATATTAAGTCTATACATAGGTATAAGTATTAGGAGTAATATTTATACTGGATTGACCCATCGTGAGAATACTACATAGTATGTTATGAAATCGTCATAAGTTATTCTCACAATGATAATAGTGTATATCACTCTTAGACCTGAAACCACTGTGATCCCTAGATGTGGACTCAAGTGTTTTATTGCCATTCAAACGTTATCTGTAACAAGATAACTATAACGTTGGTTAATGGGCACTCGACGAATCATGCTGAGGGACATGAGTGTCCTAGATGGGATTTGTCCCTCCTTCATAACAGGAGATATATCTTTAGGCCTCTTGATGAAATATGACTGGAAAAATGCATGGCCATGCCGAATTAAGTCAATATGAGATATTGGACTTATTCGTTATTCAGTATATTTCGGGATCAAGAAATATAAATATTGAGCTAAACAAGGGTGACGCAAACTATGCCTTGTGTTCAATAAAGATATCAGGACAAAGGAGTAATCGTACACATAGATATTATCATGGAAAGGTTTCGTCAGATCACTTGACATTCTTGTCACTTGGGTAGCAGTGATGTGTTGCTAGATACCGCTCACTGTTTATAATATTAAATATAGGATTTAATATTATCGCCAATGTTGCAAGAATCTATAGGGTCACACACAATAGAATGGTAAAAAGGAGAAATATAAGTAATACTTATATGATGGGGTACGTTTAGCAATTGACGCTAATTAGTTAGCGGAAGCTGATGGGTTAATGGGCTTATGGAAGCTCAACAATCATGGCTGATTTCGTGCAGCAAGGAGCTCTATAAATAGAGCTCTAGTGCTGAAATCAGCAGAGTAATTTTTCGTGTAACCCTAAAGGCAAAACCGAAACCCCACTTCTCCCTAACCTCTGATCGCTTGGCTAGCACCGGGAACCAGAGGAAACCGTTCGTGTGGACGAGTAGAGGCTTCGCTTGCTTGCTTAGCTGTGATCAACGAAATTGTTTCTGCACTACAAGAGGTAACAATTCTATCACTGATTCATGTCATATTCGTAATGATCCAAGGAAAGAAAATCGAAAATTTTAAACTTCCGCTGCCTTTTACATGTCGATTTTCCTTCATATAGGTGTTCCAATTTTCAAGGGCAAGCTGAAAGCTATCTATCCTTAACCTATAACAAACAAGATGATGCATAAATTGACCAGTGCACTAAATCACACAAGTAATAAAGTAGTTAGTAAAAATCGTCTCTATAATGATTGTTGTTTCTACTCGGAAACTAACTTTACTTAATTAAAAACATTAAATTAGGGGGGGGGGTTCAAAACATTGGTTGAAATTGATATTACAAAGATGTGATCGAGAATGATGAAGGGGGTTAGGAATTCTAGAATCCCCTTCATGTTCTAGTTGGGTCAATCTAGTCCCTAGTCCAATATCAATTTAAGTTCTATGTTAATGTTTAATAAAGTAGACCCATTTCAGTTACGATTCAAGGTCCCATTTATCTAATATAGAGTCCAAATGTCATAGGTGAAACTCGTATTATCAAACGCATTAAAGACAATTAAACCAAGTCATGATAATTAAATTTCCCATGTCTAGGTCAATTACTATAACAAATAATATATCTAGATGAGGTTACCCTTTCAAAAAATAATAATATATAGATTAGGTTACAAAACGCAGTGATAATAGCGAGCTACAGTCTAGAATCGATTCAAAGTTTATTAAAAATTGTAAAACATCACGAACAAGATATATTAAAGGCTTAAATATGTAAAAGGTCCATGTAAGTTTGCGCATCATTTGTTTTCGTCCCTGTATCTTTTTTTGTTGTGAAACAGCCCTTGTATCTTGTTAACTTTTTGGAATTGGTCCCTAACGTCAGATTCCGTAAAAAAAACAGTGTTGGCTAACGGAGGCATACATGTCACTTGCTGAGATGGCAAAACACGCTTATGTGGCATTAAAGATGAATAGTGGTGTTATAAGAGGGACTAAAACCAAAAACGAATATTTACATAGGGATGATATTAAAAAATTTAATCACCAAATTTTGAAATTTAAAAACCAATCTTTCCACCTTCTTCCTCTCTCTGTTCTTTCTTTCTTCTTCATACCATCCTTGCCCAGTCTCTCATAGATTGCGCCCTAAGAGGAAAAACCCACTTCCTTCAAACAATGTCTTCTCATTCCATTTCTCAATCATCATCAAATGAGTTGCCTATATGTGGTTGCAATAAAATAATGAGGATGTTCATCTCCAATTCACATGACAACCCTAAAAGGAGATATTGGAAATGCCCAACCTTTATGGTGAGTTTGTTGTTATAATATTTTGTTTTTTTTGTTTATTTTTGCACAATTATATATTTAATGTAATTAAAAGATGCATATGTTTTATTTTGTTTTAGGGTGCTAGTAGTTGTAAGTTGTTCATATGGGATGATGAAATTGAAGGACATCCTCCATATGACCGTCCAGTAGCAGCAATTGAAGCATCACAATCATATGTCAATAAGTTTCCATGTGATTGCAATGTGAAGAGCTTCTGAAAGATTTGAATATTGTAATGAAAGATTTGGGAATCAACAAAAATGAGAAGTTGAAGAAGAAGTTGCAGCACTCAAGGAAGAAGACCAACTTGTTTATGGTTATGTTGATCATATCTTGGGTATTTTTTGTTGCGTATGTAACGAATTTAAGCTTTAATGGTGAAGTTGTAACAAGTATGTTCTAGTTGTTTATTTTGGTTTGTAATGGTTTAGTTGAGATATGGTTGTAATGGTTTAGTTCAACTCCTCTGGTTTTTTATTGTAATTGAAACATGAGTTGTAATGCTTTAGTTGAATTAATGCAAGGATGTTTGTTACAATTGATATAAGTTTATGTGATGAAGTTTTCTTCAAACATGATTAAATAGTAACATGTATATAAATTGCAAATTTGTGATTAATTCTGGTATTATCCAAACCCAGTGATCTTTCCTCAAACTTCTGGTATTAACTTCTGGTATCATCTCTACCATCATCAACACCTCCAGAAACTTCAACTCCACCATCATCATATCCTCCAGAAATATCAACTCCTCCAGAAACATTACTAGGACCTCCTTCAACATTACTAGGTCCTCCTCCAACATTGGCACTTATGATCCCTATAACTGAATGCTCAACATATATGTGAGCCTCACATTTGTTATTAACTACATACTCAGCAATATTATCAGTGTCATTATCATCTATAATCCTTATGTACTTTTCCTCCTCACTAATATACCACCATAATCTATACTTAAGTGATCATGGTATCAAGTCTCTCAAAATACCAGTAGCTTCAAAGTAGCTCCACCTATCCTTATCAATCCCATTAAACTGATTCTCTTTCCCCCTTTTGTAATACAAAATAAAATCCCTTACAAATTCACCTCCACGATGAAAAACAACAGATACAGACATCCCTGTAAAATTTTGTTTAGATTAAGGTAGTTAATAACCCTACAAATTTGTCCCTAACAACAACACAACACAGACAACAACAACAACATCAAAACTACAACGAAAAACAACACAAACCAACAACCTAGAAAAGGCAAACACTAAACCAAGAAAAAACCCAAAACAGAGGATGAAAAAATTTGTTTACCTTCAAAACACAAAAACACCGCCTTTTAAAATGCTTCTTCTACCGTCATATACCTTCGATCACCGTCGTATACTAAAATGGTAACGTTTCGCCGTCGTTTTTGCCTTTGATCACCGCCGGAACCGCTTCTTCTCCCCGCCGGAATAGAGTTTCTAAAGTTGATGAAACCCAGGGACGAATATGAAAAGGCAAGGAATTTTTGCAATAAAACGGGGGGAAAACTAGCTTCAATGTTGTGTCACCATGGTCTACTGCCATCTCAGCAATTGATGCCATATCAGCAAGTGACACGTATGCCTCAGTTAACCAGCACTGCTTTTTTTTTTTTTTGACGGAATCTGACGGAATCCCTACTGGAAGAATATCGTCCATCGTAAAACCAACCCTGCCTTGAAACCCCTCGCCGCTGCGTGTCCATTGAACCCCTGTCCATTCTACTTCCTCCCTGCCGCTTGAATCCCGTAAACCTGTGTTGTCCTTGAGAAACCGGTCTGATCGCTTTCCGACGTCTAGACCTAACCTTAGTCCAATCCCCCTTTTCTCCACCCATTTGTGCCACCCTGGCTGGAGACCCTTCCCCCGTGATACCTCACCTCCGATGAAAAAGACCGGCGCAGTGGTCGTAGGTTGACCCTACGGCCGCCGCCTCTCGCTCATGTAATCTATTTTTTTTGTTGTTTTTATATGTATTCCTTGTAGTGAATTTACCTTATTTTTCTTTTAAAAAAAGTAATTAACAAAAAAAATCCGGATTGGCACAAATTAAAAAAGTAAATAACGCTAAAATAATTAATATCTACAATAGTATATTCACAAAAATAAATAAATTGTAACACTAATTTTAGACAATCTAAATTCTTAAGCATGATAATGATAATAAAATATTAAAGTAATGGTCGTGGTCAATTTCTGCTTGCTAAGGTCATCGTTTCTCGTTTCTCAGTAGAAAAAAAAGGTCATCGTTTCTCTAATGCTATACACATAGAACGAACCATATTTTCTTTAAGTTCCTTCAATTCTCTTTCTTTTATCACCAAACAACTTGAACCAAAATCCACGTGATCTTTTATTTCCATGCATAACACCACCTTCACATTCTCTTCTTCTTGAAAACGACTTGCTCTTTATGATTTCATGTTGACCACTAAGTAAAAAGATAGATAAAGAGCTGCTTCTTTTTCCCTCGCTATTAAAACAAAAACAATGCAAAGGAGAAGCACAAGAAGAAACGGAAGATGAGGAGTAACAAGATGAAGACATTGAAGAAACATAAGAACAATGAGAACTTGGATTAGAACCATCATTAATAGCAACAAAGGTTCTTGTTCTTCTATGTGAACCAAAAGAAGAAAGTTGAATAAGCTTTTCCCTCAAGCAAAGAGAACAAACACCAGGTGATTGGTTGTGTTTTGGGTGGTTTTTGCAACGACCCTTTGGCTTGATTTGACCAATTGTGTCATTTTCTTTTGTGAAATTTCTTTGTAATCGTAGGTTTCTCATTTTGGTGGCTTATTGATTTTCATTTGGAATAATGCGCAAATTTGATTGTATATATATAGAGAGAAGAAAGTATTGAGATATTAATGAGGTTAAGGTGTGGCCATGACGTGGTTGGTGTGTGTGTTTTCACTTTCCTTGATCCTTCATGGTAGCTTCCTTAGTCATTTTAATTTTTTGACCATTTCTTTATATATATAATAATTAAATTAATTAAGTTGATACTAAGGGGTAGTAAATAGACGTGTTTGAAGGAGGCAAAATGGGTCCACAAGCTGAGTCGGTGCCTCTCATGTTTGTGATGATCGCAATCTCAAACAATCCTTGAGTAACTAAAAACTATTAGTAATTTTTTTTCGAAAATACTCACTCCAACCTTATAATTATAAGCAAAAACTTTAGTTTTTAGATTCATTCAATAATTAATGTACAGATCAAAATACATTAATTATTGAATGAATTTAAAAAGTAAAATTTTGCATATAATCAAGATTGGAGGGAGTAATTAATTCATGATATATTTCACACTTAACAATCAATAATTTTAATCTTTAATATTTTTGATTATCTAACACTAAATTATAAAAAGTTAATTTCTTCAAAATATTCACGAATACAAATTCTACAAAATCATATATTCAATCATTTCTCATTGCACCTCAAAATAAAAATATGGTCAAAGTATGTTATACGAATAATATTTATAGTCAAATAAGATCAATTATTTTGAAATAGATAGCATTACTTAAGTTTTGAGTATAAGAAATGATATAAATTTATCTTCAATGGATTACAATAGGAAATATTATTTGTAATTTTCATTTTTGAAAGGAGGAAATATTATTTGTAATTGGTTAGTATAAATAGGTATTTTTATTATAATTGAAAGCAAATATATTACTACAACATTATGCTAAAAGTTTTTAATTCAATTTTTTTATTATTGTAGTCAATAAAATAAAGTACTACGTACTCTCACTCGAACAAAAGTTTCCACTATTCTAATGAATTTGTGGAAAAAGACCACAGCTTTCTGCGGGGCGGCATGGTAAATAAAAGCACGCTGCAAAAGCTTCATTGTACCAGATTGCGAAAATGTTTAATATTCCATTTCTTTGCAATGTTTCATAATTGACCAATTCAAAATAAAGATTAAACTTAAAAGACCACATATGTAATTTTTCCTAATTAATAATATTTGCATCACAACTATGTAAATATCTTCAATTTTGTATTCTTAGTGATAAAAGTTATCAATATTAATAGTGAGATTACATTCATAATTAATAAGATTAATCTAGTGAAATTGTTGTTGTTTTTTTTTTTTTCTCATATTCATCGGAAGTAAATGTGACCATTGTTATTGACAGACGGAGTACCGTTTTGTCCACGCAAGGAATTCTATTGAGGAAAGCTAGTCAATTGAGTTTTCTTATTTCTTTGTAATTATTATTATTTTATTTTTATATAAAAAGTGATCACTAGAATGACCATAGTTATACGTAAAAGGAAAGGGCAATATGGATGGTTAGTAAAGCAAAATATGCAAATAAGAATGATGATTAAAATAAAACCGACGGATGCAGATGTAGCCATAGTATAAGTTACATTTTGGACTTTTTAATTTTTTCCAAAGGACACAAAAGAAGTAGGAAAGAAATATAGTGCATGCTTGGTATGGATGATATGCAAATTTATGGCAGAAAAAAAATAAACGAATAAAAAATAAATAAAGTAAAATTAAGATTAGAAAAATAAGAGTGAGGGCTTCAAAAGAATTACATAGAAGAGGGAAACTACTGCGATAAAAGCCTAAGCTGTTGTTAGGATGTTTTGTATTTAAATAAAAAAGAAAAAGAATGTTGAAAAAAAAAAAAGAAAAAAGAGAAGGAGCTGAAAAAGAACAAGAACAACAGAAATAGATAAAATAAGACATCCATCTTTGGTCCCTTAAATTTGTGTTAGAACTTAGATGTCAATTCTTTTTGTATGGAAAGATGTTCAATTCTTAGTTCGTATAAAATTTAATTTACACTACTATTTAGGAGACACAATCTATAAATATATTTCAAGGACTTAAATAAACAAAATTTGTATTTACAACTCTCTTTTAACATGTCTACTTACAACGAAATCTTTACATCGATTACGAGAGTTGAACTCACGAACCACCAAACATGTGTTGGCTGTTCTATTATTTTTGCAGCATTAGCTGGCTGGTTGAGTATGAACTCCTAAGTGTATAATGTGAAAAGAAATTTAAGGAAAAGTTCCAAAAGCATTGGTGGAGACAACTGTGTGTACTATAGTTTAGAAATCTGCTGAGACAATGGCATTAAAAACCACTGATTTTCCGTATAGAGGGCCATGCTAAAACCCCATTCCTCACTTCTTTGCGTTGTCTTTACTACTGCCACAAAGTCAGTCATAGCTTATATTAATGTATTGTTAAGATTAGTTGTCACAAATTGTTGATGTTTCTCCCATCTTTCTTCTGTTCTTCCTTTTTCTTGTATACTTGTTTATTATATGGAAAAAAGGAGCAACTGGCAAAGACGTGGTTAAGTTAGGTTGGATGACTAACTAAAAGTAGGTGATCTATTTCTATATTTTTTAGTAGATGGAGAGATATAAATCCATACTTTCCATGTAGTTGAGAAATAAATAAAAATTATTTAGACGCGCATACATAACAATACATATCATTTAATTATTTCAAAATATAAAATTATTAAATTGTTTTTTATTTCACATGTGATCGGCGATAGATCTACGGAGAGAGATTCGAGGGAGATGGTGAATGGTGAGAGAGTGAACGTGTTTCTTTTTTGTTTGAGACTTTGAGTTATATTTTTTTTTTGTACAAAAGTTATATATTTTTTTAATCAAAAGTAATATAAGCTCAAAAAAATAATAGTAATAATAAGTATTTGTGGTTTTTCAGTAGTATTTTTAATTTAGATTTGCTAGCAACATAATTTGTAGTAAAATAATGGTAGTAAAATCTATATTTTCTTGTAGTGACAATTTTTAAGTTGTGTTGGTATGCCCAAATATTTTTTTTGAAGGATGCCCAAATAATTTATAATTAGGTTAATTATAACTACACAAGTATTCCTTCTATGTCAACATGTTGATCGATTGTTAACATTTTTTGTGGAAATTTAATCAAGCATATAACTTTATCTACTTTTTCCTGCTAAGATTGAACAAAGATTTTTTTAATATGTAGAATGTTACACATGCTTAATAAATTCCATTTAATAGTTTAGTTATTTGTTTTATTTGATGAATTTATCTTTTTTATTTCACCAAATGAAAAATTATGTAATTCTTTTTGGTCAGGGTGCGTCACAGCAAGTCCAGGCTATATATCAGATCATTTCGCTTATTTTATGTCTCTCGCAGGTTTTTCTAAGAACCTTCAGAAAAATATTTATGTTTTTTGGCACAGTTGTGTGTGGATTATCTGAAAAGATAGAAACAAGAGAAATTTTCAGTACAAAGAGGAAAACATGTAAATATTATGTGATAAAATTAAGCTTCAATTATTTTGGTAGTTAAAACCGGCATATCCAACTTTTGATTTCGAGTATCACAATTGATGACATAATCCTCTTCAGTGTCTTGCTTCTGTTTCTTAGGGGAAGTTTATTGTTTCTGTTTTTGTTTGGTTTTATGTTTGTTTGCAAGAAATTTTTCATTGTTTGACCTTTAGAGCCCGTTTGGTGTACATAATATGAAACTGGATAAGGATAGAAAAAGATATGAACATGATAATCATTTATCCTATCACATGTTTGTTGCACACATGATAACAAACATAATATCATACATATCACAATTAAATGACATAATTAACTTTGTAATTAATTATAATTAAATATAATTAAGCCATTATTAATTAGATACAAAATTATTATTGTCAATCGTCTTCTTCCTTTTTTTAGGGGTGTCATAATCTTCATTCTTAAAGTTCAATTAAAAAAAATCATGGCTTCTTCAATTAAAAAAAATGTTTAATGCCTTTTTCCTTCTTCAATTACAAAGTTCTATCAAAACCCCTTTGTGTAACTTCAACCTGTAAAAAAAATCATACACCAACAACAACCTATAAAAAATTTACAATTACAATCCAAACTCTTAACCAAACTAATTATTGTCTTTGTTGAAAATAATACAAAATTTCAAAACTCTCTGTTTCATCTCTTTTTAATATATATTTGAATCCAAGCTCCAAATACTCTCCAATGTTGAAAAATCACTTGTTTGTGCCTTTCTCTCTCTGTTTCAAACTCTAAGGTATATATGATAATCTCTCAAGAATTCTGTTTTCAAGTCTATTTATACTAATATCTCAAGACTATAAGGATTCTATGAGGGCTAGTTTTTATCTCTAAGAGGTGACCAAGGCCATTTTCCAGCTTAAAAGCAACGTTTCCCCAGTCCTGATGAGCTTACTACCTTATTTTATCAACATTATTGGAACATTATTATCTAGGATATTATTAACATTAAGCTCAACATTCTGAATAATAGGGAGTGGAGGAGATTAATCATACCATTATTAGTCTCATTCCAAAGATTAATAAGCATGTGAAGGCTTCTGACTTGAGACCTATAAGCCTTTGCAATGTCTTGATAAAAATAATTCCTAAAATCATAGCTTATTAATGAAGATTGTGTTGCCTTCCATTATGAGTGATCATCAAAGTGTTTTTCTTAGTGGAAGACTCGTCACAAATAACACTCTATTAGCCTATGAGGCCTTTCATTACATAAATAAAGTTTATAAAAGTAAGAAAGGTAATGTTGGTATTAAGTTGGACTTGGCAAAGGCTTATGATAAGATTGAGTGGGTTTTTTTTAGTCTACTCTTACTTCTACGAGGTTTCCTATCTCTTTGATTAATCTTATCATGAAGTGTGTGACTAGTGTTTCTTTTTCTATTAAATCCATTTTGGATCAGCACAGTCGTGCTCCTTTTTACACTGGTCGAGCTCACTTGAATTGTGGTTGTCTTCCCTAATGTCGAGCCAAAACGTAAGACCGTGCGCCCCTGAAGCACGGTCGTGCACCCTCCTAGCAGCAGAATTTCAAAGGTTTTTCTGAGGCAAGCTCGACCGTGCACATTTGTTAGAGAACAATAACCGCTAAAAACGCTTAGAATTCATTGGTTTATGGCTTGTGATTCGAGTTTAATGACTTGTCTATTGCTTTAGGCTAGAAATAGGCCTCAAATCAGACTTGGAAATCATCTGGGAATTTTTTTGAACTTACTTTAAGTTGAAAGCAAAGTTTTACATTGTTCTAAGCTTATTGTTCTTATTTTTCTGCACTTTATATTCTTGTTCTTTACATTTCTACTCTTTACATTTCTGCACTTTACATTTCCAGTTGTTTATTTTTATGCCTTTTAATTTCATGTCTTTACATTTTAATCCCTTGTATACTATGATCATGAGTGAGTAGACTTTTCTAGTCTTGGGATTGTGGGAATAATCTAATG
This sequence comes from Medicago ruthenica, assembly GCA_018208015.1. Taxonomy (NCBI): domain Eukaryota; kingdom Viridiplantae; phylum Streptophyta; class Magnoliopsida; order Fabales; family Fabaceae; genus Medicago; species Medicago ruthenica. The sequence continues at coordinate 35,014,374 of CM031375.1, read as the reverse complement.
ATTTGATCCATATACAAACTCAAGTCTAGACTCTATTTTTTATGAAATTGTTTTCTAATCTATTCTCATTGACTTTAAATTTGATATCTAATATTAAACGAAGAACAAAAAGATGAAGTTTAATATTGATATCTAATCAAATTTCAAATATCAAAAGAAGAACCGAGATGAGAAGTTTAATATTGGAACAAATGAGATTAGACAAGTCTGTCAAAAAATCTTCAAAGATATGTTTGATTGTTTTTGGGACAATAAGGTTGTGCTCAAAGTAGGGGTGGACATCGGTCGGATCCGGTCGGATTCGGTCTGAAAATCCTAGTCAGACGGACAACCGTGGGTGGAGAATGGGAAGCCACCATCGTCCGTTTTCTTCAACGGTTAGATCGGGTGTCGGGTTCTTCGGATGGCGGTTAGATCGGATCGGATGTTACGAGTTTCAAGAGATGAAGGAGAGTCCTTTCAAGATTTTAGAAAGAAACTAAAAAATGCAGCAAGATTAGTGATGAAAGAAATTCAAAGAAGAAGGGTTGTATATATGAGAGAGAAGAGATACGCGAAGAGGGAGTGGCACAACAGTTGTGTGAAGAAATGGTGGAGTAGAGATGTTACCAGTGGCTAAACATGGCCACTTTGATCGGTTCTGCAGCCTGCAAAATAGTGAGGGGATGTGTTAGATCATGAGAAAAGAGATGCATGTGAATGAGGTTGGGGGTGGTGTGTGTGATCTCAAGGAATTAGAGTACACGTGAAGATGATATGGTTAGATAATGGTGTGAGTTTAATAATTATTAAAAAAAGTCAAAGAACAGTATAGACGGGACATTGATGGTAAGTGTTGTAATGCTTTTTTTATGGAAAAAAGAAAACAGAAAAAGCATTCTGTCCAAATCTAGTGCCTATTCTAAAGCTAAAGTGATAAAAAACTAATTTATTATATACTGTTCGGTCGGTTGCGGTTTTAATACGGATTCAAATTGTAAATCCGTTTTCGACCTATTGTGTCCCTTTGAAACTGGGTTTGGAGACCCGTTTTATCCGTTTAAATCGAAGGAGCCCACCCGACCGTTAACGGGCTGTCCGGTTCGGACGGATTGGACCGGTTGATGGAATTTTGTCCAGCCCTAGCTCAAAGGGTCTCAATGATAATCAACCATGAGAATATGCGTGATTATTGTTGAGATACGTACATGTATTTTGACAGCAAACATGATATACCAATTGAATGCCTTGTCCTTAGAAACATTTCGTTATAGAATTGAGAAATAGATATGGAATGTATTACATTAAACATTGAGATGAAAACCTCAATCCCATGACGCTTTTTAAACATCTGAATTTTAAACCAAACAAACTTATTCCTTTTCAGCTAACTAAAAATGAGAAATAGATTGGTAGTCACATAAAACTTCAAGTGGATCGATACTTTTTTGCTACTCGATAGAACCGTGCACTTGCGGGGCTATCAGTGGTCTTTTTCCTTCATTTTGCTTTCTTTTTGAGAGACTTATTTTAATTTTGTGTGTTGATTCTCTTGTACCTCATCTCAACTTAGAATGTTTCTAATTCCAGAAGCAACCCCTAACTTAATTTCAAACCTAAGAGAAACAATTCAATCCTTGCTACCTAACTCCATTAGAGGGTAAACAATTTCAAAATAATCTGGATCGTCTATATCGGCTGTTGAGGAACATAGAAACTGATAGGAAAAGAAAGAAAAAGAATGCAAGCTGAAAAATCCATTGTATTGAATTGCTTGTGAATGAAGCAATTACAAGTATTTATAGGATTCTAGTGATAGACTATGCTAAGCTATTGTGTTCTCTATCTTATAGGATTATATCCTTTAGCATAACAAACTCAGAAGTTTGTTACAACTGTTTTACAACCGTTTTATTTACTAGGAGCTGTGATAGCTTGTGTTGCAAGTCATTGTGACTTAGTGTGTTCTTCTTCTTCTTCTTTGTTATCTAGCAAGCTTGTTTCTAAGTCCTTGATACTATGTTTCAATATCCTCCCGCAAGCTGGAGCATGATAGATGTTGATCATGCCAAGCTTGGACACAAAAGAATTGAATTTTGGAGGTGGTAAATGTTTAGTCAAGAAATCTGCTAATTGTTCTTCAGTGGCAATGGGAAGCAATTTCAGAATACCCTTCTGCACCTTTTCTCTGACTAAATGGCAGTCTATCTCCAAATGTTTTGTTCTCTCATGGAACACAGGATTAGAAGCAATGTGTATAGCACTTTGGCTATCACAATATAAGATTGGTTGCTTGTTGCATGTGATGTGTAAATCCTTCAAAAGATACGTGAGCCATTGGAGTTCACAGGTTGCAGTAGATAAAGCTCTGTATTCAGCTTCAGACGAAGACCTTGAGACAGTTGCTTGCTTCTTAGCACGCCATGAGATTAGAGAGGAACCTAAGAAGAAGCAGAAACCTGTTGTGGATCTTCTTGAATCAATACATCCTGCCCAGTCAGCATCCACATAACCTAGTATTTGTAACTCTGAAGATCTAGGAAAAAATAATCCATGACCAGGGTTTTGTTTAAGGTATCGGATAACTCTGCAAGCTGCTTTGTAGTGTAAGATAGTTGGGGCATGAAGGAATTGACTCAGCTGTTGAGTGGCTAATGTGATGTCAGGTCTGGTAGTGTTAAGATATAGTAGTCTTCCAATGAGCCGCCTGTAGCAAGACACATCGGCAAAAAGTTTGCTGTTGTCTTGATGCAATTTTGTGGAGGTATCCAAAGGTGTACTAGCAGGTTTAGATCCCAGAAGACCAGAAGATTCTAAAAGATCCAGACAGTATTTTCTTTGAGATACAGTGATACCTGCTGAAGAATGAGCAACTTCCAAGCCTAAGAAATACTTTAGAACACCTAAGTCCTTAATTTTGAACTTAGAGTCTAGGATGGATTTGATTCGATCAAATTCATGGAGAGAGGAACCTGCTAGAATGATGTCATCCACATAGACCAACAAAGCTGTGAAATTCTTGCCTTGTTGATGTGTGAAGAGAGAGTAATCTGAGTTGGACTGAACATAGCCTTCACTAAGCAAGAGGGAGGTCAACTTTTCATACCATTTTCTGCTGGCCTGTTTGAGTCCATATAGACTTTTCTGCAACTTGCAAACCGTGTTTGGTGCACTGATAACACCTTCTGGGATGCTCATGTAAACATCTTCTTGCAAATCCCCATGAAGAAAGGCATTGTTCACATCCAATTGGTGAAGATGCCAATGTTGGGTGGATGCAAGAGCTAAGAGGATCCTGACTGTAGTCAATTTTGCAACAGGAGAAAAGGTATCAAAGAAATCAAGTCCTTCAACCTGATTGTAGCCTTTGGCAACTAACCTGGCCTTGTATCTCTCAATGCTACCATCAGCTTTGTGCTTGATCTTGTACACCCATTTACTGCCTATAGGCTTAACATGAGGAGGAAGGTTCACAATTTTCCAGGTTCCATTCTTAGCCAAGGCATCTAATTCAGACTCCATAGCCTTTAACCAATGATCAGACTGACAAGCTTCTCTATAGGTTTTGGGCTCAGTACCATTTGTGACAGAAAGAGAAAAAGCTCTATGGGATTTAGACAAATGTGCAAAAGAGTGAAAAGATGCAATAAGGTAAGGAGTACCTGGAATGATTGCTTCTGATGAATGAGAAGAAGAATGATTACATACATAGTCTACAAGATAGGCTGGAGGTTTCTTAGCTCTAGTAGGTTTGGAAGATGAATTTTGTTGTAAGGGTTGTGGAGGCTGAGTGTTGTCAGAATTAGGTGAAATTTCATTTTGTAAAAGTGGAGAAGGAGGTATAAGATCTGAAGAGGGAACAGTTGTATCAGCATATGGAAAATCAATAGGAATGGGGGACTGACTTGGATAATAATGCCAGGTAGGTGGGGAAGTAACAAGCTGATATGGGAAGATGTTTTCATGATGGGTAACATTTCTGGAAACAAAGATTTCCTTAGTGTTAATGTCTAACAAAACAATACCTTTCATGCCATGTTTGTATCCTAAAAACACACACTTTCTTGCTCTAGAAGCTAGCTTGCTTCTATGAGCTTGCAGTGTTGAAGCAAAGACTAAAGAACCAAAGACTTTCAATTGATTTAAATCAGGTAAAGTTTGATGAATTAAAAAATAAGGAGTATGGTTTTCAATAATAGGACTGGTAACTCTATTCATAATGAAAACAGCATGAATAGCAGCATAAGACCAAAAATGTTTAGGGAGATTTGATTGGAAAAGTAAAGCTCTAACAATGTTCAAAATATGTTGATGTTTTCTCTCAACTCTAGCATTTTGTTGAGGGGTCTCAACACAACTAGTTTGATGTAAAATTCCTTTTGAACTATAAAACTGAGGCATTGTAAATTCAGGACCATTGTCACTTCTTAAAACTTTTACTTTACAAGAAAATTGATTTTCAATTAAAGTCACAAAATTAATGACATGCTGTCTAGTTTCAGCCTTGGTTTTCATAAGAGTTAACCAAGTATATCTACTGAAATCATCAACTGCAGTTAAAAAATAGGAATGACCATGAATAGATTTAACAGCAATGGGACCCCAAATGTCAAAGTGTATTAGCTCAAAGGGTTTATTTGTTCTATTACAGGTTGAATCAAAAGGAAGCTTTCTGTGTTTAGCAAAATGGCATACATCACAAATTGCCTTGCTATCAACATTAACAAAAGGAAAACTGGCATGTAAAGATTTCATCCTAGAAAAAGATAGGTGACCTAATCTAAAGTGCCAAAGTGCACTATCGGGTAAAGGGGCAGATGAAGGAGTGGTCTTGTTTATGTTGCAAGCAACCTTATCTGAAAGAGCTAAGTAGTATAATCATTCTTTTCTATCACCAGAACCAATCATCCTCAGAGTGCTCTTTTCCTGAATGAAACAGTTGGAACCATTAAAATTTATTGTGCAATTTAATGAATGACAGAGTTTTGGTACAGACAGCAAATTGAAACGAAATTCAGGAACATATAACACATTTGTGATAGTAAAATCAGGATTGAATTTAATGGTTCCAGCATGTTTGGCTATTGCATAGTGGCCAGTAGGCAATCTAATATGAATGGGAGTGATTTCATTGTAAGAATGAAACCACTGCAGAGTTCCACAAATGTGATCACTAGCTCCTGAATCAATGATCCAAGAGTTTAGAGTAAAACTATGACATGTTAAGGAAAAAGTGTAACTGGTACCTTGCCTTCCATCTGATATATGACCAGTGGGAATGGAGGATAAAACCTGATTAGAAGAAGCATGTACATGCACTGAATCTTGGTTAAGGGATGAAGTCTGAAGTAAATGCATCAACTTTTCATACTGCTCAGTGGTAATAGAAGGAGAAGCCTTTCCTACTTCATTTTGAGAACTAGAGTCCACATTATCAGCATCATTGTCAGTGGAAGCAACATGATTTGCAGAAGAATTATTGTTGAAATTCCTTTGAAGATGAGGGGGGAATCCATGCTTCTTGTAGCAAGTATCAATGGTATGACCATTTCTTCCACAAAACGTACAAACTCTAGGTTTGTAATTGGAACCTTGATTGAAATTCTTGTTGGTGCTACCAGAAAAATTTCCCTTTGATTTTCCAGAATGCACAACATTGATTAGAGGTACAGACTCATCAGGAGGTGCTAAATTACCCTGCCTTTCATGTTGCAACACCATAGAAAAAATCTTGTTCATAGGAGGGAGAGGATCCATTAAGAGAATCTGAGACTTAACCATGGAAAAATTTTCATTCAAGCCAGTGAGAAACCGGATTGCATATAACAAGACATGATTTTTCCTGGCAATACGCATTGAATCACACACACACTGATTTCTACAACTGCAACTAGGCATAGGAAGATAAATTTCTAATTCTTCCCACAAAACCTTCAAATCTGAATAGAAGGTGGTAACTGATTTCGAATCTTGCTGCAATGCATAAATTTCTTGCATTAACTCTGAAATTCTTATCAAATCACCCTGAGCGAACCGTTCCTTGAGATCTCGCCAAACATCCATTGCATTTTCCATGAAAATGATGGATTGAGAAATTGAAGGAGAAACAGAGTTCAAGATCCATGAGTGAATTAACATGTTGCAACGATTCCAAGAACGAAAAGTAGGATCAAACATATCAGTAACGGGTGGAATGGTGCCATCAACGAACTCAAACTTCATCTTTGCACCAAGAGCTCGACGCATGGCACGGGCCCAAGAATGATAATTGGAGCCATTCAAAACAGGTGTAACTGAAACCGAGGATGGACCATCACCAGGATGAACAAAGTAGGGACTGGATTGATCAAGAATCACCTCAGTGGAGGAGGTTCCTGCGCCATTGTTGTTGCGAGGAGCCATGAGAGAAAAGAAAACGCAGAGAAAAAAGGAAGAAAACGAAGAAAAAATGTGCAGAAGACGCACTCTCAGATCACCAGGATCAAGGAGAGGCTCATGATACCATGTTGAGGAACATAGAAACTGATAGGAAAAGAAAGAAAAAGAATGCAAGCTGAAAAATCCATTGTATTGAATTGCTTGTGAATGAAGCAATTACAAGTATTTATAGGATTCTAGTGATAGACTATGCTAAGCTATTGTGTTCTCTATCTTATAGGATTATATCCTTTAGCATAACAAACTCAGAAGTTTGTTACAACTGTTTTACAACCGTTTTATTTACTAGGAGCTGTGATAGCTTGTGTTGCAAGTCATTGTGACTTAGTGTGTTCTTCTTCTTCTTCTTTGTTATCTAGCAAGCTTGTTTCTAAGTCCTTGATACTATGTTTCAATATCGGCTTATATTATGGTTTTCACCGAAGAAAGGGATATGCATGAAAACTTAAACTTGGTTTAGCAAAGATATTATAATTCATAGGTGCCTTGGAACATGCCCTAGTTACCAAAAAATTGTCTCAATGTGTGTATGTACAACTAATAAGCATGTAAAGAACAAGTGAACATTCAAGAAATGAACACATGTATGGAATCACTCATCCAGAAAGAAAAAGTAGACAATAAAAGTAAACTGAGGAATATATATGCTTCAAAAATCTCACCGGTCATGATTTGGTGAAGATTGTGCTAGCCATTATAATCTTTTCTTCTTTATTCTTTACACTTATGAGCAGTGTAAGTGAAGAAAAGAATTGTTGAAGCAGTATTTCATACAACAAAAGTAAGTATTTTCTATTATCGTCTCCACAGGGATTGGTGCGTTACTTCGAACCGTTCAACAATCGATATTGTTTTGAGTTAAGGGTTTGTACGATTTGTATCATAAAATGACGGAATGTAAATGCGGGAATTTAAAATGACAAGTAATAGGGTATCAAAGCGTTGGAATTAAAGTTCATCAATCTTGCAAAGAATATAATTCATGAATCATGCATATGAATTTAGCGTTTTAGTATAAATATCACGTATCGCTCTACAATATCATTGATTTCCCAAATGACATCGTGAAATCGATCGTATCGTTTAATCGACGATTTCCCAATCAATCAAACGATCCGAAAGCATTACGATCCGAAACTTAGTGCAATTATCAAAACCCAAATCCATTTCTAGATTTTCTTATTTTGATAGAAGATTATTCTTAAACATAGATTCAAAAGTATTTGTCAATATCATTTGAATCAATCATGAGAGTGAAAAGCAAGAATAACTTCATAAACACTTAAATTGCTAAATCATATATTCACATAATCATTCATTACAATCAAAGCTAGAAAGATTACCTCTAATCCCAACAAAGGGATGTTAGTTGCTCATTTTCATGACAACTATACAAAAGTGAAGAGAAAAGATGAAGATACAAACCAAGTCTTGATTTCCCAAAGCCTTGATTGATTTCCACTACCCAATCCTTTTGCTCCTTGAAGATCACTACTTCTAGCCCTAATTACTAAGTCCTAATGATTACTGGACGAAAATATATGCTATCTATGAATATTATATAAAAAGACTAAAAAGAAAGCTTAAATACTAAAACTGAAAGTGACAATTTCGCTGGGCGATGCGTAACGTCGCTCAGCGAACCATGCAAAACTGCCCAATGGTATTCTGCCACGTCATCTTCAGCATTAGACCGCCTTGATGATTTCGCTGAGCGATCCAAATTTCGCTGGGCGAAAACAACATTTACTGTTCCAGCTGAACTCTCTGCCTACCTTCGCCAACCTTTCGCTGTAGGATCGCTAGGCGATAATTCTCTGCCTGACTTCGCTCTGCAGTCGCCCTAGGATCGCTAGGCGATTGTCTTCATGCTTCTTTCAATAATTCTTTCTATTTTCAGGTCCTGGCTTGCTTTTTCCTACACAAATGGGGAAGAATGAGATATACAAAGAATAATTGGCATTTATTAATAAATTCCATGCTTTTCCTAAGATAACTTGCACAACAAGTAATTAAAAGGCATTATAAAAGACATGGATTTATTCATATTTTTCCAGTTATCAAATACTCCCCAACTTAGTTCTTTGTTTGTCCTCAAACAAAAGATTCAAAATAATTGGAAAAACAAGGCTTTGGACAAAGTTAAGCATGAGGCAAAAATTTCAAAAACGGAAGAAAAGATTTTTAGGTGAATGATTCAACCTTGATAGCGCGAGCAATAGTAAAGTTTCTCATTCCACTAAATACATACCATGAATGTGACATAGTCCTAAGCACAAATTTTATATCTCACAATTCTTGGCAAACAAAATATTTAAATTTGAACCAACCTAACACACTTCTATATAAAAAGTAGATGAACAAGTTGAAATCATTTGTAAGGGTTATGAACACTCATCCAACAAACATGATAACATACCAATTAAATTATGTGTCTATCTAATTATCATTTCCAAAAGCATAAAAGGCATTGATCAAAAGGTCTTTAAGGGTTGTAATTGGGCTAGGTTACACAAGAATTGTCATATGTGGGATATTTGAATTCAAATGGCCAAGCAAAAGGAACATTCAATCTAATTACACTTCCTTCTTTTTCCAATACAACACTTGGTGAATTTCATACTTTACTATTCTTGATTGATCTTGACAACTTTTTTTCTTTGAATTCATGCAAACCTTTTCATTTTTTCTCTTGTCTTTTTCTTGGTTTGCTTTTCTTTCTTTTTTCTTTCTATTCTTTGTTCTTTTCTTTTTCTTGTTGTCAAGATCAAATATCATCATTCACCCTTACATTGACTTAAATATAACCTCCCTTTCTCCCCAACTTATTTCAATGATACCCTAATCAAATGTTCCTTTATCGTTATGGCAAAGGTCAATAAAAACGATGGATAAGGGTTCAAAAGAAAACAACTATCAGAATTTAATAAAGAGTTAACTATGAACTGAATTTTTTTACAAACTCCGGCAATTTAAATAAGCAGATGAGCTTATTAAATTGACAGTCCACAGTTAACAATTCTGATTCAATAGGCTCAGATGGGTTAACAGATACTCACACATCTCACAGGGTAGGTTCATTCGGTCAAGTATTTCACTCAATTTCAAAAAATTGCCTTGATCATTTCAATGCTCTTACACAATTTAAAACAACAAAAGATTTAACATAAAATAACTGAGTTAAACATGATATTGGTCTCCTGTATATATATACAATGGTTGAGGATTCCTCACATTTTGGCTAGTTCTAAATTGGTTCAAACGTAAATATGTGCTTACTTAAAACTGAGTAACATAAAAATTGTGTGCAAAGGACTCATTTCACAATCAAGTATATACCTAGAAAAACAAGAAACGAGTACCTTAGCTGCGCGCTTTATCACTAACTTTTTATCATTATCACTCACCTGATCTTTTGCTCACAGCTTTGGCTTAGTTCAAGCATTTAGCTTTGAGTATTTGAACAGGGTTCACACAATTGAAAATTAACTATACTAACTAAAACATGATACTAAAATAAATAACTATAACACACAAAATTAACATAAAACATAACTTAAGCAAATTGTACCATAAGTACATAAAATTCAAAGTACAGAATTCAAAATACAAAACAAAATACAGAAACAAAGTACGGAAATTCAGTTATACAAGCCATGGTATTGTTCAGACAATCCAAAAAAAATAAATGACTGAAAGCTTTAAATGGAATATATCACTGTATGTGCGTGCTTTCAAGTCCTTTTCTTGCTCCCACTTCAATCCTCCATCTCCTCATCACTCTCCGTCTCCTCATCCTCACCACCAGCTGCTACAACATCATCATCAGCACCTGCAGCTCCACTGCCCCCTCCATAATAGAATGGCCTGTCCCCAGGGTAATTCACATAGGAACGGTACTGATCCGGAGTCATAACCTGCTGAGCAGAGTCTGATGGAGCACCCCACTGCTGCTGCATACGATAGAGCGACTCCTGGATACCCAGCTGACCTCTGTAGTGTGCCTCCATAGCATCCCAAGTGTAACTCTGATACCTAGGATCCCACTGGTGAATCTGAGGCTGCTGTGGCTGTGAAGGCTGCTGCTCCTGTGCTTGTGAAGATTCAGGCTGATCTTGTGTTTGGTGGTGGGTTCTCCTTGCTTACCTCCCCTCATTGTGTCGGGCAATATATGCATCATCCACCGGATTTACTATCTGCTCGTGGATCTGTGGTGGGAGGACAATGCGTGCTGACTGGCACAGGCCCATAATCAGTCCGGGAAAGGCAAGTGGACACTTAGCAGTTGTTATGCCACTCATTGCAACTGTTTTAAGCTCCTTTGCAATGATTCTGGCAACGTCCACTTTCTTCCCAGCAAGGATACAGTAAATGAGGGGGGTGACATCCAAAGTGGTTGAGGACATATGGCTTTTGGGGCGGATATTGTGTAAGATGAGGTTTAGGATCACCTGAGCTGGCATTGTCATGTCCTGCTTCAATGCCCTAAAAGGCCTCCCAGCTGCATTCAGATCATAGTCCTTACCCTCCTTAAAGATAGCCTTCTTAATTTCTTCGTGGTCCCAGTTGCCACGAGCTTGCTGAGTGTGGTACTCACACAAGTATTCAGATTCCACAGGAGTCAGAGGGTTTCCCAGGTAAGCATTGATGGCTGGGCGGTGAAACTTCACAACATGGCCACGGACAAAGGTTTGGAATTCAAATGGGTCCTCAGGGTCATCTGGTATTGCGTTCGCGTAGAACTCCCTCACAATATCTGCGTTGATATTAGTCGGAGGACTAACCAACGTCTCCCACTTCCGGCTCTCAAAAATCCCCAAAATTCCTGTGTATTTCCCTTGAGGATTGATGATGAATTCTTTCTCGTGCAAAAACTTCCTCTTGAGCAGCTCCTGGTACCTTGCTGCGTGATGTGCGCTCCGGAAGCGACTCGCATCGAACGGAGCGGATGCTCGAGAAGACGCTTCTCCCGCTTTCCTTTTGCTTCCGGTTGCTTTGGTTTTAGGTGCCATGCTGCAAAATAAACAGACAAAACACACAGAACAAATATATAGATAGAGGTTAGTATAAAATCAAATTGAAAAACTCAGAGCAAAAATTATAAAATTTTCTGGAGAAAATCGCTGAGCGATCAAAACAATCGCTAGGCGAAAATGTTCATCATTTCTGGGTTTTCCAGATGAACTTTCGCCTAGGCGATCGTATTTTCGCTAAGCGAAAATACGCAGAAATTGAAAAATTTTGTGAAATTCTCTCTGAACTACCTCTAATCACTAAACAACACACCCAGTAATCTCAGAAATGAATTACAATAACAACTATGGCATGCAAAACATCAAAAACCCTAGTTTATTTCACATTTACACAAAAGGGTTTGTTTTCAAAAAGTGAATCAAAAATCACGATTTTTGCATGGCAAGCTGTTGTTATTTTAGTTCATATCTAACCTAAACTAATTTCTTCCCTAACCAGCATTCTAAACACTCTAACACATCATAAGAAACCTAACTATCAAATTCAAAAATATAACCCATAATTCGAAAATTTAACATAAACGAAAATAGCAACCAAACCTGATGATTAAATGCACACAGAAATGAAAGAATGAAGTGCAGGTGCTTAGATCTGGCTTTGCTAGGCTTGGGTTGATTTTTGTTTGAGGAATTTGAAAGGTTATGCTTTGGTTTTGTGAGAAATGAAGAAAGAAAAGGTTAGAAAACCGGTTTTGTGTTTTACTGGGTGGTTGGGGAACGGTTGGGCAAACATTAATGGAGAGAGAGAGGTGACTGGCTTTGGAAACAGGAACTGTCTGTCTTCGTATTTTCGCTGAGCGACAGTTGCATCGCTAAGCGAAATTATTTTGGTCAAACTGGTCAAACTGACCTATAAATGTCGCTTAGCGAACGTCTGCTTCGCTCAGCGATCCATGACAGGTAAAATTTCCATGTTCTGTGTTCAGGACTGGTTTCTGATTTTGAATGTAAAGTGACCTAAACTAAAATGCAAAGCAGTAAACTACTTACAAAGTTGGGGTGCCTCCCAACAAGCGCTTGTTTTACGTCGTTAGCTCGACGCCTGATTCGTTAGGGTGGCCAGAATGAGACGGAGATCACATCAGCTTTAGTACTCCTTTGCAGCGGGAGGAATTCCATGAACTTGCAGAACAGCTGATGTGGAGTCCATAACCTCCCTATCCAGAATAAGCTGAGCAAGGAACACACACAATCTTGTACATGTTCAAGTTCCACCTTGCTCACTTTCATCCCCTCATCCTTAGAAGTTTCTTCCTTGTTAAGAAACGGTTTCCGGCTTCTCAATCTCCATAATTTCTCCACTATCAACAACACTGGCCTCTTCAGTATCTGACCTTTCTTGAGGAGGTTCATCTTTGTGTGGTATCTCTAATTCTTCCTCTAATGGCTCTATACCACATTCTTTAAACATTGGTTCTTCCTCACTCTCATCAACATCATCTTCAACAATCTCTCCACATTCCAAAGTGGATTGATTGTTGGTCTGAACATCCATGATTCTTGGTAGATAATTCATTTGAACTTGCAAAACCTCCAATTGGCATGACAAAGCTCTTAATCTATGGTTGGTGTTTTGCATGTTGATCATGGATTGTTGCATGAACATATTCAGAATATTCTCTGTTCTTATCATTTGTTCATCTTCAGACAGATATTGTTGATAAGCTTCATACTCGTATGGATCATAATAGTTGAAATAATCATGATAATCAGCCATGATTTCTTTCAATGAGAATCTGAAACACAATTAACTAACAAGAAACTTTTCTTTGCATAACAAAGAGGGTAATGCCAAACAGTTGATAATTTACAATAATATTAACAAGATATATACAAAAGCTCAAAACACTATCAATTATTGCGATGATCAAAATAACAAAACACTAATCCCCGGCAACGGCGCCATTTTGTTGAAGCAGTATTTCATACAACAAAAGTAAGTATTTTCTATTATCGTCTCCACAGGGATTGGTGCGTTACTTCGAACCGTTCAACAATCGATATTGTTTTGAGTTAAGGGTTTGTACGATTTGTATCATAAAATGACGGAATGTAAATGCGGGAATTTAAAATGACAAGTAATAGGGTATCAAAAGCGTTGGAATTAAAGTTCATCAATCTTGCAAAGAATATAATTCATGAATCATGCATATGAATTTAGCGTTTTAGTATAAATATCACGTATCGCTCTACAATATCATTGATTTCCCAAATGACATCGTGAAATCGATCGTATCGTTTAATCGACGATTTCCCAATCAATCAAACGATCCGAAAGCATTACGATCCGAAACTTAGTGCAATTATCAAAACCCAAATCCATTTCTAGATTTTTCTTATTTTGATAGAAGATTATTCTTAAACATAGATTCAAAAGTATTTGTCAATATCATTTGAATCAATCATGAGAGTGAAAAGCAAGAATAACTTCATAAACACTTAAATTGCTAAATCATATATTCACATAATCATTCATTACAATCAAAGCTAGAAAGATTACCTCTAATCCCAACAAAGGGATGTTAGTTGCTCATTTTCATGACAACTATACAAAAGTGAAGAGAAAAGATGAAGATACAAACCAAGTCTTGATTTTCCCAAAGCCTTGATTGATTTCCACTACCCAATCCTTTGCTCCTTGAAGATCACTACTTCTAGCCCTAATTACTAAGTCCTAATGATTACTGGACGAAAATATATGCTATCTATGAATATTATATAAAAAGACTAAAAAGAAAGCTTAAATACTAAAACTGAAAGTGACAATTTCGCTGGGCGATGCGTAACGTCGCTCAGCGAACCATGCAAAACTGCCCAATGGTATTCTGCCACGTCATCTTCAGCATTAGACCGCCTTGATGATTTCGCTGAGCGATCCAAATTTCGCTGGGCGAAAACAACATTTACTGTTCCAGCTGAACTCTCTGCCTACCTTCGCCAACCTTTCGCCTGTAGGATCGCTAGGCGATAATTCTCTGCCTGACTTCGCTCTGCAGTCGCCCTAGGATCGCTAGGCGATTGTCTTCATGCTTCTTTCAATAATTCTTTCTATTTTCAGGTCCTGGCTTGCTTTTTCCTACACAAATGGGGAAGAATGAGATATACAAAGAATAATTGGCATTTATTAATAAATTCCATGCTTTTCCTAAGATAACTTGCACAACAAGTAATTAAAAGGCATTATAAAAGACATGGATTTATTCATATTTTGCCAGTTATCAAGAATTCCACTTAAAATTGAATATTCTGTTTTTGGCATTCAAATCAATAAAAAAGAGCATTAGCAAACTGAAAACTCTAAATAAACAAGAGCAATAAAATTTTAACACCTCGCGTGGTATTTCCAAAATGCAAGAACTTGAGTCATCATTGTATAGAAATAGAAATAACAAAAGTAAATTAAATAGAAGGCAATAGACATATGGGATGCCTCTCATGCATCGCTCCTTTAACGTCAGTAGCTTCACACTTTATGTCATAGGAATATAGTTGATGTTTTAGGAGAAAGATATACCTAAGATTGTCACAATAAGCAGGCAGCTCGCAACGACTGGATTTCCGGCATGCATTGAAAGAGAATCAACACGGTATGGATAAAACGTGCATGGGAAACAATCAGAAGAAGGATGATGAACAAGGTGCGTCAAAAATAAAAGAGATTAAGAATAATGGTGGCCAAGTCTCTAAAGCTAGAGAGGTCAAAAGAGATGGTAGTTTTAGTGCTCCTTAGGGGGACTACTGCTATAATTGTTGGTGCTGGAAATCCAGGAGAGATGGAGGTCATCATGACGGAGGAGAGCATGGAGGTGGTGGAAGAGGCTGTGGAGGTGGAAGGTGTAGGGGCTCCTACGATTAGTTAAAGGTTTGTCCATATTCAACCTTAGATCTTAGTTGTAGTTGGTAATAATTTTTAAAAACTTGTTCACTTTGTTTTAACTTTTAAATTAAGTGGAAAATCATATACTCTAGAGTTTTGTTTGTTATATTCGGTTGATAGAAACATTGCATAATATAAGTAGAGATCGAAGTTCGAATCCCAGATACCCAGTTATTCACCTTAAAAGGAGAATTTTAGTCGTTAAACTACTTGACAAAAAAAAAAGTTATATTATCCAATATTCAATTATTTTATTCAATTCTTCAAATATTTTTTTTATTATATTGAATTAGTTTTTTCNCTATCAGAATTTTAAAGAGTTAACTATGAACTGAATTTTTTTACAAACTCCGGCAATTTAAATAAGCAGATGAGCTTATTAAATTGACAGTCCAACAGTTAACAATTCTGATTCAATAGGCTCAGATGGGTTAACAGATACTCACACATCTCACAGGGTAGGTTCATTCGGTCAAGTATTTCACTCAATTCAAAAAATTGCCTTGATCATTTCAATGCTCTTACACAATTTAAAACAACAAAAGATTTAACATAAAATAACTGAGTTAAACATGATATTGGTCCTCCTGTATATATATACAATGTTGAGGATTCCTCACATTTTGGCTAGTTCTAAATTGGTTCAAACGTAAATATGTGCTTACTTAAAACTGAGTAACATAAAAATTGTGTGCAAAGGACTCATTTCACAATCAAGTATATACCTAGAAAAACAAGAAACGAGTACCTTAGCTGCGCGCTTTATCACTAACTTTTTATCATTATCACTCACCTGATCTTTTGCTCACAGCTTTGGCTTAGTTCAAGCATTTAGCTTTGAGTATTTGAACAGGGTTCACACAATTGAAAATTAACTATACTAACTAAAACATGATACTAAAATAAATAACTATAACACACAAAATTAACATAAAACATAACTTAAGCAAATTGTACCATAAGTACATAAAATTCAAAGTACAGAATTCAAAATACAAAACAAAATACAGAAACAAAGTACGGAAATTCAGTTATACAAGCCATGGTATTGTTCAGACAATCCAAAAAAAATAAATGACTGAAAGCTTTTAAATGGAATATATCACTGTATGTGCGTGCTTTCAAGTCCTTTTCTTGCTCCCACTTCAATCCTCCATCTCCTCATCCTCACTCTCCGTCTCCTCATCCTCACCACCCAGCTGCTACAACATCATCATCAGCACCTGGCAGCTCCACTGCCCCCTCCATAATAGAATGGCCTGTCCCCAGGGTAATTCACATAGGAACGGTACTGATCCGGAGTCATAACCTGCTGAGCAGAGTCTGATGGAGCACCCCACTGCTGCTGCATACGATAGAGCGACTCCTGGATACCAGCTGACCTCTGTAGTGTGCCTCCATAGCATCCCAAGTGTAACTCTGATACCTAGGATCCCACTGGTGAATCTGAGGCTGCTGTGGCTGTGAAGGCTGCTGCTCCTGTGCTTGTGAAGATTCAGGCTGATCTTGTGTTTGGTGGTGGGTTCTCCTTGCTTACCTCCCCTCATTGTGTCGGGCAATATATGCATCATCCACCGGATTTACTATCTGCTCGTGGATCTGTGGTGGGAGGACAATGCGTGCTGACTGGCACAGGCCCATAATCAGTCCGGGAAAGGCAAGTGGACACTTAGCAGTTGTTATGCCACTCATTGCAACTGTTTTAAGCTCCTTTGCAATGATTCTGGCAACGTCCACTTTCTTCCCAGCAAGGATACAGTAAATGAGGGGGGGTGACATCCAAAGTGGTTGAGGACATATGGCTTTTGGGGCGGATATTGTGTAAGATGAGGTTTAGGATCACCTGAGCTGGCATTGTCATGTCCTGCTTCAATGCCCTAAAAGGCCTCCCAGCTGCATTCAGATCATAGTCCTTACCCTCCTTAAAGATAGCCTTCTTAATTTCTTCGTGGTCCCAGTTGCCACGAGCTTGCTGAGTGTGGTACTCACACAAGTATTCAGATTCCACAGGAGTCAGAGGGTTTCCCAGGTAAGCATTGATGGCTGGGCGGTGAAACTTCACAACATGGCCACGGACAAAGGTTTGGAATTCAAATGGGTCCTCAGGGTCATCTGGTATTGCGTTCGCGTAGAACTCCCTCACAATATCTGCGTTGATATTAGTCGGAGGACTAACCAACGTCTCCCACTTCCGGCTCTCAAAAATCCCCAAAATTCCTGTGTATTTCCCTTGAGGATTGATGATGAATTCTTTCTCGTGCAAAAACTTCCTCTTGAGCAGCTCCTGGTACCTTGCTGCGTGATGTGCGCTCCGGAAGCGACTCGCATCGAACGGAGCGGATGCTCGAGAAGACGCTTCTCCCGCTTTCCTTTTGCTTCCGGTTGCTTTGGTTTTAGGTGCCATGCTGCAAAATAAACAGACAAAACACACAGAACAAATATATAGATAGAGGTTAGTATAAAATCAAATTGAAAAACTCAGAGCAAAAATTATAAAATTTTCTGGAGAAAATCGCTGAGCGATCAAAACAATCGCTAGGCGAAATGTTCATCATTTCTGGGTTTTCCAGATGAACTTTCGCCTAGGCGATCGTATTTTCGCTAAGCGAAAATACGCAGAAATTGAAAAATTTTGTGAAATTCTCTCTGAACTACCTCTAATCACTAAACAACACACCCAGTAATCTCAGAAATGAATTACAATAACAACTATGGCATGCAAAACATCAAAAACCCTAGTTTATTTCACATTTACACAAAAGGGTTTGTTTTCAAAAAGTGAATCAAAAATCACGATTTTTGCATGGCAAGCTGTTGTTATTTTAGTTCATATCTAACCTAAACTAATTTCTTCCCTAACCAGCATTCTAAACACTCTAACACATCATAAGAAACCTAACTATCAAATTCAAAAATATAACCCATAATTCGAAAATTTAACATAAACGAAAATAGCAACCAAACCTGATGATTAAATGCACACAGAAATGAAAGAATGAAGTGCAGGTGCTTAGATCTGGCTTTGCTAGGCTTTGGGTTGATTTTTGTTTGAGGAATTTGAAAGGTTATGCTTTGGTTTTGTGAGAAATGAAGAAAGAAAAGGTTAGAAAACCGGTTTTGTGTTTTACTGGGTGGTTGGGGAACGGTTGGGCAACATTAATGGAGAGAGAGAGGTGACTGGCTTTGGAAACAGGAACTGTCTGTCTTCGTATTTTCGCTGAGCGACAGTTGCATCGCTAAGCGAAATTATTTTGGTCAAACTGGTCAAACTGACCTATAAATGTCGCTTAGCGAACGTCTGCTTCGCTCAGCGATCCATGACAGGTAAAATTTCCATGTTCTGTGTTCAGGACTGGTTTCTGATTTTGAATGTAAAGTGACCTAAACTAAAATGCAAAGCAGTAAACTACTTACAAAGTTGGGGTGCCTCCCAACAAGCGCTTGTTTTACGTCGTTAGCTCGACGCCTGATTCGTTAGGGTGGCCAGAATGAGACGGAGATCACATCAGCTTTAGTACTCCTTTGCAGCGGGAGGAATTCCATGAACTTGCAGAACAGCTGATGTGGAGTCCATAACCTCCCTATCCAGAATAAGCTGAGCAAGGAACACACACAATCTTGTACATGTTCAAGTTCCACCTTGCTCACTTTCATCCCCTCATCCTTAGAAGTTTCTTCCTTGTTAAGAAACGGTTCCGGCTTCTCAATCTCCATAATTTCTCCACTATCAACAACACTGGCCTCTTCAGTATCTGACCTTTCTTGAGGAGGTTCATCTTTGTGTGGTATCTCTAATTCTTCCTCTAATGGCTCTATACCACATTCTTTAAACATTGGTTCTTCCTCACTCTCATCAACATCATCTTCAACAATCTCTCCACATTCCAAAGTGGATTGATTGTTGGTCTGAACATCCATGATTCTTGGTAGATAATTCATTTGAACTTGCAAAACCTCCAATTGGCATGACAAAGCTCTTAATCTATGGTTGGTGTTTTGCATGTTGATCATGGATTGTTGCATGAACATATTCAGAATATTCTCTGTTCTTATCATTTGTTCATCTTCAGACAGATATTGTTGATAAGCTTCATACTCGTATGGATCATAATAGTTGAAATAATCATGATAATCAGCCATGATTTCTTTCAATGAGAATCTGAAACACAATTAACTAACAAGAAACTTTTCTTTGCATAACAAAGAGGGTTAATGCCAAACAGTTGATAATTTACAATAATATTAACAAGATATATACAAAAGCTCAAAACACTATCAATTATTGCGATGATCAAAATAACAAAACACTAATCCCCGGCAACGGCGCCATTTTGTTGAAGCAGTATTTCATACAACAAAAGTAAGTATTTTCTATTATCGTCTCCACAGGGATTGGTGCGTTACTTCGAACCGTTCAACAATCGATATTGTTTTGAGTTAAGGGTTTGTACGATTTGTATCATAAAATGACGGAATGTAAATGCGGGAATTTAAAATGACAAGTAATAGGGTATCAAAGCGTTGGAATTAAAGTTCATCAATCTTGCAAAGAATATAATTCATGAATCATGCATATGAATTTAGCGTTTTAGTATAAATATCACGTATCGCTCTACAATATCATTGATTTCCCAAATGACATCGTGAAATCGATCGTATCGTTTAATCGACGATTTCCCAATCAATCAAACGATCCGAAAGCATTACGATCCGAAACTTAGTGCAATTATCAAAACCCAAATCCATTTCTAGATTTTCTTATTTTGATAGAAGATTATTCTTAAACATAGATTCAAAAGTATTTGTCAATATCATTTGAATCAATCATGAGAGTGAAAAGCAAGAATAACTTCATAAACACTTAAATTGCTAAATCATATATTCACATAATCATTCATTACAATCAAAGCTAGAAAGATTACCTCTAATCCCAACAAAGGGATGTTAGTTGCTCATTTTCATGACAACTATACAAAAGTGAAGAGAAAAGATGAAGATACAAACCAAGTCTTGATTTCCCAAAGCCTTGATTGATTTCCACTACCCAATCCTTTTGCTCCTTGAAGATCACTACTTCTAGCCCTAATTACTAAGTCCTAATGATTACTGGACGAAAATATATGCTATCTATGAATATTATATAAAAAGACTAAAAAGAAAGCTTAAATACTAAAACTGAAAGTGACAATTTCGCTGGGCGATGCGTAACGTCGCTCAGCGAACCATGCAAAACTGCCCAATGGTATTCTGCCACGTCATCTTCAGCATTAGACCGCCTTGATGATTTCGCTGAGCGATCCAAATTTCGCTGGGCGAAAACAACATTTACTGTTCCAGCTGAACTCTCTGCCTACCTTCGCCAACCTTTCGCTGTAGGATCGCTAGGCGATAATTCTCTGCCTGACTTCGCTCTGCAGTCGCCCTAGGATCGCTAGGCGATTGTCTTCATGCTTCTTTCAATAATTCTTTCTATTTTCAGGTCCTGGCTTGCTTTTTCCTACACAAATGGGGAAGAATGAGATATACAAAGAATAATTGGCATTTATTAATAAATTCCATGCTTTTCCTAAGATAACTTGCACAACAAGTAATTAAAAGGCATTATAAAAGACATGGATTTATTCATATTTTGCCAGTTATCAAGAATTCCACTTAAAATTGAATATTCTGTTTTTGGCATTCAAATCAATAAAAAAGAGCATTAGCAAACTGAAAACTCTAAATAAACAAAGCAATAAAATTTTAACACCTCGCGTGGTATTTCCAAAATGCAAGAACTTGAGTCATCATTGTATAGAAATAGAAATAACAAAAGTAAATTAAATAGAAGGCAATAGAAATATGGGATGCCTCTCATGCATCGCTCCTTTAACGTCAGTAGCTTCACACTTTATGTCATAGGAATATAGTTGATGTTTTAGGAGAAAGATATACCTAAGATTGTCACAATAAGCAAGGCAGCTCGCAACGACTTGGATTTCCGGCATGCATTGAAAGAGAATCAACACGGTATGGATAAAACATGCATGGGAAACAATCAGAAGAAGGATGATGAACAAGGTGCGTCAAAAATAAAAGAGATTAAGAATAATGGTGGCCAAGTCTCTAAAGCTAGAGAGGTCAAAAGAGATGGTAGTTTTAGTGCTCCTTAGGGGGACTACTGCTATAATTGTTGGTGCTGGAAATCCAGGAGAGATGGAGGTCATCATGACGGAGGAGAGCATGGAGGTGGTGGAAGAGGCTGTGGAGGTGGAAGGTGTGGGGGCTCCTACGATTAGTTAAAGGTTTGTCCATATTCAACCTTAGATCTTAGTTGTAGTTGGTAATAATTTTTAAAAACTTGTTCACTTTTGTTTTAACTTTTAAATTAAGTGGAAAATCATATACTCTAGAGTTTTGTTTGTTATATTCGGTTGATAGAAACATTGCATAATATAAGTAGAGATCGAAGTTCGAATCCCAGATACCCAGTTATTCACCTTAAAAGGAGAATTTTTAGTCGTTAAACTACTTGACAAAAAAAAAAGTTATATTATCCAATATTCAATTATTTTATTCAATTCTTCAAAATATTTTTTTTATTATATTGAATTAGTTTTTTCTTATGAGTATAGGAACACCTGTGTTTATTTTCTCATAGGCATCAATTCACCCTTAAATATATTAATGTCCGGGTCTCTTCTCATGATGGAGAAAATTCTAATTGGTAGTATTACGTATAAAACTAATGTAATCTTATAAAACTAAGGAGAAGATACAAAGAGTATTTGACCCACAAATCGAGAAAAATATAAAGAATACTCGACTCGCAAAAAAAATCAAGAATTATTCGGTCGTATTTACCCGTTAGCAAATAAAACTTACGTTGTGGGAAACAAGGAGAATTAATTATTTAAAAGAAAAAGTGAATTAACAAATTTGTTTCAATTAATTTTCATATGGTTTGCTATGACATTTACCCAATATTGGAGATTGAGATTGTTCCTTAAAATGACATTCAAATTCATTTTTTACAATTAAGACGCCTGATCAAAGGGAAGAACTCAGAAGGTAAATTGCTTAACATTGTTAGACGTGGCTTTGTGTTAATTGAGAAACTAAGTACTCTTTAAAGGTGAAATTGCGGACCAAATCAAAGTATTGACTCAAATCAAGATTCTCTCCCAGGGAAACACTTGATATTACATTATTACTAGGTAAGCTCTGGTACTATCGCACAAGTTTATTATGTTAGGTGTTTGTAAAATATGAAATGGATAATATAGTTGATTGATTAGAGAATCATAATATAAAATTTAACTGATGTGATTGAAACTAAATAACATAAGTAGCAAAAGATATGATTTTCATTGAACAACTATGCACTTTCAACCTAATTTAATGAAATGATTATGATCATCATGATTTTGTTTTGAATATGTGCACAAAATTACTAGGATTAACTTTTACAAATTAGGATAAACTTTGATTTCGTAGTTCAAATATTTGTCTCTTTTTGTATTAGTGACAAATATTTGTCTGATGTTTTTATTTTATATTAGTCATGTGATTTTATTACGTATCATGACAAATATTTGTCCCGTATTTTTTTTTACTGTCATTAATAAATATTTGTCCAGTGAAATTTTTTATATTTGTTTTGTAACTTATTTTAATGGGCATAACATAGTCGAATGATTTTTGCTTACTTGAACTAGCAAGAAATGTTTAAATTGATTAATTGATGATATGGATAAAACAACTGTGTATGATTGGTACACTTCAAAGGATTCTTAAGTGACATGTTTCTTGAAAAACAATTTGATTAAAATTGAAATGTAAAAAATTAATTAGTGCATTATAATTGTTCTCCTTTTTATAAGATATTAAAAAACACTAATTTTAACTACTTATTTCATCATAAACATTTGTCTCGTGTATAATTTTTATGATAAACTTAAATTAGTATAATGTATGTATTCTTATTTCATCACAAACATTTGTCCCGTGTATGATATTTGTTCTGTAACTTATTTTGATAGGCATCACACAGCTGAATGATTTTTGTTTATGTAAACTGGCAAGAGATATTTAAATTAATTAATTGGTGATTTGGATAAATTAATTGTGTATGATTTGTACACATCAAAGCCTTTTAAATTAAGTGACTTGTTTCTAAAAACAATTGAAAAAAAAAATTAATTATTGCATTATAATTGTTCTTCTTTTTATAAGATAATAAAAAACACTAATTTTAACCAATTATTTCATCACAAACATTTGTCCCAGGTATGATTTTTATGTTAAACTTAAATTAGTATAATATACGTATTCTTATTTTTATTTAGAATTGAAGAAATTAAAATGTTTTAAAAAATTGATTAGAAAAGGTTAAATTTAACTAAGCAGTGAAAGATAATTGTCTCGCATGTGAATCTTATGCGCCAACAACAATCTTTAGTGACTCATTTAGAGAAAAACAACGTGAAAACCTTGAAGTGCACCAAAATTATAATTATTCTCTTTTTCATGTCAAATATATTGAAAAAAATTATGTTAATAAATTCTTTAGTAACACACATTTGTCCCGTATATGATTGTTACACTACTAGGAAAAACAAAATTAGTGAGGGAAATTAGTGACGAAAAAAATAAAATCCCTCACAAATTCCTTGGTCACAAAATTTAGTGACGGAATTAGAGAGGGATTTCATGTTTTCCCTCACTAAATTTCCGTCACTGATTTTTGTTTTTTTAGTAGTGTTATAATAAATTATAATTAGTATATTATAATAATTCTCGTTTTTATTTACAAGATATTAAAAAAAGTACAATTTAACTAAATAATTGGTGACAAACCGTTGTCCCGCGTATGAATTGTATGTCTCAATGTCACTCTTTAAAGACTCATTTATAGAAAACAAAGGTGAAAATAGTCAAGCGTAAAAAGATTATAATTCCTGTAATATAATTGTTCTGTTTTTATAAAAAAAAAACATTAGTTTTTAGTAATTCTTTTTGATGTACACCAGTGTATAATTTTTTTAATAGTTATCATTAAATTATGTTTTATAATATATTATCACTTTTATTAAGAAGAAATTAATAAAAATTAAATTTAATTAATTGATTAATGACAAACAATTATCTTGTGTCCCCAAAAAAACAATTATCTTGTGTATGAATTATATCTTTTAATAATACAATTTAGTGACCCATTTACAAGAAAAAAAACGTTTAAACAATGAACTGTGATATCAAAAAGAAGACAAAGTTGACAAATGCCAACTTGTTATTTTTTACAATGAATGAAAATAAGGTTTTTTCTTTTAAATAAGAATAGAAAAGTTGTTTTTTTAGAAAGAAAAAAAATGAAAATGGACATGTGTCAAAAATTTAAAGTAGAAGGATATTTTTATAATTTTGATGGTAATTTAGTGGGATAGTCCATTATGTTTTTTTGAGGACAATATGCTTATAACATTTCATTAATAATAAGATGTTCAATACAAATGTGTATATCAGAATAAATGACGGGACTAGCTAATAACGTGGCTTCTCGAGCAAGAACATGAGCAACCTCGTTGGCTTGTCGCCTAATAAACTCCACCCTAGAGTTATGGAAAAAAGACCTGAAAAGATATAATTTGAGTATCACAACAACTCTTTATTTATTTTCTCAAAAGGCATTCAAAGATTCACCATTACATATGTTCATATTTGCTGCTCATCTTTTAAGTATATTCATGTTTGGGTCTATTCTCAATTTCTCATGATGGAGGACATTCTGTTGTAATTTTGTGAGATTATTATTATTATTAGTAACTATATTTTGGTTTTTGTTGGTGAACTTTCTTTCTTATTTTATCTCCAGTCAAGTTACTCATGTTGATGGCAGCTATTATTCAAATTTATTTCTAATTAGTCGCAAAACTGTTTGTTAACTATTTACTTGCTATGCATAGCTTGAGTTCAAAACGCCTTGACCAAGTATTGAATTATTATTCCGAGGTTTACCATCGTTTTAGCAACTGCTTTTGATCACTTCACTTCCCTAATTAATACCATCCATTTAAGTTAGGGTGGAACGTGCTTAATATTGTTTGAGTGAGGATGATGCTGAAGAAGTGGTTTGGGCTAAAGATGTTTGGACTTTGGAATATTATTAGATCAAGATCAAAAAGCTTTAATTTCTCCTTAAGCCAGTGGTTAGTTAACCCCTTGGATTGTTTGGGAGTGTATAGAAGCTTGTAGTAGCTTCTCATGTTTATCATTGTTCGACTTGTCTTCTGGTTGTTGGAGAAGTTGAATTGAAGAATCGGTTTTGGTTTTTTCTGATTTGATAGTGGGAGTAGTTTGTATCTTGGCATTTGCAGCATGGTTTTGTTACGTTGTGATGGTAGAGGAGACTCTGTTGTGCTGTCAGGGTGCTTTCCTACTAGGTGTTTTGATTTTCTCTTGGTTCTGCTAATGATTTTTAGTTGCTACAGAGGTATTTTGATTGTGCTTTTTAGTTGGTATGGGCTGTTTGAGGAATATTTGTAGTGGTCTTTTTAGTTGGTAGGTGTTTTGTTCAATTCAGGTGCTTTTGAGGAATTGTGGTGGTCTTTTCAAATCTGGAAATCTGAAGAAGAAGAAGAGGAAATTTGTGGACATCTAAGTAATGGGTTTGGGGAAATTCATAGGAACCCGGCAAAAGAAACCCAAACAGTACGAAGAAGAAGAAGGAAATTAATCACATGGTTTTAGTATATTTTAAAGCTTAAAGCATCTTAACCGTTGGTTTTAATCGGATGGTTGTTAGTTACTCATCTCATCTCTCACTCTAACAACTCCTCTCTCTCTCTTTATATATATATATATATATATATATATATATATATATATATATATAAGGAAGATTGTTATATCCTTCTGTTTAATCACTCGGGTTAGTGCGTATGTATCGTTCAGTACAAGAAGATTTGGCTTGGGCAAAGAATGGTATTGTTGCCACTGTGATTGGTGGTGAAGCTATCCCATTATTCACAAGGGTATTGACGATGCAGGTTTTGATAATATTAATGTTATTCATTTGGGTGGAGATAAAGTATTTATACGATGTTCAGGGTCGAATGATGTGATGTCTGTTGTGACTGAGGCTTCTACTTTCTTTAGCAATATTTTTCCTCTTTTAATGCTTGGAATTCGAAGTCTATGGTTTTGAGAGGGGAGCTTGGGTACGTATTTTTGGCGTTCCAGTGCATGCGTGGAATGAATTTTTTTTCCAAGTTAAGTGTAATGGATTGTGGGCGATTCTTGAGGTTAGACGGTCTAACTTTAGAAAAAGAAAGACTAGATTACGCACGTGTTCTTATTTCTACTTCGTCTCTTGAGGTGGTTAATGTGACTGATAAATTATTGGTGGATGGTATTGATGACCTTGAGTCATGTCTTAGTTTTAGCCATCTGTTGATGTTGTTTTGTACACATTAGAGAGTCTTTATTGGTTTCTCATGCTAGAAGTAAACATAGTTAGAAGGAATGGTCAAAGGCCAAGCAACCCTGGAACATGAAAATTTTGCAAGACTTTGAGAAGTTTTTGAGGTGTTTTGATACTGGAAGTATCGTGCCACGATGGACCTGTGTCGTGGCACGATGAGAAGATAGCCAGAAGAAGAAGTTCACCACTGGAAGTATCGTGCCACGAGAATGCTTTGAATGCGTTGACCTGAATTTTAATAAGGCCATCGTGCCACGAAGGACCTGTGTCGTGGCACAATGGGGCGGTTTCAGAAATAAGGGTTATAAAAGCCAGGTGCGTTTTCAGGGCAAGGGTTGGATTTTTGGACGAAGAAACTGAGTATAATACTGGAGATTGACTGTGGAAAGGAGCTGTTCAATTCTAGGACACTGGAGTTGAAGCTTTCCATCCTCATTCTTATTGTGTAATGTCTCTTATTCTTGCTATATTTTGTAATAGAAACATGAGTAGCTAAATCCTCTATTGTTAGGGATGAGATTAACTAGATGATGACTTTTGCTTTACGACCTTGATTTGATCATTGAATAAGTTTATTGAATCATATTTCTTATCTTTGCGCTTAATGCTTTTATTGACTAATCACCTTTAAATTGATGTATGATTCATATTGTGAAACGGAAGTTGAATGTATGAATGCTTTAAGATAAGAAATTCTCGCCTTTGCAATCTAGGAATAGATATAAACCCTTGAAACAGTTTAGTAATTCTTGTTTGTTCATGCTTAATTCTAATTTGTAAAACTTACTAAGGAATTAGGGTTTACGTTAGAATTAAAGATTCTGTTTCTAAGGTATTAGGACAAGAGTAATTCAAGAATTAGGTTATGATTCGTTAAATAAGTAAGTAGCTCAAGTTCGTCGTCTAGTGAATCTCATCCCTGACAAGCCTTCTATCCTTGAAATTCAAACAAGTTTTATTTTCCATAATTTTCCATTATTGTTATTAAACAAACATCGTACCCTTTTGTTCAATTAAGTTCTAAAAATTACATTCTAATAGTTTAACGTAGTCCTCGAGTTCGACACTCGGTTTACCGGTTTACTTTACTACTTGAACAATTTCGTACACTTGCGAAAATCGTCATCAAGTTTTTGGCACCGTTGCCAGGGACTGCCAATTAACTGTTGAATTGTAATTTCTTTTACCTAATTGAAATTTTTTGCTCTGCAATAAAATTATTTTTTGTTTGTTACGAATTCTACTTTTATATTTTTTTCTCTGATTCTCAATAACTCACGTTTGTCTAATCTTGTATGCGAGGCCAGGCCTTAGCTGAACTTCTCTTTGACACAGAAATTGAAAAGACTTGTCGTGCAAATCGCAAGGCGGCTCAATTAAGAAAGCGCAGAGAGAGGGAAGGAACAAGTGAAGTTAAGATCAACACGGACGAACAAGTCATCGAGGAGATAACAGTTGTTGAAGGGATGGCAGAATTAGACCCACCTCCTCCTCCACCTGAAGAGAGACTTCTCGGGGATTATGGTGCCCGTTGAAATTCTGGCGCAGTAAAGTCCTAATGATGAACGTAATGATCCAACTCAGGAACAACGGTGTAAAACAGAGTACAAAGTTTCAACGTTGATTTATGAGTAAAACACACAAAACAATAACAGACAGAAAGTAAAAGGCACAAGATGTTTGTTAACCCAGTTCGGTGACAAACACACCTACATCTGGAGGCTACCAAGCCAGGAAGGAAATCCACTATAATAGTATCAATTCGAAGTCCTATGTGAACAACCTCCGGTTCACCGCCTTCTCACTTAATCACTACCCGTGGTATTTCTACCTAGGAACTCCTAGATATGAGACCCCTCTCACTTCCCCTCAAACAATTACTGCCCCAGTGGTCTTAGACTCAAATAAAGATCAAAGACGGAGACACACTCCAAACACACAAAAGTCACTCTTGCTTAAAAGCTTCAAGTGATCTACAATTACAACTCAATAAACAGTCCTAAGCTTGCATCAAGGTGACACAAGAAAGGCTCACAATTAACAGACTCAAAACCTATGAATACTCTTTCAATGATGGCTTTGGTTGAGTTTATTTCTTCCATAGTGGCGTCTTCTATTTATAGCCTCCAGCAACAACATATATTTGAATCAAATATTCTTCTCAGAAATATATTGAAACACATATTCTTCAGAAAAATATATTTTCCAAAGATCTCTTTGAAAATATATTCACAATTAAAAATATCCAATCTTCAAAATACATCTCACGAAAATATTTTCCTTCTAGAAACACACGCAGCTTGGAGATCAAGTAACATGAACAAATTCTTCAATCAAATCTTTAAAAGATCAGGTGAGATAATAAACAGCTCCAAGGCACGAAAACAGGAGTACAGTAAAATGCTTATGAAGGTTCTTCTGAAGAAGTGCTTCTGAAGGTCTGCGTCTGAAGTTCTGCGTCTGAAGATTCAGCTTCTGAAGGTTCAGCTTCTGAAGATTTCAGCTTCTGAAGGTTCAGCTTCTGAGGTTCAGCTTCCGAGGTTCAGCTTTTGAAGGTTCAGCTTATGAAGTTCAGCTTCTGAAGACGTACATATTGCTTGTATATTTGATCTTAGCAAAAATGAAGCCAACAACCAAATATCCAACAATCTCCCCCTTTGGCAAATTTTTGGCTAAAATCAATCTGAGATCAGAGAGATATCACAAGGCAAATTCTTCACTCATCATAATAACACAACCAACCATGAAGAACTTAAATGTAGCAACTAAATATCAATAGAGTCAGCAGCGGCACATAATAAACAAAATCCTAACAAGAGATATACTACGTTTCCACATATAACTCCCCTTGAAACATGTCATTCAGGAACAAACGAAGCACTCCCCCTGAAACAGAGACTCCCCCTGAAACACATCTGCTCCTGAAAAACTGTATTGATTCTGAACTACTGTAGTGCTTCTGAACTACTGTAGTCTACTATAGTGCTTCTGAACTACTGTAGTGCTCTGTATTGCTTCTGAACTACAATAGTGCTCTGTATTGCTTCTGAACTACAGTAGTGCTCTGTATTGCTTCTGAAATACTTATTTCCCCCTTTTTAGCCAAACAATTTCAAAGCAAACCACTCAGACACACATAGGAATAACAACCACATCTGAACATAATACTTCTGAGCATTAACATATTTGAACCTCAAAATTTCAACCACATCAGGTTGAGGATTCTCAGGTAACTCAACCATATCAGAATCAGTTTGGGGGATCTCAGAACTGGTTTCAACACATTCACAAAAGTAATAAAAGCTTCATTAACATCAGGATTTATATCCACATAATCAAAAGGGCTTGTGGTAACAGCAACTGGTACAGGTGAAACAACAGGAGAACTCACATTTACAGCAGTCTGTAATTGCTATAACTCCCCATGCAAACAAATCCCCAGTTTACCCCTTGAAAAATCATCAACACAAACAAAAACATTCTTTTTTCCACCTAGGCTTTCAACTTGCACAGACCCCATGAGATCCATGTGCAGTAATTCAATAATCTTAGAGGTGTTAAGATGTTGCAAATTCTTGTGAGACATCTTGATTTGTTTTCCACTTTGACACTCACCACAAATGTTGTCTTTATTAATCTTAAATTTGGGTAGTCCTCTGATGGCTTCTACAGACATGACTTTCTTCATTTCCCTCAGGTTTAAGTGCCCAATTTTTTGGTGCCAGAGTCTGACTTTTTCTTCTGTACTTATGAGACATGTGGATAGGCTTGCTTCTTCTTGAGGCATCCATAAGTAACAATTGTACTTTGTTCTATTGCCCCTCATTAGCACTTCACTTTTCACATTAGTTACCAGACATTCAGTCTTGTTGAAGTTCACTTTCATCCCTTGATCACACAGCTGGCTTATGCTAATCAAATTTGAAGTTAGCCCTTTTACTAATAGCACATTGTCTAACCTTAGTAGTCCATCACTGATCAAGTCTCCAATTCCAAGAATTTCTCCTCTAGCTCCATCACCAAAAGTCACATAGCTACTGGAGTATGGTTTTAAATTATCTAAGTACTTCTTGACACCGGTCATATGTCTGGAGCATCCACTGTCAAAGTACCGGTCTTCCCTAGATGATGCTCTTAGAGAGGTGTGAGTTATTAGACCAATTTTATCACATTTGGGTCTCCATTCCTTCTTGACATTGATTTTGTTTACAATGGGTTCCACTTTTCTTTGTTGAAAGTACTTGGGGTATCTATACAGCTTGAAACAGAATGGCTTTATGTGCCCCTTTCTACCACAGTAATGACATATCCAAGGACGAGATTCCCTCCTGCTCTTAGATCCCTGAGGTTCGTTCTGATGTTTCAACTTAGGTTTGCCCATCATTGGATCATATGACAGCTGCAATGATCCTTTTAGCTGGATTTTGCTATTTGTTGTTCAAGGTCCTATAATCAAACCGTATTCCTTTTGGTTTCCCTTGGTTCTAACTCTCCAATATCTTTTCTAGCATATCAGTACCAGTGTTCATCATTCTCACTTGTTTCTTCATATGTTCAAGTTGAGAGTTCAGTTGGGTTACCTCATCATTGAGATCAGAAATTTGTCCTAGGTGTTCACTTCTTTCAGCCTGAAGTTGAGTGATAGTTCTCTTCTGTTTTTCCAGCTGCTTGCACACTTCCTCACTCCTAGTATACATATCTTTGTAAGAGTTAGCCAGTTCTTCAAAAGACAATTCTTCATTACTGGATTCAGTATCAGATGGTGCTTCAGAACCTGATGGTGCTTCTGAAGCCTTAACTTTATCATCAGACATGCATCTACCAGTTAAAGCAATGACATGCTTCGCATACTCATACTCCACTTCTCCTTCTGAGTCATCTTCATCAGACCAAGAAACAACCAAGCTTTTCTTCTGTCTCTTGAGATATGTGGCACATTCTGTCCTAATGTGACCATATCCTTCACACTCATGACACTGAACTCCCTTTGATTGATTGCTCTTCTCATCAGTTTTTGTCTTCTTCAAATCATTTTTTTGCTTACTGATGATGAACCTCATGTTCTGACCATTTGGCTTGGGTCTCCTGTCAGCATGATTCAGAATCTTGTTAAACTGTCTTCCAAGTAACACAAGAGCCTCTGATATGCTTTCATCATCCTCAGCATCAACATTTGCTACAAAAGCAACACCTTTCCCCTTCTTATCAGTTTGGTTATTGAATGCTATCTCAAAATTCTGCAAGGATCCTATCAATTCCTCAACCTTCATACTGGAGATGTCATGTGCTTCCTCAATAGCAGTCACCTTCATGTCAAATCTCTTAGGTAGAGACCTGAGTATTTTTCTCAAAAGTTTCTCATCAGACATTCTTTCTCCAAGAGAATAAAATGAGTTAGCCATGTCCAGAACGTTCATATAGAAGTCTTGTATGTTCTCATCCTCCAACATTTTGAGATTTTCAAATTTGGTGGTGAGAAGTTGAAGTCTGGACATTTTTACCTTGGATGTGCCTTCATGTGTAGTTTTGAGAATCTCCCAAGCATCCTTAGCTACAGTTCACTGCTTGATCAGTCTAAACATGTTCTTGTCCACTCCATTGAATAAAGCATTCAAGGCCTTGGAGTTCCCAAGAGCTAATTCATCTTCTTCATTGGACCACTCTTCTTCTGGTTTCAGATCAACTGTCTTCTTTCCATCTTTGTCAAGCACAACAGGATGTTCCCAACCCTTCAGAACTGCTTTCCAGGTCTTACTATCTATAGATTTAAGGAAAGCACTCATGCGAGATTTCCAATAGTCATAGTTGGAACCATCCAACAGAGGTGGTCTGTTCACAAATCCTCCTTCCTTGTCCATTCTGCCAGAAAATAACTTCCCTGGAGCTCACCCTAAAACAGGCAGGGTGCCTGCTCTGATACCAATTGAAATTCTGGCGCAGTAAAGTCCTGATGCTGAACGTAATGATCCAACTCAGGAACAACGATGTAAAACAGAGTACAAAGTTTCAACGTTGATTTATGAGTAAAACACGCAAAACAATAACAGACAGAAAGTAAAAGGCACAAGATGTTTGTTAACCCAGTTCGATGACAAACACACCTACATCTGGAGGCTACCAAGCCAGGAAAATCCACTATAATAGTATCAATTCGAAGTCCTATGTGAAGAACCTCCGGTTCACCGCCTTCTCACTTAATCACTACCCGTGGTATTTCTACCTAGGAACTCCTAGATATGAGACCCCTCTCACTTCCCCTCAAACAATCACTGCCATAGTGATCTTAGACGCAAATAACGATCAAAGACGGAGACACACTCCAAACACACAAAAGTCACTCTTGCTTAAAAGCTTCAAGTGATCTACAATTACAACTCAATAAACAGTCCTAAGCTTGCATCAAGGTGACACAAGAAAGGCTCACAATTAACAGACTCAAAACCTACGAATACTCTTGCAATGATGGCTTTGGTTGAGTTTATTTCTTCCATAGTGGCGTCTTCTATTTATAGCCTTCAGCAACAACATATATTTGAATCAAATATTCTTCTCAGAAATATATTCACAATTAAAAATATCCAATCTTCAAAATATATCTCACGAAAATATCTTCCTTCTAGAAACACACGCAGCTTGGAGATCAAGTAACATGAACAAATTCTTCAATCAAATCTTTAAAAGATAAGGTGAGATAATAAACAGCTCCAAGGCACGAAAACAGGAGTACAGTAAAATGCTTCTGAAGGTACTTCTGAAGAAGTGCTTCTGAAGGTCTGCGTCTGAAGTTCTGCGTCTGAAGATTCAGCTTCTGAAGGTTCAGCTTCTGAAGATTCAGCTTCTGAAGATTTCAGCTTCTGAAGGTTCAGCTTCTGAGGTTCAGCTTCCGAGGTTCAGCTTTTGAAGGTTCAGCTTATGAAGTTCAGCTTCTGAAGACGTACATATTGCTTGTATATTTGATCTTAGCAAAAATGAAGCCAACAACCAAATATCCAACACCTGTGATAGAAACCGAAACAGGTTGACCATTGCTAATCAGCCTGTGACGGTTAACAAGTTTGAAATCAATCCAGGACTACTCCGTGAATTGAAGGAAACACAGTTTGCGGGGAAGTACAATGAAGATGCCAACAGACATTTGTAAAAATTCTTTGTGATGTGTGAGACAACAAAGGTGGATGGGAACTCTGAAGAAGCCAAACGGTTGCGGTTGTTTCCATTCTCTCTAACGGATGATGCTAAAGAGTGGTTTGATTCTTTACCAGCTGGGAGTATTACAACATGGAACGAGATGGAAGATAAGTTCCTGGAGCAGTTCTTTCCTACAACATTGTTTGTGCGGAGGCGTCAAGTGTGACACCTCAAGAAATCTCAGTTATAGTAATGAGATACCTCAAGAAATCATAGTTATCGATAACTCAAAATATTACTAATAGTTCTTTTCTTAAAAATAAAATAATAAGAGTAACTAATGTACATAAAAGTTAAGTTATATATATATATATATTATAACTTTAATACATAAGCTTTAAACAGAAGCTGCACTCGTTATAGTTAAGATATTCTAGTCAACCTAAGTTCTACCTCCAAGCTTTACTACTACCAGCCATACTATATGCACTAAATACATGTACATATATATGTTACATTATTGATCCATATATCTAACTAGACCCTTTAGGGGTTATGGGTACGAATAGGCTCTAGATATGGCTCGGTAGATGCATACACTGAAGCGGTCCACATTTCAGCAAGAGGTAAGTAGAAAGACAAAGTTACAGCACGGTGACGAGTCCTAGTGATAAAGTTGGGGTACTCGCCGGAAGTGATGTGAATAGCAATTACACCATCATAAGTCACAGTAAAATTAGGGTAGTCAGTGATCCATGTTCCGTCGACAAACTCCAGACGAACTGCAGGGCGAGGATCGTGGTTCTCCATCTTTAAGTGATTAAAATATAAAACCAAAACAACAAACAAGGGTGAGTTCACATTAACAAATTTTGCAAGTAGTAGAATCTTCAACAATTATTATTATTATTATTATTATTATTATTATTATTATTATTATTATTATTATTATTATTATTAGTAAAGTAACAATATTCACAGTGTGATTATGCAATGGAATGCACATGCATTATATCCATCATGTATGCGACTCTTTCCTACTCCATGGAGGTTCTATATGAGAGGAGCAATCGGGAGTACATGTTCTGTCTCAATTCTCATTGGTACATTTCTCTTCTCTTTTTATACTTAGTACATTTTTACCAGAACACTCTCCACTGATCATGAGTTCTTGCAGTATCACGTCAGGTTCGTCACTGTGAGGCATCGAATACCACGACACAGGGGAGCTACCACTTGGTCACTTGTGGGGTTTCGCACCGTGACGCCCCCAAGGTCTCTTAAACCTTCACTTATGCACTCTCGCTTGTACCGAAGCGTGACTCACTCTTGGACTCATGTGAATTTATTTTAACATCTCAGCATTATTTCTTGGTACAATATGTAAATTTATTCTACTTCTTTGATTCTATTTTTATAACTAAGAATGATCATTTTTAAGAAAATGCTTCACCTGCATAATTAGATAAAATACCTCCCGTGACACTTTAAAATACATTAATAAGTAGTCAGTACCTTCAACCTAATCCAAGTATATGAATTCTATTTATTATTAGTACCTTCAGATTCTGAAGATCAGAGTCTGAAGAACAGCGTCTGAAGATCAGAGTCCGAAGATCAGAGTCTGAAGGTCAGAGTCTGAAGATCAGCGTCTGAAGGTCAGCGTCTGAAGGTCAGAGTCTGAAGATTAGAGTCTGATGAACAGTGTCAGAGTATGAAGATCTGCGTCTAAAGATCAGAGTCTGATGAACAGTGTCAGAGTCTGAAGATCTGCGTCTGAAGATCAGAGTCCAAACTGAAGATCAGAGTCTGAAATACTGGTTTACTTGCAGACTAATCTATTTCATTTCTGTTAAGTTTCTGGATGCTGGTTCTTAAGCTAATCAATCATACCACCCCATTTATTATTAATTATTATTACTACTATTTTTAGTTTTCATTCTAGAGAGTTGTTATACCCTATTGTTATTCAATTGGAAAGAGCAAAATCGTACAAAACCTATTCATAATACCATATACTGGTGATTGCTGCACATTTCCAGATACTAGTTATTGCTGCACTTTTCCAGAAAACATTATGTCATTATGTCTATACTACAACTACAAGAAATTTAACCTTAAATACACACATTTTTATTAACCTGGTTAGAATATATAGTTTTTGCAGTAGATACTGTACACACACATACATAACAAAACACATCTATAAATATCATAGGTAAAATTTATTCATGATTAGTGCATATTGTAAAAGCCATTAAAAACTAAAAAGAGTTAGGGCCACTCTTGACTCAATTGATTCTACTCTACTATCATTGTTGAGATTCCTCACCCCCCCTACCTTGATAGTTTCTCTTCTTGTTGAAAATTATTAGAATCTTCTCAAATCTAAACAAAAACAGAATTTCATCAAAATGAGTTTTTACCTAAAGAAAAGAAAATCATAAACAAAATGTGTAGTAGAAATGAATATGAGATAACTTCACCTTTAGGATCTACTAGTGAGATGCACAACTCCAACTTTAATGTTTTTACTTTAAAGTGATGAGATGAAAGCTTGAAGATGATATTAGTTAAGGAGGCTAAAGAAGGTTATTAATTCGTATCTAGCTTGTATAGTGGAATTTTGTTGGTTTGTTGTGTGAGTGACTTAAGCCAAGGGTGTAGGTATTTATAGTGAAAATGGAAGAGTAAAAAGTTTATCTCATGGTTAAAATTAGTGCAAGGTGTCATTCAATTAAGTTAGCCATGTAATTACTTAAGATAAGATCAAATTTATCATTGGATAGATTCAATGCACATGTGCTTAATAACTACATTTTTTTATTCTAATTCCATGCATCTAGTTACTATACCATTAGTCCATGCATGCATGTAGTTACTACTATTGGTTCATTTGTAAGAGATGTCTAGTGTCTTTACTTGCCTTACCTCATATTATTTCTAAATTAATTAATAAGTTTTAGTTACTAAATGTTCCATATATATATATAAATTGTATGACTAATGAAACTTCATATTTTGAGTTGCTAAATATACTACATGTAACATATTTTCTCAAGCTAATACTAATTGATGCTGTATTGTATATTTTACTAAAAATAAAATATTTTATAATGGAATGTTACATCAAGACATTTCCAACTTTCAACAGAAGGAGGGAGAGTCACTTGGAGAATCTTATAAGAGGTACAAGAAATTGTTATCAGCATGTCCAAACCACAATTATGACAGCATAGTACAGATGCAGATTTTTTGTAATGGTCTACGCCTTGCTACTAGACAAGTCCTCAACACAGCTTCAGGTGGTTCCATAAACTTCAAGACTGCTTCTCAAATCATCAAAGTCATTGAAGCGGTTGCTCTGAATGAACAAATGGAGATGTATGACAGAACGGGTGGCACAAGAGGTGGACTCATAGACTTGAATCAATTTGGACATAAAAATGCTAAGAACATACTCACTAGCAAGCAGATTCAAGAAGCAGTGTCAGCTGAAGTAACAAAGAGAATGGCAGCCCTCAATATAAGCCAACCTCTAATTGCTCCGATTAACCAAATGAATACTGTGAAGTGCGATTGGTGTGCAGGTCCTCATTTTACTATGCATTGTGATGTACCCATGGATGCCTCTCAAGTAGAAGCGGTGAATTTCCTTAGCAACCAAGGGGGTCGTCAGCAGAATAATCCTTATTCCAATACTTTTAATCTAGGCTGGAGGAATCATCCAAACTTCTCATGGAAAACTCCACAAAACAGCTCTCAGAGTCCGCAATAAGGAGGTTACCAAGGAGGCCCATCAAATCCTAATCCCCCAAAGAAAGTTGATTGGGAGTTAGTCATTGAAGCGATGGCATCGAGCGTGAACTCTCTCACTCAAGAAACAAGGGCTGCACAAAAGAACACCACATCCTCAATCAAAAATCTTAAGATTCAAGTTGGTCAAATTGCTCAACAACTTTCACAAAGAGCTCCCGAAAATCTTCCTAGTAACACAGTTACCAATCCTAAAGAACATGAAAGTGTGAATGCAGTCATGACTAGAAGCAGGAGGGTTGAAGATTCACAACTACCTACAGATACACAAGGTGGGAGTGAGTCATCCGCTGAGTTAGTTGAAGTACAAGTTGATGTCCAAGATAATACCCCGCAAGATGTGGCTGGAGAACCAGAAAAATTGAAGAAAAATGAGTTACCAAAGCCACAGGTTAAGCTACCGTTCCCACAAAGGTTGAAAAAAGAAAAAGACAAAAGAGTTTTGGTAAATTTCTAGAGATGTTCAAAAAGTTACAAATTAACATCCCTTTTGCCGAAGCTCTTGAACAAATGCCAACCTATGCAAAATTCATGAAGGACATCATTTCAAGGAAGATAACCATTGGTGATGAGAACGTGATGCTCACTGAACAATGTAGTGCGGTGTTACAAAGAAAAATTCCAAAGAAACTCAAAGATCCAGGAAGTGTTACTATTCCTTGTACCATTGGGGATAGAACTTTCAAGAAAGAACTGATCGATCTTGGAGCAAGTGTAAGTTTAATGCATTTATCTATTTACAAGAAGTTGGGGATTGGAACGGTGAGAGATACAAGAATGACTTTACAGTTCGCAGACAAATCCTACAAATATCCCTATGGTATTGTGGAAGATGTGCTTGCTAAGGTTGACAAATTTATCTTCCCCGTCGACTTTGTTGTTCTTGAGATGGAAGAAGATGAGGAAATACCGCTGATTCTTGGGAGACCATTTCTACAAACTGGAAGGTGTATGATTGATTTGGAAGATGGTACGTTGACTTTAAAAGTTGACGATGAGGTGGTTAAGCTCAATGTTCTCCAAGCAATGAAACATCCAACAGAAAAGGAAGAATGTTACAGGGTCGACATACTTAGCTCAACCGTGAAAGAAAAGTTTGAAGCTGAAATCCCAGCTTTACCACTTGAGAGAGTATTAAGCCTACCATCAGAAGTTGTTGAGGAAGGAGAAGATCCTAGAGAATGTGATGTTCTAGCCATGTTAGAAGCCTTACCGTCTTATCACCGACGCACACCAACTAGATGGGAGGAGTTACATCTAAATGAAGAAGTCATTGAGAAAAATTCAAAGAAAGCACCGGTAGTTGAGCTAAAGCAACTGCCCCCTCATTTGAAGTATGTGTTCCTGGGTGAGAAGGAAGAGTACCCAAGAAGAGAAGCTCTTGAGATTCTTGAGAATGCACAAGGGTGCCATAGGGTGGTCCATTGAAGACTTGAAGGGTCCATTGAAGTCCTACTGTTTGTATGCATACGATCTTGATGGAAGAGAACTACAAACCGGTGGTGCAACCACAACGGAGGCTGAACCCTACCACAAAGGAGGTGGTCAAGTTGCTTGAAGCTGGTCTCATCTATCCTATATCTGACAGTTCGTGGGTTAGCCCGGTCCAAGTTGTTCCAAAAAAGGGCGGTACTACGGTGATGATGAATGAAAAGAATGAATTGATTCCGACTCGCACAGTCACTGGGTGGAGAGTTTGCATAGATTATAGACAGTTGAACACAGCTACACGGAAGGACCACTTCCCATTTCCGTTTATTGATCAGATGCTCGAAAGGTTGGCAGGTCATGAGTATTACTGTTTCTAGGACGGATATTCCGGTTACAACCAAATTGTGGTGGCACGTGAGGATCAGGAGAAAACAGCCTTCACATGTCCCTATGGGATATTTGCCTACAGGAGGATGCCATTCGGATTATGCAATGCCCCCGCCACTTTTCAAAAGTGTATGATGTCCATATTCTCCGATATGATTGAAAAACATATCGAAGTATTCATGGACGACTTTTCTGTCTTTGGCTCTTCTTTTGATAATTGTTTGAAAAATTTATCTCTTGTTTTGGAAAGGTGTCAAAAGTCTAATTCGGTCCTAAATTGGGAAAAGTGTCATTTCATGGTGAGAGAAGGAATTGTTCTTGGTCACCGAATCTCTTACAAAGGGATAGAGGTTGACCAAGCGAAAATTGAAGTAATTTAAAAACTTCCTCCTCCTACTAATGAAAAAGGCATTAGGAGTTTTTTAGGACATGCAGGTTTTTATAGGAGGTTCATCAAAGATTTTTCAAAAATAGCAAAACCCTTACTAATCTGCTAGTAAAAGACACACCTTTCCAATTCAATGATGATTGTCCGAATGCTTTCAATACTCTTAAGCAAAAATTGATAACTGCCCCCATTGTCACTGCCCATGATTGGTCACTACCTTTTGAAATAATGTGTGACGCTAGTGATACAGCTGTTGGGGCAGTTCTTGGGCAATGGAAAGATAAGTTGTTGCATGTCATTTACTATGCTAGTCATGTTTTAAACCCAGCACAACTTAACTATGCCACCACTGAAAAAGAACTCTTGGTTGTTGTTTATGCCTTTGATAAATTTAGATCATACTTGCTAGGGTCTAAAGTCATTGTTTACACTAACCATGCTGCTCTAAGGTATTTGTTTTCTAAGCAGGAATCCAAACCAAGACTTCTTAGATGGATACTGTTGTTGCAGGAATTTGACCTAGAGATCCGAGATAAGAAGGGATCAGAGAACACTGTGGCTGACCATCTCTCCCGACTAGAGAAGATGGACGAGACTGATGAGCAGAGGCCTATCATAGACCTCTTTGCAGATGACCATATTTTAGCCGTAACAATGGTGTCGTGGTTTGCAGACTTTGCGAACTACATGGTAGGTAAGGTAATACCCGTTGATTTCAATTCTCAACATCGCAAGAAATTTCTGCACGATTGTAAGTATTACGTGTGGGATGAACCTTATCTGTATAAAAGGGGGGTTGACGGGTTATTAAGAAGATGTGTCCCTAAAGAAGAGCAAGAAAAAGTGTTGTGGCATTGCCATGACTCTAACTATGGTGGTCATTTTAGTGGAGATAGGACTGTTGCCAAGGTCCTCCAATCTCGTCTGTTTTGGCCAACTTTGTTTAAGGATGCTTTTGCCTATGTCAAGAGATGTGACCACTGCCAACGCACATGAAATATTTCCAAAAGAAACGAGATACCTCAAAACCCTGTGTTAGAAGTGGAAATCTTTGATGTATGGGGTATTGATTTTATGGGACCATTCCCATCTTCATACTTAAAGGTTTACATTTTGTTGGCAGTGGATTATGTCTCTAAGTGGGTAGAGGCTATCGCCACACAGACTAATGATGCTCAGGTAGTGACTTCTTTCCTTCAGAAAAATATTTTTTTTCACGCTTTGGGGTCCCTAGAGCGTTAATCAGTGATGAAGGAACCCATTTCCTCAACCGGAAGATGGAGACGTTGCTAAGAAAGTACAATGTGCATCACCGGATTGCTACACCGTACCATCCTCAAACAAGTAGACAAGTGGAGGTTTTAAATAGGCAGATAAAGCAAATCTTGGAAAAGACTGTGAATTCTTCACGGAAGGATTGGTCAATCAAGCTGGATGATGCACTTTGGGCATACAGAACTGCTTTCAAAACTCCCATAGGTATGTCTCCTTTCCAGATTGTTTATGGAAAATCTTGTCACTTACCATTAGAACTAGAGCACAAATCTTTGTGGGCCACTAAATTCCTAAATTTTGATCTCTCAAAAGCAGGCAAATCCAGGATTCTTCAACTCCATGAGTTAGATGAATTTCGGAATTCAGCCTATGAAAATGCCAAAATTTTTAAAGAAAAAACAAAAAAATGGCATGATAAAAAGATTCAAAATAGGGAATTTAGGGAAAGGCAGCTAGTTCTTCTTTTTAATTCCAGGTTGAAGTTGTTTCCTGGAAAGTTGAGGTCCAGATGGTCAGGACCGTTCAAAGTGGTGAAAGTGTTCCCATATGGAACTATGGAGGTAAAAGATCCAGACTCGGACAGAACATTCAAGGTCAAGGGACAAAGGCTCAAACCATACTTTGGAGCCGAGTTTGAGCGGCCGACCGAGTTGATTAATCTGAAATCCACTTGAACAAGTGGTGCGTCAAGCTCGGGATGTTAAACAAGCTTAGGTGGGAGGCAACCCACTAAGTATCCTTTTTCTGGTCATGTTTTTTTTTTAGTTAGTTGGTTCTGAAATTTTTTGACACTCAAGCTGCAAGAAAAGGAAAATTTTTGTGAATTTCACCATTCTGGATTTGTCGTGGCACGACAGATTGCCATCGTGCCACGATGATGAGCAAGAAAATTGTTACACTTTTTGTATTTTTCGTGGCACGAGATACTTTGCATCGTGCCACGACGCTGCTTTGAAAGAAAAGGGGAGTTTGTTACTGGATTTTTTGTGGCACGACACATTCCTATCGTGGCACGAGGACTTCCCAAAATCCATGATCGTGGCACGATAGATGGAAGTTCCAGAATTTTTTACCGTTACAACTTGCGTCGTGGCACGATGTGGTCTATCGTGGCACGACAGAGGCAAAATTTGAAAATAATTGACTGTTACAAACCCATCGTGGCACGATGAACTCCCTCGTGGTACGATGGCTGCATCTCTATAAATACAAACTCTGAAAAAAATCAGTTGCCACTTTTCTCAAACCCTAAAGTTACTCTGCCAAAATCTCCCCATACACCCACCTACACGAATTTCACCTCCTTCTAATCCTTTGTCCATGAACAATATCCTCCTAATCTTTCCCACAACCTACAAAAATCCCCACATTCCTCCTCACATCCAACAATTCAATTTTTCCCCAAATCACAAAAAACCTACAATTCTCACCAATTTCTACCCTTCACCAAACATCACAACAATGGCCTCAACATCAAATAAACGAACCAAAACCAGCCGGAGAGGCCAACCTGCTCAACCACCCATACCCCCACCTTCCCCACCTTCACCAGATGAACCCACATACCAAAAATTTCAAACCCCAGAGCATGCAGATAGGTTCGAGAAAATAAAAGGGTACAAGTTTACTGGCGAGCGAAGGTTTGATTTCATCCACTTACAGAGGTACCCTGGTTTTGAGGCTATTTTTGAAAGGTTAAATTGGAAAAATTTCAACAATCTGATTGAGGCCGAGAGCAACCGGACTATCGCTATGGAGTTCTTCGCCAACGCTCATAACCATGAAAGTTACT
Organism: Medicago ruthenica; assembly: GCA_018208015.1. NCBI lineage: Eukaryota > Viridiplantae > Streptophyta > Magnoliopsida > Fabales > Fabaceae > Medicago > Medicago ruthenica. Next base: position 34,971,369 of record CM031375.1, on the reverse strand, counting down.
ATGTCTCTTACGTCCGGGGGAAGCAAGTAGATTACAGCCCTAGAGCGGTCAACGATCTGTTGGGTTTGACTGAGCCACCACAATGTCACATCGAGATGAGGAGGAGGAGGAGGAACAATTTCCCCAACGATGATGTGCTAACTCAGCTGCTGCAGGAGGTTGGAAAACAAGGGGTGGATTATGTGCGTTCACAAGCTTCTGGCCTCCCGACCCGGTTAAATGTGGTGGACCTGAAACCGAAATACAAAGCATGGGCCTCCTTCATTCATTCTTCTATTGAGAGCATTTCTACCACCTCAGAATTACCTATGTCCAGGATGTATATTCTGGAGGCCCTTATCTTTGGTTATGAAATAAATTTGGGGCGACTGCTGGCTCGCCGACTCAAGGAGATGGCTGATTCCAAGTATCCTTTGGCACTTGGGCACTGTTGCTTAATCAACGCTCTGTGCAAGCAGGAGAATGTCCCGGTAGAGTACACTGATATCATGCTGAAGTCCAAGGGGCCGATTAATGATCAAGCTATGGTAAAATTTGAAGACAACCAGAGGGCTCCGGCAGCACAGCGCCAGCAGGGGAGGCCTCTCAGCCGATGCAGGAGGACACCGCCCAGCCATCTCAGCCTCCACCTCTGCATGCACCACTCCATCCGATGATGCTGGATTATATGTGTGGGATGGCCAACTGGGCCCAGGAGACATCATCGCAGTATTATGTGGATGGCCCATTCTTTGGAGCGGATTTTTCTCAGGCCTTAGCTCAGCACCACAAGGAGCCGCACTTCAGTAATTCTTATCAGAGGTTTGACTCGGAGGCCCACATGGAGCAGTACTTCGTGGACTAGCGAGGAAGGGCTCAGGACCGAGAGCAGCGGGTGCGAGTGGACTACTACCGAGGGAGGCAAGCTAGTCAGGAGGGGGCCGAGCAGTTGTTCCGAGACTTGGCGAATTAGCAGGGTGGTGAAGATGACGACATGTGATCAACATCAATTTCTTAGTCTTCAGTTTCCTGCATTTCGATTTTAGTTTTTTTTGTTGTTGTTTCTTCATTGTATGGTTAAGACAATTTGTGACTCAACTGTTTTTCTTTTTGTGTAATTCCCCTATCTATGTACTACTCATCTTTGTTTGTTATTAATGAATTTGCTTGTTTGTGGAAAAGTATCAGTTTTGTACTAGCTTCCAATCCAATGATAAGTCAAAATATTCAGAGGAGGATGATGTCTATGGTTTCAATGAGATGTGCAGGGCAAGTGGATAGTGTAGAGCCGCAACTCCCAGAAATCTCAACTTGTAAGGCCACAGCCATATTTTCATTTTTCAATTTTACATATTTGAGTGATTCCATACTGCTGTCATTTCTAGAACTTGCGGTATTTCTCTATTTGTCAATTGGTCTTGTCCTATATACACTAAGGCAAAGTGCTTGTTACCTAGGGCCTTTTTCAGCTAACCTTGAACTTTATTTAAATTATCCTTTGTAAAGCCAATTGTGCGATTTTGCACCCCCATCCTTTTTTTTGAGCGATTTTGCACCCTATCATTTACCCCCTTTCTGATTTTGTAGCCCCCTCGTGTGTTTTTTTGCCTTCGCCTTGACTTCGCGTTGCGATAGGGTGCAAAAAAAACACACGAGGGGCTACAAAATGAGAAAGGGGGTAAATGATAGGGTGCAAAATCGCTCAAAAAAAGGATGGGGTGCAAAATTGCACAATTGGCAAAAGATAGGGGGCAAAAGTGCAATTAAGCCTTTTATTAAAAAGAATCTGAACATGCATTTCATCTCTGAAAAATCTGCTTGACTCTGAATAGAAACTGAGAATCTGAAGAACATCAGAAGCTAAGACTTATCAGAAGCTCATTATTGAAAGCCTGAAGAAAGTTCAGCTTCTGAAGTCATCAGAGTCTGAGTTTCAGAATCTAAATTTTTAGCTTCTGATAAAACTCATTATAAGTGGACACTTGACATGTGGCCCATTAATGAAAGTGAATCTGAACAGTACATTTGACATGTGGTCTTTTAACTGATGAGTATTAACTGTAGGGCAATGATGTTTATGCTTTGAAAGTTGTATTTAGCGACCCCCTATTGTCATTAATGTGCCGTTGTGATTAATGTTTTTGTCTGCTTTAGACTCTAAAACGTTTTAACAAAAACACTTGCACACTTGCACACTTTCACTTCTCACAACTCGCACTTTCGTCTCTTTCTAACCTAAGTTCTCAAAACCCCCAAATTTTAAAAGCTTCCCTTAGAACCCTAAAAACTCAGAAATGACTTCTGCATCAATAAGTTTGAATATTGATTCTGGTGCTTCAATCATCATCAAACCCAAAACAATGTTTGTGGACAAGGAAGAATTAAAGATTCTGATTGAAAGCGCAGTAGACTTCAGAAGTCTGGAACTGAATAGGTGTGACATTGAACATTTCTTTGAGTTTCAAGGATGGACTCCCTACTTTAACATGCTCAATGGACCAACTTATTTGGAATTAGTCAAAGACTTATGGGTTAGAAGCGAGGTGTATGATAGAGAAGCTGCAAGAAAGGAAGAAGTTCTCATGGTAGCGCAAGATAAAAGTCTTAAAGGAAAAACTAGGTCAGAACTAGGATTGCCTGCCTTCAATACAATTGAAATTAGGTCTGCAGTGATGGGCATCAGTGTCACCATCATAGTAGATACTATAGCAAAGGCTATTGGAGTTCCTAACATTGATATGTTTTTATCAGACTCAAACAAATCTAGCAGATGGGTTGATCAGATTAAAGCTATTATGTTTGAAGGGAGAGAATCTGATAAAACAGTAGAAATAAAGAAAGAGTTTAGACTCTTGCATAAGATTCTGTTATCATGTCTTATGCCAAGGCAAGGATTACAAATCATGGGATCACAAGCATTTTATGTTTTTCCTGGTACAGAAGCTGCCCATTAACCTGCCTAAGTATATCTTCAGTTACCTGTGTTCATCTATCCAAGAAGGTCAGAAGGGGAAGAAACATGTACTCTATGCTAGACTGCTGTCTGAAATCTTTTATCAAGGAAGACTCATTGAGAAGCTTGAACATGTGGGATTGGCTTCTGATAAAGATTTGGGAATCAGCAGAGGAAGCATAATATCCAGACACACTCTTGGTAGTATGCAGATAATTCCTAAGAAGGAAGTTATTTCTACTGAGCAGAACTTACAAGTGAATTTGGAGACACCTGCATATGTAGATGACTTTCCCCCCATTTCCAAATAGGACAATCTTGAGGTTCTTGCCAACTTCATTCAAGAATACTACAAGGAAACAGGATTTGAGATTACATGGGATATGCTCCCAGAACCTGCTGCTGACAAATGGACTGTCAACAAGAGGAAGAGGAAAACAACTTCTGAAGCCACAGAAGCTGAACCAGTTAAGAAGGCTAAGGTTCAGAAGAAGTCTGTTAAGAAAGCAACTTCTGAAGTTATATCAGAAGCTGCAGAACTTGAACCTGTTGAGGTGCTTCCCACAAGGACAAGATCTAAAGCTGTTGAGAAAAGAAAGTCCGAAGATGCTTCACCTCCAAAACAGAAGAAGAAGAAGAAGTTGAGGAAGATGATTGTGGAGACTGATGAACAGGAAGAAGAAGGTAAGATGACCTATGAGGAAGAAACTGCATAACTAGCAAGGCTTAAGGAGATTCTGAGGCAAAAGGCTATTCAGAAGGGAACTCTGCCTAATGTTCAGAAAGCTACTGAGACTATTTCACCAGTTCAGCTTAAGGAGCAGATGGAGAAAGATGTTGAAATAGCCAAAGAGTTAGAGAAATCCACTCTATCAGGAGCTCAGAACCTGCTTGCCTCTCTTCTGCAAGTTTCAGAAGCCAGTGCAGAACCTTCAGTTGCTGTTGATAAAGGTATTCCTGCAAACTTATCATCTGTTAATTCTAAGCTTGATGAACCCTCTCTCATGAGAAAACTTAAGACTCAAGACTTCTTAGATGCTCTCAACAAGAAAAGAGCACGCATTCTTTCTGAAAGAGATCTCTCTAACAGAGAAGAAGTTGCTTCTGATCTTGTTGAGACAGCTAATCAGTCATCCCCTCCAGATAACACTCAACCAGAAACAGCCTCATCTAAACCTACTTCACCTAAAACCATACCTACCCCTCAACCATCTTTCATCCCTAAAAAACCCCTTGACATACCCCCTATCCAAACTTGTCAACCTGGTGAAATTCCTGATCTGGACAGAACTGTCAGACCAGAGACTGAAGCCCTCCTAACCAAAATTATCAAAAGAAGAATTCATCTAAATGCTTTTGATAATGTTACTCCTAAACCTGTTTCAACCACTAGTTCTTCATCTTCCCTATAGGTGCTTCAACAACACCTAGGTAGAGAACTACCATCTGACCTTCAAGAAAGTTCATCCACCCTGTGCGCTCTCGTTAAAAAATGCGCAATCCCCCGAGACGTGTGCGAACGCTCGGAAGGCCTTGTGAAGTCGCCACCAAAGTTTTTGTTTAAAGGGAACGTTGATAAACCCTTAAGTTTTTTATTTGAAGGGAAACGATAATAAAACCCTTGACGATGAGGAAAAGGACTGGTCATCGCAACCATTGTCGGGTTCAGGAGTCGATTACGCAAGGGGAAGGTATTAGCACCCCTCACGTCCGTTGTACTCAACGGGAACCTCCTATTTGGCTAAAGCTGAAAATGTTTTTAAAAGTTTTGCGCGCATGCTTGTCTATGTAAAAAGGGGAAAAGTAAATACGATAAAAAAGAAAGTTTTTTATTATTATTGTGCTTGACAAGATGTCGATCTTGCTCCTACGTATCTCCCGGTAGTCGGAAAATTCAAAGCGTACGTAGTTCTTTGGTAGAAAAACGTACATATGTTGGTTATTTTTAGATGGACGATGTTTTAACCGAATTCTTGCGATTAAACGTAGCTTGTATGCTCACGCATGGGAGGCTTATTAAGCGTTTGTTTAAAATCGCACTAGAATGTTAAAAGGCATGTCCGTTGGGTAAAAGGGTTCGAATTGGTCGCTATGGGACCAAAAAGGGTGCAATGGACTCAAACGAGTCGATCATTGACCGAGGTGACTCAAACGAGTCGGGAAAAGGTTCGATTGATCCATCGGGATCAAGAACGGGTACAATGGACTTAATGGAGTCGAACATTGACCGGAGGGACTCAAACGAGTCGAGGGATTGAATCTAGTGGCCACGGGGGACCAAAAGGTTCGGATTGACCACAAGGGGCCAAGAATTGGTTTGGTATGGTTGGATACGTTGAAAAAAGGAATGACGATTGTCCGAGCGACGAGACATACGTCACACATTCGTACAATCGGGGCAATGGAGAGACATACGTCAAACCATCCCTTTTTCATTCAAGTTTTTGGTTGAATTTCTTAGAAATCCCAAAGTTTATCAAAACATTTGGTTTGAAACCCAAAAATGTGAAAGTTTTAACAATTTGTGAAAAAACGCATAAGTTCGGCTCATTTTGCAAACGGTTTTGAAAAGCGAACAAATTCGGCTTAAGTTCACGTTTGGTTTTGAAAATGATGAACAATGTTTATTGTTCAAGTTTGGTTTTGAGAATGATGAACATAGCTTATTTGTTCAAGTTGTTTTGAAAGTTTGTGTACATAACTTGTTTTGCAAGTTATCCACCAAAAGTGGCTCGAACTTGCGAATCCTTCAAAATTGTGCTAAATCCTTGATAAGGTTTAGATAAAATGAGTTTCAAACCTCCTAGGTTCTGAGCTCTTGGGCTAGAACCTCAAAAATTGGCCATTTGGGAGCCTAAACTCAGATTCTGAGTTCTGTCATGGTCGCTCTGCGACCATGACTTCGCACTGCGAACAATGCGAAAATTTGAGTTCAGAAGCTGTTTCTGAACTGTTGTTCAGAAACAACTTCTGAACAAACTCAGAACCTTTTAGGAGAGTGAAAAGCTTTGAGTTTTGCAATGAAAAGAGCTGGACAAACCAGTTTTGATGTTTTGCAAACCTTGGGATTTCTTTTGAAATTCAAAAGGGGGTTTTTTAGAGCAAAAGGTTTTGAACCAAAATTAAGATGCAAACACAAATACAAGTGAAAGATCAGTACTTAGAACACTTACAGAAATCCTTAGCAAAGCTCCTGCTGCAAGGAAGTGAAAGGAATTTGGATTGGTTGAAGGTTCTTGCAAGGTTTTGAATATTGATGATGAGCAATGAACTTTTTGTAATGCTTTGTATTGGAATTGATTTTTTGCTAGTGTTTAGTGCTGGTTTTCTCTGGTGGTTGGTAAGTGTTTGTAAGCTGGAATAATGGATGAGTAATAGTTATGAGAAGTGTCTTGAATGGTTATGCATTGCCTCCTATTTATAGGCCAAAACCAAATCAATTTCATCATTAGAAATCCCCAAAATCCAGCTGCTTTGTGGGCTAGGATCAGGCTAAATCTCTTTGCATTTAATGCTAATGGATAGAGGTAACCTTGCCTTGTGCCAAGGGTCAAGACTCAGCCTGATTTCAGCCACAAATTCAATGGTTTTTGGATAGAAATGATGATGAAACATGACTGGATTGCAATTGGCTGTGCTTGGGGATTAATCCTTGCAATCTTAATGGTTGGGCAATAAAAACGTGCACTATGATGTGCAGAGGTTGGGGGAAGCAAAAGGCAACATGTGGGCTGGTGTGAGGGGGATGAAAAGCTGCTGAAAAACAGGGCAGCAATCATGGTTTTTTGCAAGTGAAAACCAGCTGGGTTTGACTGGTTTTGGGGGAGCAAGCAGGAAGAAAGTCCACAAGCTGGTGGCTGGCAACCCTAGGGTCAGTAGCAGGTCACTTGGGAGGGACAAGAGCTGCCCAAGGGCAAGCCCACTTGCTTGCCACATGCTAGGTTGGAAGAAAAAGCTTCTTTCCTTGGCATTAATGGCAAGTCCTTCAACTCTGGCTTTGCTGAGCCCAATTGGCCATGAATGATGATAAAAATGAAAATGAAGATGATGTGTAACAAAAACTGGAATTAAATCAAAGAAACCAAAAATCTGCAAAAAATTCGCAGACTTCGCACTGCGAAGTGACCTTCGCACTGCGAAGTCACCATTTTTGAAATGTTGACTTTTGTTGACTTTGACTTTTTTCCCCTCCTTTTTTTGATTTTTTTGAAAATTGTTTTGAAAAGGCTTAGGACAAAATTGGGGTACTACACACCCTACCTTCTGAAACAACAAATTTGGTTATATCTGCTTCTGATACTGATTCAGTATCGGAAGATCAACCTCTAACTGTTGAACCCATCCATTTTGCCAAACTTGAACCTACCTATAAACCAAGCCAAGACAGTACTGATGTTCTCCTTTTATGTGGATCATCAAAATCTGTTATTCCTGAATCTACTCAATATGTCCCTCCTAAACCTGAAACTATCACACCTTTTGATGACAATTTAATCACTGTATCAAAACCTCCTTTTGATACTACTGATCGAATTATGTCAGACATACCATCAACCTCTAGCCTTCCACAAAATATTCACCAAACACCTATCCCATCATCAAGTTTGAATTTGCAGAATGTTTGCAGTAAGATCTTTAAGGAATTGGAACAGCTAGTGCAATCTAGACAGAATCCTATTCAGCTTAATAACTCTGTTGAGAGATAGAACAACCTAAGAGAGCTTGTCAACAATACCCTTGACACACTGCAGTTTGTCTCAGTGGTGTCTCAACATGAAGCACTTTAGAAGTGGTTGTCAGAAGTGGTCAGAAGTATGGAAAGTATAGAACTCAAAAGAGACCCTTCAAGACAACTGCCCAGTAGCTCTTCATCTGTAGTGGAAATAGCACCTGAAGTTCCTGAGATTCTGAAGTATGGACTTCAGAACTCATTCCTAGGCAAGGCTGCTCAGAAGCCTCTGGATTTCGAAGCTATGAAACTGGAACTGGGAGAGCCTATGCTGAAGCACATGGTAGAACAGATGCAAGTTGAACTGGTTGCACAGAGGGCAAGGCAAGATGCTTTACATAGCAAGATTCAAGATCTGAGTACCAAACAAGATGTCATGGCAGAACATCAAATTCAGATTTTGTCAAGTCAAGAAGAAATGAAGTCTGGGATCAGTGCCATTTTGGAGCTTCTGAAGAAACCTCCTCAACCTTAGAATGCACACCCTAGTCTTTATTTTCAAATTTACTTCTGAATAGTGTTAATCTGTTTTGCTTCTGAACATCATCTTTTTGTCTTTATGTCTCTTGCTTCTGAATGAAATATATTAACTCATGTATGCTCTGATATATTTTTTTTTGCTTGTCTCTGATACATGATTGCTATTGAGTACATGAAAATTTTTCACTCTGATCTCAATTTATTTTTTTCTCTCTTTTTTGTTTTTATTATTTATTTTTTTTTTGTTGATGACAAAAGGGGGAGTAAAATACAGTAATTTCAGGCTCTGAGCCAATAAGTTAATTTTTGAAAATTAATTAACTTAGGAGAACCTCTTCTCATCTCTTAGCTTCTGAACCTCTATCTGTGAGATAATTCTGGTGTTACTCTTTATTGATTGAAAACTGAATTTACAAACCTCACCTTGTGTACTATCAGACTCAGGGGGAGCTTACAAACCTCAGACCCTATAGTCAACTTGTTAATTAAATCAACAACAATTTTCTATTAATACTTGTGTTTGTCATCATCAAAAAAGGGGATATTGTTGGAACAAAATGTGTAAACAATGCCTCTTTTGAGTTTTGATGATAACAAGGTATTAAAAAGAAAATTGGATATGATAATACTTGTTTCAAGTGTGCAGGGCCATAGACTAAAAATTATTCAAGTATAAGAAGCAAGGAAATATGTTATTGGAAGCTTGTGTTGCAAGTCTGAAGTTGAAGTCTGAAGCTGATGGATCAGAAGCTGAAGTCTGAAGGATCAGAAGCTGAGGATCAGAAGCTGAAGACTCAGACTCTGAAGTATCAGAAGTCAACTGGTGTCACTGTCATCAAGGACATAGTACAACCACGACCTCTGCAACTTCTCAGAATCAGAAGTGATCTCTGCAACTTTGTCTCCTTGGACAAAACATCCAATCCATTTTAAGGAAAGGATTCAAACAGTATTCTTCATGATACGTAGTCCAAATCAAGGAACAAATCAACGTTGGATCAAGCTCCAATTCAAACAACTCTATTGATGATCTGACATCTTCTCAACGTCTCTCTACTCCTCTATATAAAGAACTGAAGACTTGAGGAAACATAAGAAATTACAAGACTCTGAAAAGTGCCAATACTCTACCAAATTCAATACGCATCAATTACTTAGAAATTCTTACAAACTTTCTTATCTTAGAATTTCTTAAGTCTAGAGTCTGAAAACTGTGTTGTATTTTGTGAACACCACGGATAGTATATCAAGTGTTCAACTCAAACATAATTCTTTGTAACTCTGTTTGTTTTAGAAGTCTCTTGCTTTTGTGCTTGAGCAATCAGAAGTCTCTTGCTTGTGTGCTTGAGCAATTAGAAGTATCTTACTGTGTGTTTGAGCATTTGGAAGTCTCTTGCTTGTGTGCTTGAGCATTTTGTAATCATTTGGATTATAGTGAAAAATCTCTTGTAAGTAACAAGGGGACTGGACTACTTTCAGGTTGTGGAAGGAACCAGGATAATTGCTTGTGTCTTTCTCTCTCTCTCTCTCTCTCTCTCATTTACTTTCAATCCGCTGCATCATAACTCTGAATTTAGTTTCAGACTCTGATCACCATCAGAAGCTGAACTAACTCTAAGTTTTTGAGAAAGAAAAAGCCAACACAATTCAACCCCCCCCCCCCCTTCTTGTGTTTTTCTCACCTTCAGCATCATCCAATTTTCTAGATCAATCCTTCCTAGAGTTGTTCACTGTTTTCTCTAGAATCTGCTTGATTTGTCTATTAGAGACTTCAACTTGTCCACTCGTTTGAGGATGATAAGGTGTTGCCACTTTATGCTTGACATTGTATTTAGCCAAAAGGTTGGCCAATACTTTGTTGCAAAAATGCGTACCTCGATTGCTGATAAGAATCCTTGGAACTCCAAACCTGGAAAAATATTATTTTTTTAAAAAATCAGTTACAATTTTAGTGTCATTATAGGGTGAAGCTTCCGCTTCAATCCATTTAGTGACATAATCAACACATACTAAAATATATTGGTTATTATGAGAATTTGGAAATGGACCCATAAAGTATATTCCCCAACAATCAAATGGTTCCACTTCTAGGATTCCATTCAGAGACATCTCATTTCTTTTTGCGATTCCTCATGTTCTCTAACATTCATTGCACCTCAACACAACGTCCCAACAATCTTTGAATATCGTTGGCAAAAAAAACTACATTACAAAATTTTAGCAGTTGTCCTATCTCTGCTATGATGTCCTCCATATAGTGAACTGTGACAGTGCCATAGGATATCCCTTGCCTCTTTCTCTCCTACGCATATTTGCAAAATTCCACCATTTCCGACTTTAAATAGATAGGGATCATCCCAAATGTATTTGTTGGAATCTTTGTAAAACTTTTGTTTTTGTTGCCAAGTCGAGCCATCTGATAATCTTTTGCTTGCTTTGAAATTCGCAATATCTGCGAACGAAGGTCTTTGTGAAATTGCAAACAAATATTCGTCTGGGAATTCTTCATCTATGTATCTCTCCTTGTTGGTCACCAACTGATTTTCTAACCCAAAAACATGATCAACAACAACATTTTCTACTCCTTTTTTATCTTTTATTTCAAAATCAAATTCTCGTAACAAAAGAATCCACCTAAGCAGTCGGGGTTTTGAATCCCTTTTTGTTAGAAAATATTTAAGAGCAGCATGGTCAGTAAAAACAATCACTTTCAATCCTACCAGATATGAACGAAACTTTTCTAACGCAAAAACTACTGCTACCAATTCTTTTTCTGTTGTTGCATAATTAACCTGATTTTCATTCAAGACTTAGTTGGCATAGTAAATTGCATGAAAAAATTTATTCTTTCTTTGACCTAAGACTGCCCCTACCGCATAATCACTAGCATCACATATAAGTTCAAAGGGCAAATCCCAATCTGGGGGTATGATGACTGGTGCAGTAATTAACTTTTCTTTCAATGTTTGAAAAGATTTCAAACAATTCTCATCAAAATTAAATTCTTTTTCTTTAACAAGAAAATTACATAGAGGTTTAGAAATTTTGAAAAAAAAATCCTTAATAAAGCGACGGTAAAATCCGGCATGGCCTAAGAAACTTCTAATACCTTTAACATTAGATGGAGTTGGCAATTTTTCTATGACCTCTAGTTTGGTTTGATCGACCTCAATCCTTTTAGAAGAGATTTTGTGTCCAAGGACAATCCCTTCAGTTACCATAACATGACATTTTTTCCAGTTTAAAACTAAATTGGACTCTACGCATCTTTTTAAAACAGAATCAAGATATATTCAGCGTTCCCTCTATTTCTAGCCGATGTGGGACCTAATTACTCACACTTGATTTACAACAATCTCCCCCTCAAGAATGAGTCACCCACATCACTAGCCTGTTCCACACTAGGATCCCACTCCCACTCCCCCACCGAGCCTAACCAGGGATATGTTACAACTTAGAAATCGTGGTTGAGCCTAACACAACCCCACAAAACCGACTTGTGACTTGAGGATTGCCCCCACTTATAAACACATGCTCAGGCCATATATTGTCTGATGTGAGACTTTTTAACACACCCCCTCATGACCAACACTATTAGGTTTGGTTCGCGGGCATAAATGATGGGTGGTCCAATAGCGGAAACTTGATAACATGTGGCCAAATGGATCTTAACGGATCCTCTGATACCATTTTGTGTTCGGTTACAAGGATATTAGAAAACAAAGTTGATAGTGTAGTTATTGTGTTTCTATTCATTAACATACTCTTATTTATTTCAATCATCTAAGTAATCCACTAAATATAATTGATAAGAGTGTTGGTAAATGAAACACGTCTTACCATTAAGGAGTGGTAAGAGATATATTCATTTCGATGTGCATCAATGTCATGATTAGTTCTACAGTAAAATACTATGTAACACATCACTTTATAGTCGGTTCTAGTGACGGAGCCAGAAAAAAAAAAACATCGGGTGGGTCACTAAAACAAATTTAAACTATAATATATAAATCTAAAACTTAAGTTGTAATTATTTTACTAATTGAAAAATAAGATAATTTGTTTGTAATTTGATTTTTGGCCAATCACTTTATGTGATGATCGTTTAGATTGTTCAATCATCTCCTATCTTTAATATGTTGTGTATTGACGAAAATAAAGGCTCGTGAATAGGTTTTGTTTTCAACGGCAATTAAGTGTCATTGGAAGAACGATAATTAACTACCATTTTAGAGTGAACGGTAATTAACTTCCGTTGAGAGTATTTTCGTAAGTTAAAGGTGTGTGGGAGCAAATTCAAGGTGCCTAAAGAGCAGTTTTCTTTTAAAAATAAGATGAGTTAAAGACAGTTTTTTTTTTTTTTTTTTTCTTAAAAATGTGTTACAGAGATTGATCATAACATTCGTCATTGAGTTATTTTTTACTAAATATATGGATCAGAACTTCAATATGATCTTGAATATAATCTATCATTTTGGTGTAATCTATTTCCTTCCATTGTATTTATAATTTATTCATTTTATAATATGATTTAAATAATTAATTAGTTAAATAACATTGAAATAGAAATTATTTTATCGTAATAGAAACAAGGTTTAAATATGTTTTTGATCCTTATAAATATATCAACTTTTCGTTTTCGTCCCTCTAAAATTTTCCTTCGACTTTTAGTCCATATTAAATTTTCAATCACCACTTGTTCCCTATTTTTAAGTCAAATCATGTGTAGTCTTTGTATTTTTCAATAAAATTGTACAGAAATGTGTAGAATATTGTAAAAATCTCTCCAAAAAAAATATTTTTTTTAACAAAGCATGAATTAAATATATTTTTAACCGCAAAAATATAAAAATTCATATTTCATTTATGTTTTGTTAAAATATCCTACTTTTTTTTTGGAGAGATTCTTATAATATAATAAACTTTTCTACAAATTTTTATTGAAAAATATGAATTCTACATATAAGCTTATTTAAAAGAGAGGGATCAAAAGTGAAGATGAAAATTTTTTTGGGATTAAAAGTCGAAGAAAATTTTTAGAGTGACTAAAACGAAAAATTGATATATTTATAAGAACCAAAAACATATTTAACCCTAAAAACAATACACTATAGATTAAACTTTTTCTCTTCTTATTTTCCACAAAATATTTGATTGTGGTAGATATAACTAAATACAAATATATGATATGTCTTTTCACTAATATAAGGTAAAAGTTGACATTCCTTAATGATAAAATGAGCCCTACAACATCTCAAATAGTACCTGCAAGTACATATGATATCATGATGTGCATGTTCAAGCATATAATTATTCGCTTAGTTCTTTGATAAAATGATAAAATTTGAAATTGGGAAGACAAGTACTCAAAAATGACTTGATCATGACATCATAACAAAAACAAAGTAAATGTGATAAATTAAACTTTAAAAAACATTGGAAAGTGCTCAAAAAATGACTTTGATCATGACATTAGAACAAAAACAATGTAAATGTGACAAATATCCAAAAATAAAAAAAAGTCTACACTTTGTAAATTACATTTACAACCTTACATAATCTCTGATAAATGGCTCCAATTTTTTATTTTTATTTTTGTCAAGTAAATGGCTCCAATTTATTTATGAGCAAGATAGTATACAACTAAAACAAACATTTGAATTCAGATCAAATCATAAATCAGCCACTACATTCCCATCTTCTTCATCCTCTTTAATCTCAAATGTCACCCAATTCTTCATCCTACACAATTTTATAAAAAAGAAAAAACCAATCCCACCTATAGTCATCAAACCACTCACCAAAAAAACAGTCTTAGTAGCAATAGCCATTATGAATACAAGAAAACCAGATGGTACCAAACACATCACCACCAACAAAGGCAAACTCATTGGAATCTTATAAGGTCTCACTAACATTGGCTTCTTCCATCTCAACCAAAGAAAAGAAGCAAATTCCAATATCATACCCAAACTATACAAAAAATTAGCTGATGAAATTATATCAGTGAAATCCATATAAGAAACAGCAATTGTTATCAAAGTAGATACCAAAATACCCAACCAAGGTGTATTAAACCATTTAGACCTAACTCCACAAAACTTGGGCAAAATTCCAATTTCAGCCATACCCAAAACTTGATAAGCACTGCTACTTAACTGGGCCTCAAAAAGGCCAATTGCTGATAAAACAGCACCAATTTCAACCCAAATTTTCAACCATTTTCCAGCAATAATCTCAGCAGCTTGAGCATGAAACCCAGTTTCCCATTCACTTTGATTCACATTCACAGCTCCAGTAACAGCAAAAAGTGGAATCAAATAAGAAACACAAGTGAAAATAACAGCAATTAAAAGAGCCAAAGGAAAAGTTTTCTTTGGTTCTTCAACTTCACCAGCTAAAGTACTAACATTATCCCAAAAATTCAAGTTCCAAAACAGGGTATTGAAAAAAAGATTCCAATCTTTTTTAACACCCTTTTGACCTAAACTAATCCATTTATGTGGATTTATCTTAGGGATAGCAATAAGAGACATTAAAACAAATGGTGACAATGAAACAATTGCAAGAACAACAGCAACATAACCAACAATTGTTAAACCAGTATAATTAAGAAAAGATAATGAAAGAGTTGAAAAGAGAATTGCAATGTAACGAGGCCAACCAGATTCAAAAACAGGGAAAAGCTTTTTGACATAATCGATGCAAAGAACAGGGAAAGCAGCTATATTAATGACACCACTAAGGAATTTCCATGTACCCATTAAAGAGCCTGAGAATGGGCCGAAAGCTTTTTCGGCCCAGATAACAAAACCACCGTTTCCTGGATAAACGGTGGTTAATTCAGCGGTTATTAGAGCTTCTGGAATGCTCCAAATGAAAGGGAAGATGAGGAAGCCGAGAATTGCGAAGAGGGGGCCGGCGGCTTGAACGGCGGGTTCTTCGCCGAATGGGCCGCCTGCTACTTCAAAGTAGATGAGGAATATGAGAGGGATTAGGGTTAGTTTCTTTGTGGTGGATTTTTTGGGAATGGTGGTTGGAGCGGTGGAAAGGTTTTCCTCTCCCATTTTTGAGTTAGTTGAGATGAGAGAAGAATGTGACAGTGGCAGAGATATAGCTGGACTTTGACGCATGATTCAGGGAACGGAACAAAGTAACGATTCGATTACGATCTTCTCTTTATTTTATTTTATTTCAAAGTCCCACACTTTAGAGCTAATTAAATTCGCTTTCTTTTCTATATTTTTTTAATAAATTCAATTAATATATACAAAAAAAAAACATAGTATTTAATAAGATGTTGCAACAAATAAAAAAAACACATTAGTTATATACTCCCTCCGGTCCTTATTATAAGAAAATTTTCAAAAAAAAATTTAGTCATATTTAATGTTTCACATTAAGTATGAGGGTATATTTAATGTATTTAATGTTTTACATTTTTTATGAGAGTATATTTGTAAAAATATTTAAAAAGTTACATTAATTAATGAATGCATTGGTTTTGGTGTTTTTTGGTTTTATTTCTTATGATAAGGACCGGAGGGAGTATTTATTAACTGACGTGATAACACATATTATTAATGCGCAAAATAATTGTATCTTAATAGAACATATTATTACTCAATTATTTATCGGATGAAATTCTTTTTTTTTTAAGGACGGATGAAATTCATATAAGTCTCAATATTTTATGTCAAATCCGTTTTTTTACAAAAATAAACGATGTTTATTTTCATTCAAATTGATAAGGTACATCGATACAATACATATTAAAAGACGTCGTAACAAAAATGACGAATATGCGAACAAACTAACAACATTCATGTTAACAACATAAATCGGCAGAGTGCATATGCCTACAAATATGACTATATTCAAGTCTCCAGAATAACATGTCTCCGGATCTACAATGTTGATGACGTCAAAGTCATTGATTGAATTTGCTCATGCTCAAAGTCAATTTTTCAACCTAAATCAAATAAACACAACACACTAAGACAGAAAATAAAAAATATACCGCACAAAGACGGGAAATCAAAACAAACAAAGTCGTGCAAAGACGACGAAATCAGAAAAACAAACGAAAGAAAATTGAAATTATGTGGAAATCACTAAATTAACTAAAAAACACTTCAGACGACCCTAAATCACCTATCTTTGATAAACCAAGAAAAAAAAAAAATTGTGACAACTAGAATTTGGAAAGTGCCAGATCCGTTTTTACAATGTAAGATTTACATTGATTTATTTTATAATTTATAGTTATATAATCTCCATGAATTAAAAATTAAGTTTACTCCCATTTTCTACAGATAAGATAAGACCACGCTGACTAAATTATGAGAACTGGATTTGGTAAAAAAAAACCAAAAAGAAAGTTATTGGCTTCAAAGAAATATATATGTTAACTTTGAAAAATATGCTAACATATACTAATAAAAAAATGAATGTGGTTGAAAATTCAAAGAGAATTTAATAAAATGAGATAAAAAAATTTAGAGAGCATATTGTATTTGGGGTTAAAGATATTTTTTTCAGTAATATTCACTTATAAAAAAGGATAAAAAATCATCCAACGACGACTAGATGAGATGACACAAATCTTTTTAACTTAATCAAAATTTGTATTCAAATTCAATTTTTAGACATACAATAGTGTGTACTATATTGATTAATTTAATGATAATTTGTGGGAAGTAGTTAACTACGGTGCATTGTATGGTTTTTTTTTGTTGGATATAGCTCTTGAAATGTCGTTCAACAAAAACAAAAAAAATCGTTTGAAATGTTTATTTTGTAGAGTTTTTTTAGGGGATATTTTGTAGACGTTTATTTTCATTTGTTAGTTAGTTCTAGTTTAAATTTATTGAATTTTAAGTGTTTTATGGACCTAAATTTTTCACTCCTATTTTAATCAACAAAAATTTCAATACTCGAATTGAATAAATTTTACTTTATTTTTGACAATTTAATTTGTGGGCTAAAAAGAATTAAGTCAATCTTAACTTTATACGAGTTAAATGAAAGCCGACAAACTGACGTAGGAGTGCACAATTTCTTAATATCACACTACTTCCAAGAAAAAGTAGTATATTTGATAACTTTAGATTTGTTTTGGTAAAGAAAAAGAACGTACACTTTGATGGTGATGTTACCAAAAACCGTCTAAGTGTCCCAAAGACATTTAACTAAAAGTTATTTACATTTGATTCAACAATTTTTTAAATTTTAAAAGGTTTTTTTTAGAAAAATTTTTAAAAAGTTAAATTCATCATTTTTTGTCATTTTCTAATACAATATTATTTTTTTGTCCTCATAAACAATGTTTTAAATGCACTCTTTAACATTTCTCTTATCAAACTAAAATGATAAAATCAATTACTCCCTCCGGTCCTATATATAAGAAAATTTTCAAAAAACTTTTTGTCCTATTTATAAAAAAATGTCACAATTTTTGAGTTGTAGTTATTGTTTAAAAGATTTTTCTACCCCTAGTTTAATGTTTGTCTTTCTAATATTTGTGAATGTATTTAATGTTTCACAATTTTTTATGAGGGTATAGTTGTAAAAATATTAAAAAAGTTATATTAATTAATGATTGTATTGATTTTAATGTTTTTTTGTTTTTCTTCTTGTAATAAGGACCAGAGGGAGTAGTTGATAAAACCACTTCTAAACATCTTAGTAGTTGGAAGCTCCATTAACCGTAAATATAAGGAAAAACTCTTAACTTTAGACTTAATCTATGACGATACAAATAGTTTAACCATTTCAAGAAAAAAAAATTATATGTCATCCTTATTATCGAAAACCACATGGTTATGGTGTTTCTAAATTGTCTGCATGCATGTTAACCAAAATCGAACGAAGATGTTTCTTTACTTGCTCTACATGAGATACCAAACATATAAATTGCACCACGTGACAAAGCTCTCGTTTGTCAATGCAACATCCGACCAAAACTTACTAATAACAGGACTATATAGGGCAGGCCCAAGGGCCACGTGGCCTGAGCAAGACCTTTAGGCCACAAAATTTTAGGTTGGAAAAAGGCCTCAAAATATTTTAATTTATTTATAAATATATAATATGAAAACATATGAAGTTGAGTTTGTAAAAGTAAACGTTTCGTATCCTTTTTGTTCAAGGTTCAACTCTTGACTCCAACAAATCTGATTTTTTTTTATTTTCATAAAACTTATGTAATTTTTATTTATTGTAAAAGGCGTCACTATAAAAATGACTTTAGACCTTTAAACTTGTTGGGTCGGCCTTGAACTATAAAAAACAAATATTTGGATGTTTCATTCGAATTACATTCTTTTACACACAAAGATGATGATATATTTTGCACCTTTTGCGAATTAAAAAAATAATTAACATTAATAATAACATATAAAATACACAATATAGAGACAAAAAAATTTGAACAAAGACAAATAGTAGTAGCTTACTCGTGGTGCCAAGTATTTGTGTCAGATCAAAGACAAAGGGAAAAATGCAAAACAAAAAAAAAAATGTTATCTTGATTAAGGGGAAGGTGACGGGGTTTGACGGAGGTGGTAGGCAAACTCAAAAAGGTTATCTTGATTCATTAATAGGGATGGTAGTTGTCGCGTCGAATTTCGGATGTCAAGCTATTGACTAGCGTTGAATCACTAAATTTAAATCACGACTGAACTTTTAATTTTTCGGGAAAAAAGGAAAAAAGTTCTAAATTACCTTGAAAAGAGATTTTAGGTTCGAAAGTCGATTATGCGAGGGGAAGGTATTAGCACCCCTCACATCCGTTGTACTCAACGGGAACCTCTTAGTTGACTTAGGCTTAAAATGTTTTTGACGTTTTGCTTGCACGCTTAATTATATATATATATGTAAAGGAACAAGTAAATAAAATGTGAGGTGAAGAAAGAGATAAAAACAAACGAAATAGAAAAAAGAAAAAAAGATTTTTAAATAACGGGCTTGACAAGACGTCGGTCTTGCTCCTACGTATCTCCCGGTAGTCGGAGAATTCAAAGCTTACGTAGTTCTTGAAAAAGAATTGTTTGAAAACGCACAAAGGCGTAAAAAGCTTAAAAAAGGTGAAGGACAGACGCTAAGGCGATAAACTCGCGCAAGGCGTAAATGTTTAAGAAAAAAAGACAGACGCACAGAGGCGTAAAAATATTTGAAAATAAAGACAAACGCACGGAGGCGTACAATAAAAGACAAACGCACGGAGGCGTTAAATTCGCACAAGGCGTAAAAAGGTTGAAAATAAACGCGCAAAGGCGCGAAAGGTTCGGATTGGCCATAAGGGCCAAGATTAGTGAGTTTTATACTTCACAAATAGAATGACGATTGTCCGAGCAACGAGACATACGTCAAGTGTTCGTACAACCGGGGAAAGGAGAGACATACGTCAAACCACCCTTTTTCATTCAAGTTTTGTTTGAATTTAAAACGTATTTTGGTGAAGCTAGAAAAGAATGACGATCGTCTAAACAACAAGACATACGTCAAGTGTTTATCCGATCGGGGAAAGGAAAGACATACGTCAAACCACCCTTTTTCATTCAAGTTTCGCTTGAATTTTTTTAAGAAAATGTATTAACTAAAAACACTCGTTTCTTAGAACTTAAAAAAAAAGAAAATAAATTGTCCAAATTAGTTGTTGCAACCAAAATGAACAAGTTTGTTACTTAATAAAAAGGAAAATGTTTTTGTTGTTTTGGATTTTTTACTTGGAGTTGAAAAGAAAATAAAATGCGATAAAATAAGCTAAACGAGAGAAAATAAAATCAATCGTTGGATTTAAATAAAAAGATTTTTATTTATTATGGATTGAACTATAAAAAATAATAAAACAATGCATTTATATATATATATATATATATATATATATATATATATATGTATGTTCCTAGATGTATATACTAATGACATAAAAGAAAAATAAAATGAACACAATAGAAATAAAAAATGCATGAGATAAATGATAGGTAAATAAATAAATGAGATGTAAAAAACAATAAAACAATAAAAAGAAATAAATAACAAAAAGAAAAAAATTAAATTTGCAAAGAAAATAAAAGAAATAAAAATTTGGGAGGTGTAAAAAATAAAACTAGGGGTGTTAGAAGTGAAAACTAAAAAAAATTTGAAAGAAAAGGCCCAAAAAGCAATGGGCTTACGTAAATCAATCTGGGCCGTCTGATTAATCAGACGGCCCTGATCAGATCACAGGGTAAAGAAAGCAGGGCCACATGATTTAAGATCAGAGGGCCAGGAGAGCGTGGGTGTACGCTAACGCGTACACCCTGCCACACAGAAACGGGGAGGGGTATAAATACCCTTTCCCCTTCATTTCTCTTCATTGCCCCACTTTCACTCTCTCTCTTCTACTTCTTTTCTCTGCCTTGGCCGAAAACACTCTCCCCCTTCTCTCTTCTCTTGCTCGCCGTGAACAGTGTTCCGGCGTGGTGGCCGCCGGCCTAAACGGCGGCGCCACCGCGCCGGAGAGTTAAAAATCTCTCTTTTTCAAAATTTTTTCTTCTTTTCCTATATCCTTTTTCCTCCTAAACCCGAATCCAAGTTTAGATTTCTCAAAATCTCCCTCAAAAACCCTAGATCTAAGATTTTAAACACAAAAAAATTTCACCTTTTTTCTTTGTTTTCTTTTTCGGTTCTGCTTGTTCTTTGTACGAGTGGCTTGTGTTGTGTTTTTGTGTTGCGCTGGTGTGTGTTTACGTGTGTGGTACTGTGTGTATGCGTGAGTTTGTGTTGTGTATGGTGGGTATGCGTTTGTGTGTGTGGTGTTTTGCTCTGGGTGCGTGTTGCTGTGTTGTTGTGGTTGCGTGCGTGTGGGTACTGGGACGTGGGGGGGATTGTAGGGCGTGAGTTTAGTTTTGGTGTGGTTGGTGTTTGTGTGAGTTTGGTACTGTGTGGGTGTGTTTGGCCGTGAGGGTTGTGCGAAAATGGTGGTGTGGGTTGCTTTGAAAACGTGTTTGTGGTGGTGATGTGCTGTTAGAAAAAATTGTTCTGTTTAAAATTTTCTTCTCAAAAATTTTCTCTCTTTTCTTTTCTGTTGATGCTAAATCTGTTTTATAGAGGAAAAATTTAGCTGCTTGTCATTGATGATAAGCTTGCAAGCTGTTTTTTTTTGGATCAGAGATAAGATCTCTGCAAGCATTAAATGGGATAATCTTGCTGGATTTCCTTTTGCAGGTTTGTGATGATTTTTTGGATAGGATTGAAGGTTTGTGATGATGAAAACCCAGGTTTGGGGGCGCGTGAACAGTGCTAGGGCCTGGCCTGTTGACTGTATTGACCATGACTATGGACTTGGACTTGGACAAAATGCAAAAAAGTAAAAAAATAAAAAATAAAAATAATAATAATAATAATAGTAAAAATAATAAAAATGATAATAATAAAAGAATAAAAATTAATGATAATAAAAAACTAAAATTAAAAATAAAAGTAAAAAGTGATAAAAAATTAAATTAATAAACGAAAACAAAAATTGACATGAGGTATTTTAAAATACCTCCCTGCCGAAATTTCGTCTGAAACGACGAAAATTCTCGGCCCTAAAAAAAATGCGTAAACGAGACAATAAATAAAAGGAGACGAAAATGGGTCAAAAAATGGGGTATGACAGTAGTGGAAAAAAACGTACATATTGGTTGAATAGTCATCTTTCTTTTCTTCAAAGATGATTGTATGTCTATTATAACGAGTTTAGACTTAATTGTTAATAATATACTTCCTTCCGTGCTTAATTATAAGAATCTATTCAGAAAAAATTGTCCTAAATATGTATTCTCTCTCAATTTTCTAGATGTATATCTTTTTGTTTTCTTCAAACATAACACTAATTAATACTACTACTTTATCTTAAAATATAAAAATGTCAATATTGAATACACTACAAACAAAAGACAATTTAATAATACATCCTCGCATAAAATAGACACATTATAGTCATATATTTAAGGTTGGAGGTAGTATTAGAGTCAAAGTCATTAATATAGTGCTAGCATTATATTCAGATCAACACATGCATCATGTATTGAGAAGAATTAATTCCTAACAAATAGTATCACAAATCAATTTAATAACCATGAACTAATAAATATTGAAACCAAGCATAGAATAATACGGTGAGACGGCTGATCCGTACGTGGAAGATACTCAGACTCAACTTAGCTTGTTGTACTGTACATCTCGCCATAGTTAAAGATTATTGCATGACCACGACAACAATGAGTGTCCAATATGGTAAAAAAGTGAGAGAAGAAGCCAAGGTTTAAACCCAATTTATTAGGAATTTGTGTAACGTGCATCAAGTGAGAATATTGATCTTGTAATTGAAGAGTTCTGTTGATTTTAACTACAAACGACATTTACTAATATTTGAATGCAATGGACGACAGGAGGAAACGAAAGAAGAGAAGTCAATGAGAGAAAAGAAAGGTTGTCGACAAATAAAGGCTGGTTCAGATGGTAAGAGAACCTCCTTAGTAGATGGTATGTAAGTATCTATGTTCGCGCTCGCTAAGCATTGAAGTATGTTTTAACCTTGGTTAACCCCGATCCCAACTTACCTAAACTTTTATCTACCAAAAAAAAAAGGAAATGTTTGTTGACAACTCAACAGATTTGTGATGTGGAACAAATTGAACTTGTGAAACATAGAATTGTATGGTAAAGCCCCAAAGCCTCTCCTGCATCAACTGAACATAAAGGAGTGAACAACAATACAACATAGTTTTCGAGAGAACATAGCAACCTTCTTCATCTCAAATACAGATGCCTATGCCTAGCTTATTCCTGGAATTCGAGAAAGAAGCATCGACATTACACTTGAGCCAACCACGTCCTGGTTTTCTCCACCTAAGTTCGTCATACCTATTAGCCGAAGTCTGGTTAGATTGTTGATGAGTACCGGTAGGTGCAGCTGTGCGCGTCTGCATTGGTTTTTGCTGCTTGTGGTTTGCATTTCTTTTCTCCAGTACTCTAAAAGATGCAATAATAGAAAAATAAACATGCATAAGTAATAGGAGATTAATGTTATTTCATGTGAAAATCATAATAGATATGGATTACATCCAGAAACTCTGAAAGGTAACCGATTTATTGTAACATTTACTATAATTTTAGAAAAGTTGCTGAATCAATAACAAATAAAACCATGAGTAGAAATGCTCTCAATTTTATTAAAAGAACATCTCTATTAATATGATTTTGGTGTATAAATAATCACTTAATGTCATCAATTTCTAAAATATGTTTGTATATATTTTATTATTATACACTCCTAAACCATGGTAATGGATTTCTCCGTTTTAGTTGAAAAGTTATTCTTTACTTGTAAAATCATACCCCAAATTTAGATCTTACATGAGAGGTCAATTTAGACAGGGGAAGATGGAGAAAATGTAAATTGATGTATTGAATATTTAATCACTAAATTATTTTCACTCTTCAAATACCGGAGAGGATCCAAACTCACACTGCATAACTACGTTGAGATTTTTCAGAACACCCACTGTTTTTTCATAGTTTAAGAATAAAAACCAATTTAAGCAAATGAAAGAAACAGTAGCTGTGTCAAACTACATATATACACAAACAAACACACTACTGTCAAGAAATAAGTGGTACATAAGTCAAAAAGTTTAATTTCCTATCATATTTGTAAACAGTTCAATACATCACTTTGAAAGATCGTCAAAATGGTTGTCTAGTTAAGGGAAGATGAATCTAGAGAATGGTGGTGACAACATCTAGAGAGTTACTTTACCAAGGGTGACAAATTGACAATGGTTGTCTGGGTAATACTGAATATAAATCATCAAAATCAACCTTCTTCGCCATCGGGATACTTGTCTTGGAACAAGAAGTTCTCTTGTTTGACTGCAAAATGCAAATTAATTAATTAAAAAGAAGAGCAAAATGAAATAAAACTGAACAGGTGGTGCAAATTCAACATGCCCCCATGACTCTCTCACCTTGGCAGATGCTGTATGACTCCTTTCCTTGTATTCCATCACTAACCTTCTGTTCTCCTTTTCCAAAATGCAATTTTCAACAAATATTAGTTTGCTGTCCTATGGTTTACACCAAGTCAGTCATTCCATTATAATTCAAAAACTGGAAAAAGTCGACAATATAAGGAGGTCAATCCTCACCTCCTCTTCAACTCTGTCAAGGTTAATGCTTAGATGCTCTTTGTCCTTTTCTAGAGACATCAATTCAGCCACAAGAGACAATACTCTTCAATTGATTGTTATAAGCTACAAAATCCAAATGATAATCAGGCTTCTAAGTTATATGTTAAATCTAAACTCTTCTGATGGTTACATGGTTATCAATATCATATTGTGGAAAATAGTGGAACGCCTAAAATCCACTGTGATTTAGCGTATGGCATTGTAGGAAAATGGCAGAAGCCGCAGAGCGCTTAAAGTCAGTTCAATTATATCGATAAAAAAAAGGCATGTTGCACAATGCATACAAATAAAAAAGGGAATGGAGGCAGCGCATCACTTATATATCGAAAGATTTACGTATTATAGAAATAGGCCATGTTTGACACATGCATATTCTTCAGTTTTATTCTTTTAAAAAGATTCTATTTTTTCCGCTTTTGTCGCTACATCAGCCTGCAGAAACTAGAGTAGCGCCGGCTATTGCTCTAATAGCCAAACTAGGATGGTGTTACAGTTTTCATAGTGAATTCATCAAAACCCACTATGTTATAGCGCTGCTATCACTGCGATTTGACAAAATTGGCTAATTATCTAGACTATGGCGTAAGGGTTAAAAATTGGCTAAATGAAAATATGTTATAAGAATAATGTAACAATAAGGAAACTTAACAAGAAAATAGGAGGAACAAAGAAGTACAAGGCTCACCCGTTCCACAATCACAGCAACTTTTTACATTGCTTATTTTCACTATTTGCAACCAAGAATTCATATTAGAAGACTCGTCTTTACTAGTAACTGTTGCCAAAAGGGAGTCAAGCAAACTCTCCTCCCAAGTGTGCTTCGGAAGAAGAATCAACCTTGGCAAAACAAAGAAAATATCAGTAGCTAACATACTCGACCAAATGATTAGAGTTTGTGAGAGCCACCCACCCACCCACAGATTAAAGAGAAATATGAGGCTTATATGCAGTATGTATCAAAAATAATTTCAACGTTTCGTGATACTAATGGAGATCAAAATTAGAGTATGAAACATGTTAGATGAAATGCATTGCAGGTTAAATCAAAATGTTCAGTGATTAAATTAATAAAACACTGCCAAATCCAAATTTAAATGAGGGTAAGCAATGGTGGGAAAGAACTTAGCTATTGCATAACAACCTGAGTGAATGTACTATCAAAGTTTACATTTGCTTAAGGCATTGTTTGGGTGTTGGGAGGAAAATGAAATGGAGGGATTTGGGGTGAGAGAGGTATGGAAAGAAAAATGAAGGGAGGGTTTTGGATTGCATTTTCAAATATTCCAAATAAAGGAAGGTTTTTCAGAACCCTTCCCTTCCCCGCCCTAAAATCATCTTCCAACTAACCCTAAAACAACT
This sequence comes from Medicago ruthenica, assembly GCA_018208015.1. Lineage (NCBI taxonomy): Eukaryota > Viridiplantae > Streptophyta > Magnoliopsida > Fabales > Fabaceae > Medicago > Medicago ruthenica. Next base: position 34,945,646 of record CM031375.1, on the reverse strand, counting down.
TATTTTTAAACTAAAATCAATTCAAAAGTTTTAAATCAGAGCATGGATAAACTCTGTAAATGACGAAGTTGTTCAAAAACTGTAGATGATCTGTTTCTCACACAAAACAGAGCTCTCAAATCTCAACATTGAATGTATGGTTATAAGAACTGCAGTAAACCAATGATTAGGGTATTCAGAAATCTTCATAAAATCTAAAGCATCACACAGAACAGAAACCATTTAAAAACCATTCCCTAAGCAAGCAACAAAATCAGTTATCTAAATTAACTAATTCACTATTAACCAATTAATATCTCAAAACAACAACTTCAAACGAGAAATGAATCAAAGAAAACAAAGGACAAAAAGATCAATATCGGTTCATTCTCTTGCTAACATTTCTTCAACTCCATCTGATACATAATCAAATCGCATTCCAACTCTTCAGCTCGTAAACACGTCTCCCTCGCTCGTTCTTCAGCTTCATTCTGAAAATCAATCAATGCTTCCCTATCATTATCATCAAGTGCACATTCCTTTTCCAATTTTCGACAATGCCCCAATACATTCTCACACCCCGCTGCAAATTTTAATTCTCCTCAACAAACTTCTTTATCACTAGTGCACTCACAAGCTTAATACTATTCAAAAACCAAAAAGAAAATTTAAAATAAAAATATAAAAATTATTGAAGAAAAATGGAAGGATTTAAAACAAACCTTAGATTGTTCGAAGTTCGTCTTTTTCATTTAGTTTTTTGAGGAGTGAAGTGTTCTGATCGCGGAGATTCTGTTCGGATTCTTTGAAGGCACACCAAATAATGAGCTGCAGCAGTCAAGAAGAAAGCTTGCTTTTCGAGATGACATCAAAAGATATTCTATTTTGTTGAAGTCTTTCTTGCAGATTAGTTGGACCAACCTGGAGAGTAAACTCCCCTCCTTTGGTAAATCGTTTCTTTTGCGAAGAAGTACAAGAGCGCACTCAATCATAATTATCGGCGTTGTTACATCACCCATTTCGAGTTCGGTTATTCTCGTTATAACTTCCACGTCAGGTTTTGAGTTTCCATGTGCAGCAAGACTCTCATTGCTAAATCCATGTCCAATACACCATATCTTAAATGAAGCACTTTCCACTTCCTCTTCAGAAGGACCATTTTAGCTGCAACTACCTAGGGTAAAGACTGAAGGATATTTCAAACGAAGCCATCTTCCAAAACCGGTACTTCCAAAAATACCTAGGATTATTCCAAATGTGATGTATCCTAAAATACACAACAAAGACTTTGAACCTAGCTTTAGACCAAAATGTACCACCTCACAGGTGACCAAAAAACTTTCCTTTTTTGAACCGTCTCGGGATTCTCGTTCAATCCAAGGAGACCATTGGTGTGTTCTGTTAGAACCAAAAATGTTTTTCCAACAACGGTTGCATCTGCTGAAGGTAATGTTATTCCCCAAAAGCCAATTTTCTTCTCGTGTTCTATTATTTCATTTGTTCTTTAGGAAGGGGACCTGGAATCTACAAACATGTATGCTTAATTAAAAATTGGCAAAATTACAGAGTATATAAAATATATTAAGAAGAAAAAAGTAAAATAGAGTCAATTACACAAGATTACATTAGTTTAAGTAAATGATATTATAGATAATAGATGCACCATGTCTATTAAAAGAGGATTCCATGTGTTTATTTTTAACATTCAAAATGACATAAATTCAACAGCTTGCAGGTGAAAATATGATGCTCAGCTGAAGAGATTGTAATATAAAGTCAATTACACAAGATTAATCAACATTAAGTTGGTCCGAGTAGAACTTAACTCGGCTCCTTTAAGCAAAGCCTCGGATTCGATCCTTGTGGATGAAAAAAAGTGGTTGGAAATTGAGGCTCTCAAGGTGGCCAATTAGGTTCCTTGACAAAGATTAATCATTGACAAAGTCGGTGAATACTTTGCACCAATAACGTTATCAAAATGTTGCAAAAGATTACGTTAGTTTAAGTAAATCATATTATAGATGATATATCCACCATGACAAATTGACAATTAGAGGTGGATTCAACATTCTAACATTCAAAGTGAAATAAAGTCAACAACTTGCAGCAGCAATTTGCAGATGAATATACATTGTTCAGCTGAAGAGTTTGTGGCATAGTCAGGAATGAGGATTACTCTATCGTGAATTATTCTTAGGGTGTGAATATAGCTACATTTTTAACACTCTGTGAGAAGATATACACCAAGCTTGATACAAATGTAGCTTATATGAAGACTAATCAACGATGCAGTAACATTTGTAAGCTAATCATTTGAACTAACAAAACTATAAAATGTGTCCAAAAATAATATTCTCTCTAGTCTAAACCACATTCTATTTATAATTGTCTATGCTTCCGCCGTTGTGATGTTTTTTTTCTCGATTATTTTATATATCATAACTTTTGATTGCTTCTAGGGTAAGACTACATACATCTACCCTACACAAACTCTACCTTATGGGAGCCTCGTGCACTGGGCCACCCTTACAATTTCTGATTGCTTATACACACCTATTTAAGAATCGCTCATTCTTCAATATGCATGGTATTAGTATAGAGTATGTAGACTATGGGAAAACACAACAAACAACAAAAATGGGTTGCAGACACAAGCACACATTGACAATCACACTTAAGATATTAATTTTTGTAACTGTTAATCATACATTGTAAAACTGTTTTACGCATACATTCAACCAAATTATACCACAAGGCCATTTTATCATGTTCCTAAATATCTCTACAAATATTTACATGATGAGATATTATTCGATGATATTATTCGATGTACATTGTAAATAGAGTTTTACACTGATTGAGTATGTACAAATTAAATCCTTACACTAAATTTAATTCAGTAAACCTTAGTTACTACCTATGAAGCACTCATACGGACACCAGACATTAAGCTAACACCAGTAATAAGTAATAACCACACGCATAAGCGTCATGTATAGAAACATGTCAGATACTAGACACGCCTTTACTACAACGATTATGATATGATATATAATATTGAATTCATACTGCTCTTTTGGCCGCTTGTGCATTCTCTTGCTGAGATTTCTTCGACTCCATCTGATGAATAACCAAATCACGTTCCAACTCTTCAGCTCGCAAACAAGCCTTCCTTGCTCGTTCTTTAGCTTCATTCTGAAAATCAATCAACATATCCTTATCATTATCATAAAGAGTACATTCCTTTTCCAAATTTCGATAATGTCCCAATAGATTCTCAGACTCTGCCGCCAATTTCAGATTCTCTTCAACAAACTTCTTTATCTCTAGTGCACTCACACACTTTTCATACTATTCAAAAACCAAAAAGAAATTTAAAATAAAAATATAAAAATTATTGAAGAAAAATCGCAGGATTGAAAACAAACCTTAGATTGTTTGATGAGTTTGTCTTTTTCCTTTAGTTTTTTGAGGAGTGAAGTGTTCTGATCGCGAAGATTTTGTTCGGATTCTTTAGAGGTGGACCAAATAATGAGCTGCACCAGTCAAGATGAAAGCATGATTTTCGAGATGATATCAAAAAATATTCCATTTTGTTGAAGTCTTTGTTGCAGAACAGTTGGACCAAATACAATACATGGAGTGTAAACTCCCCCCTTTGGTAAATTGTTTCTTTCGCGAAGAAGTACAAGAGCACACGGAATAATAATAACCAGTGTCGTTACATAACCCATTTTCGGTCCGGTTATTCTCATTATAGCTACTATGTCAGGTTTTGAGTTTCCATTTGCCGCAAGACTCTCATTGCTAAATCCATGTCCAATAAACCACATCTTGAATGAAGCACTTTCCACTTCCTCTTCAGAAGGGCCATTCTAGCTGAAACTACATAAGGTAAAGATTGAAGGATATTTCAAAAGAAGCATCCTTCACACCGGAAGGGCCATTCTTCCTAAAATACCTAGGATTATTCCAAATGTAATCCTAAAATACCCAACAAAGATTTTGAACCTAGCTTCAGACCAAAATGTACCGGCTTCACAGGTGACCAAAAAACTTTCCTTTTTTGAACCGTCTCGGGGTTCTCGTTTAATCCAGGGAGACCATTGGCGTGTTCTGTAAGAATCAAAAATATTTTTCCAACAACGGTTGCATCTGCTGAAGGTAGTGTTATTCCCCAAAGGCCAAGTTTCTTCTTGTGTTCTATTATTTGTTCTTTAGGAAGGGGACCTTTAATCTACAAACATGTATGATTATTTAAAAATTCGCAAAATTACGGAAGATATAAAATATATTAAAAAGAAAAAAGTAAAACAAAGTCAATTACACAAGGTTGCATTAGTTTAAGTAAATGGTATTATAGATAACAGATACACCATGTCAATTAAAAGAGGATTCAATATTTTAACATTCAAAATGACCTAAATTCAACAGCTTGCAGATGAAAATACGATGCTCAGCTGAAGAGATTGTTGTAATATAAAGTCAATTACACAAGATTAATCAACATTACAATGGTTAACCTATTGGAATTTGCTTAAACTAAAATCAACAACTTGCACAAGCAATTTGCAGATGAATATACAATGTTCAGCTGAAGAGATTGCGGCATAGTGTCAGGAATGAGGATTACTCTATCGTGAATTATTCTTAGGGTGTGAATATAGCAACATTTTTAACACTCCATAAGAAGATATACACCAAGCTTGTTACAAATGTAGCTTATACGAAGACTAATCAAAGATGTAGTGAAAACATTTGTTAATCCATCATTTAAACTAACAAAGCTAGCAAAAATGTGTCCAAAAACAATATTCTCTCTTGCTTAAAGTCTAAACCACAATCAATTTATAATCATCTATGCTTCCGCCGTTGTGATGTTTTTTTTATTTTCCATTATTTTGATATATCATAACTTTTGATTGCTTATAGGGTAAGACTACATATATCTACTCTCCCCTATAATTTCTGATTGCTTATACACGTATTCAAGATTTGTGCATTTTTCAATATGCATGGTATTAGTATAGAGTATGTCGACTATGGGAAAACACAACGAACAACAAACAACAAACATGGATTACAGACACAATCACACATTTAAAATTACACTTAAGATATTAAGTGTTAATTTGTTACAATTGTTAATCAGGCAATGTAAAACTGTTTTACACATACATTCAACCAAATCATACCACAAGGCCACACTAATATGTTCCTAAATATCTCTACAAATATTTACATGATGAGATATGATTCGATGTACATTGTAAAAAGAGTTTTACATTGATTGAGTATGTACAAATTAAATCCTTACACTAAATTCAATTCAGTAAACCTTAGTTACTACCGTCTAACCTATGAAACACTTGTATGGACACCAGACATGAAACAAACACTAGTAATAATTAGAAAACATAGAAGTGATTGAATGTAACCACTTGCATCAGTGTCATGTATAGAAACTTGTCTGATACTAGACACACCTTTAGTAAACTTTAGTTACTACCTATGAAGCACTCATATGGACACCAAACATAAAGCTAACACAAGTAGTAATTTGAAAACATAGAAGGGATTGATTGTAACCATATGTGTGAGTGTCATCTATAGATACATGTCAGACACTAGACACACCTTTAATTTTTGCAATCTCAAATAGTTTACTACAACTATTATGATATATAACATAACATTCAATTCATACATACCATAGGCTTTGATCACTTGATAGCTTGTGCATCCCTTCTCAATCTCATCTCATTCAAATCAGCAACAGCTAAAACAGCAGACTCAAAAGTACCAAAATTACCAACATCCCTCTTCTCCGATTCGACACTCAAAAAACCCCGAACCCCATTCAGCAAACACCCACTCTGACCAACTAACTGCTTCAAATGAAACAAGAAACCTATTTCAGTTTGAACAGAGTCAAACCCACAAGCAGAAACAACCAAAGAACCATTCTTTACTGAAAGTGAGGTTAGTTTTGATAGGTTTCGACCACCTATGGCTATGGGTCCAATGTTTTTGTTTCTACTGATGATGTTGTTGCTGTTGATATAATCAATTTTGTTCAAATATCTTAGCTTCCAAAAAACAGTTCTGATTCACCAATGCTATTGTTTCGAAATGAATATCCAAAAAGATTGAATAATAAAAATGATAAAAAGAGAGGTATTTTGAAATACCTCATGTTATTCAAAGTTTCATCTGCTTCTTCATTCGCAATGCCAAGTGACCTCTCAGGAAACTGGCAGCACCATTTACATCAGAAATGCATTTATTTAACTAGTTAGCACTAGTACATGCACGTGTTGTTTGTCTTTTATTGGATTTTATTGTTGTGGGTTGATATTAAATATTTGAACATTCATTTTGTGACAATTTTCTTTCTCATACTCACATTATTTTTTACTTTATCAATAAAATTGATTTGGTTTTTGTGCAAATACCTACTTTTTCTTTGTAAATTATGGTTGTCTTATAAGTTGTCAACCGAATAGTTGTTCAAATAATATTCCTCAATTAAAAATTGTATTTTGGTGTTACTTGTAAAACACAAAATACTAATCTCTTAGTTGTATTCTGAATTACATTCATCATCACTTGTACTCCCTCCGTCCCAAATTATAAGCAAAAAAAATCATTTCACACTTATTAAGAAAACTAAAACATAGTAATTTGTAGTATAGTTTCTTGTGTTATCCTTGGAATAAGTTTCATAGAAAGATGTAAAAACAATTTTCATTGGTTATTAGTTATAGAGAAAATGAAAGGGAGAGCAAAATAAATGCAATTTGCATTTAATTTCTCTTTGGAAAGATGATTTTTTGAACTAAGATAATTAAATATGATAAAAATTGGTCTTTTTTGCTTATAATTTGGGACAAAGAAAATGAGTTTTTTTTGCTTATAATTTGGGACGGAGGGAGTATTAATTTATTGTGTAAAATTATTATTGATCAAAACTTACTTATATCTCGGCTGTATTTTGAATTATTAGGGCTCTCTTAACTCAAGGGTAAATTAAAAATCAAAATCATCATTTCATCAAACTCCGTTTTACCTCTCTTTTTAACTAAATGTAAATAATATTTGTCAAAAAAACTTAATGTAAATAATAGTTAATAATTAATTTTGGAACACTATTGTTAATTTTATGATTTGAAAGATAACATTCAATTTTAAACAATATTTTATATATTATTAACAATAATGGATAGTTACATCGAATAATATCTTAAAAAAATGTTTTGCTGAATTATTATATGCATTATTAACAAGGGAAGGGGCCTTCAAAGAAAAAACAAGGGAAGGGATAAATAGACGTAAAACAAGAAACACCACATTTCTATTTAGTTCAAAACAGTTTTACCCTTATTCCTGAATTGTTGATATGAAAAAAGACATAACGGAAGATAAAAAGCTCAAGGCAAATATATGTTTATTACCAAGGCGTATTTATTACGGGACTATATGTGTTGTTTTAAATTATATAATAAATTATAATGGGTAAAAATGAATTTTAGATTCTGTCAAAAAAACAAAAGGGCTTTAGATTAAAAAAAAATAGGAGTAAAAAAAAAATGACAAGTTATAAGCTCAAACTCTATTTGAAACAACGTCTAGAAAATAAGCTATAAACTCGTGGTAAAATGGTGTTTATTGAACATGTCTTTTTTTGTCGTACGAGTTTATCCACTATAAGATAGCTTATATGTCTTATCAAACAGACTTCGAAATGCTTTCAATTTATTAAAAGAAATGACATCTCTATTTCTATAATTCTGGTGTATAAATGTTCATTTAATGTTGATCAATTTCATAAGTATATACACTCCTATATGGTAATGGTTTCCTCAATTTCTTTTGAAAAATTAATCTTTACTCGTAAAACCATACCCTGCAAGGCATAACTATGTCGAGGTTTTTCAGGCACATCCCACTGTACTTTCATGGTTTAAGAATCAAAACCAACTTCAGCAAATGAAAAATATAGTAACTGTGTCAAACTACATATAAATCACTTTGAAAGATCATCAAAACGGTTGTCTAGTTAGAGGAAGATGAATCTAGACAATGGTGGTGACGACATGTACAGAGTTACTTTGCAAGGGTGACAATGCTTGTCTAGGTGATACTGAATCTAAATCATCAAAATCAACCTTCTTCGCCATCGAGCTACTTGTCTTGGAACTGGACTTTCTCTTGTTTGACTGCAAAATGCAAATTAATTATTTAAAAGGAGGTGCGAAATTAAATGAAACTGAACAGTCGATGCAAAATCAACACACCCCTATGATTCTTACCTTGGCAGATGTACTATTGGTAAGCTTCCCACCAGATTCTGTATGACTCCTATCCTTGTATTTCATCACTAACCTTCTGTTCTCCTTTTCCAATATGCTATTTTCAACAGATAGTAGTTTGCCCTATGGTTTACACCAATCCAAGTCAGTCATTCCATTTTAATCCAAAAACTGGAAAAAGTCGACAATATAAGAGGGTCAGCTATCCTCACCTCCTCTTCAGCTCTGTCAAGGTTAATCCTTAGATGCTCTTTGTCCTTTTCTAGAGACATCAATTCAGCAACAAGAGACAATACTCTCCGAGTTGATTGTTTTAAGCTACAAAATCCAAATGATAATTAGGGTTCTAAGAGTTGTATGTCAAATATAAACTCTCCTGATTGTTACATGTTTACTGCAGTGTTATCAATAGCATATTGTGGAAAATAGCGGAACGCCTAAAATCCACTATGTGATTTAGTGGATAGCATGCAGGAAAATGGCAGAAGCTAAGTCAATTCAGTTATATATAAACGCATGATGCAAACAAATACAAAAGGGAATGGAGGCGAATCATATCTTATGTATTGAAAGATTTGCGTATTATGGTGAATATAAGAGTAATACTTGATTAATCTTCAGTTTTTTCTATTATAGAAATAGGTTGTCATGTTTGACACACATGCAGTTTCTTCAATTTCTCATTTTTCCGCTATTGTCACTACATCAGCCAGCAGAAACCGGAGCAGTGGCCGCTATTGCCCTAATAGAGGAGAAACTAGGACGGTGCCGTGGTTTTCTTAGTAGATTCATCAAATCCCACTAGATTATAGCGCTATAGTGCCGCTATCACCACAATTTTACAACATTGGTTAATTGTCTAGAACATGGCATCAGAGATAAAAATTGGCTAAAACAATAATGTAAAAATAAGGAAACTTGACAAAAGAGTAAGAGGAACAAAGAACTACAAGCCTCACCCGCTCCACATTGACAGCAGCTTTTTACAGTGCTCATTTTCACTATTTGCAACCAAGAATTCATATGTAGAAGACTCATCTTTAGTAGTAACTGTTGCCAAAAGAGAGTCAAGCAAACTCTCCTCCCCAAGTGTGCTTGTCGAAGAAGAGTCAACCTTAGTAAAATAAAGTAAATATCAGTAGCTAACATTCATGACCAAATGATTAACGCTTGTGAGAGCCACCTAGCCATATTTCGAGATTAGAGAGAAAGGGTAAAAATATGAAATTATAAACAAGACTATTCCTATTCTAGTCGTAGTAGTCCAAGTTGGTTCCTGACTTGGCAGTACCACAATTGGGCATAGTTATATGCAGTATGTAGCAAAAATAATTTCAATGTCTATGATACTAATGGGAGTCAAAATTAGATTAAGCAGTATGTTGGATGTTAGAACTTAGATGAAATGCATTGCAGGTTAAATCACAAAGCTCAGCGAAATTATTAAAATACTGCCAAATCCAAATTTAAATGAGGGTAAGCATGTTTACTTAAGAATGGTGGGAAAGAACTTAGCTACTGCATAACAACCTGAGTGAATGTACTATCAAAGCTTACATTTGCTTGTTTTGAATACTAGAGTTCAATCAATTAAGCTCTCAAAAAGTTTACATACTTTTGCATGAGAAATTCAACAATAGCTCAGGAAGATGCCTCATATGACTTTCAAGTAAAACTGATTTAAATCCCGAAAATAAAATTCCAAATACTCAGTGATGGAGCCGGACTTCGAAGTCCTGGGGAATTTTTTTTTTGAAAAATAAAGAACACGATCAATCAAGAGGAAAAATTCTGTTACCACAGGTAAGGAGGACATATGAACCATGTCTGGTTTGAATCCTAATATGTAAGAACTTATGTGTTTCATTCTCTAACATTCTTTCACTAAAACTAAGCATGTTATCGTCATCAGGGTGTAAATTAGTCCTAAAAGTATTATTAGAATTTAAAAATTCAGCATGAGCCCAAACCCTTGTATAGCATCATGGTGTATCCATCCCAGCCACTACTCAGTCAAAAGCTAATCCATTTAATCAAATTTCTTACTAATGAATCCATAGCATCCCTTACGGCATTCTCGCTCTCTCTCTCTCTCTCTCTCTCTCTCTCTCTCTCTCTCTCTCACACACACACACACACACACACAGACAAGGGATCAGGTTCCTCCGCAGGTTGTTTTGAATTAAATACAATCCCATCCCTTAAGGCATTGTTTGGAAGTTGAGTGAGGGATGGAAAGAGAAAGAAGGGAGGGTAGACTCCCACCATGTATGAATATCGAAAACTCCCAATATGAGAAAACTTAAAATAGTAAAGGATGCTTTTGGATAGCATTTTGAAATTTCTAATATCCTAAATAAGGGAAGGTTTGGTAAATAACCCTTTCCCTTTCCTTCCCCTCACTAAACAATATCCCAAATGAAATAACCCTAAACAACTTATTTTTATACAAAAATACAAACAAAAATCTATTAAAAGATGGGGTTCAAAAACTATTGATCATAATAAACTCTACAAATGATGCAGTTGTTCAAAAACTCTAGATGATTTGTATCTCACACAAAAGATAGGGTTCTCAAGCTATGAAGCACTGACACATACAAAGACACAACACTGACACATGTCAACACCGGTAGTAATTTAAGAAAATTACATAATTGAATGTAATCACATGTGTCGGTATGAGGCACAGACACACCTTCGATTAGAAGTGTGGGTGCTACAGAGCTCTCAAGTCTCAACATTGAACATATTATTTAAAGAACTACATACACCAATGATTAGGGTATGTATTCACAAAATTACAAATCACAAAATCTTCATGAAAACAAAAGCAATGCACATAACAAAAACCATTCCCTAAGCAAGCAACACAACTAATCAATTAATATCTCAAAGTAACAACTTCAAAAGAGAAAAGAATGAAAGAAAAAGAAAAGAGTGATACCGATTCGTTCGATTGGCGACATTTCTTCAACTCCAATTGATACATAACCAAATCACGTTCCAACTCCTCAGCTCGCAAACATGCCTCCCTGGCTCGTTCTTCAGCTTCATTTTGAAAATCAATCAACGCTTCTCTATCATTATCATACAACACGCATTCCTTCTCCAGTTTTCTACAATGCCCCAACAGATTCTCACACTCCGCCGCCAATTTCTGATTCTCCTCAACAAACTTCTTTATCGCCAGTGCATTCACACACGCTTCATACTATCCAAAAACCAAAAAAAAAGAAAATTAAAAATATAAATATTTAATTATTGAAGGGATAATGGAAGGATTGAGAAGAAACCTTTGATTGTTGGATGAGTTCGTCTTTTTCTTTTAATTTTTGAAGGAGTGAAGTGTTCTGATCGCGGAGATTTTGTTCGGATTCTTTGGAGGTGCGAAGCTTGGTGTCGAGGGTTTGGGAGGAGATGGGAAGACCTAACGAGTGGTCGATGGATTGTTTGATGAAATCGTCGATTTCAGGGGGAAGAGACATGGTGGTGTTGATGAAAATTGAAAAATGAATCGCTGGAAGTGAGAGTTGTAGAGGGAAACGAAAATTGAAGAGATGCGATGCGATGGTGATAATTCAAAAATTTTGAAATTGAAATCTCAGGAGCCGTTGAGTTTCTTTTCACACCAGCCGTTGGGTTAAACTTTCAATGAAATGCAAGTTTTCAGAATATTGACTTTCTTCGGTACGACTTCGTTTCTTTTTACTCCCTCTCATCCGACTTTTTTTTTCTACTTTTCTATAATTTTAAGGAGAAGGCAGGCCAAACACAATATCTATTAAGTACTTACTAAAAAAATATTTTAAACATTTTTTTCCTTCAAAAAATATTTTAACATTTTTTTTTATTTTTTATATATTTGTACAATATTTTGTCAAACAACTTTTAACTTAAAAATAGCTTTAAAATTAAAAAAATAATAAAGTAACTAAACAACTTTAACTTCTTTCTTAAAGTCCTTAATCTTAACTTTGTTTTAAAGTAACTTTTGGACTGTAAAAAAATCAGGTCAAACAATGCCTTATAGGAGTAGTTTACAAAAACCACGAGTATTACGAAAAGTTGTTGGAGTAATAAAGTCGTCTCAAATGTGTGTCAATATTACTAGATTACCTTTAATTAAATATATATTTAATGTTAACTTTTCATATACCAAAACAAATTGGTACTACCTCCGTTCATTTTTAATTGTCACCTTTTGATATTTTACACAAACCAAAACAATCAATAAATGTTACTACTTTTGATACAATAATTTATACTTTTACTATAATGACATTATTCTTTTAATATCTCATTTCATATATTTCTCTCTCCACAATAAATAACTAAGGGTAATATTGGTAAAAACAATATTTAATGTTGCATTGAACTTTGAAAGTGACAGTTAAATAGAAACAAAAAATTTCTCCAAAAGAGACACTTAAAAAGGAACGGAAGGAGTATTATTAATAAGGGGTATATTTGAAAAAAAGAGTAATCAATGCATTTAGGAATTTGTATATGATCTTATATTTAGGGACAAAATTTTTTTTTTTAAACTACTCCAATAAAAAGGGACAGAGGGAGTAATTGTCACTATTTGACATTTTACATAAATCACGATAATCAATAAATGTTGTTAATTTTGATACAATAATGTATATTTTTACTATAATAGTATTATTCATTTAATATCTTATTTCATATATTTCTCTCACCACAATAAATAACTAAGGGTAATATTGATAAAACAACATTTAATATTGCATTGAACATTGAAAGTGACAGTTAACTAAGGGTCACTATTTGAAAATTTTGTAAAACAATTCATAATATCTCTTTCTCATACAAAATTAATTACATTTCTTAATACGTGTGAAATGTCTAAAACATCTTTTAATTTGGGACAAAGGGAGTAGTTGTTTATATATGTATTTTTTTTCTATTCACTTTGTTGTATAATGTGTCTAGCATTAGCATTTGTGATGTATTTGAAAAGTCAAAATGTGTCTTATGTAGATGCATAAGAATTATGCAGAAGAGTGAGTGTATCTTACTTAAAAGGAAGAAAATGTAAATATTTTTAAGGGTTAAATATGTTTTTATTTATATAAATATACCAATTTTTCGTTTTAATCTCTCTAAAATTTTCTTTCGACTTTCAGTCTTTGTAAAAATTTTAATCACTACTTTAGCTCCCTATTTTTAAGTCAAATTTTGTAATTTTTTTAATGAAATTGTGCAGAAATGTGTAGAATATTGTGAAATTTTCTCCCAAAAAAATTAGAATTTTTTATCAAAACATAAATTAAATATGAATTTTTAACCGCCAAAAATATAAAAAATTCATATTTAAATCATGTTTTGTTAAAAAGTTCTATTTTTTTTTGAGCGATTCTTATAATATTATAATTTTTTCTACAGAATTTTATTCAAAAATATGAATTCTACATATGAGTTTACTTTAAAGGAGGGACCAAAAATGAAGATGGAAAACTTTTGACAGACTAAAGTTGAAGAAAAATTTTAAAGGGACTAAAACAAAACGTTGACATATTTACAAGCATAAAAAAACATATTTAACCATGCTTTTAAAACTGTTATTTGAGCCCTAATGTCTTTCATGTACACCATCGCATCACGCTAAATTTTCTCATAAGAAAAAAGAGCGCTCAAATCCCTCAATATATACAACTTTTAACTTTTCTTAATTTGAGGTAAAATAGTTTTAACTGTAGAGAAAATAATCTGGAACTTGTGAATTTCACCATTGGATATGGTCAATCAAATTGGAGGGAGATAAGGGCAAGTTGTATTTTTGTTTTGTTGAAACAAAGTGTTAAAAAGAAAATTGGATATGCTAATACTTGCTCTAGTGTGTAGGATCATATACTGAAATTTATGTATCTAACAGTGGTTCTGAAAAGATCAAGTTAAGAGCAGAAGGAAAATATTGAAGTTTGTGTTACAAGTCAGAAGACCAGCGTCTGAAGGTCAGCGTCTGAAGGTCACGTCTGATGAACAGTGCGTCTGAAGACCAGCTTCTGAAGATGTGCGTCTGATGAACAGTGCGTCTGAAGACCAGCTTCTGAAGAAGTGCGTCTGATGAACAGTGTCTGAAGTCCAGCTTCTGAAGAACGGACTGGGAGTCTGAGTCTGAAGGAAACGCAGAAGTCAACAACTGTCACTGTCAACAGTAAAGTACTGTACAGTCAGAACCGCTCTCTGCAACGTTTGTCTCCTTGGACGAAACACTCACCCTGTTTTAAGGAAACAATTCAAAAACGTTATTCCTTGGTTTCTCTGTTTCGCATACCATATCAGGAAGGAATTAAAACGGTGGATGAAGCTTTAATATTCAAACGGCTCTAATTGATGACCTGACATCTTCTCAAACGGCTCTTTGTTCCTTTATAAAGGATTGAAGATTTGAAGAAGAAAAAAAGACTCTGAAAACGAGACTCTGTTTTCTGGAAACATACTCTGCCAAATTCGAAAGTCATCAAATAACTTAGAAATTTTTATAAACCTTCTTATCTTAGAATTTCTTAAGTATAGAGTCTGAATCTGTGTTGTATTTTGTGAACACCACTGATAGTATATCAAGTGTTCAACTCAAACATATTCTTTTGTAAATCTGTTTGATTCAAAGTCTCTTACTTAGTGTTTGAGCAATCAGAAGTCTCTTACTTTGTGTTTGAGCATAGAAAGTCTCTTACTTAGTGTTTGAGCATTGGAAGTCTGTTACTTTGCTTTTGAGCATAGGAAGTCTCTTGCTTTGTGCTTGAGCAATTGTAATCTTTGTGATTATAGTGAAAAATCATTTTTAAGTGACAAGGGGACTGGACTACTTCCGGGTTGTGGAAGGAACCAGGATAATTGCTTGTGTCCTTCTCTCTCTCTCTCTCTCTCTCTCTCTCTCTCTCTCTTTTACTTTATATCCGCTGCAAAACAACTCTGAAAATAGCTTCAGAATCTGATAAATATCAGACTCTGAACTAACATAAGTTTTTGAGAAAGAAAAAGGCCAACATAATTCAACCCCCCTTCTTGTGTTTTTCTCACCTTCAGTTGGTATCAGAGCTCCAGTTCTGATATTCAATCACCTAACAGTGAGTCAGTAAAGATCCTGAGAAAAACATGTCTTCTGGTGATTCTGGTGAATCCACTTCAAGAGGTGGTGGTGCAGCTGTATCATATGATTATGGTACAAGTGAAAGGAAATCTTACTCACATCATAAACCTCCTATGTTTACTGGTGATCCTGAGAAATTCTCATGATGGAAAAGCAAGATGTATAGTCATATCATTGGAATAGATGATAGTCTATGGGACATCATTGAAGATGATATAACTATACCAGTTGATGAAGAAGGAGTAGCTATTAATAGAAGAAGCCTTACTGATGTTGAAAGAATGATCTACAGAAAGCATCACAATGTAAGAGGTATCATGTGGACTCTCTACCCCACAATGAGTATCTTAAGCTAAGTGATAAATCAACAGCTAAAGCCATCTTCACCTCTATCTGCTCTAACTATGAAGGAAACAAGAAGGTTAGAGAAGCAAAAGCAAATCTTCTGGTTCAGCAGTATGAGCTGTTCAGAATGAAGGAAGATGAAAACATTGAGACTATGTTCTCAAGATTTCAGACTCTGGTTTCTGGACTTCAAATCCTGAAAAAGAGTTACTCAACTGCTGATCATGTGAACAAGATTCTAAGAAATCTGCCATCTAAATGGAGACCTAAAGTGACTGCTATTGAGGAAGCTAAAGATCTAAATACTCTATGTATTGAAGATCTTATAAGCTCTCTCAAAGTGCATGAACTGGGACTCAATGAAGATGAATCTGCTAGAAAGTCTAAGTCTATAGCACTGAAATCTAAAGGAAAGTCATCAAAAGTTCTAAAAGCTATAGAATCTGATGAAGAATCTCCTGAGGGAAGTTCTGAAGAAGATTCAGATGTTGAGGAGCTTGCAATGCTTTCTAAAAGATTTCAGTACTTAATGAAAAGACAAAAGAAGTTCTCTAACAGGCGTAGTAACTTCAAAGGATCTGGTTCCAAGAAGGAAGATCAGAAGGGTTGCTACAACTGCAAGAAGACTGGTCATTTCATAGCTGAATGTCCTGAGCTACATAAGGACAAGTCAAAGGAGAAATCCAAGAAGACCAGCTCTAAATCAAGCAACTTCAGAAACAAGCTCAAGAAAAGTCTTATGGCAACATGGGATGATCTTGATAATGAATCTGAATCTGATAAGGATGATGAAGAGGAAGCCAACCTAGCTCTAGTGGCAACATTATCTTCTGATACAGAGTCAGGTTTAGACTCTGAAGATGAAGATGAGGTATATTCTGAACTTACTCGTTCTGAACTTATTGAAACAGTTAAAGATCTTATGAACCACCTCAGAAGCAAGTTGAGTCAATTAAAATCTTTGAAAAAGGAACATAACTTGTTGGCTGATGAGAATCTCTAACTTCATAATCACATCAATGAGATTGATGAAGAAGTTACAGAACTCAGAAATGGTTCATAAGAAACCTGATGAAGTTCCAAGTGAACATGAAATTGCTCTTCAGGATTTTATCCTAACTGGAATCAACAGAAGTAAAGTTGCTTCTATGATTTATAATATTAACAGAAACAGGGGAGAAGGTATTGGTTTCAAAAATGATCCTTTCAATCATTCAAAAGAAACAAACATACCATCCTGTTCTGAAGATATTATGAAAGGCACCAAGGTGTGTTTTGTACATGCGTCTGAGATTTCTGAGAAACAGAATTTACCAGAAACAGAGACTGCTGATTCTGAAGTTCTGAACAACTCAGAATCCAAAACTTCTGAACCTAAGGGAAAGATGAAGGCAGAATCTAAAACTTTGCCAAAGTCTAAACCAAAAGGTTCTAAGTCTAAGACTGTGAAGAAAACAGACTTTAAATCTGAAAAGGTTCAAAGTCTGAAGAGTTCAGAACCTAAGACAAGCAAGTCTCAGACTCTGAAAAATTCAGACTCACATTTTCAAAAGACTGTGTTTGTAAAACCTTCAAGGAATACTAAACCAGTTTACACAAAACCTTTTAAATCTCAGAATGTCAGACAAAGGATACAAAAGAAAGCCAATCTGTTATCTGATTCTTATTGTATTAAGAAAGGTCTGAAAGTTTGATTTGTGTCAGGAGCAGGCAAAACTGAAGTTCTTAACAAATCAGAACCTACTACTTCTGAATCCAAGATTCTGAACAAATCAGAATCAAAGACTCTTAAGTCCAAAGTTCTGAAGAAAACATAACCAAAGTTTTCAAAGGTTCAGACTCTAAAAAGCTCAGAACCAAAGACCTTAAAGTCTCAGGTTCTGAAGAAATCTGAGCCAAGACCATTGAAAGCTCAGGTTCTGAAGAACTCGGTGTCTGATACTAAGACTTATTCAAGATTAAAGGATTCATATCCAAGGTATCTGAACAAGTCTGAGTCTTATAACTCCAGACATAAGGTGCAACAAAAGACTAAACCTTTCAGAACTAACCCAAAAGGACCCATAAAGATATGGGTACCTAAGTCTGAAATTATTTATGTTGCAGATGTGCTTAAGAGTAAAATAAAAGCAAAGATCATGGTACCTGGACAGTGGTTGTAACATCCGGTGGCTCCCAATGGGCTGGCCTCCCTATCTTTCAAGGGCCGAGATGTACTCATGGTCTTCTCCACCCCCCAAGTGGAGTTTCATGCCTTCAGTGGGAATCGAACCGTGTACCCTGGAGGCTATAAGTACATGGCCAATGCATTCCCACTACCAATTGAGCTATTGGTAGTGGGAATGCATTGGCCATGTACTTATAGCCTCCAGGGTACACGGTTCGATTCCCACGGAAGGCATGAAACTCCACTTGGGGGGTGGAGAAGACCATGAGTACATCTCGGCCCTTGAAAGATAGGGAGGCCAGCCCATTGGGAGCCACCGGATGTTACAAAAAAGTCTCAATTGGTAGTGGGAATGCATTGAACTTGTACTTAGGCCCCAGGTACAGAGTTCGATTCCCACGGAAGGCAAAAACTCCACATGGGGGGTGGAGAAGATCGTGAGTACATCTCGGCCCTTGAAAGATAGGGAGGCCAGCCCATTGGGAGCCACTGGATGTTACAGTGGTTGCTCGCATCCCATGACAGGAGAAAAGTCTATGTTCCAAACCCTGACCATGAAAGAGGGGGGAATTGTGGGATTTGGAGGAAACCAAAAAGGCTAGATCATTGGTACTGAGCTAGTTGAGAGTTTTGCAGATCTTCAGCTCTCAGTGGACATTTCAGAACCTGAACATATTTCTGAGTCTGAAGAAAGTCCAGAAGCTGAAAATCCTCCAAGCTAAAAAACTCTCAGAAGCTGACACTTCTCCTGAAGCCAATCAAGAACATTGTTGGAACAAAATGGGTGTTTAGAAACAAACTGAATGAACAAGGAAAGGTAGATCAGAAGCTCTACAGAGGTATGATTGATTCTCTGTTATATTTAACAACTTCTAGACCAGATATTTTGTTTAGTGTATGCTTATGTGCGAGATTGCAATCAGATCCTAGAGAATCTCATATGACTGCTGTCAAGAGAATCTTCATGTATCTGAAGGGAACAACTAATCTTGGACTTCTGTATAAGAAATCCTTAGATTACAAGCTGGTTGGATTCTGTGATGCTGATTATGCTGGTGACAGGATTGAAAGAAAATCCACCAGTGGAAATTGTCAATTCCTTGGTGAGAATCTGATATCCTGGGCAAGTAAAAGACAATCAACTATTGCATTGTCAACGGCAGAAGCAGAATACATCTCAGCTGCAAGTTGTTGCACACAACTACTCTGGATGAAGTATCAGTTGGAAGATTATCAGATTCATGAAAACATCATTCCTATTTTTTTGATAATACTGCTGCTATCTGTTTGTCTAAAAATCCTATTCTTAATTCAAGAGCTAAGCATATTGAAATTAAACATCATTTTATTAGAGATTATGTTCAGAAGGGTGTTTTGGATATTTAATTCATTGATACTGATCATCAATGGGCTGATATATTTACAAAACCCCTAGCAGAAGATAAATTTGATTTTATTAAAAAGAATCTGAACATGCATTTCATCTCTGAAAAAAATTGCTTGACTCTGAATAGAAACCGAGAATCTGAAGTTCATCAGAAGCTAAGACTTATCAGACACTCACTTTGAGAGTCTGAAGAAAGTTTAGCCTCTGAAGACATTAAAGTCTGTGTTTCAGAATCTGAATTTTTGACTTCTGATAAAACTCATTATAAGTGGACACTTTACACGTGGCCTATTAATGAGAGTGAATCTGAACAGTAGTCTGTCACATGGTCAGAATCTGATAAGTAATAATTGCTGGGCAGTGATGAGTTAGTTTTGAAAGTTGTTCTTTGCGCCCCTCCTAAAGTCATTAATGTGCAATTGTGTTTAATGTTTTTCTGTTTTCAGTTTCTGAAACGTTTTAACAAAAACACTCAAAACACTTTCACACTTTCACTTGCACATCTTACACGTTCAGTTTTCAGACCCATTTAAAAACACTCAAACGTTTTTTTGAAAAGAGTTCAGTAGTACTGAACCATATGCTCTGAACAATTCTGTCTGAAAGAGTTCAGTGGTACTGAACAGAATGCTCTGAACATTTTTTTATCTCACGTTTTAACTCTCTTGTGTCTTAAAATTCTTGAATTTTCTTTTTGTTGATGACAAAAGGGGGAGTAAAAGTACAGTAACAAGTATTTCAGGCTCTGAGCCATATCAGAACATAAGTTAATTTTTGAAAATTAATTAACTTAGGAGAACATCTTCTTATCTCTTAGCCTCTGGTTATATTTTATGTGAGATAATTCTGAGTTTCTGCTCTTTATTGATTTAAATTGAATTTAATTAACCTGGATAAGACTCAGGGGGAGCTTACAAACATCACCTTGTGAATTATCAGACTCAGGGGGAGCTTACAAACCTCAGACCCTGAAGTCAACTGTTAATTAAATTAACAACAATTTTCTATTAATACTTGTGTTTGTCATCATCCAAAAGGGGGAGATTGTTGGAAAAAAATGTATGAACAAGTCCCTTTTGAGTTTTGATGATAACAAAGTGTTAAAAAGAAAATTGGATATGCTAATACTTGCTCTAGTGTGCAGGATCATATACTGAAAGTTATGTATCTAACAGTGGTTATGAAAAGATCAAGTTAAAAGCAGAAGGAAAATATTGAAGCTTGTGTTACAAGTCTGAAGACCAGCGTCTGAAGGTCACGTCTGATGAACAGTGCGTCTGTAGACCAGCTTCTGAAGATGTGCGTCTGATGAATAGTGCGTCTGAAGACCAGCTTCTGAAGAAGTGCGTCTGATGAACAGTGTCTGAAGTCCAGCTTCTGAAGAACTGCGTCTGAAGAACAGACTGGGAGTCTGAGTCTGAAGGAAACGCAGAATTCAACAACTGTCAGTGTCAACAGTAAAGTACTGTACAGTTAGAACCGCTCTCTGCAACATTTGTCTCCTTGGACGAAACACTCATCCTGTTTTAAGGAAACAATTCAAAAACGTTATTCCTTTGTTTCTCTGTTTCGCATACCATATCAGGAAGGAATTAAAACGGTGGATAAAGCTTTAATATTCGAACTGCTCTAATTGATGACCTTGCATCTTCTCAAGCAGCTCTTTGTTCCTCTATAAAGGATTGAAGATTTGAAGAAGAAAAAAAGACTCTGAAAACGAGACTCTGTTTTCTGGAAACATACTCTGCCAAATTCGAAAGTCATCAAATAACTTAGAAATTCTTATAAACCTTCTTATCTTAGAATTTCTTAAGTATAGAGTCTGAATCTGTGTTGTATTTTGTGAACACCACTGATAGTATATCAAGTGTTCAACTCAAACATATTCTTTTGTAAATCTGTTTGTTTCAAAGTCTCTTAATTAGTGTTTGAGCAATCAGAAGTCTCTTACTTTGTGTTTGAGCATAGAAAGTCTCTTACTTAGTGTTTGAGCATTGGAAGTCTTTTACTTTGTGTTTGAGCATAGGAAGTCTCTTGCTTTGTGCTTGAGCAATTGTAATCTTTGTGATTATAGTGAAAAATCTCTTGTAAGTGACAAGGGGACTGAACTACTTCCGGGTTGTGGAAGGAACCAGGATAATTGTTTGTGTCATTCTCTCTCTCTCTAATTTACTTTATATCCGCTGCAAAACAACTCTGAAAATAGCTTCAGAATCTGATCAATATCAGACTCTGAACTAAGATAAGTTTTTGAGAAAGAAAAATGCCAACACAATTCAACCCCTCCTTCTTGTGTTTTTCTCACCTTCATGTTTAAGATTTATAAAAAGATTTTGTTTTAATTTTTTTTAGTGATTTTTAAAAAAAAAAGTGAAGTTAAATTTTGTTTGTTTACTATCATAAAAAAATCTTTAAATTTTTTTTTGGTAGAATGACAAAGGAAAAAATCCACAAACAGGGCTCAGCATGGGGCATAAAGTCTCAACACTGACTCCAACTCTGAAGGAGGAGTCTGTCAAAATGTCACACTTGATCTTGAAGAACGGTCGAGGTTGGTAAAAAATTTTGTGCAACAGTTTCCCACTCTAAACACGTTAAAAAATAAGTTTTGAAAAAGCAACTAAGAATAGATTTTCAATTTAAGGTTAAAAATGTTTTTTTAAAAAAAAAAAAATCTGAAACAAACACTATTAAAATAGAAAATGATTTTTTGTTTAAAAAATAGATTTTTCTAAAAAAAATAATAATCTCAAGCAAACGGTCAAAATATATGTTGAAATGTTTATATTCTCATTTTTATTTGTAAAAGAATGAAGGCTTAATTACACTTTTGGTCCCTTAAATATTTTTCAGGTTTCATATTGGTCCCCTACTTAATAAAAGTAACGTTTTGGTCCCTTAAATCCTTCTATGTTAGTCACTTTGGTCCCTTCCGTTAGTTTGTGTTAAAAAACGTTAGACTTAATTAAACTTTTGGTCCCTTAAATATTTTTCAGGTTTTATATTGGTCCCCTAATTAATAAAAGTAACGTTTTTGGTCCCTTAAATCCTTCTCTGTTAGTCACTTTGGTCCCTTAAATCCTTCTTTCTGGTTTAGGGTTTGTTCCTTTTTCCTGTTTCTAGTTTTCAAACTAGCGGAAGGGACCAAAGTGACTAACAGAGAAGGATTTAAGGGACCAAAATGTTACTTTTATTAATTAGGGGACCAATATGAAACCTGAAAAATATTTAAGGGACCAAAAGTGTAATTAAGCCAAGATTGAACTATTGATTAAATATTAGTGTATTTTTTTTTAATTTATCGATGAGAGACTTAATTGAGTCATCACCTTAAAATTCATCTAAACAAAATCCTTAATTACAATTTTGTTCCATATATGTTGCGGAGAAATGATATTTTTACAACCATTTTGAGACAACTTTCTCTTTCATACTTCCATTATGGTTTTACTTTATCTCTCTGTTGTTTTGGTTTTTGTATCAATACCTATCTTACTTATTCTAAATCAAAGGTGGTCTGATGACCAAAATCCCTAACCCTAATTGAAGTCCTAACACCAAAATGATACATTTGTCCTTAAATTATAAAAACTATCCCGCCAATTTGATGATTTTCTACATTACAAAACCATGACCCAATCACATATTTTCCAATGTCAGTCTCGAGCCACTCAAAAGCAAGTTTTCCAAAAAACAGTTTTAGGCTACAGTGTATACGCGCGGCTATAGACCAATTAACATTTATTGATTTATACTTTCAACACACCACCTAATTCATTTGAGAATTGCACAGATCTCAGAATACCCAAATGTTCTTCTCTTCTTCATCTCTATCTCTCTCTCTCTCTCTCTCTCTCTCTCTCTCTCTCTCTCTCTCTCTCTCTCTCTAATCGTCAGATACTCAAGATGACGGTAGGGATAACATAATGAAGAGGAAGAGAAGTAGATCGAGTGATGATTGACCGGATTTCTTGAACCATGAATCAACGGGGGCGAAGACAGCGGGGGAAGGTGATTGTTCCATGGAGAAGAGTGGGATTTCTATCTACTCATCTTCCTCATCTGCTATGTTTCTTCCCTATCAAATCCTTTGTTGTTCAACGTGGCTTGCGATAGCTTTTTAGGCTTCTTTCGAAACTGAGGTAATTGTTGTTCATATGCTTTTGAGTTTCGATTGTTTATTTTGCAGTTTAGGATTTTATAAATTTGTGGATTGCTATTATCTCATGAACTGATTCCTGCCGACTGCAAATTGAATCCATTGGTTTTGTTTATTTTATTTTGAATGTTGCAACTACTATTTTTTTGTGTGATTCTTTTGGCTCTCTATTTAATTAATTTGTTGTAGTTTAGTTATTCATTTTTCATTTTTAGTTTTGATAATGTTTTAATTCTCACTGCCTTTTTGATTCATTTAAATGTTAGATGCAAGAGGTTGGGAGGTAGTTCATCAAAGTTGGTATCTTTGCGGCTGATGTTGTGGGATATATCGTAGTCAAGATTATGTTTGATTGGTCCATGGAGTTAATCCATGATTTTATACTGGTACTTGATGGTAATTATCTGCACAAATTAATGCACATATTGGA
Organism: Medicago ruthenica; assembly: GCA_018208015.1. NCBI lineage: Eukaryota > Viridiplantae > Streptophyta > Magnoliopsida > Fabales > Fabaceae > Medicago > Medicago ruthenica. The sequence continues at coordinate 34,921,744 of CM031375.1, read as the reverse complement.
TAACTTTGATAGTTTGCTTATCTTATGTTATCACATAATTCACTGTGAAATTGAGAACAACTGAATTGTTTATTTTTGTTTGGTTGACACTTGACACTATAAAATTGTCTGATATTTAATTTGATTTTGTAGTTTGATTTTTGGTTTTGGTGTCTTTTGACTACAATAAAAAAGAGTACCGAAGAGATTGACATGGTATGCAGTAGTAATAAGATTGTATGGAATGAGTAAAATCTAGCAGCTACTACTTATGCATTAGGTGTTTTCATATTTTTTTTTTATTTTGTTTCTTTACTTGAATATATGATAGATTAATGGAGATAAGTTAATTGGTTTCAACTACAATATTGACGATAATCTTGATTTAAATTTGGTGGCAGACATTGTTTTGGCCGCATACAAATTTTGACGAGGTGTATGGTGCAGCCAAACCTGTAGTGAATTCAGTCATTGACAGGTTGTATATCACCATTTGTGTCACTACTACTTTCAATTTAGCATTTTAACATAATGAAAATCAACATGTATTTTGATGTTTGTGTTTATATATTATAGTTTATCTATTTTTCTTCGGACATGTTTTCTAAATGGATACATATTGACATAAATATATATTTATTGCATTAGATGATGAATTGATGCAGATCCACTTTGTTCTTGCAATCAATATGTGGTTTTAAGGTTCTCTCATTCCATTTTACTTTGAAGTTTTATGCACATCAACAACTTTTATAATATATTGTTTTGATATCTTGCTTCTTCAAATGACATCTCTAACTTTGATAATATTCTTTTGTCTATGAATTTCATAAAGTGTGTTTCTTTTCTTTTCTTTTTTGTGTTTGCTGATTGATAAAAATTAATTTGCAAAACAGTGTAAGGGGACAATACCTTATCCTACTTCTAACTCTTTGATAGGTTTTCCATCTAAGAGTAAATTCAGAGTTAGAAAAAATGGCAGTCTCATGTTTTGAAAATGCATTCCAGTAAGTTATTTAAGAGATGGAATGAGATGTAGAAGCACATGTTGACGCCATCTCTTAATCTTCCCCATTTACACCATTGTTATGTCAGCCTCTTTTTCTTAGTTTAGTGTAGCAAATAATTAGAATCCTTCAATTTAAATCAATAAGTCTATATTTTTCCTCTCTTCTCGACTATTTGATTTTTTTTCTACATCATCGATTAGAAGAAGTTCAATCCCAACCACCATTGTAGAAATTGGGTAAATAAAAGATCAGTTTTTTCATCCACACATCGCAATTTGTTTGTTCATCGCTCCATGTGTTTGGATGACTTTATTTGGAAAATTATCATGTTATTTTATTTGTAAGTATTTCTATATGAAATTTTTGCTCAGGTATTTGAAAACTTCTTACATAAATGCATGCACACTCAAGTTATTTTTTTTATTCCATTTAATTTTCATATTCTATTTAATGAATTATCTATTTGCTCTATTACTAGAAAACACGTAGGTCTAACATGATGTCTAAGATATTCTTGTTAATGCAAGTTGCTCTGGAAACTAGACATCTTATTTGAACAATCAGGATTATCAAGAGAAGTACAAACAACATTTAGAATGACATACTTCGTATTGTTTCTTATGGCATTGATTGTTTGATTGATGAAACCCTAAATTTTTTTGTTTGGTCGTATGTTTGCACTTATTACTGGAAAACACATAGATCTAACATGATGTCTAAGGTATTCTTTTTAATGCAAGTTGCTCTGGAAACTAGACATCTTATTTGAACAATTAGGTTTATCAAGAGAAGTATAAGCAACATTTAGAATGACATACTGGAATTGTTCAGTTTGGTCGTATATGTTTCAGGCTGAGCTTTTTTTTTTTTGTGGTTAAGGGATGTTGATGGTTGGTTGCACAAGCTACAAGGGAAGTTGAAAGGAATTTCAAGAATTAAATAGATTTGAGTTTTGTGATCAAATGAGTCTTTTGGCTTTTTAGTGAAACTATAAAGTGAAAAAGTAAGTCATTATAAATGGATGGAATGTGTATAACAAGAGTGACTAATTGCCCAAAATAAAATATGGGAAGCATCCTACACAAATTGGACGAGGTTGGTTGGCTATTCTTGCATAGTGTGAATTGGAGTTTTAGCCATGTTTGTCTTTTGTGTTTGGGTATAATTTGATGGTGGTTCGTATTTTATTTTCATTATATGAAAACACCAGTTTAAGTTTTTTTTTTAATGATTTGAATGATTAACGTGATACATTATGCTATATCTATATTAATAACCCTAGACATGTGTAAGATGCATGGTTTTATTTGATTATTGTGCTGAGTGCAAAAGTGCCATAAATAATGAATAACATAGTAAGCTTCGTGTATGGATTGAGTCAGGTTCAAATCAGTAAGCAAGAAATAAAAAAATTTGGATTTTTTTTTAAAACATGTGACAAAGTAAAAGAAGGTGGGCATTCCATGATTGATACGGTTTTTGATTTTTTTTTTTTTTAAACATATTACAATTACAAAATGATCTATGATTGATACGGTTTTGACAATCCATGGCAGGAGCAGGTGGGCATTGTGGAAGGAGTGTGCAGTTTTGATACATTAATATGTACTACTATGAAGTGGCTTTTGGGTCAAGTATAAGTGTAACAGGGTGTTGTAACAGGGTGTTTAATGTACACTTTTATTTTATTGATTGTAATGATTATACATAAGAGTTTGGATTTTAAGCTTCTATGTAAGCTAAGCTCTATACTGTACACAATCATCTCAAATTAATTAATATATTAATTGTTTTTTATTAAAAAAAATAATACTACTGAATATGTTTCCGTGTTGTAGGCATATATCATTATAAGTCAATGATTCTTATAATTTGTTAATAAGTATTTTGTTTCCTTTTGTCAAGAATCCGTTGCATATGAAAACAAATTATCAACATGACAATAATATGGGAAAAATTTCAAATGTTTCCAAAGTTAATAATAATAAAGGAATATTTTGAATTTAATAAAAAATTGATTTTTAATTTTATTTATTATACTTTTTGTTATCAAAGCATTCAATAAGTTTAATAAACTATGTTTTCAGATTCGTTAAATATATGAGTTTCGGTCCTCTTTGTGATAAAATTTTTTTTTTTAAATATAAAATGAAAACTTTAGTAAGATCCAAATATTTTTCAAAGATATTTTAAAACTATTTTTTATTGGAATATTAAGTTTGTTTGTGTTTTTAATAGATCCGTGCTTCGCACGGGTCAAAAGTCTAGCTTAATATAAAAGGAAGGTGGTCTGATGGCTTCAAAACCCTAACCCTAATGACAACCCTAATACCTTATTTCCCTCCCAAATCATCACATAAATGCAACCTAAAAACTCTGGCCCACTAACTAATTGCACACATTTTCATTAGTCTTGAGTCATTCAATGCGCGCTGCTCAATGCATAGAAGAAAACAATTAGTAAACTAACCCTATTGTAGGTATTAATAAACCAACCCTATTGAGCATAATGGCATTGAAGGCCACGTGTAAGTTAGGTCCTATGATAGGTCCTATGCTCAATGTACCCTATTGTATTTAATGTCATCCATTGTCACAATAATAATTGGAACGGTGCTCAATGCCTCCAACCATAAACCATATCACTTTAAGTTATTGTAGAACCTACATTAGGAGAGACATAGGCGCAATGCTCAATGCACCCATCCAATAGAAATGAACGCATTGAATGAGCGTTGAGTGGCTCAAGGGTGTTCCCTACTTACTCCATTTGCGATATGGTAGTATAAAAGGGAGCCTTCATGCGCCCAAGGTATGCAAGCAATAGAAACCACATCAGAATCTTTAAGTTTTATTGTGCAGATGTTCATTTCATGAGATAAGTATTGCTTCATACAAATGTGTCTGTATTCTACTGTTCTGTTTGGTTTGATGTACGATTTTTGAGCAATATGGACATATCTCCATATTTACTTGTCATTCATATGCATTGACCTATATAAAGAGATCTTTTAAAATGTACTTTAGTTTATTTATGGACCATCCTACGTGCTTATCTAAATTTTCATCACACTTTTTTGATGCAACGTAATATTCTATAATGATATTTTTAATACACGTTGCTTGACTTGGTTAAAATATTTGATTGAATTTACTGATTCACAATAGACCCGCGCGAACGCGTGGGTCGAAAGTCTAGTTTTTATTTGTAAATTTATGGTTGACCTAAAAATTGTCACACAACTGGTTGTTCAAATAACACACTTCAATGATGCGATTGTTTAATTTTAACGCAAACATTGTTCACATAGTAGTCAAGCATGTTATGATGGTCCTTCAAGGCTGGATGTGGCCTGAACGGTCCATCAAACTTGGCTCCGCGATTAGATCAACTCCACCAATCCACAGTCCCACAAACGTCAAGCATAAATGATTGGTCATTACTTTTTCTACCCTATGAATTTCTCGTGCATCCTATGCAGTTCGGATTCTAAAATCTGAAATATTTCAACGTGTTTTTAGAGATTTTTATGGGGTGTTTATGTCGTTCTGCAAAAAAAAACTTACAAGGTGGAAAAATAAGCTGTCTAAATGATTTGTCTTCACAATAGGTCCCTAGCAGTCCAAATACGAACATATCAAAACCACGTGAAAAAAAAAGTTTGTTTAAAGCTTCTCATAAACTTTGCAACAACATGTAAACGGTGTCCACTTGCCACTATCTCCGTTCTTAAATAATGTAATTCAATTGTCGTACGCAATTACGCACCCATAACATATGTTATATTAACATTAACATATGTTATATTCTTCAACAAAAAAAACACATGTTATATCAACATCCTCATTGGCAAATTGTTCAAATGGTAGTACCAAAATATTCACGTTTTGATGGCAAACACAATCTTCACTCAAAAGTCAACTTGCTTAACCGTAGGGATATTTGGTAGATATCAAGCTTCAAAGGTTGATAATTCCAATCATTATCTGAAATTCAATTCCAAAATCCAATATAACTTATCTGTTCCACAACACAATCATGGATTTAGAATTCAAAAACACAACCTCAAAAGAAAGATGCACATAAAATCTTGGTCAATTTTCTGCGCTAGAGAACCAAGAGAAGCACCCACTTTGGTTGATCGTTTTCGTGATCATTGGTAACTCATTTCTCATTTCCCCCCAAAAAAATTATATGTAATTGATTTTTCTTGCCCCTTTTGATTTAATCTGATTTTGCAATTGATGAAGATTTAAAGAGTTAATTTTTTTAACAATCAACGACGAAGAGTTGAAAAAAGATATTCTCTTGCAGGAATTCTTGGATCCTTGGAACAGTATTCACCATACTTCTATCCTTTATTACTAGAGGGAAATGGGGACCTTTGCTACTACTCAAAGGTAAGAATAGATCAATGTTTACCATTATTATAATCACATTATCACTCTCTCACCAATTTACAATGTGGTGTTAAGGATGTTGAAAAATCTGTCTAAATCCACTGATTTGAATGAATGGTGAATTCATCTGCTTAGTGGTTATGATTGTTAATAATAGTCTTTTTTGATGTGTTGATACTTTTTGGTTGTTTAGCAGTTTTCTTTTTTGGTTTGGCCTGTAATATAGTTTTGTTTTCAAGACACATCTTGTGTTTAAATTTAATTCTCAATAATTTTTTTGACTTTCTTTGTCTTAAAAGAAGATGGGTGATATAAAGCAATGACATATTTTAATTTGATGCAACTATAAAACTAATTTATACACTTTTTTTAGAGGAACTGAATAGTCTTTTTCTTTTCCCCCCTCAAAAAAACAGTATTTTCTTTTCATTAATTAATTATATTTGAAATTTTCAATTGAATTAAAATTTGGTGATACCTTGTACTAAAAAAAAGGTGTACCTCCAAAAATTGTGGATAATTCATTCAACAATCAATAGAAATTAGCCACAGTAATCAGTTTATCGGTGGTACCACTTTTCTTATGCGATTAATTTTCTTTGGTTGTTTAATAATCAACCACAATTCTTCAAAAATAAATAGAAAAAATCTTACAAAATATTCATTCTTTGTGTGTAGAGAAAGTTGAAACAACAATAGAAAAAGCAGAACAAGTAGCAAACATTGTGGAAGAAGTGGCTGAGAGGGTGGACAAGATGGCAGAAGGGGCTGCAAAGAATCTTCCCAAAGGAAAACGACGAGTTGTTGCTGAATTTGTTGAAAACGTAGCAGAAGATGTAGAGAAGATTGCCCAAAAAGCAGAAGACGCGTTAGAAAAGGTTTGAATCAATGCTTGGATGATATTATTATTTTAAATAAAGAAACTATCGATGAGTATGTTTGGATGTCGGAATGTTTTGAGGTAATGTAATGTTTTGAGGGAATTCAAATACTTTTAGATGAATTTCATTGTTTGGATAATAATATGGAGAATTTTCAAAATGATGGAAATTTATGAAGTATTTTGTTCAAGTTAAATTTAGAGAATTTCAAAAGACACATAAAAGTTAAGAATTTTAAATTTCTTCATCCTTATAATTTTTAAATTTTGCATTTTAGTCCTCAAATTTTCCAAAATTTTGAAATTGACCCAATAAATTTACAAAAATTTGCAATTTGACCCGTAAATTTTTTTAGAAATTACAAATTTATCCCTCAACTTATTCAAAATTATAAATTGACCCCTAAATTTTTTGAAATTTACAAATTGACCCTTAATTTCAATTTTCAAATTTGGCCAAATTTTTTTTAAATTTATAAAAGTTGCCCAAAAATGCTGACAATGAAATTTTTGATTACTCCATCCAAACAAAAATATTTAGAAATGAAGTCAATTTAATTGAATCATTTAAATTGCATAGAATTCTAAATTCTTCAAAATTTCTTAATTACCTCATCCAAACACACTCTTAAGGAACATAATTTATAGGCCAAATACATCCCGCGAACCTTTAAGTTATATGTTTATAACAGATTAGTCCTTTAAATTTCTTTTGTTACCAATTGGTCCTTTAAGTTATTTTTTGTTACAAATTAGTCCTTTAAGTTATTTTTTGTTACAAATTAGTCCTTTAAGTCATAAAATATTTATAGTGTCATCCATCTTTTCAGCCAACTTCGTTAAAAAGTGCTTATAGACCATTTAACATTAAGATGGTAGGTCCAAAAGTGCTTATGACATCAAACATGATTACTTATACACATTTTCTTCTTCTTGTTTTTGAATTTTAAGACTAATTTTACATATAAATATTTGATCAACAATATTATAAATCAAGTAATCGGTCAATTTTGTTTTGAATCAAGACCGAATAACACACCTATGAGCTCTAGTTTTGAGAGCAATGAATTTGGACAAACCAACTTAACATTAAACATCTACATAAACAATTTTTGATTGAGTTTGATGAAATTAGGATAATGGTGCAAATATTTTATGACTTAAAGGACCAATTTGTAACAAAAAAACTTAAAGGACTAACTTGTTATAATCATGTAACTTAAAGGACCGCAAATGGTATTTGACCTAATTTATATGTCTATATATAAGCAAAAATCATAACCTCCTTCCATTTCAACGGTTGCAATTTTTTTTTGACAAAAACAGTTGTGAATTTTGTTTTTTAAAAACCACAAAAAAACAAAGTAAAAATTGACAAAACATATCAAATAAAATATATATAAAAATACCACCAATATTTTTTAAAAATCAAATAAAGGTAATGCAAATTTTTTCGTATTTTTTTGATAATATGAAAAATGGGTCGAAACAATGAAATTTTGGATTTTGAGTGACGGAGTTTCACAAGAAGTCCCTTCTAATGGAGTCTTGTTGTTTGATTTTTTTTTTGGGCAAGTTTCGGAGCAATCCGATAAAGTAGTCTGAAAACCGGATTTTAGATTAGGACACGACGGAAACGGATAACAATAACCTAAAATATAAGGAACACACTGGTGCAGTGGGTTAGAATGGTTAATGTGATTCATAAACTGATTATCCTTGTCACAAACATGTTCAGTCTTTGTGCTGATACAATTGATATTATATAGTCAAAACTTGTTTTTTTTTTCCATTAAAGTTATTTTCGGGTGCGTGAGAGCAATTTTAGAAGCTTAAGGAGCAATTACCTTTATCCTTTTATTGGTGGTACCGCTCTTTTTATTTTCTATTTTAATGGTATTTAATTTTTTTAATTAAAAATTAAAATAATATTATTAAAGGATAAAATAATAAATAAAATAGTTTAAATAAAGGGTAAAATAGGCAATGAAAAAGCAGCTCAAACGCATGTATTTTAAGCTTATTTTGTTTATATATAGTATAGATTTCACTCTATATGTATTTCTTTGCTAACATTTAGGATTGTGAATAAATATTATTGTGAAAAATTGTTTCATGTAGAAATTAATATGACAAACCTGTATTTATACCTAATATGAAAATGAACAAAATATTTTACACATGCATAAAAGCAAAAGTAACTCGTGTGAATGTACTAGCTAGTTTTATTATTGTGATAAGTTATTTTGATTGACTTGCAGGTGGAAAATATGGAAAAGGAGTTGGAATCATTCATGCAATCTTCCACTCATCGTCATGAAAAACTTATCTCCCCTACAAAATCTAAAGATAAAAAATAGAGAAAGAAACCACTTTCTGGACCATATGACATTCTTGTTCCATAAACAAACAATCCGAAATTTCAACATATATAGATTCATTTTGAAATTGTCTCTATGACGTTGTCTGGTGATAGTCGTTGACAATTTCTTTTTGTTTTTATTTCTTACATTTTATGGATAATGCTGACAACTCTCATAAGAGCACTGTTATAAAATAAATTCCAAAAATGAAAATTTTATTTTGAAAATAAATCAAACACTTCCAAAAGTAATAATATACGATTCTTTATACAAAATTTATCTTGTTTGATTCTTTAAACAATGATCTAGGGTTTATTGTGAGGGTCATTCCATAAGACACAAAGGAACTTTTCTTCTTCTTGGTAGCATTAATCATGTGTTGCACTATGATGTAGTTGAGATTGAGAGGCAACTTTTTGAAGAGATGGTAGATGAGGCATAAATCAATATCAATCACATTCTCAAAACTTTCAGACTTGATAAGTAGAAAATGGAGGCAAAGATTCTGTAGAATTTTTGTACGATCACTAAGATTTGAGGACTTACAAATCTCTTTCTGGTTAAGCTAAGAGATCAAATCATCCATGTCAACATGTGAGAATGCCAAGTATTATCAAAATACTATTCTTCTATACGAGGGATTTTTTAGGATTTTTCTAAGGCTCTATTTGGATTGATGGAAGATAGCGGAACAAAGCGGAATTTAAATGAACGGAATGAAATGGAATGGAACGGAATGGAATATAGATTCCATTCCATTGTTTGGATATTTTACAATGTAATAGAACAAGGTTCCCACTCCATTGTTTGGATAGTGGATGGAATAAAATAAGTTACAATATTTTTTTTCTTCCATTTTTACCCTTATAAAATAAGTTCCATATTATGATTATATATTCATATATGTATCAAACAATGGCTGCTAATACTGATGTATGAGTGATCCAATCCCACTTGAACATGATAGTTTATATTTCCCTCTACCTCCCACATTAATTTGTACGGTGGGTTCAATATACTTGTAGGTTATAAACAACAAGATCTATGGAATGGTCTCCAATTTCAGTTGATAAATAACAAAGACAACATCATAGACTAAGAAACATTATCCTGTCAAAATGCAATAGTTGATAAATAACATGTACTTGCATGAGTAATGTTAGAACCCAGACAGAAAATAACAGTGCTTGTCCACTTTTTTTTTTCTTCACCAAAACAAGCTTTTCTTGCTTCAACAAAAATGGCTTTTGAAACCTCTCAAAAAGCTAAAACAAACAAAAGAGTTTCTTTTCAACCAACATTAGCTCTTACTAACAAAATAAGTCAAACATGGTTCACTGCAGATCATAATACTCTTCTTCAAGGATAGTCGACACAATGTAAGGTAACATTTCCTTACGCTTATCAACTGGAATTCCATTAAAAGCTTTCAATGCTTCTGGATGTTGAACAAGGTGCATGTAGACACAAGGAAAGGAAGCTTCTTCAACACCAATTTCGACCAAGTTAGCCCAAACATCTTCAGCGCTAGAACTCTTATTCTGTTTGACCAACTCTGCATTGTTCAGTTCAAACATCTCAGTCATTTTCTTAAAAGTCTTAGCAATTTCGCCCATGCTTGTCTCATCTTCATCCACCTTTCTTGCATGTTTCTTATTCCTAGAGGTTGGTACATCTTGAACATCTTGAGGCTTCCTAATATAAGGTCTTTTAGGAGAACCATTGGGATCAAATTCCTCAGCAACTTCAAATCCCTCCAAAGTAACTTCATTGGTTTCAACCAAATGGTCTATATCCTCAATGGTTGGGCAATAATATTTTTTACCACTTGTAGCTTTTTTTGCTCTCATTTCAGATCTTGTATCTTCATCATCTCCCGTTGCTCGATGCAGTCAATTGCTTTGATACAATCCTGACATTCAATTATCCCATTAAAAGTGTATAACATAACTTATCGAAGTGTAAGACAAACTTATTCTTACCTTGAAATATGGGGTAGAACCTATTGTTGTTACGTATCTCTGTAGGCACTTGTGTTCCATCAGGTTGTTTCAAAAATTTGTCTTCCAATTCTATCAAAGTATCTAATACTCTATGAAAATGACGACTAATAGTTTCACCTGAGCGTCTAAAGAAGAAGGACATCACACGATTTCTAACATTATGTCCGACTATGTGAAGAAATTTGGCTACTTGTTCCTCGATAGATGCTCTTCGTGAATGTGTAAGCCCACCGTGATCTCTTAATAAGGTGCACAAGTTTACGAAAGCTTTGGGACTCATACGAATTATATCATAACATCGGTCACTACCTATTATATGTTTCATTAGTTCGTTTCTAACTTTCTCTCTATGCTCTGTGATTCTAGAGGGTATTTGAGATCTAGACTTGTTTTTTAGGCGAAATATTAGAACTATAATGATGGATATTTGAACGATCATCATTTGAAGCAATTTCAAATGTTTTGTTCTTATGTCTTCATTAGTCATCTATAACAAAGCAAAAAAAAAAAATCACATATAGACAAAAACTCAGTACCACAAATAACAAAGCAAAAAAAAATAAAACAATCATGTATAGACAAAAACTCAATAGTAGGAAAAAATGATAAAAACTAATGTATAGACAAAATCTCAGTCTTCATTGTTCTAATGATGGTTACTTTATACAACTAGCATATAGACATAATCTCAGTTCCAGGAAAAAAGCAAATCAAATGCATATGCCATATATAAGAAACTAGCGTAAACAAATAAAAAGAACACACCCTGTGTATTACACATTCATCAACTATCTGTATAGAGAAATTCCACACTACTAAAAATGACAAAATCATTGGATACCCAAACAGAGTAGTATATAAATTGCTCACAATCACCTAAAATAAATGAAAAATTTGACACTAGTTCACAAAATAAATGGCTCACAAAGGACTGATTTTATGATACACATAATAAAAATGAAAAGATCACGGTGACAAATGAAATTTGATACACATAACTAAACATGCATATAAGCATACAATGACAAAATAAATGGCTCATAGATATTCTTTTCATAATAAATTTGATACGTCGGTAATTAAGGGAACACAAGTGATTACGAGATCACGGTAAAAATTCTTGTAGTGTATATGATATGTATTATTATTAAGGATTCAAAACTGCATATCACGGTAAAAATTGCATGAGATTCAAAACTGCATATCATGGATTGTTTCTAAAAGCTTCCCTTAATCTAAACAAGCATACAATGGTGTGATGACAGGGTAAAAATAAAATCAATGTAAATCATGTAGAAATGAAGTACCTCGTGAAGAAAAATCGTATAGAAATGAGAAGACACCAGAAAAGAAGAAAGTGAGATGAGCAGCCAGTGCAGAGAAGAAGAAAGTGAGATGAGCAGTCAGTAGGAAGAAATGGGTAAAAAAACGTGTGGGAAATTGTGACTGAGTAGAGGAAGAGGCAAATAAAATGAGGGTAGAATAGTAAAATTTTGAGACACAAGTTTCATTCCATTGGATACCCCCCAAATTGGGGGGAATGAGAAATTGAAGGATTGAGTGGTGTACTGGCTGTGAGTAAATTCTAGGAAAACTAGGGTTTTCAAGGTCTGTTTAGGTCATGCCTTGGGAATGATCTCAAGGTTACTATTTGTAGCCCCAATTTGGGCCTACCCGGTCATGGTTTTGGGTCCAAATCATAAATGGCCAAAACCATGACTAGGGCTGTAACACCCATACTAACTTTAACTAGTATATTAGCATGTGCATTAAACTGATACTGGATACATTTAAAAATTTTAATAATAATAATACATCACAATTGAATGAATACAAGTTTACTCGTTGTACAATCAATCCAATACTATTACAATACTTATACAATGCCCAAAACGCTCCTGAGCTGGTACACGACGAGCAACTGTACTCCATCCAGTATCTCTATGAAGATCTCCATCACGAACCTCTGACTTACCTGCAAACCTGCACCAGAAGGAATGGGATGAGACATAATGTCTCAGTGAGCTCCAGCCCAACCAACTGTTGGCAACCACAGGGAACCTAGGGTCGCCATGCCTACCTTGGCAATCTTGGGGATTTCCTATGATCGCCAAGTCTTTTATCTGCCTATGACTATAAGTCCTCCTGCAACTATAAATTGAACTGCCTTTAACCTTTGTTGTGACTATCTATAACCATAACTGTAATCTGCCTATAACTTTAACTTAGTGATCGAGGGGAAACCTAGGATCACTTTCTGATAACTGTCTATAACTATAACTATGAGTTTCCTGTGACTATAACTGTAACTGTAACCTTGACTATAACTATAAAACATAAAACATATACACAGTTCGATAGCAGTTTTATGTTAGCTGTTAGCGTTGAACAAACAATTAATCTGAGTTCATTTTACGGAGTGCATCCGGGTGGAGTAACCCCGAAGTACAACATCCCTATAAACCGGTGAAATTCCTATCATATCAGGCTAACACCGGACTCCCTATAAAACGTGTGGACAACCCTCTCGGAGAAGTCCCATCCGGCGAATCCCGGAGTCTGATGAACACGCCCTGTAACTGTAAAACGTGCAAGCACGCCAATATCTTTAATCTTTAATTCTTTAACTTTAACGTATGAACATATAATCTGTTACTATAATCATATAACATTCCTGTAACTTATAATCTATAACCTATGATTCTTGGCTTATCGTTCTCATAAGCCACCTATAATCGTTGGAGAACCAACACTATAAACCTTATCTGTGACTATGATTGTAGAAACAATCCTATAATCCTCGTATTCTAAACTGAATACATCTATGATTTCTTATACCTAAAGTAGGTTCTTGACTTAGTAAAGTCGTCGGCATTTCCTAAGAGTTAACAACTCAAGTGCAAGGGATCTATCCATTAATCCTTACACTCATACTATAATTCTCGTCTTCCTATCAAAGGATTCGACATATCGTTATCATATGCCATCTTAGGATTATCTATTCAATTAACCCTTATACTCCTATTGCGTCGCTTAACCCTTGTTCATTCATTTCGCATATGTTATATGCCCTCGGATATGCCCACAAGGGTGTTTTTCTTATAAAATAAGGTTTTCTTTGAAAATGGTTACCAAAAGCCTCGCCTGACGCGTGCACAGGTCACAGAACGAAGCAGAAAAGTCATGAAAATGCTGCCCATTTTCGCTGGGCGAAATCCCTTTCGCTGGGCGATTTGAGGCAGGGAAAATTTGGTGAAAATCGCCATATTCTCGCCCTGCGATCGCCGAGCGAAATTGACAGTTCAATACCAGTTCAAAACATGATTTTTCCACCATTTTTGACGTATTTAAGCATACCCAAGCACCATAACATCATAAGGAATGATTTACAACTATGAATTGATTGATTAAAACAAGTTTGAACAAGGAATTTGCAAGCAATAGGGATTAGGGTACCAAAATACAAACTTTGCTCATATTACACAAAACTCATCAAAGACTCACAAAGGGGGTTCTAAAACCCCTAGGAGCTCACCTCAAACTTGCTTCTGATCTTTGCCAAGCTTTACCTCAAAACCCTAGCTCATCTCTTGCTCTTTTCTTGCTTTTCTTTAACTTCTCCTTGATTCCAACTTTCCCCAAAACCATGCTTGCTTGAAGTACAAGATTTTAGGATGAAGTTTGATGGATTATGGTGAGGATTGATGGAGGCCGAGTTTCTAGAGAGAGAGAGAGAAGAAATCAGATTTCTTGAGAGAGAAAACAAGTGATAAAGATGAGGAAAAACTCATATTTATCCATTTTAGTCCCTTTCCCTCTATTTACCGTTTTGCCATTCCATTCGTTTTAATTTCTGTAACACTGTTAAAAGTCACGCTTAAGCGGGATATTACACTCTACCCCCCTTAAAAGAAATTTCGTCCTCGAAATTTAGATAATCCTTATGTGATCCTGAAAAGATAAATCCTTTCTACCTCTTTCTCTACTATAAAAATCTCCGATTCCTTTTACTTACTGGAATTCCATGGCAACTCTAGGGTCTGACATGTAGATTAATCACGCACCTCGATTAAACCATACTGGTTACTACTTGTTCTATAGCCATGATTTCCATCTCTGCAAGTCAAAACATATGACAATCTCTTTCTGCCGAAAGATTTGGTGCATGTTACATAACTATCACTTGCTAAGACGTATGGTTATCTGAACGAACATATGCATATGATCTGACTATGTCATCTATTCGACATATTCCTTGTAAATCCAATGTAAAATTATTAAATCTTGGATTTCTTCTTCTGAATTCTAACAGTGCTTCTTTCATTGACCATTCCATATTACCCTGAAGATGTCGGGCCATTCCGTTTTTCCTCAATTATTTCAACTTTCCGAGGAATCTATTACATTACTTTTAGTTCAAAGAATCTTTTGTCTTTAACTTTCGCCTCGCAAGACGACCTTTTTATTGTTACATTCGTATCATTCTCCATATAAATTTATTCTTACACTGAAAGGTATCTGATATTGAGTATTCTCAAACGAAAGTGAAATCTATTACAACTACCTCCAAGATTCAAATTCAAAGTGGTGGCTGAACTTATGGTACAAGTCCCTTTCTTTCTGTTATCCTGGTGTGGTTATCATCACAATCATAAGCATTGTTTACATTCCCACCGTGGAAATTCTTAAAGCTCGAGAAATCCTATGAGCCACTCGTTCTCCAATTTAATTAATTCACGATAACGCGTAGTTAAGGTCTTAGGAGCTTTCTTCTTTCTATGACTCTGACAATCTTGCATCATTCAAGATATTCCTTACTCATGGGAATTAATACTTTCTTTACCAATTAACTCAACTTATGAAAGCCTAATACAAGTGGCGTGTGGCATAAGCCGTCTCACATATCATCATATAATGCAGTCCATAGCACATAGCTTCCATACACGATCGAGTACATGTTTACTACTACCGGATACATGGTACATCGCGTCATCATTGTCCAACTAACGGAACATCTTACTTAATAAAAAATTATACCTGAGATAAAACCTCGTCAACCAAGGTCACTCTCTTAACTCTTAATTCATCCTTGTATCCTTTAAACATTCACAATCCCATAACGTAAATTATGGTTACATTCCGTTGTCGTAATAACTTACTTGTCAAAAGACATTCTCTGTTTACGAAAAGAAAACTCTATCTTGATCGCTATCAGAATAGCACTTTAAAATTCTTAATCCTTTAATTCATAACTTGAATTCACGTAGCCTTTTACTATAAACTATGAGTAATCCTCTGATCTGTGTAAAACATTTCCTTCCTTCCTTTAACTATGAACATTAAGTTCAAGAATTTTGAACTCCTCAATTGAGATTTGTTCGGTAACAACAAACCTGTTCTGCTTAAGACTTTCCTGTTAAAACATTACCGAATGCGTACCATGATTACTAATACATGTCTCATGACTATAAATATGTTACACTACTGTCTAAGTAGTATAAACTCTGCCTGATCAGTACACATAATACTAATCATAACCTGTTACATGCCTGTTACATGCGACATGCTAGCATAACATGGGTACGATGCGGAATAACTGTATGCCACGGCATAATTCCTCTTTGGTCAAACTTTCTACTCAAGTTAACTTTAACTTACTGAGCTGAAACAGCTAGATTACCATATTACATGTGGCTTTCTTCGCCATGTACTTACTGTGCTAGAAACACATCCTTTAAATTTCTCAAACCGCTTCAATTTTTCTTATCTCATGAGTTTCGTGGTCTGAAGCATTCCTCGACTTATCTCTTAAAATTTCCTGTTGGAACTGATGATAAGTTCAAGTCATCACTACTTACAATTATTCTGTAACTTTGAGAATTAATCTCTGAATACCTTTCCTGTAATTCATCTGACAAGGACTTTACAACATCCTTTTTCTCTAAACTTCAGCTTTAAATGATTCATTAGCTCTTTGATTACTTCTCCGCTGCGCAACTCTGATTTAAACAATTCACCTTGGGATAGAAGTAATACACCACTATTACCATATAAAATCCCCTTGGCCAATCCTTTAACTTTATAACTTCGTAATTACCATACATAACCATCTTACATTATAATTTCTCTTGTGGTTTAATCCACCCGTTTAACTTATTAATTGATCGACACTTGACTTTGCATTTCCTTTCGAACATAAACAAAATTCTTACTTTCACGAATTACGCCAAAACCTGTAAACAGTCTTTAACAATAAATACGAGCCCAACGATGCTCCTGTTAAAACAACTTAAGTTCCTACATTATTCACTTGTGGTAACTTCTAGAAACATTCTATGACTTCCGGAAATTCTCGTCTTTCATATACTTAATCGATTAATGAATCGAGTCTCATCCTATAATCATCCGTAAGGATTTCACATCCACGACCTTTTTCCAAGACACTTAGGTCCACATAACTCTAACATAACTCTTGGTTACTCCTCGGGTTCTTCCGGAAATAATCCGTCTGGATAAAACTCAACTTTTACCAGCTCTCCTATAAGTCCAAACACATACTACACCCCTTCGAGTATCCGATTAATAAATCTGTAAGCTTCAATACTTAACATTTTCCATTGGATCCTTCCTATAACTTATTACTGTATTCACAATTCCATTCTAATCTTGTTATCTGAATAATAGTCCACATGTCTTCTCGACCGTTGCCCTCTTCATGGTTTCGAACAATCCAAAGGTATGTATTTCCTACCATCTTAACACATACCAACATAATGTGATCTTTGTCGGCTTACCCGAAAACGTGTGCAAGGAGCCCATCGAAGGAGAATATAGAACTCCTTAACTTCAACCATAACTTTAACTGTAACTTATACGTTAGTGACGATCTTCCTGTTGCCAGAGCCTCACAATAGTTCTCAGCTAATTCCTTGAAACTGGTCTGCTATAATCCCTCAACATAAGATTCAATCTTTACTTCGTACCCTTACCTGGGTTTCCTCTGTCCAATATTTCGCTTAATCCATAATTAAGTATCTTAATTGTCGGATATTAAAATCTCATCCGTTTAAATGTGCAAGTCCTTCCACCTTACACACTATATCCTCACTGGAAGTCCAGAGTTTTCAATAATTAACTGTTCATTCCTTATTCCAAGTCGCTGGGTTTGGTACCGTAATTCCTTACCTCTGTACCCGGAGTTAAAACTCTAATCCACAATTCACTTTAACTTTTCAAATTACGGTTCCCCGTTAAGATTTCAAATCATTCCTCAAAGTATTCTATAATCCCTTACTCTACACATCACCTTGGAGAAAGCATCGCTCAAGGATGCGTCCAACTAGTTAAGGTACTTGACCTTACTCTTAAATACCTCATGTATTCCTGAAACTTTGCCATCGACTGGCTCAGTTACCTCACTGTTAGAGAACCCTCCTTTGGCATTTAATACCTTGCCAATTTCGTCTTAGAATCTGACGTCTCAACCTTTACCCTTCATACACTTCTTTCCTCCTTGGTCACATCCAGCTCTCGGATATTTGTCCTAACTGTCATATACTAGACTGAGTTGATCAGGCTCAACTAGATGTGACCTTTAGAACAACATCCGGAACCCAATGATTCCACTACTTTTATTGAATCTTAAATGACCCATGGCACGGTCTGAATCGACCTGCTCTGATACCAATTGTAACACCCATACTAACTTTAACTAGTATATTAGCATGTGCATTAACTGATACTGGATACATTTAAAAATTTCAATAATAATAATACATCACAATTGAATGAATACAAGTTTACTCGTTGTACAATCAATCCAATACTATTACAATACTTATACAATGCCCAAAACGCTCCTGAGCTGGTACACGACGAGCAACTGTACTCCATCCAGTATCTCTATGAAGATCTCCATCACGAACCTCTGACTTACCTGCAAACCTGCACCAGAAGGAATGGGATGAGACATAATGTCTCAGTGAGCTCCAGCCCAACCAACTGTTGGCAACCACAGGGAACCTAGGGTCGCCATGCCTACCTTGGCAATCTTGGGGATTTCCTATGATCGCCAAGTCTTTTATCTGCCTATGACTATAAGTCCTCCTGCAACTATAAATTGAACTGCCTATAACCTTTGCTGTGACTATCTATAACCATAACTGTAATCTGCCTATAACTTTAACTTAGTGATCGAGGGGAAACCTAGGATCACTTTCTGATAACTGTCTATAACTATAACTATGAGTTTCCTGTGACTATAACTGTAACTGTAACCTTGACTATAACTATAAAACATAAAACATATACACAGTTCGATAGCAGTTTTATGTTAGCTGTTAGCGTTGAACAAACAATTAATCTGAGTTCATTTTACGGAGTGCATCCGGGTGGAGTAACCCCGAAGTACAACATCCCTATAAACCGGTGAAATTCCTATCATATCAGGCTAACACCGGACTCCCTATAAAACGTGTGGACAACCCTCTCGGAGAAGTCCCATCCGGCGAATCCCGGAGTCTGATGAACACGCCCTGTAACTGTAAAACGTGCAAGCACGCCAATATCTTTAATCTTTAATTCTTTAACTTTAACGTATGAACATATAATCTGTTACTATAATCATATAACATTCCTGTAACTTATAATCTATAACCTATGATTCTTGGCTTATCGTTCTCATAAGCCACCTATAATCGTTGGAGAACCAACACTATAAACCTTATCTGTGACTATGATTGTAGAAACAATCCTATAATCCTCGTATTCTAAACTGAATACATCTATGATTTCTTATACCTAAAGTAGGTTCTTGACTTAGTAAAGTCGTCGGCATTTCCTAAGAGTTAACAACTCAAGTGCAAGGGATCTATCCATTAATCCTTACACTCATACTATAATTCTCGTCTTCCTATCAAAGGATTCGACATATCGTTATCATATGCCATCTTAGGATTATCTATTCAATTAACCCTTATACTCCTATTGCGTCGCTTAACCCTTGTTCATTCATTTCGCATATGTTATATGCCCTCGGATATGCCCACAAGGGTGTTTTTCTTATAAAATAAGGTTTTCTTTGAAAATGGTTACCAAAAGCCTCGCCTGACGCGTGCACAGGTCACAGAACGAAGCAGAAAAGTCATGAAAATGCTGCCCATTTTCGCTGGGCGAAATCCCTTTCGCTGGGCGATTTGAGGCAGGGAAAATTTGGTGAAAATCGCCATATTCTCGCCCTGCGATCGCCGAGCGAAATTGACAGTTCAATACCAGTTCAAAACATGATTTTTCCACCATTTTTGACGTATTTAAGCATACCCAAGCACCATAACATCATAAGGAATGATTTACAACTATGAATTGATTGATTAAAACAAGTTTGAACAAGGAATTTGCAAGCAATAGGGATTAGGGTACCAAAATACAAACTTTGCTCATATTACACAAAACTCATCAAAGACTCACAAAGGGGGTTCTAAAACCCCTAGGAGCTCACCTCAAACTTGCTTCTGATCTTTGCCAAGCTTTACCTCAAAACCCTAGCTCATCTCTTGCTCTTTTCTTGCTTTTCTTTAACTTCTCCTTGATTCCAACTTTCCCCAAAACCATGCTTGCTTGAAGTACAAGATTTTAGGATGAAGTTTGATGGATTATGGTGAGGATTGATGGAGGCCGAGTTTCTAGAGAGAGAGAGAGAAGAAATCAGATTTCTTGAGAGAGAAAACAAGTGATAAAGATGAGGAAAAACTCATATTTATCCATTTTAGTCCCTTTCCCTCTATTTACCGTTTTGCCATTCCATTCGTTTTAATTTCTGTAACACTGTTAAAAGTCACGCTTAAGCGGGATATTACACTCTACCCCCCTTAAAAGAAATTTCGTCCTCGAAATTTAGATAATCCTTATGTGATCCTGAAAAGATAAATCCTTTCTACCTCTTTCTCTACTATAAAAATCTCCGATTCCTTTTACTTACTGGAATTCCATGGCAACTCTAGGGTCTGACATGTAGATTAATCACGCACCTCGATTAAACCATACTGGTTACTACTTGTTCTATAGCCATGATTTCCATCTCTGCAAGTCAAAACATATGACAATCTCTTTCTGCCGAAAGATTTGGTGCATGTTACATAACTATCACTTGCTAAGACGTATGGTTATCTGAACGAACATATGCATATGATCTGACTATGTCATCTATTCGACATATTCCTTGTAAATCCAATGTAAAATTATTAAATCTTGGATTTCTTCTTCTGAATTCTAACAGTGCTTCTTTCATTGACCATTCCATATTACCCTGAAGATGTCGGGCCATTCCGTTTTTCCTCAATTATTTCAACTTTCCGAGGAATCTATTACATTACTTTTAGTTCAAAGAATCTTTTGTCTTTAACTTTCGCCTCGCAAGACGACCTTTTTATTGTTACATTCGTATCATTCTCCATATAAATTTATTCTTACACTGAAAGGTATCTGATATTGAGTATTCTCAAACGAAAGTGAAATCTATTACAACTACCTCCAAGATTCAAATTCAAAGTGGTGGCTGAACTTATGGTACAAGTCCCTTTCTTTCTGTTATCCTGGTGTGGTTATCATCACAATCATAAGCATTGTTTACATTCCCACCGTGGAAATTCTTAAAGCTCGAGAAATCCTATGAGCCACTCGTTCTCCAATTTAATTAATTCACGATAACGCGTAGTTAAGGTCTTAGGAGCTTTCTTCTTTCTATGACTCTGACAATCTTGCATCATTCAAGATATTCCTTACTCATGGGAATTAATACTTTCTTTACCAATTAACTCAACTTATGAAAGCCTAATACAAGTGGCGTGTGGCATAAGCCGTCTCACATATCATCATATAATGCAGTCCATAGCACATAGCTTCCATACACGATCGAGTACATGTTTACTACTACCGGATACATGGTACATCGCGTCATCATTGTCCAACTAACGGAACATCTTACTTAATAAAAAATTATACCTGAGATAAAACCTCGTCAACCAAGGTCACTCTCTTAACTCTTAATTCATCCTTGTATCCTTTAAACATTCACAATCCCATAACGTAAATTATGGTTACATTCCGTTGTCGTAATAACTTACTTGTCAAAAGACATTCTCTGTTTACGAAAAGAAAACTCTATCTTGATCGCTATCAGAATAGCACTTTAAAATTCTTAATCCTTTAATTCATAACTTGAATTCACGTAGCCTTTTACTATAAACTATGAGTAATCCTCTGATCTGTGTAAAACATTTCCTTCCTTCCTTTAACTATGAACATTAAGTTCAAGAATTTTGAACTCCTCAATTGAGATTTGTTCGGTAACAACAAACCTGTTCTGCTTAAGACTTTCCTGTTAAAACATTACCGAATGCGTACCATGATTACTAATACATGTCTCATGACTATAAATATGTTACACTACTGTCTAAGTAGTATAAACTCTGCCTGATCAGTACACATAATACTAATCATAACCTGTTACATGCCTGTTACATGCGACATGCTAGCATAACATGGGTACGATGCGGAATAACTGTATGCCACGGCATAATTCCTCTTTGGTCAAACTTTCTACTCAAGTTAACTTTAACTTACTGAGCTGAAACAGCTAGATTACCATATTACATGTGGCTTTCTTCGCCATGTACTTACTGTGCTAGAAACACATCCTTTAAATTTCTCAAACCGCTTCAATTTTTCTTATCTCATGAGTTTCGTGGTCTGAAGCATTCCTCGACTTATCTCTTAAAATTTCCTGTTGGAACTGATGATAAGTTCAAGTCATCACTACTTACAATTATTCTGTAACTTTGAGAATTAATCTCTGAATACCTTTCCTGTAATTCATCTGACAAGGACTTTACAACATCCTTTTTCTCTAAACTTCAGCTTTAAATGATTCATTAGCTCTTTGATTACTTCTCCGCTGCGCAACTCTGATTTAAACAATTCACCTTGGGATAGAAGTAATACACCACTATTACCATATAAAATCCCCTTGGCCAATCCTTTAACTTTATAACTTCGTAATTACCATACATAACCATCTTACATTATAATTTCTCTTGTGGTTTAATCCACCCGTTTAACTTATTAATTGATCGACACTTGACTTTGCATTTCCTTTCGAACATAAACAAAATTCTTACTTTCACGAATTACGCCAAAACCTGTAAACAGTCTTTAACAATAAATACGAGCCCAACGATGCTCCTGTTAAAACAACTTAAGTTCCTACATTATTCACTTGTGGTAACTTCTAGAAACATTCTATGACTTCCGGAAATTCTCGTCTTTCATATACTTAATCGATTAATGAATCGAGTCTCATCCTATAATCATCCGTAAGGATTTCACATCCACGACCTTTTTCCAAGACACTTAGGTCCACATAACTCTAACATAACTCTTGGTTACTCCTCGGGTTCTTCCGGAAATAATCCGTCTGGATAAAACTCAACTTTTACCAGCTCTCCTATAAGTCCAAACACATACTACACCCCTTCGAGTATCCGATTAATAAATCTGTAAGCTTCAATACTTAACATTTTCCATTGGATCCTTCCTATAACTTATTACTGTAGTCACAATTCCATTCTAATCTTGTTATCTGAATAATAGTCCACATGTCTTCTCGACCGTTGCCCTCTTCATGGTTTCGAACAATCCAAAGGTATGTATTTCCTACCATCTTAACACATACCAACATAATGTGATCTTTGTCGGCTTACCCGAAAACGTGTGCAAGGAGCCCATCGAAGGAGAATATAGAACTCCTTAACTTCAACCATAACTTTAACTGTAACTTATACGTTAGTGACGATCTTCCTGTTGCCAGAGCCTCACAATAGTTCTCAGCTAATTCCTTGAAACTGGTCTGCTATAATCCCTCAACATAAGATTCAATCTTTACTTCGTACCCTTACCTGGGTTTCCTCTGTCCAATATTTCGCTTAATCCATAATTAAGTATCTTAATTGTCGGATATTAAAATCTCATCCGTTTAAATGTGCAAGTCCTTCCACCTTACACACTATATCCTCACTGGAAGTCCAGAGTTTTCAATAATTAACTGTTCATTCCTTATTCCAAGTCGCTGGGTTTGGTACCGTAATTCCTTACCTCTGTACCCGGAGTTAAAACTCTAATCCACAATTCACTTTAACTTTTCAAATTACGGTTCCCCGTTAAGATTTCAAATCATTCCTCAAAGTATTCTATAATCCCTTACTCTACACATCACCTTGGAGAAAGCATCGCTCAAGGATGCGTCCAACTAGTTAAGGTACTTGACCTTACTCTTAAATACCTCATGTATTCCTGAAACTTTGCCATCGACTGGCTCAGTTACCTCACTGTTAGAGAACCCTCCTTTGGCATTTAATACCTTGCCAATTTCGTCTTAGAATCTGACGTCTCAACCTTTACCCTTCATACACTTCTTTCATCCTTGGTCACATCCAGCTCTCGGATATTTGTCCTAACTGTCATATACTAGACTGAGTTGATCAGGCTCAACTAGATGTGACCTTTAGAACAACATCCGGAACCCAATGATTCCACTACTTTTATTGAATCTTAAATGACCCATGGCACGGTCTGAATCGACCTGCTCTGATACCAATTGTAACACCCATACTAACTTTAACTAGTATATTAGCATGTGCATTAACTGATACTGGATACATTTAAAATTTTCAATAATAATAATACATCACAATTGAATGAATACAAGTTTACTCGTTGTACAATCAATCCAATACTATTACAATACTTATACAATGCCCAAAACGCTCCTGAGCTGGTACACGACGAGCAACTGTACTCCATCCAGTATCTCTATGAAGATCTCCATCACGAACCTCTGACTTACCTGCAAACCTGCACCAGAAGGAATGGGATGAGACATAATGTCTCAGTGAGCTCCAGCCCAACCAACTGTTGGCAACCACAGGGAACCTAGGGTCGCCATGCCTACCTTGGCAATCTTGGGGATTTCCTATGATCGCCAAGTCTTTTATCTGCCTATGACTATAAGTCCTCCTGCAACTATAAATTGAACTGCCTATAACCTTTGCTGTGACTATCTATAACCATAACTGTAATCTGCCTATAACTTTAACTTAGTGATCGAGGGGAAACCTAGGATCACTTTCTGATAACTGTCTATAACTATAACTATGAGTTTCCTGTGACTATAACTGTAACTGTAACCTTGACTATAACTATAAAACATAAAACATATACACAGTTCGATAGCAGTTTTATGTTAGCTGTTAGCGTTGAACAAACAATTAATCTGAGTTCATTTTACGGAGTGCATCCGGGTGGAGTAACCCCGAAGTACAACATCCCTATAAACCGGTGAAATTCCTATCATATCAGGCTAACACCGGACTCCCTATAAAACGTGTGGACAACCCTCTCGGAGAAGTCCCATCCGGCGAATCCCGGAGTCTGATGAACACGCCCTGTAACTGTAAAACGTGCAAGCACGCCAATATCTTTAATCTTTAATTCTTTAACTTTAACGTATGAACATATAATCTGTTACTATAATCATATAACATTCCTGTAACTTATAATCTATAACCTATGATTCTTGGCTTATCGTTCTCATAAGCCACCTATAATCGTTGGAGAACCAACACTATAAACCTTATCTGTGACTATGATTGTAGAAACAATCCTATAATCCTCGTATTCTAAACTGAATACATCTATGATTTCTTATACCTAAAGTAGGTTCTTGACTTAGTAAAGTAGTCGGCATTTCCTAAGAGTTAACAACTCAAGTGCAAGGGATCTATCCATTAATCCTTACACTCATACTATAATTCTCGTCTTCCTATCAAAGGATTCGACATATCGTTATCATATGCCATCTTAGGATTATCTATTCAATTAACCCTTATACTCCTATTGCGTCGCTTAACCCTTGTTCATTCATTTCGCATATGTTATATGCCCTCGGATATGCCCACAAGGGTGTTTTTCTTATAAAATAAGGTTTTCTTTGAAAATGGTTACCAAAAGCCTCGCCTGACGCGTGCACAGGTCACAGAACGAAGCAGAAAAGTCATGAAAATGCTGCCCATTTTCGCTGGGCGATTTGAGGCAGGGAAAATTTGGTGAAAATCGCCATATTCTCGCCCTGCGATCGCCGAGCGAAATTGACAGTTCAATACCAGTTCAAAACATGATTTTTCCACCATTTTTGACGTATTTAAGCATACCCAAGCACCATAACATCATAAGGAATGATTTACAACTATGAATTGATTGATTAAAACAAGTTTGAACAAGGAATTTGCAAGCAATAGGGATTAGGGTACCAAAATACAAACTTTGCTCATATTACACAAAACTCATCAAAGACTCACAAAGGGGGTTCTAAAACCCCTAGGAGCTCACCTCAAACTTGCTTCTGATCTTTGCCAAGCTTTACCTCAAAACCCTAGCTCATCTCTTGCTCTTTTCTTGCTTTTCTTTAACTTCTCCTTGATTCCAACTTTCCCCAAAACCATGCTTGCTTGAAGTACAAGATTTTAGGATGAAGTTTGATGGATTATGGTGAGGATTGATGGAGGCCGAGTTTCTAGAGAGAGAGAGAGAAGAAATCAGATTTCTTGAGAGAGAAAACAAGTGATAAAGATGAGGAAAAACTCATATTTATCCATTTTAGTCCCTTTCCCTCTATTTACCGTTTTGCCATTCCATTCGTTTTAATTTCTGTAACACTGTTAAAAGTCACGCTTAAGCGGGATATTACACTCTACCCCCCTTAAAAGAAATTTCGTCCTCGAAATTTAGATAATCCTTATGTGATCCTGAAAAGATAAATCCTTTCTACCTCTTTCTCTACTATAAAAATCTCCGATTCCTTTTACTTACTGGAATTCCATGGCAACTTTAGGGTCTGACATGTAGATTAATCACGCACCTCGATTAAACCATACTGGTTACTACTTGTTCTATAGCCATGATTTCCATCTCTGCAAGTCAAAACATATGACAATCTCTTTCTGCCGAAAGATTTGGTGCATGTTACATAACTATCACTTGCTAAGACGTATGGTTATCTGAACGAACATATGCATATGATCTGACTATGTCATCTATTCGACATATTCCTTGTAAATCCAATGTAAAATTATTAAATCTTGGATTTCTTCTTCTGAATTCTAACAGTGCTTCTTTCATTGACCATTCCATATTACCCTGAAGATGTCGGGCCATTCCGTTTTTCCTCAATTATTTCAACTTTCCGAGGAATCTATTACATTACTTTTAGTTCAAAGAATCTTTTGTCTTTAACTTTCGCCTCGCAAGACGACCTTTTTATTGTTACATTCGTATCATTCTCCATATAAATTTATTCTTACACTGAAAGGTATCTGATATTGAGTATTCTCAAACGAAAGTGAAATCTATTACAACTACCTCCAAGATTCAAATTCAAAGTGGTGGCTGAACTTATGGTACAAGTCCCTTTCTTTCTGTTATCCTGGTGTGGTTATCATCACAATCATAAGCATTGTTTACATTCCCACCGTGGAAATTCTTAAAGCTCGAGAAATCCTATGAGCCACTCGTTCTCCAATTTAATTAATTCACGATAACGCGTAGTTAAGGTCTTAGGAGCTTTCTTCTTTCTATGACTCTGACAATCTTGCATCATTCAAGATATTCCTTACTCATGGGAATTAATACTTTCTTTACCAATTAACTCAACTTATGAAAGCCTAATACAAGTGGCGTGTGGCATAAGCCGTCTCACATATCATCATATAATGCAGTCCATAGCACATAGCTTCCATACACGATCGAGTACATGTTTACTACTACCGGATACATGGTACATCGCGTCATCATTGTCCAACTAACGGAACATCTTACTTAATAAAAAATTATACCTGAGATAAAACCTCGTCAACCAAGGTCACTCTCTTAACTCTTAATTCATCCTTGTATCCTTTAAACATTCACAATCCCATAACGTAAATTATGGTTACATTCCGTTGTCGTAATAACTTACTTGTCAAAAGACATTCTCTGTTTACGAAAAGAAAACTCTATCTTGATCGCTATCAGAATAGCACTTTAAAATTCTTAATCCTTTAATTCATAACTTGAATTCACGTAGCCTTTTACTATAAACTATGAGTAATCCTCTGATCTGTGTAAAACATTTCCTTCCTTCCTTTAACTATGAACATTAAGTTCAAGAATTTTGAACTCCTCAATTGAGATTTGTTCGGTAACAACAAACCTGTTCTGCTTAAGACTTTCCTGTTAAAACATTACCGAATGCGTACCATGATTACTAATACATGTCTCATGACTATAAATATGTTACACTACTGTCTAAGTAGTATAAACTCTGCCTGATCAGTACACATAATACTAATCATAACCTGTTACATGCCTGTTACATGCGACATGCTAGCATAACATGGGTACGATGCGGAATAACTGTATGCCACGGCATAATTCCTCTTTGGTCAAACTTTCTACTCAAGTTAACTTTAACTTACTGAGCTGAAACAGCTAGATTACCATATTACATGTGGCTTTCTTCGCCATGTACTTACTGTGCTAGAAACACATCCTTTAAATTTCTCAAACCGCTTCAATTTTTCTTATCTCATGAGTTTCGTGGTCTGAAGCATTCCTCGACTTATCTCTTAAAATTTCCTGTTGGAACTGATGATAAGTTCAAGTCATCACTACTTACAATTATTCTGTAACTTTGAGAATTAATCTCTGAATACCTTTCCTGTAATTCATCTGACAAGGACTTTACAACATCCTTTTTCTCTAAACTTCAGCTTTAAATGATTCATTAGCTCTTTGATTACTTCTCCGCTGCGCAACTCTGATTTAAACAATTCACCTTGGGATAGAAGTAATACACCACTATTACCATATAAAATCCCCTTGGCCAATCCTTTAACTTTATAACTTCGTAATTACCATACATAACCATCTTACATTATAATTTCTCTTGTGGTTTAATCCACCCGTTTAACTTATTAATTGATCGACACTTGACTTTGCATTTCCTTTTGAACATAAACAAAATTCTTAATTTCACGAATTACGCCAAAACCTGTAAACAGTCTTTAACAATAAATACGAGCCCAACGATGCTCCTGTTAAAACAACTTAAGTTCCTACATTATTCACTTGTGATAACTTCTAGAAACATTCTATGACTTCCGGAAATTCTCGTCTTTCATATACTTAATCGATTAATGAATCGAGTCTCATCCTATAATCATCCGTAAGGATTTCACATCCACGACCTTTTTCCAAGACACTTAGGTCCACATAACTCTAACATAACTCTTGGTTACTCCTCGGGTTCTTCCGGAAATAATCCGTCTGGATAAAACTCAACTTTTACCAGCTCTCCTATAAGTCCAAACACATACTACACCCCTTCGAGTATCCGATTAATAAATCTGTAAGCTTCAATACTTAACATTTTCCATTGGATCCTTCCTATAACTTATTACTGTATTCACAATTCCATTCTAATCTTGTTATCTGAATAATAGTCCACATGTCTTCTCGACCGTTGCCCTCTTCATGGTTTCGAACAATCCAAAGGTATGTATTTCCTACCATCTTAACACATACCAACATAATGTGATCTTTGTCGGCTTACCCGAAAACGTGTGCAAGGAGCCCATCGAAGGAGAATATAGAACTCCTTAACTTCAACCATAACTTTAACTGTAACTTATACGTTAGTGACGATCTTCCTGTTGCCAGAGCCTCACAATAGTTCTCAGCTAATTCCTTGAAACTGGTCTGCTATAATCCCTCAACATAAGATTCAATCTTTACTTCGTACCCTTACCTGGGTTTCCTCTGTCCAATATTTCGCTTAATCCATAATTAAGTATCTTAATTGTCGGATATTAAAATCTCATCCGTTTAAATGTGCAAGTCCTTCCACCTTACACACTATATCCTCACTGGAAGTCCAGAGTTTTCAATAATTAACTGTTCATTCCTTATTCCAAGTCGCTGGGTTTGGTACCGTAATTCCTTACCTCTGTACCCGGAGTTAAAACTCTAATCCACAATTCACTTTAACTTTTCAAATTACGGTTCCCCGTTAAGATTTCAAATCATTCCTCAAAGTATTCTATAATCCCTTACTCTACACATCACCTTGGAGAAAGCATCGCTCAAGGATGCGTCCAACTAGTTAAGGTACTTGACCTTACTCTTAAATACCTCATGTATTCCTGAAACTTTGCCATCGACTGGCTCAGTTACCTCACTGTTAGAGAACCCTCCTTTGGCATTTAATACCTTGCCAATTTCGTCTTAGAATCTGACGTCTCAACCTTTACCCTTCATACACTTCTTTCCTCCTTGGTCACATCCAGCTCTCGGATATTTGTCCTAACTGTCATATACTAGACTGAGTTGATCAGGCTCAACTAGATGTGACCTTTAGAACAACATCCGGAACCCAATGATTCCACTACTTTTATTGAATCTTAAATGACCCATGGCACGGTCTGAATCGACCTGCTCTGATACCAATTGTAACACCCATACTAACTTTAACTAGTATATTAGCATGTGCATTAACTGATACTGGATACATTTAAAAATTTCAATAATAATAATACATCACAATTGAATGAATACAAGTTTACTCGTTGTACAATCAATCCAATACTATTACAATACTTATACAATGCCCAAAACGCTCCTGAGCTGGTACACGACGAGCAACTGTACTCCATCCAGTATCTCTATGAAGATCTCCATCACGAACCTCTGACTTACCTGCAAACCTGCACCAGAAGGAATGGGATGAGACATAATGTCTCAGTGAGCTCCAGCCCAACCAACTGTTGGCAACCACAGGGAACCTAGGGTCGCCATGCCTACCTTGGCAATCTTGGGGATTTCCTATGATCGCCAAGTCTTTTATCTGCCTATGACTATAAGTCCTCCTGCAACTATAAATTGAACTGCCTATAACCTTTGCTGTGACTATCTATAACCATAACTGTAATCTGCCTATAACTTTAACTTAGTGATCGAGGGGAAACCTAGGATCACTTTCTGATAACTGTCTATAACTATAACTATGAGTTTCCTGTGACTATAACTGTAACTGTAACCTTGACTATAACTATAAAACATAAAACATATACACAGTTCGATAGCAGTTTTATGTTAGCTGTTAGCGTTGAACAAACAATTAATCTGAGTTCATTTTACGGAGTGCATCCGGGTGGAGTAACCCCGAAGTACAACATCCCTATAAACCGGTGAAATTCCTATCATATCAGGCTAACACCGGACTCCCTATAAAACGTGTGGACAACCCTCTCGGAGAAGTCCCATCCGGCGAATCCCGGAGTCTGATGAACACGCCCTGTAACTGTAAAACGTGCAAGCACGCCAATATCTTTAATCTTTAATTCTTTAACTTTAACGTATGAACATATAATCTGTTACTATAATCATATAACATTCCTGTAACTTATAATCTATAACCTATGATTCTTGGCTTATCGTTCTCATAAGCCACCTATAATCGTTGGAGAACCAACACTATAAACCTTATCTGTGACTATGATTGTAGAAACAATCCTATAATCCTCGTATTCTAAACTGAATACATCTATGATTTCTTATACCTAAAGTAGGTTCTTGACTTAGTAAAGTAGTCGGCATTTCCTAAGAGTTAACAACTCAAGTGCAAGGGATCTATCCATTAATCCTTACACTCATACTATAATTCTCGTCTTCCTATCAAAGGATTCGACATATCGTTATCATATGCCATCTTAGGATTATCTATTCAATTAACCCTTATACTCCTATTGCGTCGCTTAACCCTTGTTCATTCATTTCGCATATGTTATATGCCCTCGGATATGCCCACAAGGGTGTTTTTCTTATAAAATAAGGTTTTCTTTGAAAATGGTTACCAAAAGCCTCGCCTGACGCGTGCACAGGTCACAGAACGAAGCAGAAAAGTCATGAAAATGCTGCCCATTTTCGCTGGGCGATTTGAGGCAGGGAAAATTTGGTGAAAATCGCCATATTCTCGCCCTGCGATCGCCGAGCGAAATTGACAGTTCAATACCAGTTCAAAACATGATTTTTCCACCATTTTTGACGTATTTAAGCATACCCAAGCACCATAACATCATAAGGAATGATTTACAACTATGAATTGATTGATTAAAACAAGTTTGAACAAGGAATTTGCAAGCAATAGGGATTAGGGTACCAAAATACAAACTTTGCTCATATTACACAAAACTCATCAAAGACTCACAAAGGGGGTTCTAAAACCCCTAGGAGCTCACCTCAAACTTGCTTCTGATCTTTGCCAAGCTTTACCTCAAAACCCTAGCTCATCTCTTGCTCTTTTCTTGCTTTTCTTTAACTTCTCCTTGATTCCAACTTTCCCCAAAACCATGCTTGCTTGAAGTACAAGATTTTAGGATGAAGTTTGATGGATTATGGTGAGGATTGATGGAGGCCGAGTTTCTAGAGAGAGAGAGAGAAGAAATCAGATTTCTTGAGAGAGAAAACAAGTGATAAAGATGAGGAAAAACTCATATTTATCCATTTTAGTCCCTTTCCCTCTATTTACCGTTTTGCCATTCCATTCGTTTTAATTTCTGTAACACTGTTAAAAGTCACGCTTAAGCGGGATATTACAAGGGCGCCCTCACAGGCTGCTGAGGGCGCCCTCAGAGGGTGTCCTTTAGGAGAGTTCTCTAAGGTTATATATGATTGTCAGGTGGGCCTTGTGACCTTCTAGAGGGCGCCCAGCCTTACTCTAAAGGTTCAAGCCCTGTGTGTAGGGCTCTATGCATAAATGGTAAGATCTATGGTCCACAGCCCAACAAGCACGAGCTTTGGAACAAGGCAAAGTGATTTAAACTATGTAAAAAAGGAGTAACTTTATTGAGTGGGTCAGACCGCCAGGCCAGAACTAGCTCAACATGGCGTGATTCTCTTTGAGGTTTAACTTTAGGGCGCGCCCTAGTGAGATCCGACGGTTGAAATGGGGCGACCGTTCGCTCTCGCTGACGTGTTCGCGTCGCAACGGTTCTTGGAAATCATGCCAACTTAAGTGACCTCATCTGCGCGTCTTCCCAGACTTTTGTACTTTAAACTGGTTTTCGGATCTACTTTCCTATTTTTTCCTCTTTTTTGTTTATCCCTTACATTTTCGCTTCCCTCACTGATGACATCCTGTCATTACTCTTTTATTAGGCATTTTTCATGTAATTTTAGTGTTATGCATTGTAATTCTTGGAGTTGCAAGCCACAAAAAGGACAGAAAATGGAGTTTGAAGATTGGGAATTCGGCCACCGAATACTAGCATTCGGCCACCGAATTTGCTGCTCAAAGCACCACTGATTCACGTCAAAAATCGGCCACCGAAGTGCAGAATTCGGCCACCGAAGATCAGGCAATTCGGCCACCGAATTGGGGGATTCGGCCACCGATTTTGACAGGCTTATTTAAGAAACTTGCGTTTTCTGAATGAGGGGTTCACGATTTTGGAGACCTAAAGGTATAATTTGGAGCTGAAGCTTTGGAAACTCATAGCCAGTTATCAACACATGTATGAATCCTTTAATTCTTGTTAGTTATCTTGTACTTTAGCTATGAGTAACTAATCTCTTTGTGGTTGAGACTTAGATGAATTTGATGTAATCCTATGGGAACCCTAATTTGTTGAACTCCTTTGAATATCAATGAAAGTCTAGTTTTTATTCATATTATCTTGTGTTTAATGCTTTTTGTATGTTCATCATTGACTACTAACCCTAGCCTCATGGATATGCAAATTGATCGGAGAGATTGAGTGACCACTAACCCTGGCTCTTGACTAGAATCTAGGTAATAAGTTTAACCTAAGTAATTAAGCTAGAGATAGACAATTATTAGGTTATGACATAGAGATTAACGGACTATTAAAACCTCCAATGGTTTCGAACTCGCTTAAGAGATTAAGGTGTTGTAACTTGAGGGGAGAATTCTAGGTCAAGAGATTGGGTAGAATTACATTGTTAATCTGTCGTTGAACTAGATAGACATTGATTGAATTAGGAGTGCAAATTACCATAGGAGAGCTTCAGAGGAGTCGAAAGTCTTAGCCATGTTTCTCTCTAATTTCTTAAAACCAATCTTTATCGCTTTTTAATCAAATTTATTTTACAAACTCAATTAAACTGCCTAGGGCAACCCTGAATTTAGTACATCCTGATTGATAACAATAATGCTTAGTCGAAATTAACAACGGTCCTCGTGGATACGAATTTTATTATTACTTCGATTGAATTTGGTACACTTGCAAAATATCTATCAAGTTTTTGGCGCCGTTGCCGGGGACTGTTGAATTATTTCAACAAGGCAATATAGTTATTATTTAGGATTTCTGCAATTTATTTTCTGTCATTTAATTTTTCATTTTTTTTGTATATAAAAAAAATTTCATTAAATTGAGTTCATATCTATTTTGTATTGTGCAGTGCTACTAAGGTATTCGTTTGCTGTTTATGCGAGGTAGAGTGCAACCCGGTGATCTGTTGCACGATCCGGAGATCGAGAAGACTGCAAAGGCCAATCGGAGAGCTGTCCGGTTGGCTCGATCAGCTGATCCTAGTCCCAGAACACAATACATTGAACCAGAGCCTACTGTGACTGAAACTTTTACCATGGGAGATCACGGAGAAGATCCACCACCACCTCTGAGACCTATGATGGGAGATTATGGGTTGGCTGCTCACCGAGGGCATCTAACTCACGTCTTTCAACCAGCAAACCCAGTCGCTTTTGATATCAAAACATCCGTTCAGAGTGGGTTGAAAGAAAAACAATATGATGGGTCAGACAGCATGAGTCCTCATGAACACTTGAGCCGCTTCTATGAAACGTGTGAGTTCTGCGTGCCTCCAGCCAACGTAACGGAGGACCAAAAGAAACTCAGGTTGTTCGCCTTCACCTTAACCGGGAGAGCTAAGGATTGGTTGTTAACCTTACCTAGTGGGACTATTCAAACATGGGATGAGCTAGAGCTGAAGTTCTTAGAGAGGTTTTTTCCAATGTCCAAATATTGGGAGAAAAAACATGAGATCTCCAATTTTAGACAAGGGGAGAATGAGTCACTATATGATGCTTGGGAGCGATTCAAACTGCTGCTTAAAAGGTGTCCTGCCCATGATTTTTCTGAAAAGGCGTACCTCCAAGTCTTCACCGAAGGGTTGACACATAGCAATAGGATGTTTCTAGATGCTTCAGCGGGTGGAAGTATGAGGGTTAAGACTGACCATGAAGTCCAAACCTTAATAGAAAACATGGCCCAAAATGAGTACCGTGCTGATGCTGATAAAAAGAAAAGGGGCGTCTTTGGGGTGAGCGACAATACTACCATCTTAGCAAACCAAGCAGCCATGAACAAGCAGTTAGAAGCTTTGACGAAGCATGTGCATGGATTGACCATGGGGAAAGCTCATCAGGTAGCAGCTGTAAAATGTGATTTCTGTGGTGAGGGGCATGCAAATGGTGAGTGTGTGCCGGAAGGAGCTAGTGAAGAAGCCAATTACATGGGAAACAATCAAAAGGGAAACCCCTATTCTAACACTTTCAACCCAGGTTGGGCAAATCATCCTAATTTGAAGTATACCAACAACAATACTCTGAATCCACTGTTACCTAACCCTCAGCAACAACAGCAAAGAAAGCCTTCAGCCTTTGAAGAAGCCATGACTAGCTTTGTGAAGATGACTCAGACCAACTTTGAAGAAATCAAAGCAAGCCAGGAAGCTGAAAGAAGAAACAATGAGGCATCAAGAAAACTACTGGAGACTCAAATTGGGCAGATAGCTAAACAGTTGGCTGATCAGGCGAAAGGAGGATTCTCAGGTAACACTCAAGACAATCCTAAGAATGAGAGCTGCAAAGCCATTGAGTTGAGGAGTAAAAAGGTTTTAACACCCCTATTACCTAAAGTTACGAAAAATAATGAAGAATTAGGGGAGGGTGATGAACAAGAAGTAGTCGAAAAAAAAGATGAGGGAGTAGTTGAAAATGAACAGAAGGAAAAAAAATAAAGAGGGAGAAAAAAGTAAGAAATTGATTGATGTTGATTCCATTCTGAGAAAAACCAAAAGCCAACTTCTTAAAGAGAGTGGGAAGAAACAAGCTATTCCCTCTTATGTGAAACTGCCATATCCACACTTGTCAAAGAAGAAAGAGAAGCAGGAGGGCCAATTCAAGAAATTAATGGAGCTATTCACCCAATTGCAAGTAAATATTCCTTTTAGTGAGGCGCTTGATCAAATGCCGGTGTATGCAAAATTCATGAAAGATCTTCTAACCGGACGGAGGAAGCCAAGAGATGATGAGAATATTGCTTTGTCCGAAAATTGTAGTGCTATTCTTCAAAGGAAACTACCTCCAAAGCTGAAGGATCCAGGAGCATTTACTATACCGTGCACAATTGGGAAAGTAAATGTGGGAAGAGCTTTATGAGATTTGGGGGCTAGCATTAATCTTATGCCCTTATCAATGATGAAGAAGCTAGGATGTGGGGAGCCTAAGCCTACGAAGATGACTCTTACTCTGGCTGATCGCTCTATTTCCTATCTGTATGGAGTTTTGGAAGATGTTTTAGTGAAAGTGAATGATCTACTTTTCCCAGCTGATTTTGTTATTCTTGACATGGAGGAGGATGAAGAGCTTCCTTTGTTACTGGGGAGACCTTTTCTAGCTACTGGTAGAGCCCTTATTGATGTGGAGATGGGAGAGTTGATGCTTCGGTTTCAAGATGAGCAAGTGGTGTTCAATATTTTCGAGGCGATGAAGCACAGGAATGAAAATCCACAATGTTACCGGGTTGATGTGGTA
The DNA here is from genome assembly GCA_018208015.1 of Medicago ruthenica. Taxonomy (NCBI): domain Eukaryota; kingdom Viridiplantae; phylum Streptophyta; class Magnoliopsida; order Fabales; family Fabaceae; genus Medicago; species Medicago ruthenica. The sequence goes on along the minus strand of CM031375.1, from coordinate 34,885,166 downwards.
GATGATATTGTTGAAGAAATTATCTTGGATGAGTCTCCTGCTCCACCTTTAGAAAGGGTAATTGTAAATTCTATCGCATGTGGTGATAAAGACACGAGTGAAGCGATACATGAGTGTATCCAGCAACTTGCAGCAGGTAAACAAGAATCATTGTGCGCCAAGGTTGAAAGTTTGCACCCACAGAATGAAGAGGGGGCGCCCAAGGAAAACAAAGAGGAAGGGGACCTTGCAAAAATTCCAGAATTAAAAGAGCTACCTTTGAAATTCTGGCCAGGCAATGTGACAGAGTAACCAGGTTCTGAACCAACAGGTTCTGAACAATATGCAGGACACACCAAATTGCTTAAAACAGAGCACAAACACAAACACACACAAGCAGCAAATTAAAGTGCAGGAAAGTAAAAAGGCACAAAGGTTTGTTAACCCAGTTCGGAGTAAACACCTCCTACTCTGGGGGATACCAATCCAGGAAGGAATTCCACTATAGGAATTAATCCTTATGACTCAAGACACTGACTCCCAGTTCCCAGCCTAAGCGATTAACTTCCTCCTAGTCTTGAATTCTACCCAACACGTTGAGTATTAGAGACCACTAACTTCCTAATCAAGTAACAAACCTGTTACTGAATCCCTTAACAAAAACTACTCTGTTTTGAAGAACAACTTCAATACATCTGACTTCACTCGTACCTACAGGCTTAGAGTGATTACAACTCAATCAAAACACCTAAACCAACTCTAACAGAGTGGTGCACAATAAAGCTAAAAGCTTAAAAACTCTAAGACTCTTTTCTCTGAATTTTTCTCTCTAATTTCTTGTATTGAATAGCAGCAGCCCTCCTCCTTATATAGCCTTCAGTCTTGCAAAATAAAACTAATCTTCTGAATTGATTTGTTACTGAAATAAGATTGGTCCAATCAAGTAACAAATAAAACTGTTTTGTATCTTTGAAAGATTTAAAACAGAAAATACGATTTTCATATCTTTGAACCAAATCTTCAATAAAATCTTCTCCAAATAATTCAGCATTCTAGAAGCACTTATACACAGATAATTCCTTGCTAAATCTCCCAAGATACGCGCAACAATTAATCTGAAAACCCAGCTTCTGATGTGGTCAACAAAAGTCAACGCTGGCTTCAGAACCTGAAATCAGCTTCTGAACTGCTACAGTGCATTCAGCTTCTGATGATATTTTCTGCTTCTGAATGGCTTCAAAACACAAAACTTGCAACTGAAGAAATGTTTCAAATATGAAGATGCTTCTATTCAATACTTTGGTTTTGCCAAACAATGCAGCCAACACCAAAATACTCAACAATCTCCCCCTTTGGCAAATTTTTGGCTAAAACCATCCAAGTTCTTCAATCTCCCTTGTAATCAACTCAGCAATGAAGAACTCCACAATAATATATCATAGCATAAACATAAGCAGCGGACACAGCTATGAAAAACACAAACCAGCTTCAGTTCTACAAAACATAACAGCTACTGAAGCACACATAACCAAGTACTGATCAACTTCTGATCACAACCATGGTATCAGAGCTACTCCAAGGTATCAGAGCTACTGATCAACTCTTGATCATCACAAACACTCCCCCTTACTTCTGAATCTCCACAACACTCCCCCTGCAACTCAGCTTCTCACACAAACTCCCCCTTACTACTGAACTACAGAGAAACAAGGTATCAGAGCATATCAGAAGCACACTTCAGGATCACAGAGACACTCAGGATCATAACAATCTTGTACTCCCCCTGAGACACATATTCCCCCTTGATCATATCTGGACATGTCTTGCTTGGTATCAGAGCAAAACTAGTCACCTTTTGAATTAATGGCACACATATCAGAGCAATACATCTTCTAATTCGTGGTATCAGAGCCAACAAGGCCAACACATTGCATAAGATTTTCTCCCCCTTTTTAGCCATAAAATTCTGACAAATCATAGTCTTCAAATAGGAAAGGGAAACTGCACAAACATCTTCAACTACTGTCCCAGTTTGAACTTCAGACTTAGTATCAGAGACAGCATCACACTTAGCACTAACAAAGCTGGCAGGTACTCTACCTTCCTCACATCCAGTTTGCTTTAATTGCTAGAATTCTTCATATAAGCACACACCTAACTTGCTCCTTAAGTTCTCAAACTGCTTAGCATCCAAGGCCTTTGTGAAAATGTCAGCAACTTGTTCTTCAGTAGCTACATGCTCCAGTTGAATAACTTTATCCTCCACAAGGTTTCTGATAAAATGGTGCCTGATGTCTATGTGTTTGGTTCTACTGTGCTGAATTGGATTCTTAGAGATGTTGATGGCACTCAAATTGTCACAAAATAAGGTCATGGTTCCTTGTTTCATGTTGTACTCCTCCAGCATCTGTTTCATCCAAACCAATTGTGAGCAACTACTTCCAGCAGCAATATACTCAGCCTCAGCAGTTGACAATGACACACAGTTTTGCTTCTTGCTAAACCATGAAATTAAGTTATTTCCCAAAAAGAAACAACCTCCTGAGGTGCTCTTCCTGTCATCAGCACTTCCAGCCCAGTCAGCATCACAATATCCCATCAGTTCAGAATTTGAACTGTGTGAGTACATGATTCCATAGTCACTTGTGCTACTAACATACTTCAGGATCCTTTTAACTTGTGTCAGATGACTCATCTTAGGATCAGCTTGATATCTCGCACAAACTCCAACAGCATAAGTGATATCAGGTCTGCTTGCAGTTAAATACAATAGGCTCCCTATCATGCTTCTGTACTGACTCTGATCAACTGATACTCCTTGTTCATCTTTGGTTAGCATCAGATGAGTAGCAGCTGGTGTCTTCTTATGAGCAGCTGATTCCATTCCAAACTTCTTTACTATGTTCTTGGTATATTTACTCTGAGAGATGAAGATTGTATCTTCCATTTGCTTGACTTGTAAACCAAGAAAATAAGTCAGTTCACCAACTAGACTCATTTCAAACTCTGACTGCATTTGTTGAACAAACAGTTTGACCATCTTCTGAGACATCCCTCCAAACACTATATCATCCACATAAATCTGTGCAATCATCAGATTCCCATTTTCATCTTTCACAAACAATGTCTTATCAGAACCACCTTTTCTGTAACCTTGAGCCACAAGAAACTGAGTTAATCTTTCATACCATGCTTTTGGTGCTTGCTTCAATCCATACAAGGCCTTCTTCAGTTTGTAAACATGATTAGGAAAATTATGATCCACAAATCCTTTAGGCTGTTCAACATACACTTCTTCTTGCAGATATCCATTCAGAAATGCACTCTTCACATCCATCTGAAATAGCTTGAACTTGAGAATGCAGGAAACACCCAACAGTAATCTTATGGACTCTAGTCTGGCCACAGGTGCAAAGGTCTCATCAAAATCAAGTCCCTCAACTTGAGTATAACCCTGAGCAACCAACCTTGCCTTGTTTCTGACTACAGTACCATTTTCATCTGTTTTGTTCTTGAATATCCACTTAGTGCCAATCACATTCAACCCTTCAGGTCTTGGTACCAGATCCCACACTTCACTCCTTTTGAATTGATTCAACTCATCTTGCATTGCTTCAATCCAAAATTCATCAGTCAGGGCTTCTTTCACATTTTTGGGTTCAAGCTTAGACACAAAACATGAATCAGTAGCAGCTGGTTCTGATCTCCTGGTTCTGACACCTTGATCTAAGCTTCCAATGATTAAGTCTTTAGGATGATCCTTCTGAACTCTAATTGATGGCCCTTTACCATTAGGAACTTGATCTGGTTGATCTTCTGCTTCTTCAGACTCTGAATGCTTTTCTGCTTCTGAAGTTTGTTCTTCTGAGGCTTCAGACTCTGGAACAACTTCAGGCTCACTTCTATCTTTCTCAGCAGTCAGATCATCAATTACCACATTAATGGACTCCATCACAACCTTGGTTCTGGAATTAAACACCCTGTAAGCTCTGCTGTTCACTGAATAACCCAGAAATATACCCTCATCAGACTTAGGATCCAGTTTTCTTCTGTTTTCCCTGTCAGCCAAAATGTAGCATCTGCTCCCAAAAACATGGAAATACTTCACAGTTGGCTTTCTTCCTTTCCATAATTCATACAAAGTACATGTGGTTCCCTTCTTCAAAGTAACTCTGTTATGAATATAACAGGCAGTATTCATTGCTTCAGCCCAGAACATATATGGAAGTTTCTTAGCATGCAGCATCACTCTTGCACATTCTGCTAATGTCCTATTCTTCCTCTCAACTACACCATTTTGCTGAGGTGTGATAGGTGCAGAGAACTCATGCTTTATACCTTCAGAGGCACAGAATTCTGAAAAACTCTTGTTTTCAAATTCCTTGCCATGATCACTTCTGATTCTGACAATACCACAGTCCTTCTCTCTTTGTAATTGAGTACATAAGTCTTTAAACACTTCAAACGTATCAGACTTCTCTCTAACAAAGTTGATCCATGTGAATCTTGAGTAGTCATCTACCATTACAAAAGCATACCTCTTCCCTCCAATACTTTCTACTTGCATAGGCCCCATTAAATCCATATGAACAAGTTCTAGTACTTTAGTAGTTACCTGGTGAACTAATCTAGGATGAGACTTTCTTGTTTGTTTCCCAATTTGACAATCACCACAAACATTGTCCTCATTGATCTTCAGATTAGGTACACCTCTGATAGCTTCAGTACTTAGGATTTTCTTCATGCCTTTCAAGTGCAAATGTCCCAGTTTCTGGTGCCAGAGCTTGACTTCCTCTTCTGAGCTCATAAGACAAGAAGTCAAACTTCTTTCTTCTTCAGAAACCCACAAGTAACAATTGTCTTTGGATCTGCAGCCTCTCATCTGAATCTTATCTTCCTGATCAGTAACAATACACTCTAGTTTGTTAAAATTAACCTTCAAGTCCTGATCACAAAGTTGGCTAATACTGATCAGATTAGAGGTTAAACCCTTCACTAATAGCACATCATTCAGTCTAGGTAAGCCTTCACAGTTTAAGTCACCAATACCCAGGATCTTTCCTTTTGCTCCATCTCCAAATGTCACATAGCTTCTGGAATATTGTCTGATATTGCTAAGTAGCTTCTTTACACCAGTCATGTGCCTTGAACACCCACTATCAAAATACCAGTCTTCTTTAGAGGTGGCTCTCAATGAAGTATGAGCAATCAGGCCTACATTCTGAGCCTTAGGTTTCCACACCTTCTGAACACTGTGTCTGGGTGCAGCTGGTTGCACTCTTCTAAATTGAAAGTGTTCAGGGTAACCATACAATTTAAAGCAGAATGGTTTGATATGCCCTCTCTTTCCACAATGATGACAGACCCATGGATGATTCCTCCTCCTTCTGTTTCTGAAAGATTTCTGGGGTTGCTTCTGAGGTAGCATCTGACCATGCTTCTGACCTTGCATCTGAACATACTTCTGAACTTGCATCTGAGGTCTCTTCTGAGCTTGCATCTGGGCTTGTTTCTGAGGTCTCCTCTTTGATGTTCCAACCATAGAGTCATGAGTTTGAGTAGCAGGAACAAAACTCATCTGTTTAGGAATCTGAGTCTGATCAACAAAACCTAAACCAGTTTTTCCTTGTTGCTGATTCCCCAAAATGTCCTCTAACTTATCAGTAGCAGAGTTCAACATCTTCACTTGCTTCTTCATTTGATCAAGTTGGGAGTTCAGTTGGTTCACTTCTTCTTTTAAATCTGAATTCTGTACTAACAGTTCACCTTTTTCAGCCTCCAGTTGAAGAATAGTCTCTTTCTGATCCAAAACTTGTTTGCAAACCTCAGCACTTCTGGCATACAGCTTCTTGTAGTTATCAGCTAGTTCATCATATGAGGTTTTAGTTGCTTCAGACACATATGAGGCTTCAGACTCTGAGTCAGACTCTGAAAAGGTCTCAGACTCTAAAACAGGTTCCTTCTTCAAGATAGCTCCTGACCTTACAACCAGACCAGTATCACACATATCAGATTCACTAACATCATCATCTTCAGAACCATCATCAGACCATGCAACAGCTAGGCTCTTCTTCTGCTTCTTAAGAAAAGTAGGACATTCAGATTTGATATGCCCATAGCCCTCACACTCATAGCACTGCACACCTTTGGCTTGGTTGCTTTTCTCCTCAGACTTGGTCTTCTTCTCATCAGTTTGTTGCTTCTTGTTATTGAATCTAAAATTCTGACCTTTGCCTCTGGCTTTTCTGTTAACATTCTTCAGAATCTTGTTGAATTGTTTTCCCAGCAATACTAGAGCTTCTGATAAGTCATCCTCCTCAGACTCTTGTTGATCATCAGCTTCAGCATTCACAGAAAAAGCTATACCTTTCCCTTTCTTATCAGGCTGTTTGCAGAAAGCAGTCTCAAAATTTAACAAAGAACCAATGAGCTCTTCAACCTTCATAGCAAAAATATCATGAGCCTCCTCAATTGCTGTAACCTTCATGTCAAACCTTCTGGGCAGGGACCTGAGGATTTTTCTGACTAACTTCTCATCAGACATCTTTTCACCAAGAGAGTCAAATGAATTTGCCATATCCAGCACATTCATGTAAAAATCCTGAATGGATTCATCTTCCTTCATCTTCAGGTTCTCAAATTTGGTGGTCAGCAGCTGCAATCTGGACATCTTTACCTTAGAAGTTCCTTCATGAGTGGTCTTCAGAATTTCCCACGCATCCTTAGCCACAGTACATTGTTTGATGAGTCTGAACATGTTCTGATCAACACCATTAAAGATAGCATTCAAAGCTTTTGAATTTCCTAGTGACAGATCATCTTCAGCTTTGGTCCATTCCTCCTCAGGCTTCAGAACCTCAGTCTTGTTACCATCTTTGTCTGTATACACAGGATGATCCCAGCCTTTAATCACAGCTTTCCAAGTCCTGCTGTCAATAGACTTTAGAAAAGCACACATCCTTGACTTCCAATACTCATAGTTTGTGCCATCTAGTAGGGGAGGTCTATTGACATAGCCTCCTTCTCTATCCATGCTTACCAGTAATTAATCCCTCTGGATCTCACCCAAAATACAGGCAGGGTGCCTGCTCTGATGCCAATTGAAATTCTGGCCAGGCAATGTGACAGAGTAACCAGGTTCTGAACCAACAGGTTCTGAACAATATGCAGGACACACCAAATTGCTTAAAACAGAGCACAAACACAAACACACACAAGCAGCAAATTAAAGTGCAGGAAAGTAAAAAGGCACAAAGGTTTGTTAACCCAGTTCGGAGTAAACACCTCCTACTCTGGGGGATACCAATCCAGGAAGGAATTCCACTATAGGAATTAATCCTTATGACTCAAGACACTGACTCCCAGTTCCCAGCCTAAGCGATTAACTTCCTCCTAGTCTTGAATTCTACCCAACACGTTGAGTATTAGAGACCACTAACTTCCTAATCAAGTAACAAACCTGTTACTGAATCCCTTAACAAAAACTACTCTGTTTTGAAGAACAACTTCAATACATCTGACTTCACTCGTACCTACAGGCTTAGAGTGATTACAACTCAATCAAAACACCTAAACCAACTCTAACAGAGTGGTGCACAATAAAGCTAAAAGCTTAAAAACTCTAAGACTCTTTTCTCTGAATTTTTCTCTCTAATTTCTTGTATTGAATAGCAGCAGCCCTCCTCCTTATATAGCCTTCAGTCTTGCAAAATAAAACTAATCTTCTGAATTGATTTGTTACTGAAATAAGATTGGTCCAATCAAGTAACAAATAAAACTGTTTTGTATCTTTGAAAGATTTAAAACAGAAAATACGATTTTCATATCTTTGAACCAAATCTTCAATAAAATCTTCTCCAAATAATTCAGCATTCTAGAAGCACTTATACACAGATAATTCCTTGCTAAATCTCCCAAGATACGCGCAACAATTAATCTGAAAACCCAGCTTCTGATGTGGTCAACAAAAGTCAACGCTGGCTTCAGAACCTGAAATCAGCTTCTGAACTGCTACAGTGCATTCAGCTTCTGATGATATTTTCTGCTTCTGAATGGCTTCAAAACACAAAACTTGCAACTGAAGAAATGTTTCAAATATGAAGATGCTTCTATTCAATACTTTGGTTTTGCCAAACAATGCAGCCAACACCAAAATACTCAACAACCTTCTCACTTGAAGTATGTTTTTCTAAGCAAGGATGCCTCGAAACCAGTCATCATCAGTAGTACTTTGACACCCCTTGAAGAAGAAAAATTAATGAGGGTGTTGAGGGAAAACCAAGGTGCTTTGGGTTGGCAAATTTCTGATCTGAAAGGTATAAGTCCAGCGTATTGCATGCACAAAATACACTTGGAGGCTGAATTTAAACCAGTAGTGCAACCACAACGCAGACTCAACCCAACTATGAAAGAAGTGGTCAAGAAAGAGGTGCTGAAACTCTTAGATGCTGGCATGATTTACCCTATTTCTGATAGCTCATGGGTTAGCCCGGTGCATGTAGTCCCTAAAAAGGGAGGTATGACGGTGGTTGCAAATGACAAGATTGAGTTGATTCCGACTAGGACAGTTACTGGTTGGAGAATGTGCATAGATTACAGAAGGTTGAATCAAGCAACAAGGAAGGACCACTTCCCGTTACCTTTCATGGACCAAATGTTGGAAAGGTTGGCGGGCCAGGCATTTTACTGTTTCTTGGATGGGTACTCAGGGTATAATCAGATTGCGGTGGCTCCGGAAGATCAGGAGAAGACTGCCTTTACTTGTCCATTTGGGGTGTTTGTATATATGAGGATGCCTTTCGGGCTATGTAATGCGCCGGCTACCTTCCAAAGGTGTATGCTCTCCATCTTCTCTGACATGATCTAGAAGAATATTGAGGTATTTATGGACGATTTTTCTGTTTTTGGTAAGTCTTATGATAATTGCTTGTTACACCTAGATGCTGCCCTAAAAAGGTGTACCGACACTAACCTGATTTTAAATTGGGAAAAATGCCATTTCATGGCAACTGAAGGGATAGTGTTGGGACACAAAATAAGTGGGAAAGGCATCCAGGTGGACCAAGCAAAGATAGAGGTTATAGAGAAACTACCACTGCCTGTTAATGTGAAGGGGGTGAGAAGTTTCTTGGGGCATGCTGGTTTTTACCGGCGGTTTATTAAAGATTTTTCAAAAATTGCAAAGCCCCTCTGTAACCTCTTAGTCAAGGACACTGAGTTTAAATTTGATTCCGAATGTCTTACTGCATTTACTTTGATTAAAAACAAGTTGGTCACTGCTCCTGTAATCATCGCCCCCGATTGGGGTGCTCATTTTGAGCTAATGTGTGATGCGAGTGACTACGCAGTTGGAGCGGTGTTAGGCCAACGTCGTGAGAAATTTTTTCACGCGATTTATTACGCGAGTAAAGTTCTGAATGATAACCAAGTAAATTATTCCACAACTGAAAAAGAACTACTAGCGGTAATATTCGCGTTGGAAAAATTTCGGTCCTACCTAATTGGCTCCAAAGTTATTGTTTTTACAGATCACGCAGCTTTAAAGTACCTGTTGACAAAAGGAGATTCCAAACCCCGTTTGTTGAGGTGGATTTTGCTTTTGCAAGAGTTTGATCTGGAGATCCGAGACAAAAAAGGAGTTGAAAATGTGGTAGCCGACCACCTTTCTTGGCTGGACAACAGAGAGGTGACTGACAAAGGAAAGGCCATCGCAGCTGAGTTCCCGGATGAACAACTGTTCAACATTCAAGAAAGGCCATGGTTTGCTGACATGGCAAATTTTAAGGCCGGGAACTTGCTGCCTGATGATTTGAGCTGGCAAGAAAAGAAGAAATTCTTCAAGGATGCAAACCACTACTTGTGGGATGATCCTTATTTGTTTAAGGTAAGCACTGACGGTTTGATCAGACGTTGTGTTGCAGGTGAGGAAGCAAGGAGCATAATGTGGCACTGCCATAACTCAGCTTATGGGGGCCACCATAGTGGGGAAAGAACAGCTGCAAAAATTCTCCAGAGTGGGTTCTGGTGGCCCACACTCTTTAAGGACTGCGCTGAATTCGTCCGACACTGTGACAAGTGTCAACGAATAGGTAATATCTCGAAGAGGAATGAGATGCCCCTCAATGGTATTTTAGAAATTGAACCGTTTGACTGCTGGGGCATCGATTTCATGGGCCCATTCCCTTCCTCCTACTCTAACTTGTATATCCTTGTTTGTGTCGATTATGTCACCAAGTGGGTCGAAGCGATCGCTTGTGTCGCTAATGATTCCCACACTGTGGTGAATTTCTTGAAAAAGAACATTTTCCCTAGGTTTGGAACCCCTAGAGTTTTGATCAGTGATGGGGGGAAGCACTTTTGCAATAAATATTTGGAAAATGTGCTTGTGAAATACAATGTGAAGCATAAGGTTGCTACTCCCTATCACCCTCAAACTAGTGGGCAAGTAGAGGTGTCGAATAGGCAGTTGAAACAAATTCTTGAAAAAACTGTTGCTGCCTCTAGGAAGGATTGGTCTAAGAAGTTAGATGATGCTTTGTGGGCGTATAGAACTGCGTTTAAGACGCATTTAGGGTTGTCACCCTATCAGTTAGTTTATGGTAAAGCCTGCCATCTCCCTGTGGAGTTAGAACACAAAGCGTATTGGGCAATTAAGGCCCTCAATTTTGACCAAGCCTCAGCAGGTAGGAAGAGGCTATTGAAGCTCAATGATCTTGAGGAAATGAGATTGAGCGCTTATGAAAATGCTGTTATTTACAAAGAGCGAACAAAAAAATATCATGATAAAGGTCTGGTGAGGAGAGAGTTTAACATTGGGCAACAAGTTTTGCTTTTTAATTCCAGGTTGAAGCTGTTTCCTGGCAAGCTTAGATCAAAGTGGTCAGGACCTTTCGTGATAAGAAGTATTTCTCCACATGGAGCAGTGGAGTTGGCAAAAGCTGACGAGGAAAACACCTTCAAGGTAAATGCTCAGAGGCTTAAGCCGTACCTTGGTGGTGACCTACCTACTGAAAGGGTGGGACTTGTGCTGACAGACCTTTAAAGGTTGTCTACGGTCAAGCTAGTGACGATTGAGTCTTATTTTGAAATTTTTCTGACCGTTGTGGCCATTCGGTGGCCGAATTCCATCTTCGGTGGCCGATTTTCCTCTTCCCTATATATAGCACCTCCCATTTTCATATTCCTCAACTTCCATAAGTAGTGTCACCCTGCCAAAATTATTTCAGAAACCGCAAAGCTACCTTCACACCTCTTCTTCTCCATTCTTAACACTCCCTAACACAAACTTCTCACTTGATTTCTCCATAACCTTTCCCACAAAAACTCAACAACCATGGCCCCCAAAACTAGGAACCAAACCCAAGAACCTACCACAAAAAGAAGAAGAGGGAGGGAATCCACCGGTACCTCTTCTCAACCACCACCTAGTCCACCACACACTCAACCACCATCATACCAAAGATTTGTATCCGAAGAAGCTAAGGAGAGATATGAGGTGATTAAGAGGCGTGTCTTCAACAAAGAAAGGGGAATTAATGTTGACAAATTGGAGAAGCATCCTAGCTTTGTGTGGGCAATACAAGCAAAGGGCTGGGAGGGGCTTGTGAATATGGTAACTGAAGAAAGTAACGCAAGCATCGCCTTGGAATTTTTGGCTAATGCTTTTGCTCAGAAGGACTCAGATTATCACTCCTATGTGAGGGGAAAGAGAGTTGATTACTCCAGGCAAGATGTTAATCGAGCACTTGGTTTGAGGGAGGTAGAAAATTGTGATGTGGAGTATCGTAAGGCGACACATGAAGGGATCAGGAGTAGAAGCGGATGGGATGCATTACTTGAAGGATTGATGAGAGAAGGAAAGGGGTGGATAGGAACTGTTCAGAGACCTCAGAGAATTAACACTGTTGATTTGTTGCCAGAATACAAAGCGTGGGCTTCGTTTATTCAGACGGTTATTGATCAAACTTCTGCTACAGCTGAAATGATAAGGGAAAGAGTGTTTATTTTGCTGTCTGTGATTTCTGATGAGGAAATAGATGTGGGAAAGTTGATGGCTATTAGTCTGCATAAGCTGGTTAGGACGGAAAAGAACACTTTGGGACATTGCTGTTTGATAAACAAGTTGTGTCAGGAAGCTCAAGTTCCTGTTGAACCTACTGACATTTTTGTGAGATCTTTGAGATTCATATCTGATTCGGTAATAGAAGGGTTTGAAAAGGAACAGGAGAAGTATGACCGGGATCTTCGGGAAGCAAGGGAGAGACAGCAACAGCCACCTCAGATGATGGAGCAGGATCAGCCACCACAGATGCAGGCACAGGATCAGCCACCACAGGTGCAGCCACAGGGCCTTCCACCCTATTTCGCTGAGTATACGTATGCTATGGCAAATTGGGCCCAGGATATCTCGTCTAGGGATCGGATGCCACCACCGTCTTTCCCTCAACCTTTCTATGAAGCAGCTGAGCTCTACCGTCAGAGTCCTTATACCAGGACTAATGCTTATGAGAGATTTGCTAGCCCGCATGACATGGAGAACTATTTTGCGGAGAAGAGGCAGAGAGGAGCTGACAGGGAGGAGCGCATCAGAGCAGAGTACTATAGGATTCAGGCTGAGCAGCAGCTTAATGTTGACGATTATCCTCAGATGTACCCGTTTCCACCTTCAGGACCAGGAGGGTCGTCAGGAGCACAACTCTGATTTGGGCACCTTGTCTAGCCCAAACATTTATTGTTTTCTTTTTTTTATCGCTGTCAGTTTTTGCTTCTGTTATTTGTTTATGTTATTTCCTTTTGTATGGAGTCAACTTGAAAAGTGTCTGGTGTTTGAATTTTGATTCCCCGGTTTGTAATGCATCTGCACTTGTTTATTATTAATGAATTGACTTTTCTTGAAACTTACCAGTTCAGTAACAAAGATTTCGCCAATGATTTGTCAAAGGTTCAGAGGAGGTAGTGCTTGCATGATTCTATATGGGAAGTGTACGGCAGGAAAGATGCTTAGGTAGCCACAACTTCCAGAAACCTCAGCTTGTAAGGTTATGGCCTAAAGTTATTTTTCAATTTTTTTACAAATATGAGTGTTTCCATGTGGATGCTATTTCTGAGATTTGCGATTTTTCTTTGTAATTGATTGGTCACATTTTGTACACACTAAGACAAATTGCTTGTACCTTGAGCCTTTGCGACTCACCTTTGTTTATATTGAATTATCCTTTGTTTAAACCCAGTTGAGCCGCTAGGATTTAGACCCCTTGTTTCGGTGACTAACCACATTACAAGCCTAGAGACCTTAGGAATGTACACCAAATTTTGATGGAGTTAGGCATGTTTATGTGTGCTATAATTGAAAAGTTCAAGTTTGGGGTTGCTTTTGGAACTAGCAACACTCTAAGTTTGGGGTAGGGGTACTAGAGAAAGAAAAGAGAATCACGTTGTGCTAAAAAAAAACAAAAGAATAAGCATGAGAAAAAATAAGCTGAATTGTTATATTTGCAGCTCAAAAAAAAAAGTGATCAGTTGTTTCATTCAGTAAATGTTATCTCTAGCCCCGGATTTAATTGTGATATGATGTTATGGTGCGTGTGTATTTTAGATCCGTAGGATGATGTCTAACTCCTTTGTTTTTCTTAAACCTACTTTCCAAATGATCCCACCTCTAACCTAAGCCCCGTTACAACCTGAAAAGTCCTTAAATGTGTGTACATGATAATGACTTTGATTGATTCTTAGAAATTTTTCAAGTTTTGGTAATATAGTAGTCCTTCATGTCGACTGAGTGAACCCTGTCATATTCAATATTGTTGCGAGAAGTTGTGGAATGGATGTGTTACCAAGCACGTTAGCTCATAAATTGCTAACAAGGGAGATGAACTTTTGACACGATCATTGGTGGGGTAAGTGTTACTTTACTGGTATTTTTCTTTTAAGTTGGTTCCTTGAGGACAAGTAACGATGCAAGTTTGGGGTTGTGATGACATCCTGTCATTACTCTTTTATTAGGCATTTTTCATGTAATTTTAGTGTTATGCATTGTAATTCTTGGAGTTGCAAGCCACAAAAAGGACAGAAAATGGAGTTTGAAGATTGGGAATTCAGCCACCGAATACTAGCATTCGGCCACCGAATTTGCTGCTCAAAGCACCACTGATTCACGTCAAAAATCGGCCACCGAAGTGCAGAATTCGGCCACCGAAGATCAGGCAATTCGGCCACCGAATTGGGGGATTCGGCCACCGATTTTGACAGGCTTATTTAAGAAACTTGCGTTTTCTGAATGAGGGGTTCACGATTTTGGAGACCTAAAGGTATAATTTGGAGCTGAAGCTTTGGAAACTCATAGCCAGTTATCAACACATGTATGAATCCTTTAATTCTTGTTAGTTATCTTGTACTTTAGCTATGAGTAACTAATCTCTTTGTGGTTGAGACTTAGATGAATTTGATGTAATCCTATGGGAACCCTAATTTGTTGAACTCCTTTGAATATCAATGAAAGTCTAGTTTTTATTCATATTATCTTGTGTTTAATGCTTTTTGTATGTTCATCATTGACTACTAACCCTAGCCTCATGGATATGCAAATTGATCGGAGAGATTGAGTGACCACTAACCCTGGCTCTTGACTAGAATCTAGGTAATAAGTTTAACCTAAGTAATTAAGCTAGAGATAGACAATTATTAGGTTATGACATAGAGATTAACGGACTATTAAAACCTCAAACGGTTTCGATCGCTTAAGAGATTAAGGTGTTGTAACTTGAGGGGAGAATTCTAGGTCAAGAGATTGGGTAGAATTACTTTGTTAATCTGTCGTTGAACTAGATAGACATTGATTGAATTAGGAGTGCAAATTACTATAGGAGAGCTTCAGAGGAGTCGAAAGTCTTAGCCATGTTTCTCTCTAATTTCTTAAAACCAATCTTTATCGCTTTTTAATCAAATTTATTTTACAAACTCAATTAAACTGCCTAGGGCAACCCTGAATTTAGTACATCCTGATTGATAACAATAATGCTTAGTCGAAATTAACAACGGTCCTCGTGGATACGAATTTGATTATTACTTCGATTGAATTTGGTACACTTGCCAAATATCTATCACTCACTTTCCTCTATTCTCCCAAAAACGTACCGTCTTCTTCAATCGTCTCTTGGCTTTGAAGATCGCTGCGCCTACCATTTTCGAATCGTTTGGAGCTTGCTTTCATCTTCAGTCTCTTGCTATCATTTAAATCCAGGTAATCTCCTTCGATCTCATCCTTATTAATTAGGTCCGTAGTATGGTAGTGATTAGGGAGTGTGATGGGGCGGGTAGGGAGTTATCCCCAGCAAATTCAGAGGAGAGGACTAGGTTTTGGAGGGAAAGCATTAGACATGCAAAGCGGTCAGATGGAACCACTGATTGGGTGGTGTTTGAGAAAGCCTATTACGGCCACTCCCTCTTAGAAGAATTTTCAAGCAATTCAGACGAGGGTGAACGAGGGAGTAGTAGTAGGAATTCATCTGACTGCGTTATTCTTTCTGTTCGTCCATGTCCCTTCTGTAGGAAAGGAATTTGTTACATGACGTCCTCTAGTGGATCAGAGCAAGAGAACTTCGCCGACGAAGTGCTTCGTTCGGAGTCCATGTATATGGATCCCCAGCGAATAGCGTTCTTTCGGAGCAAGCTGCACGTGTCCTCAACGGGATTTGAAGAGGACGTGGTCTTGGAGCATTGTCGCCCAGGCGATAAGGTGTGTTTACGAAGGCCAAATGGGGTGAAGAATGAGATGTTTCACATGTATACGGTTGTCTTTGAAGACCTGGACGTGAAGTATCCCTTCACGCCCTTTAAGGTAGATGCCCTTAATTGTCTGAATGTGGCGCCGTCTCAGCTGCAGCCCAACAGTTGGGCATTTATACGCGCTTTTGAAATTCTATGTGAGGGGCTAGGTTTACAACCCTCGGTTGGGTCCTTCTTTACGTTCTATGGCACGAAGGGGGTAGACAAGCTGTCTTGGGTGTCCGTTAGTGCGCACCCTGGCAAGAGGTTATTCCCACCCTACGCCTCTCATTATAAGAACTAGAGGCAGACATTCCTCAGGACACGGGGGGGGGGGGGGGGGGGGGGGGGGGGGAGGATTGTGAAGCAGCTGCTGTGCGGGTCAACGGTAAGTTGAGATTTCCCATATGCTGGACAAGCGCTCCGGCGTCTATCATGAGATTTGATTATGAGAAGCTGGACACGTATGACCAAGGCGTCGTCTGCTTTTTGGACAAGATGCTGCCTATGAACATCTGGGAGCTTTTGAATAGGGAGGGGAATGTGAATAGCTTAGACGCTTACTTACGTGAGTTGACTTTGTTTATTTATGCTTATATTGTACTTTCCTATTTTCTTGTCCTTGTGACCTTTTCGTTTTCATTTTGTAGAATCCATGACGCCCATGACTGCGGCGGAGAGGAAGAAATATCTCGAGGAAATGAAGGCAAAGAAGGCTGTCGAGGGGTTGGCAGCCAGTGATCCTACTGGACTCATCACCCACAAGCCTAAGAGGAAGGCGGATAATCCGCCTGAGACTCAGACTGAGTCCATTGCGGTGGTCACACAAGATAAGACGTCGCCCGGAAAAGATGATAAAGGGAAGGCTATAGATGAGAAAAAGAGTAAGAAAACTCTTTCCCCTTCTTCGACTAGTGCCGCCAGGACCAATGGAAATGTGCAATCCTTCTGGGATAAGGATTTCAACTATGGCGCCTATGTCAAAGAGAGGTTGGTCTTTAATCCAGAAGATGTGGAGGCTGGGAATCAAGGCGTTGTTCCCTTCATGACGAGAGATGTGGGCGTCCACTGTTTGCGGTTTATAATGATCCTGGATGCTATAGATCGGAAGCATGAGGAGATGGTGCAGAGTGAAGAGGCGCTCCAGGCCACGGTGAGGGTGCTGGAAAAGGAACAAAAAGAAGCCAAGGAAGCCAGGGACAAAGAGATTGAGGAAGCCAAAAAGGCTATAAAGCGCGAGTGTGACAAGCGCATCTCAGATTTGAAAATTGGCCACACCGCGGACCTGGCTGGGAAGGATGGCGTTATTGCGAAGCTTCAGGATGATGTTGAGGCTGGAGCGGAGAGGGAAGATCAGATCAAGGTTGAGGTTTCTGAGGCTAAGGGCGAGTTAGCCCTGACCTTTGATGCTGGCTTTGAGTGGGCTAAAGCTCAAGTCACCCTTTTGCATCCTAGCGTTGATCTTTCCGCCCTTGATTCTTTTAAAATTATTGTAGATGGCGTCTTGGTGGATGATCCATGATCTTATGTAATTTTTTGAATTTGGCACAATTAGGTTTGTAATGACTTGATATTATTTTTAATTTTCTTTCCTTAATTTGCTTTATTTTGCGCTTCTTCGTACTATGGTGATGTTTGGTTATGCAACTGCCATAAATTTTCTGAGTCATGTTCTGGTTGAGGCGTTTATGTGATTCATATATGCCTCCTCGTGCTTAAGAGTATTAATCGGGCGGGTACTTAGTATGATGTTTCATAGCCTTCTATGGGCGGGTACTCTTTGCTCACGACGTCTTTGAGCCCTCGTTAGGGTTAAAGAATTAGGTGGCGATTTCTTTTTAGCTAACGACGTCTTAGAGCCCTCTTTGGGGGTTAAGGAATTAGGTGGCGATTTCTTCTTCTGCTCACGATGTCTTAGAGCCCTCTTTGGGGTTAAGAAATTAGGTGGCGATTTCTTCTTCTACTCACGACGTCTTAGAGCTCTCTTTGGGGTTAAAGAATTAGGTGGCGATTTCTTTTTAGCTCACGACGTCTTAGAGCCCTCTTTGGGGTTAAGGAATTAGGTGGCGATTTCTTTTTAGCTCACGACATCTTAGAGCTCTCTTTGGCGTTAAGGAATTAGGTGGCAACCCTCGTTGGGGTTATCTCTTTTTAGCTCACGACGTCTTAGAGCCCTCATTGGGGTTAAGGAATTAGGTGGCAACCCTCGTTGGGGTTATCTCTTTTTTCTTGGCGTTGTTGATCTGTTGTGGGCGATGTCTGCAATACAAAATATATGATATAGATATAATTCAATAAGGAAGCAGGGTGCCTCATTAAAAACCCGCGCTACTGCAAGGGAAAAAAGTGCTCCCTGCTCTTTTTCATTAAATAAAAAATACATGAAATTAAAACAAGATAACCGTTGTGATGACTTTACAGGCTTCTGAGCTCACGCCTTGAATTGTCGTGGCGAGCGTCTCTCTGTTTGGCAGCAAAGTCTTGAACGTGGGCGAGTTTGTGTAATTTTTGAATCATGCTCGCTTCATGCAGTTGGCCTTTTTCATTAGTCTCCTCTGTGAAATTACCGTGACGCGAGGTTGGCGTGTTGACCGGCTTGACTCCTGGATGCAAAGCAAGGTGACGACACAGTTCAGCGGGGTTGACGCTAAGCATATCTGTCAGCTGACGAACAAATCTTGGTTTGGGTTATTTATTTTGATGGTGGCGTCGTTGTAGCGCGCGAGATATTCACGGAGAGACTCGTTCGATCCTTGACGGACGTTGAAGAGGCTGGTGGATGATATTTTGCGGTGGCGGCTTGCTGAGAACTGGTGCGTCAATTTGAGTGTCATATCCTGGTAGTTGATGATGGAAAAACGAGGTAAGTTCATATACCATCTGAGGGCGGCATTCTTAAGGGTTCCTGCCAACAACTTGCACTTGAGAGAGTCGGCGGCGCCGATGATGGCCATTTGAGTGTTGAAGGTGGTCACGTGCTCCACCGGATCGCTTTTTCCGTCGAAGGACGAAAAAGAGGGTGGCTTGAAATTTTCTGGGACTGGCACGTTCCAAACTTCGGCGGAGAGTGGTTGAGGATCTGGGTCCACGGATTCGTCTTGTTGGGATTCGTTTCCTTCGGCGTGTTGCTGCCGCTGGATGGTTTCCATGGTTGCTTGCAAGGCTTCGTTGTGGTCACGAAGCTACTGGATCTGTTGTTGTAGAGCTTCTAAGGCCGCCGGGTCCGCCATCAGTGGTGGCGGCGATGGTTGTTTGAGTTTGTATGTGAAGGCTGAGATTGGCGATTGTAGATTTGATATCGAGCTTGCGAATCTCAGGGCTTAGATCGGTTTCTCAAACAGATACAGGCTGAACGTTTGATTTGTGAGGGTTTATGAATCACGGCGGATTCAGAGAGTTTAGGGTTGCTCTGAAAGATACGGCGGATTCGCGGCGTTCTGGTGGCGTTTGGAGGCCGTGGATCGACTGCTTTTGTTTCAGAGATGGTGGCTAGGTCAGTTTTACCGTGGCCCCACGATGGGCGCCAACTGTACTGGCTGTGAGTACAATCTAGGAAAACTAGGGTTTTCAGGGTCTGTTTAGGTCATGCCTTGGGAATGATCTCAAGGTTACTATTTCTAGCCCCAATTTGGGCCTACTCGGTCATGGTTTTAGGCCCAAATCATAAAGGGCCAAAACCATGACTAGGGCGCCCTCACAGGCTGCTGAGGGCTCCCCTAAAGGGTGTCCTTTAGGAGAGTTCCCTAAGGTTATATATGATTGTCAGGTGGGCCTTGTGCCCTTCTAGAGGGCGCCCAACCTTACTCTAAAGGTTCAAGCCCTGTTTGTAGGGCTATAGGCATAAATGGTAAGATCTATGGTCCAAGTGGTATAGAATGGAATTGGTTCCATTGTGTTCCATTCCATTCCATTTACATCCCATCAATCCAAACAATGGAATTTTATAATATGACATCCTATTCCATTCCACTCCACTACAACCCATCAATCCAAACAGAGTCTAAGGGTTCTTGTTCTAATCTCCATTATTATACGTCTGAGAGTTTAAGTAAGTGTGGTTATTATAACACCGTAATCCCACATTTTATTTTATAATAAAAATACAATAAATAAATGAACATATAAGGGTGTCACACATCTTTCGTCAAATAAAAAACACCTAATTTAAATTAAAAAAAAACGTCGTAGCGGAATAATTCTCCAAATATTCATAAACTGTCACATCATTATATCTTCAACAAAATTGTATTCAAAATGAATCCTAAAAAAACAAAGTTTTAAGAAAAAAAATGAAAGGATGTCCCGACTCTTAGTGTTACTAATCAGAGCACTAATTCTATAAAACTCCAAAATGCAAATAAATAAAGCGAGAAGGCTCCAACGTCGTCTCTAGCTACTCATTGCTACTCAGTTGCTTCTTCATGCAAGTCTATACCACAAGGGTATAGGCATCCAACCCGCAACTAGAGGGTGAGTAAATATTCAACGTAAAGAAATTATAAACACATGTATAGATTCAGATAACATATACATAACTTACATATAAACATGTATATATCACTTCAGATATTATTCATAAATAAATTTACACATTCTTATAATAACATCAACAATACACCAATCATCATCTTATAATAACAAGTAAGCATCTATAACTGTTACGATACCGATTTTGGATATCAGAGTTGTGTTACTGATTAATTCCCCATCTTTATATCACATCTTTAAATCAGACTGACCATGAATGCATGAACCACAATTAATAACTCAACAAATGAACATCTTCAAATCACACATCTTCATATGACACATCTTTATATAACATATATTTAAATAACACATCTTTATATAACACATCTTCAGATAGCACATCTTTGCATCAACACATCTTTGAACAATACATTTACATATAATACATCATCACATAACACATCCAATTTCACATCTTAGAATAATACGTTAATTCCATCTCATTACAATTCCACAATTTAAACATCTTTAATTCTCCCATCCCTGCCCTTCCATTACTAACTTGCCAATTCAATTTATCGTCTATTTCTTAACATTCAAATTTATCAAGTTTTAAAGCTTGTACATACTCACTCACCATATATTTTATTTCTAAGATCATTAACTTATTAATTTCAGCCACTACTGTTATCCAAAACTCTTCAAGTTTAATCATATTGATGTACTACCTCACTCTATTAAATTCAATTCATTCAAAAGCTTCCTGACCATCCAATTTTACTCTCAAAATGACTTAATATAATTAATTCATCACCATCACTCAATGCCTCTCATTAAGACCTCAAAACAAAAGTATTTGGCGTCAAAAGAAAGCCCTAAAAAATGGGAACACACTCCCCCTGCACCTAAACGCGCAAACAACGCATGCTGTTTTTCTGACAAGCTCGCCTCTCGCTTAGCGAGCCCCTGTTTGTTGTCAACCCAAAAATCGGGTTCTCACTTAATTCACTCAAAAATCCCAGTTTTCGACCTCTTACAACCCAAAACGATAGCTAAACATTACCCATGATTATTATACTTTAATTTGGCACTTATAACACATCAAAGCATCAAACATACATAGAATTTCATGATTTTTGCACACTTTAACATATAAAACTCAGAACAGAACATAACCTCAATTAAAGTACGAGTTTGGCACAACAACATCATGAATTTAGAGATAAATACATACCCAAAATCACATCACAGTAACAATTGAACACGAATTTAACAGCAATCCATCAAAAGAACATCAATTCATTAAAGAAAACCATGAAGAACGATGGAAAAGATAAAAACACTTCACTACCCATATGTCATACAACCCTTAGATGAATAGAAACTCCCCCTTACCTTATTAATCAGCAAAAATTAGCAATCCTACGGTTGGGTCCCTCTCTAATCTCCTCTCCTTGTTTCTCCTCTTCTCAAACCTAGTTCTTCTTTGCCTCTTCTCACAATTCTGACTTTTTGCTCTCTAACCTAATTCTCATGATTTTCTTCTATTTATATCAACTAATTGCGCTTGATTTTTCTCATAACTTTTGGCAGGTTTACTCTCCACACCCCCTGTTTGGTTATTAACTCTATTGTAACTACTCAGCTCTACTATTTACACCTCCATCTATTTATTTAAATAAAACACTACTCAATTTATTCACTTAAACCTCCATTTTTACTAATACAATTCTACTATCACAATTTCTTATTTTTTTTCAATAATTAACTAACTCATCTATAATATGCTCAATACCCACAATCCAACAATTTTTATTAAAACACCAAATAGATAATTCCCAAATAATACTAATATTATTAATATTATATAATAATAACGCCAATAAATTTTTATTAAAATTGGGGTGTTACATTTATTTCCTCATTAACCTCAACATTCCCATAAAATTCTCTAATTAGGACAAGGTAGAATTCTTCTTTGATCTGCATCATAGGAGTCCATCTCTTGTGGTCTGTGAGTTCATTGATGTTCCAGCCAACACTTAGCAAACTTTCAAAATCATATACCTTTTCGCTAGCAATAGCCATGATTTCCCAGTTCTTCTTGAATTTTGCTTCTTTTTTAACCTTTTAGGCTTACTTCTCAGAAGTTAAGAGGTTCAAAAGATTTTAAACGTTTGATTTTTCGTGGTGATGGTTTGACAATTTCTTTCTTATCATCAGAATCTAATCAAATATTGATAGTATCACCCATTAGTGCCTTATATATTGAACCATATCTTGATTTGAGGCTTGCTTACCTCCTAGATGAAGTTTAACTCGGTGATTTTAAAGTTTTAGGCTTTTTAGCTTTTAGTTGAGCAAGAGCGTAAGCTTTTGAGTGTGGTGGATTGTGAAGTTGCTTGTATTAAGATGTTTACATTTTTTTAGTTTTGTTTTGATTGATGTCGTTAGTTTTTGTACAACACGTGTTCATTCTAGATTGCACGCTCTGTACAAGTTTGGTTTTAAAAAATTAGTGAAAAGTTCGAAACAAATTTGGTGAAAATTTATTTTCAAAACCTCCTTTTTTGAAGTTTTGATTCGATTCAAATCTTGCCTTGCATAAATTGAATCCAATCATCTTCTACAATATACTCTCGGGTTTGCCTCCTGTTTGATTGATTTGAATCATTTTTCTTAAAGAGACAAATGAATCGAATCATTTTTATATAATAGGCCTTTTGATTCAAATCATTTTCCTTTCGTGAGTTGTGACTCGAATCGAACTTATGATGATTCGAAATCTTCATCCTGAGATCAATGATTCGAATCAACGTTCTAGTGATTCAAATCAATCTTCATAGCAACCCAAAACTCAGATTTGCACTATTGATTCAAATCATTAAAAGTATGATTCAAATCAAACATATATTTTCAGTTTTGTTGAGCCAAACTTGTTCCTATCTCAATCACCTATAAATACTAGCCTCCTCTCATTTTTGCATTCATTAATCAAATTTCAAAAATGCTTTCAAGTCTTTTTTTCTCTGTCTCTCTATCTCTCTACAAATTTCTTCAAATATTTGAGATCTAGATTGATTGGATGGTATATGATAATTGTAAGTTTGGTTTCATTCAAGGATCTTGGTGGGGCATCAAGGATCTAAAGCAAAAGGAGGTACTTTTCACCTCAAAAGGGAATTATGGGGTTGTTTCTCAAACAATAGGGGTTCAAGGGGATCGAAGCGAGGCAATAGCAAAGAGGATTTCTTGTATAAGAAGATTAAAGGAGTTCTAGAGAAGTTGCTCATGGTTTGAGGTACATTTTGTAATGTTTTCAATCAAGTCATGTAATTATAGTTTTTCCCTAAACCAAGCAATTCAGGTGTTTTGTAAGTATTTTATTGAAAAATCATGTAATTCGGCAAAGCAAGACACCTCATGAAGGATTGAGAAGATATGGAATGAAGATTCATGAGGCCTCTGAAGATATTACAAGTTGGAGAAATTCTATCCCAAGACAAATTTGGAGGAAGAAAACACTAAAAAAGATGAAAAATATTGTTTTCAGCACCCACGCGCGTAGCCTTTGGAGCAAGGCGCGTGCGAGGGTGAGAAAAAATAACCTGTGGGTTTGGGGAAAAAGCCTAGTTTTTCAACCCAAACCCAACTGGAAACTTTCCTATAAATACAATAGTTCTCATTCACATTTATTCATTTATAACTTGGCGGTTCAAGAGGAAGACAAACATTATAAGAGCATTAACAAAGGAGTCTCTCATTAACCTTTGTTTATATAGTATGTTTTATTTGTTTGGTAATTTGTCTTTAGTTATCATTAGTAACTAAACACCTATTGATTGAGATTCTAAGATAAACCTCTATTTTATTTGTTGGATCAAATTAGTTAAAGTCTTTTATTCAGTTATGTTTAGAGATCTACTTAATTTTTTTATGCAAAAAGCTTAATGCTTTCATGAATTCTAAAGAGTGTGACATACCTAATTACTTTGACTAAACATAGGAATAGGCTACATAAGTTATTCTGGTATACTTTCTGAACGTTGCATATAAACTTATTCTTTCTCCCTTAGTAAGATAGTGTTAGGCCTATCCATTCAATCTTCTAAGGGCAAGTTAGGGTATGTGGTGAAATTCTAAGATTCTTAGGTAAAAGTGATTCCTTTATATGTCAATTTAGGAATTTATACTATGCATACGTTTCAATTACCTATGAGAGACAAAGTCCCTGTCTTAATAACAATCCGACTACCTCATATAGCATGTATAACCTTTAGGGTGATTGGGGAAAAACTTGACATCTGAAGGGACGTTAGATCCCACCAAACTAGTTACTTGAATGGAAACTTTATCTCATAACTGATAATTGTTTGAATTAATCCAACAAAAAAATAAAGGGAATTCAAAGAATTTTGATCGCTACTAAAATCTGCAATCAACCCTTTACGCCATAAGGGGAGAGAAGTGTAAAAGCAGTGGGACCCACTGTTTTTTTTATCTCTTTTCAACTTCTCTCCTTAACAAACAAGAGAAGTTATCACTCTCTCTTCAAGTTCTCTCTCACCTATTTATCTCTTTCCCATTTCTACTCTACCAATCAAAGTGTAAAAGAAATTGTACATACGATGTCGATTTGAACATGTTTATATTCACTAACAAGAAAAAAATGTCTAAGGCTCTAAACCCTTGTCTCCGTTTCCCTTCCCATTCCCTTCCGTTGCAGCCACGCTCCTGTTATACAATTCAGATAACCGCTTTTTTCTTCTCTTCTAAACCCTAGGTAGCGTTCCAACGTTCACACTGTGGTATCAATATAATTTTTTTTCGATTCTCAAGAAAATTTGAGTTTAGGTTTAAAAATGGGTAGTAGGTCTGCAAAAAAATCTAAAAAAATGCAAAAAAGTGACAGTGATTTGGATGAATACGATGATGATATGTCCTTCAACGAGGTAAGCCTAGTAATATTGGCGGTGTCAGTTGAGTTAGGTCTTACAGAGTACAGACAAATTTTATTTATTTCTTTTCTTTTGTGAATTCTGATTATTGATGATTTTTGTGATGGTGATGGTGTAGGTTAATGATGATAGTGAGGTGGAGGAGGAAGAGGAAGAGGAAGACGATGATGGAGAGGATGAGGGAAGTGATGAGGAAGAGGAAGATGAGAGACAAGAGGAAAGTGGATGGAAAGATGATGAAATGGAACAACTTGAGAAAGAGTATATGGATCTTCATCACCAGGAGCAAGAGCTGTGAGTTTCAATTTGATATTTTTTTTGTTTGTGTTGTAGATGTCATTTTAATAATTTATATTGTTAGCTAGCTGGGAGGTTCCAATTTTTATCCGAGAGCGGTAAGACTGACAATGTTGTGTGGGAACGAGTGTTGGGCCATAAAGAATCAACACAAAAATAAATTAAGCGTAGACTAAATATGATAGGATTAGAAATAACAACATTAGACAGAGTTGGAGTAGCACCCATAGTAGAAAAGATAGTGGAAATTAGGCTTAGGTGGTTTGAGCTTGTAGGGAGAAGACCTGTAGATTCTGTAGTAAGGAGAGTAGATTAGATGGAGGGTAGTCAAACAGCTAGAAGCAGAGATAGACCTAGAAAAACTATTAAGAAAGGTCCAAAGATTAACGAGTTAGATAGAGATATGTTATATGATAGAAAATAAAATTATGGCGTTGTTTTAATCCATGTGGCCGGCCCCACTTAGTGGGATAAGACTTCGCTGTTGTTGTTACTGTTGCTAGCTAACTTTGAAACACCAACAGTGACACAAACATTGCGCACTGCCATCAGTGATTGTAGACACCGTAATAATTTATGAAAATGAAAGTGATTGAATGTAGCACATGTGTTGGTGTTGGACATTGACATGTGTCAGACATCGAAAACGCTTTTAATGCGAAGTTTTAGTGCTTCATAGCTAGCTATTGCTAGATTCATAGTTGCATTTGCAAATACAAGGTACGTACCTGGTATGGGTACTTCGCTGTTTTACAAGTATCCATGCTTCTGACCTACATACATTCTATGTAGCACATATACTTCGGATTAAGGGATGGTTTGGTGTTTGGCTGACATGTGTTGGTGTCTGACATATGGTTACATTCAATCAATTCAATTTTTTTAAACTATTAACGGTGTCTATGTGTCACCATTTGTGCCTGTGCTTGGCTTACAGTAGACCCATGATGGGTTCAACTCTTTCTGGGGAACCTGTCATGGTGGGAGAGGGAGTTTTCTATTAGTGGGTTTTCCTTTATTGCTAGATTCAAAGTTTCATAGTTAGGTTACTTTATTTTGGACTTGTTTCAGTTGAAGACTTAGTTTATGGTTTAATATTTTATTTGTTTTACTGGTTCTATTTGTGTTCAGCATAAGTTTTACTTGCACTAAAGATATGTTTTTACTAAAACATACTCTGCATATGTTAATCTGTTTATTTCTGCTACTACTAGGTACTATCTCATTTGAATCTTACCCTTGGTCTATCTAATCAGTAAAAGCAAAAACTAAAAACTTGGTTGATTATTCTTGTTGTTGTTCCAAAATGTCGTGTATCATTTAGCAGTAACCGTTCATTTTTTGACTGAGATTTTTTGGTTCTGTTAATATTGTGCATCAGATAATATCTGCAATATATTGCTTTCTTATTAAGGGGGAATGTTTAACTTGGGTGCCATGCTGTTTGTTAATGTAAGAAATATGGCATTCTATCAACATGACAGCTCATGAGTCATCTTACTAATTGTCATTATAGTTCTTTCTATGGAAGAATTGAGTTACAGTGAGCTTATTGTGTTATTTCCATTCCTTATCGATGAGATTTGTGGATTCTGAAATATGAGTAATTTATCTTTCTAACCTCAGAAACACTTTGAAGAACTTGAAGCATCATAAGGATGAAGATCTCCTGAAAGGACAAGCTGTGAAAGCCCAGAAGGCGTGGTTTCTGTTTCATTATGGAGTAGACTTGTGTTTAGAGATTATTTGTCACTTATTTATTCTTCTGTTTCCTCATTTGCTTTATATTATATTATAGTAGGACCATAAATGTGTATTAATTGTTAACTCAGATATAGATGTTTATAATAATATCATCAAAATTTGTTGACTGAAGGCCCTCTGGTACAAAATTCTTGAGCTTAGATTCTTACTTCAGAAGCCATTCTCAAGTTCAAATAGGCTACCCCAGGTATTTTCCTTCCCTTTTTTTGTGATTCAATGCGATTTAGTATTTTATCCATCGACTTGTCATGGCCAAACATGGTTAATATTTTGCAGGAATCAATAAAAGAATCATTCTGTGAATCAGATGAGACAGTTAGAGGTGCATATGAAGATTTGATAACTTCTTCCAAGGAGACTTTGGATTCTATATTGGAACTGCAAGAGGTGTGGGTTGTCTCAAAATTTAAATAAAAAAAATAATAGAATTGTTGAATGTTGTTGTTGCTGTTGTTGTTTCATCTCTATGTTACTCTTTGAGCTAGTTTGGATGAACTTCTCAACAAACACCTTTGAGATGTTAAATATGATAATAATCTTACACTAACTGAGTTATTTTAAAAATAGCTTCTTATCTAAGTTGAATGAGCTATTGCATCTCAATTTTTTTCTCTAAAGCTCTCTCTTTTAACTTCGGTGCAAACATCTGTAACCTTATAAGAATTTTTTGTAAGTGAAGAACCATAAAGTTTTAATTGAGAAGCTCTCATAAGCTAGAAGTTCATTCAAACAGGTCTGTCATGTCGTATTATGAAGTCAGTATTTTGTTATATTGACATTAATATGTTCAATCTCCTCTATTTTATTAGTCAGTGATTCTCTGTATATGTAAAAAATTCATTATTCATTGATCTTTTTTTCGTGTTCCAGGCTCTGATCGCAAAGAATCCATCAGTCGCTCAAGCCAGTAATGGTGATTCTTCATGTTCTTATTTCCCAAGCTCTCTCTTTTATGTTTGTGCCATGTCTTTGTAGTTACGATCGAGGGTTATCTATAGATTATTCTGTGTAAGCAACGGCAATAATCGTACCACAGTTGCTTTAGGAATGTGGAAGGGATTTATATTGTTCCTCCTTTTATATAGCTGTTATAATATGGACCATGCTTTGCTTCTATTTTGGTGTCATGTACTTGAATCATACAGCAACTTACCCATTTTGAAGATTTTCATTAGATGTTAACATGTTTCTTTTGTCATAGATATGTCATACTGTTTAGCCTGGTTTATCTATGAATTATGGTGAGTAAGTAGAGCCCATTTGTTATTCTAGCTGTAAAGAGCCGCAAGAATGGAGAGAAGGAAAAGTTGGGTGTGTGTCATGAGCCTGTCATAAGTTGAAAAATATGATTTTGTCAGGGAAGAACTATTATAGGAAAAAAGTTATCTGTCTATATGGTTAATCTATACCATTTACTTCTTTTACAATCATTATTATAGGAAGGGGCTCATCCTTTCTTGGCCCAAATATTTCTCTTTACTGTTATTGAAAGCAGATGGAGAAATATGGAACCTAACATATAGAGTCCACCAAAATTATTATAGCTTTAAGCAATCTTTTAATTCATTTTGATATAATGCAAATTTAAGTTAGTTTCTCAAATCTCAATGCCTTAAATGCTGCTGAGGTGAGGATTCATATAATAATTGTTTGGTGAGTAGAGTAGAGGACTGACAAGTGTCCATGTAGGCCTAAGGATTCATATATTAGTTGTATAGGGGAGTCGAGAACTGGCCAACTGTTCTTTATATAGGCCTCGAGTTAATATTAGCTCAAACTTTGATGAATTCTGCGTCTATTTCCCTTCTTTTTATTATCTGTTGGTACACATAGAAATAACACTCTCCAAACTTTCCCTTCGTCTCTCTAATTCTGTTTCCGCACCTGGTAATAACACACTCAAAAATCGCCTTTGTCCTCTCTAAGACAATCTTGTTAAAAACATTCATTTGTGCTAGAGATGATATTGTTCTAATGTTACTTTCAAATTCCAAAGTTAATAAACTTTCTTTTAATAACTCTAAGACAACATTGTTGAAAACATTGATTTGTGTCGGATATGGTAGTAACGTTTTAATGCAACTTTACTCTTCAAAAGTAACCAAAATTTCCTTTCTTTTAATAAACTCTCAGACAACTTTGTTGAAAACATTGATTTGTGCTGGAGATGATGAAGTTCTACTGTGTGACTTTTAACTTCCAAAGTAACCAAATTTTTGTTTCTTTTAATAAAGGTCCAGAAAGGTCATCAAAAGATTTAGAAATTTCTAATGATTTGGATGACAATCTTGATCAAGAATGGGCACAGATTTCTCAGATGCACAACAGGTATTTTTATAACCTTCTATCTGCACTATTTTTGCGATAGGCATTAATTTTCTTGAAATATTTCATTTTTTATACTTATATCTCTTGTTTCATGCTATGAAGCACCTACACGGACACCGGACATGATACTGACACTGGCACCGGTGATAATTTGAAAAAAATGTCATAATTGAATGTAATCACATGTGTCGGTGTCAGACACTAGATGCAGCTTCTATCATAAGTGTCGGTGCTACAGAGGTTTTATGAGCCTTATCTTTGTGTCAATTATGCTTGGAACTTATCCATGCCGCATCTTTTGCACTTTAGCTGCATTTCTATCTTAAACATGTGCTGTTCTGTTTACCTGTCTGTTTGGCTGATGCTATTCACAATTGTATCTTGCAGTATGGCAACTTTCAGGGACAAGTCAATCAACAAATGGCAGAGGATGACACAAGTGACAACTGGTGCTGCTGCAATTAAAGGAAAATTGCATGCTTTTAATCAGGTAAAGTTCTGTGACTGGACTGGGGATTTTCACTATGTGACAAGCCAATTATTTTACTCCTGATTTGTGTCCTGTTGCAGGATATCAGTCATCAAGTTGCTGCTTATATGAGGGATCCCAGTAGAATGATCAAGCAGATGCAACTTAGAAGATCAGCTATTAAAATATTTGGATCAGTAAGTCAGTTTTAATCTATGTTGTTTCAAAGCAGTAAGAAGCTGATTTATAACCCTTTGTCATTGACACTTACTGGCTTATATCTCCCTCCAGGTTGCCGAGGTTAATGATAGCTCTAATGAACCGGTAAGCCTTATACATTACTAAAGTTTTACGTGCTAGGTGTTCAAGTAATATCTATTTGCAAGATGATAGCATTTTGCCCAGCTTTAGGTCTTGAATTTTAAACCTTAATATTCATTATTTTATTATGGTACATCACTAGTGATAAAAATAGTGTAATTTCCAGAAATTACTGGTCTAGTGAAATTAATACTTGTTTGTGATATACCCACCCAAATTTGAAATTTGGATTGTCTACTCCCTTATGAGAGGTTCCTTCTATTTGTCGTTCTCTATCAAACTGATCTTCCCTTGCTCTATCAACCATATCAAAATCATGCGAGATTCTGTTTAATCGCCGTCTCTGCCCACATTTGGATCGCTGACAATTTACTGTCCAATGATCATTATACTCCTTTTAAATAAAAATGGTGGTCATCTTGGTATCTGTTTAGTTATATGGATTAGATACATCTGATATTTTTGAAAACTAGGAAGAAAATGAACGGGTTTCAGCCTTTCAGGCATGCAAAAAAGTTTCTTAGTATGTAAATTTCTGTTGGTGGTTTGTAGAGCTACTGTGATTATTAGTCTTCAAATAGGTACTTGAGTTTGTCTTTTAACATTGGGATGTTGTCATATTGCAAGTCCTTTTTTTCCCTTTACACTGCCCCTCGTTATGCTCCTTGTTTTTGTTTTTGTCATTTCAGTTTTGAACATCACAGTTTTGAATTTAATTGTGCTCAGGAAACACATGCGGACGGTGATCCTGAACTTCTGGACGATTCTGAATTTTA
Organism: Medicago ruthenica; assembly: GCA_018208015.1. Lineage (NCBI taxonomy): Eukaryota > Viridiplantae > Streptophyta > Magnoliopsida > Fabales > Fabaceae > Medicago > Medicago ruthenica. Next base: position 34,854,042 of record CM031375.1, on the reverse strand, counting down.
TCAGCAATTATTGAAAGAATTTTTTGAGACAATTGATCCTTCATCATCGGGTAAACAATTTCTTTTTGGTTGACTAATTTTAGCAACACTCACTCTAACACTCTTTTCGTTCATGTAGGTTCCGCCACTTTGAGAATAATTTCAGCATAAAGTTGTGGGGACCAAATAAATTTCATAGAATAAGAAAAGAATATTGAAAATATAATGTTAGAATGAGTGTTGGTAGCACTTTTTTTTTTCTTTTTTTTTTTAAAATTTATTAAAATATTTTTACTTCTAGTACCATCGGACCAGTTTGAGCCTTTATTTTTCACGATCATTAAATGAATATGCTATCCAGGTATAATGATACATATAAATAAGGAAAAATAGTTGGTTGGTCACTCCAATTTGGACACACATTTGAGAAAAGGTTGAAAGAGAAAATAATTGAATACTATGTTTTTTCACAATAATTAAAGGATATATATATTTGTGTGCATCCAAATACTTGTGACCAAGCAAGACTTCCTCTATAAATAAAATGTATTGGCATTTATGACTGTTATAAATCTTGTGTTGCATACGCAACTACCGCAATAGTTTTGACTTTGATTTTACTATTTATAATACTTTTTTTTTTGATGAAATGTTTATAACACCTGACTACACATTCTATGGTTGAAACTCAACACTCTTTAATGTGTATTTTTTCTTCCGCCCCCCCTCCCTTTTTTTTTTTCTGTATTTTTAAATCTTTTTCCTGGGTTAGGTCAATGTCACCCTAGGTTTTTGTTTTTTCCTTTAATTTAATATATTTTTAGCTTATAGAAGAAAAATATTTTTCACTGGCACAGTAGGCACGGGACTTGCGTTTCACTTAGGTTTTTGAAACGTGAATATTGTCTAATACTTGCTACCTCTGAACTGAAAAACTTACTCTTTTCCCCACCATGCCTTTGCGAGGAACATAAGGAAACATAGATATAAATAATCATACACCCATCAGTGTAATCAAGTTTTATATAGATGTCCAATTATTTCATCCTGTCAATGTTGTCATACTAAACAAGTTTTAAGAACTAATTTATGAAATGATAAAATGGTAAAATATGATTGGACGTCTATGCTAAACTTATTTACACTGTCTGAGTATAGTTATTAAACTATAAACTATATTTTAACACTTGGAATGTTTAATTGTCCAGTATTTCTTCATTCTACTACCATTCTCAAACTATCAGCTCAATATTTTCAAAGGCTAGAATTTAGCTGTGCTGTTTTTTTTCACCATAATATTATTGTCAGTTACATTTCTTGAAATAAGATTCTTTAATCTTTAGCATGTATGAGAGTCCATTTTCTCATTTTTGACTATTTCATTTGAACAGAGAAAGCATTTTATGCTCTGAAAAGAATGCAAACCAAAAAAAGAAAAATTGTTGATCGTCGTGCCTCAAAAAGTCGTAAGATAAGGTACAAAATGATCTCAACACATTTCCTTTTTCTACCAGTCATATATATCTTGCATTTATGAACTGAATAAATTTTTGAATGACTGTTATTGAAGGTACAATGTTCATGAAAAGATAGTAAACTTTATGGCTCCTCGGCAGGCAAATCTTCCTCCCATGGCGCCAATGCTATTTGATGATCTGTTTGGATTGAAGACTCAAAGGTCATCTGTTGCAGCCTCGTAATCACGGTTGGCTGTGAAACATAAAGTTTTGGCATTTTACTCAGTATATGCTGTACTAATTTGCCCCCAATATGATGTTGATTATCGAGGAATTTAACTTTTCTCTTACGAGCCAATTTTGCTGTAAATCTATTTGGAAATCGACATTTGAAATGTTCAATTTCCTCACCTTAAGATTAGGCAAAATGCTTACTAATGCACCAAGAACAACCTGGAGGATCTTAATATTGTTCCATGAAGAGATATTTCTATTTTTTTTTTTTATAGTTTTTAGCCTTATCCCTGTGATTTTCAAGGGAGAGCTATGGACAAATTCAGAGTTTGATTGGGAATTAAAATCAGATTAATGTTTGTTTCAACAAGAGTTCAAACTATTTGAATAACCAAATAATTTGATCTTTGTTAAATTACATTAATTATTTGCAAAGTAATTAAAACCGGACTGGACTGGCCGTTTCAACCGGGAACCGGACCCATGTCCGGTTGACCAGAAAAACCGTGTGTACACAACCGGGTCAACAACCGGAAAACCGGTCAAACCTGGAAAAAACCGGGAAATCGCCGGTTCAGACGGTTTTGGAGGTCTAGTCGATTTATTTATTTTTTCAATAAAAGGTTGAAACTACTTGGTTTTGTTATTGATAGATTTCCATTTGTTATGGATCTGTTCCCATTCCACGAATTTCTGTTTAAAGATTTGTAAAATAGCTAAAGCCTTTTAATCTCATTTGGTTTCAATTACCACAGAGATCAGGAGGGAAAAAAAGGAAGGGGAAGAAATTCATTTTGTTGAAGTTTCCATGGAAGCACGAATAACTATTCAAGGGAAGAAAAAAAAAAAGAAAATGGGAGAAGAAGAATAAGAGTGAACCCATGGGAATATGACTCTGAAGGATGAACAAGTAAGGAGGTGGCTGCTTGTTACTCTCATCCAGATTTTAGATTGATAATTTAGGGTAAATAATGGATTGGGCTTATAAAAGAAGTCCATGAAGGATGACTTCTTTTTATAAAAAAAAATTTAGGTCTGTGAATTAACATGAGACTTGGGCGTTGTCAAATGACCTTTTTTTCATAACTTCTTTTCTTAATTATTTATTATATTATAATAAAAATATTTTTTTTTTTACTATTTCACTATAAAAAATAATAAAAAAGTTATTTAATTAAATCCGGTTGAACCCCGGTTGGACCTAAAAACCTTAAATCCCTATCTACACCGGTTCAATGTTCGGTCCGGTTTTAATTACTTTTTTTTTTATGAGTGCTTGATTTAATTTCATAGATAGCCACATAATAATGTTTATTTTATAAATCACACGCACGCTGGGAGGGAGAAGGGGCAAGGGATTGAGTTATCCCAGCTACTGATAGGACTATTTACATTAAACTTTAATTATTCATTTAGAAAATAGGTTTTTCATGATTCATCTCGATACATGTGATTATCGAAATTTCGCTACAGATACTTGGTGTTCATTCTTATCACAAATGAAAATTTTGTAGGTAGTAACTAGTTACAAACCCGTGCTTCGCACGGGGTTGCATTTCTAGAATTGATTCTAAGGAGCAATAAGTTATTTAACTAAAAAAATTAAATGAAAATGATGATTTATAAATATTTTGTGGAGGAATATAAAAATCTATGTTGATGAATTTTAATTTTAATTGTCGACGAATATTAAAATCAGACGATGAATTTAATTTAACATTGTCGATGAACATTAGAATTATGTATTTAAATGTCTAACATAGGAAAATAAAAATAAAATGTAGATAACAAAGATAAAAACTTACTAAGACAACTTTGAAAATTCTAATTGGGGACTAATTTTAGAACTTCCAAAAAAATTTCAATGGTAGGATATATGCAGTAACAAAACCTTCACGACAACACATTTTTGATCAAATTGTTTCCATTTATATTTACAGTTAATTTGTTTGAATAATTGAACATGTGTAAATTAAGGGAGGGATCAAACTTATTTTATTAATTGCATTGATGTTTTAATATTTTGTTTGAAGGTAAACTGACCAATTAAAATGATGATTTATTAAGTGTAATAATGAAAAAAAAGATGATTGTAAAACTGACAAAACTGAACATGTGGCTTGGCAACTGAAACATTAGTTTCTAATATTATCTAGACAATCTATAAGGAATAAAGATCTATTGCTTTTCCTCCCAATATATCTGTCTGATCTATATATTATGCAGCATACCTTATATATTTGTTCCCAACCGAAATTGATCTTTTCAAAAGGGTCTATAAGATATGTATCAAATAACTTTTTAGACTGTAGATAAAACATGTTTATTTCGAAAAGTATTGCTTCACTTTACATGTATATTCATATCTTGGAATAACTTGCTTATGAATTGTTCATGGTTTGATTAAAATTGCAATTCATATTGATTACTTTAGGATATATAACAGTAGTATACTTGAATCTTATGCATTTTTCGTGTAGCATTTACTTTGGTTTATAATACTCATAAACTTTAAACTCCATATAAACCTCAACAGGATGAACACAATTTCACAGAAATAAAACATAAATAAAGACATTTATTTTGATAGATCACAAGGAACAAAACATAACATGTGAAATCAACGACAGACATAGATGTTTCATAGTCAACTGAAACTTAATTTGATAACCAAACAAAACATAAGAGATTAGGATTGATATTGTAGAAGCCTAAGGAGAAATCTTGAACACATGCACAAAGTGGCTGGAAATTCCTTCAAAGAACTTAAAACAAATTGTGTCTCCTGCCTGGAATCCATTTTGAAGGCAGAAAGATTCCCATCCTACTTCAAGCGTTGACAAAATCTGATACTGATTGTGGAATCTGATTTCACACATAGCTCTTGGAGAGTTATGATCTCCACACGGAATGAGATGATCAAAATCATTGTCCCAAAAGGAATTTCTCAAAGTCTTGGCTAATGATCTAAACAAAAGAGACATAAATGAAAACTATGGTTAAAATACATATCAATATGATAGTGACAAAATAATGATAATAAATTAAGTTTGGTTTTGAAACTCAATTAAATGTGATGGGTGAGACATGTCAAGTTGATCAAGAGTGATCTCAAAGAAGACAAATTTAGCAGGCTTTATGCTTAAACTATGAAAGGATGGAACCATATCAGATCCCTCACATGATTTTCCAATGACAAAGAAAAAAAATCTCTTCCAACATAGTTAAGAAAAACCTGTTTGTGACCATCAAATTTATAAAAGTTCCTCAACCCACTCCATCCATCAGCTAGCAGTGGTCTGGCATAATCTCTATTAAACACCACAAAATGTGAATTTCCCTGGCTATCTATCAAGTTCCATTTAGTTCCTAACTCCCCTTCAAATTCCTCTAAGAATTTTGCGTTAATCTCTCCATATTCCCATGAAAAAAAATAAGAAACAAAGTCATCAGTTTAATAGAATGATTGAAATATTTAATGAACTTGTAAAGATGTGGAGTGATTTAGTATGTTACACGTTTTTCAGATTTTGAAATAAAGGAAAACTGTCATCAACTGATTTACCTATCTAGATACATGAAGAGTTTCAAAACCTCCTAAAATTGGTCTTTTGATAACCATTCTGTTTCCAGCCATTGCTATTGATCTCAAATTCGATTTGGATAAAAAGTGTTGAGGGAATATCTAAGTTTTGGATACTAAAGAACCATATATTGGAAATTTAATTTAAAGATCATTCATCAGTAGTATTGGAATATGGCATGATCTGGGCTTTTCATGTTGGGAATAGTTGCCCTGATGTGTGCAGAATATGAAATTTGGAACATAATTTACTTGGACAATAAATATGATAATTATCAAGATAATGAAAAGGAGTATCAAACATATTAATTTACATAATTTTTAATCAACCATAGTGATACTCAATGTAGCAAGATGTTGTCTGATAACTTAAAATAAAATTCATAACATAAGACTTCATGCCAAAATGCCTGATCACAAAACAACCTAACGAAGCATAAAACCATATAAGGCACAAGATGAATAACTTCGAAATTGGTCATGGCATGCTTTCAAAAAATGGACTAAAGTAGTAGTCGATCACTCCTTCTTGATGTGTTTCACAATCTTTGTGGAAGATAACTGTGTTGGATTGTACACATCAGATGCAATATCTTCATTGAAATTTTTATCAGATAAACGCTTTGCAGGAGTACGACTAACAACTTGGTCCAAGTCATTTTCACCACAAGCAGATAAGGACTGCATTTAAAATCGGTATAAAATGACCAAAATTAAAATTAAAATAATTATATTTGTTCAAACCCAGATGTTGTTCATAAAATTCTGCATCAGTGGAAGCATACCGTAGCAAAGTTAAGTGAATTTGAACACTAAACAGTAGTATTGTTCGTCTCCACCATGAATGATTGTGTTGGATTGCTAAGGATCACATTCTAAATTGACAGATAGATAACAACATATGTAAAAACTCTACGAAGGAACAAACAAACAATGTATTAAAAAAAGTATATGAACCAATGAAAGAATAACCTCATCAGGCATGAGCTCCTCTGGCTGCATTTATTCAGGTCAAATGTGAGCCTTAATTTTGTTGATAACAGTGGGATCACAGAAAAGACTGAGAACAGATGATTGGTGATAGTATGGCTGGTACTTTACACGTAATGCAAATTCAATGCCCAACAGTTTATCAAGATGTTTTGGATAAATTTTCGGATTATCCTCGCCAACCTTCATCAATTTTATGAGGTTAGGCGTTAAAAGTCCTTATCAATAACTTAAAAGAAATTTGATAGACACTATTATATGCAATTTTGATAAATCCATATAGAATAGTACCTCTTGCATGGTCTTCCTAAGAGCTTGAGCAGTTATACCAATAAGAGCAAAACAATCATTATCCCAAAAAACAAAATCAGACTTGTGGCCATCATGTACCACTTGCACAACAACTTTGTATCTGATAGAAATGTTTACATAAAATTAGATATGATGAATATTTTTAAATAATAAAAAATAGATTGAATATGCTAACCTAGTCAATGGAACATCAACTTCCTGGCTCCATGAACATCTATAGCTAGCACCATTAGATTTTGAAGCCTTTGTACACTTGGTACAACTCTCATAGTACCATCCAAACTAGTTAGGATTGAATTTTGTGGTTTTCCCAATAGTGATGCAGTATGTATCCTGACATGAATTGTATAATAACAATTAAGAATAAATACATTGTACTTTCAAATTGATTGTTAAGCAAGTCAAGGAAATATGAATATGTATAAAGTATGTAACCTTCTGTAGATCTCTAAACTCAGCAATTGTCCTAACTTGATTCATATTGGAGAATTCATTGTTGACAGTATGTTGAGACTAACCTGAACCCTGACTCAAGCTTTGAGTCTGAGATTGGGAATTGTTAATGTCCTGAAATCTGTGACAGAATTAGGGTGATAATGATATTAGTTATATAAAAATTGAGTTACAAAAAAAAAAAACAGATGAAACAATAATTGTATGAGGTGAACTTCATGTAAGAAATGTAAACTTACCATGACTTAAACTTCTCAACATCCGGATGATGTAAGTTAATGAGTAACCTCGAACCTGACCAATTGTTACATATATTTGGTCTACCATTGTCTATATATAAAAAGAAAAGGAGTCAAATTATATGGAATCATTATAAACAACCTATAACTAAAATAGAATACATGTACATGAAGTCCACCTCCAAGCTTGCATTGGACATGAGTCAATATTAGGACAACAGGTCCCATATCCTTTTGGCCAGCAAGAAAGTTGATCAAACAATTAGAGTATTTTTCCCAGAGTGTGACATCAACCATGTTGCCACTGATTATTCAAAGACATAACAACATGGTTAACAAATATTTGAAAATTACAATATTACAATATTATATCATTAGCAAGTAATACCTTCCATCAGTTAGCACAATGTTGGTACACGGTTTCTTTCCATATCCAACTGGTGTAGTTTTCATAAACTCATGAAGAAGTCCGATGATATCTAGAAATAATAAACATTGTATCACTTGTAGGTTAAACATAAGACAAACAAAGCTACCAAATATAAGAGATTAATTACGAATATACTAAATTATACAATATAAAACATCTGTTTTGAATTTTCCTCCTTGAATTTCCTTAAAATCTTTAAACTGAAATTCATGCAGAGGAATGTCACTTAATTTGTCATCTTTTTGCACTTTTGTACCAGAACCAAAAACAACCTTGATTGGATGATCAACAACCTTAAATGCAACATCGTTATCAAACACATGACAGTTATACAAAGCATATGTCTTGTGTTCCTCAATTAAACCCTTCCAGTGCTCCAGATCTCTGTATCTCGTTATGACATGAACTCGATCACCCTAAATTTTCATAAACATTACAATAAATAGTTAAATCCATATGTATAAGACAAACAAATTTGATTGTAAATTAATCATAAATAATATTATTAACCTTTGCATCACAAATAATGAACTCCATATATTGATTCCCATTACTATCAGTCACAATCCATGAATCAAGCACTCTAAAACCAATTTTCCATATGTCCATATCCTTTTTGAGATTCTTAATGTAGTCAAAATCCCTTGACATTGAATGCCCTATATACCAAAATAATTAAGATTAACCATGACTTATAGAACTGACATTTTAAAACTTGACATTTTAAAACACAACAAATGCAAAGGAAAATAATGATTATTGAGACATCAACAAAGAAAAAAAGAGAATATCATATATCAGCAAACAACATCGTTATTCCAAAATGAAAAGGGTTAAAAAACATCATAAGGAACAATTTTTTTTTTAAAAAATAGAATTGAGAATAACAAACCCTAAAGTTTCAAATATCAAACCTTTTAGCAATGAAAAAAAAGGAAAAACCAAGAAAAAAAATAAAATGATAACATTGATGTTACATGCAAGCTTAACTCTTGAAATGATGAAGCCGTAGATGAAAGAATCATGAGTTTAACATGTTGATTTGAGAAAAACAAACCGTCAATTAAAAAAAATGAGACAAAAACACTATTTTTAAAAAGAACTAAGAATAACAAAGCCTCAAGTTTGAAAGATGAGACCCTTTTGTAATGAACAAAACAACATTTCTTAAAAAAGAACCGAGAATAACAAACCCTCAACTTTCAAAAGATCAAAACTTTTAGCAATATGGTGAAGTAAAAATGAATAAAAAAGTCGTAAATGCAAGAATCATGAGTTTAACATGTTGATTTGAGAAAAAAAACCTCTAAATGCAAAAATCAGAACTTTTAGTAACGAAGAAAAGAAAATATCTGAAAACAACGTAAATGAAAGAATCATGGGTTTAACTTTATGATTTGAACATGTTGATTTTAAATAGAATCCAATAAAAAGGCCACTAAAATGCAGAAGTATCATGAAAAACAAACATGTTTGTTTGAATGCATGTTCTAAAATGTATGAAAATGGGTAAAGTTGATTGAACATGCAAGCTTACCTCTTGAAATGATAAAGCTGAAAGAGAAGAAGTTGTTGAATTTGAACTCTGCAAAGGTAAAAAGTGGTTTACTGGACTTTGTGTTGGGAATAGATCAATTGATGTGAAGGAGGGAAAGCTATAACACGTGACCAGAATTAGGCTGATGATGTCGAGGTCTTTCTTCAGTTGAAGTGTAATTGGATTACCAAATTGCCCTTGTTGAGGGTAAAATTGTAAAGTAACATATACATTCTATTGATAGATAGATAGTAGGTACTTAAATTTTTTAAACAACCCTCCATTACTCTTTACACAATTTGTTCTTTTCCCCACAATAAAAGCAATAACGTTTGAGGATGGATGATAGTTCCATTGTTTTTCTAGATCGTGTGGTCATTCCTATCTTCTTGTTGGGCTCTATGCTATCCTCAATGGGCTTCAATTGGCTTGGGATTTAGATTGAAAAATCATTATTTGGGAAGAAAATTTCTCATCACACTTATTGCTCTCCCACACCTAAAAATGACCTAAATAACCTCAACGGCAGGTAACTGCCGTTTGCTATAGGTCGTTGCGATATGGACTTATTCCATAACAGCAACAACATTTAACATTATGTTTTAGAAACTTGAAAAAAAAGTCAAACTCCTTCCAATCTCACTCAAACGAAAATCAACCAATTCCTTTCAACAAAATCAATCAAGTCATCAATAATACCTCAAGTAAGTATTTTTAATCCTTTAAATTCACACTGTTAGTTTTATAGGGTGTTTTTTTGTTGTGAATTTTGGTAAAATGTTAGTGCTTAGGGGTGGTTAAAAAATTGATTTTTTGGTTAGTTTATCATCACATATTTGATTGTTGTTACTGTCAATGTTGTTTAGAGTAGGTTTAAGTACAATGTGGTTGTATAGAAGTTAAATTAATACAATGAGTCAATGTTTATCCTTTGCACTCGAAATGTTTGATGAAATGAATGAATATTTCATTGATTTTTTTTTCATTTTTGTTGTTGTGTAGATAGATTAATTGTTTATTCGATTTGGATATTAGGTGTGTTTTCCCCCAAAATATGATGTGTTATGCTCAATTTTTGGTGGTCTGATTTTTTTTAATAATATCTTGAAAGAAATCTTAATTTGTTGTTATTTTGTTAACATATAGTCTATTTGGAAGGCTAGTAATAATAACGTGTTAGAGAAATGTTAGAATCACTTTCTCTTTCTCACTCACTATTTTATTTGATGAAACCAATGTGGATCTATTTTATTCGATGAAATCAATGTGGATCTTAATATTTTAAGTGAAATCAATTTTTAAAGTATGAGACTCACATGAGTTTTCCCCAATAAAATAGTGAGTATTATAAAAAAGTGTAGTAAAGAGAGTGTTCATAGCACTCATCTACGGTTTTAAGAATACATAGGTAAATGATATTCGATTAATAGATTTTATCAACTTATTGTCTTGATGATGGTTGAAAAATTATTCTAAAGGCTTTAACTATGATTTGAATGAATGGTAGATTCTGAAGGTGAGAAAAACACAAGAAGAGGGGGTTGAATTGTGTTGACTTTTTCTTCCAAAAATGACTAAGAACAAAATTCAGGTTTAGATAGAGTTCAGAATCTGAGTTAGAGGTTCAGAGTCAGAAATAGAGTTTCAGAATCTGAGTGAAAGTTCAGATTTTGATGCAGTGGATAAAAGGTTAACGAGATAGAGAAAAGAAAGACACACAACAATTATCCTGGTTCCTTCCGCAATCCGGAAGTAGTCTAGTCCTCTTGTTACTTACAAGAGATTTTCACTATAATCACCAGGATTACAAATGCTCAAGCACAAATCAAGAGACTTCCTATGCTCAAACACAAAGTAAGAGACTTCTAATGCTCAAGCACAAAGAAAGAGACTTCTAAACAAACAAAGATACAAAGTAAAATGTTTGGATTGAACACTTGATATACTATCAGTGGTGTTCATAAAATACAACGCAGTTTAGACTCTTCTGACTTAAGAATTTCTAGGATAAGAAAGTTTGTAAGAAATTCTAAGTGTATGATGAATATTCAAATTAGCAGAGTTTTGGCACTTGTTAAATATTGCGGAGTCTTGTTTAATCTCTAAGTCTTCCAGCCTTTATATAGGGAATGAAAGAGACCTTGAAGGATGCCAAATCATCAGAGTCCGTTAGAGAAGCTTTGATCATTCACTGTTGATTTGTTGCTTGATTTGGTTCACATACTATGAAGGAATGAATTTGAAATCTTTCCTGAATATGGAATGAACCGTTTGCCAGAGGAGACAACTTTGCAAAGTACTAACAGAGCATGTGAGAATGTTGGAAAACGTGGTTGTACTCTTGTCCTTGTTTGACAGTGACATCCATTGACCTTCGGACATTCTCAACAGCCATAGCAAATATCTCAGACGCTTCAGCATCAAGTTCTTCAGCTTCTAAAATAGGCTTCCAAATCTGAGTATTCAATTTCTGAGTCTGAAGTCTTCAAAGTCTGAGTCTGGAGTCTTCAGCTTCTGAGTGTGAGTCTTCAGAGTCTGGAGCATCTTCAGAGTCTGACTTCTTCAGATTCTGGCTTCAAGCTTAGCTTCTCAACTAAAACCTTTTGCTCTTTATTTGTTCTTTCAGAACCCATGTATAAATAAATCTTTGTAATTTTAATTATCTATGGTCCTGCACTATTGAACAAATATTAGCATATCCAATTGATCTTTTAATACCTTGTTATCGTCAAAACTTAAGAGAAATTGTTTATACTTATTTTGTTCCAACAATCTCCCCCCTTTTTGATGATGACAAACATACGTATTAATAGTAAATTGTTGTTAATTTAATTAACAAGTTAACTTTAGGGTCTGAGGTTTGTAAGCTCCCCCTAAGTATAAAAGTCCAGAAGATGAGTTTTTGAGACTCCCCCTAAGTTCTATACGAGTTAATTAAATTCATTTTAAGCATAATCAAAAAGAATTTCAAAGAAACGTTACTCAGAAGTACATCACATGAAATAACTCAGAGGCTAAGAGATAAGAAGAAGGTTCCTAAGTCAATTTTTAATTAACTTATTTTTGGACTCAGAGCCTAAGAACTATTAATCTTACTCCCCCTTTTGTCATCAACAAAAAAATTAACCAAAGAAAAAGAGAAGATTTGAGTTAAAAACATATAAGTGACAATCATCAGAAGCAAGAAATAAAAGATGCAAGATATTATCAGAAGCAAGCATTAATCATACGAATCAGAATCGGTTTTAAATTATCAAAAGCATAAAATAAATTGTCAGAATCAGAAGCAAAAAATAAGGGTGTGCAAAAACAAAAAGAATCCTAAGGTTTATGTTGTTGCTGCAACATGCCTAGAATGTCATTGATCCCAGAGCTTATTTCATCTTGCTTCTTGGCCATATCAGACTGAGTCTTGGCAATGTCTGACTGTTGCTTCAACATGTCATCCTGCTTCTTTGCTAGCTCTTCTTGCTTCTTCATAACTTCCAGTAGCTTGGTTTCCAGTGATTCTTGCTTGAGCTTTTGTTACAGTAGGTCAACTTGAACCTTATCCACAAAATTGATCATCTCAGCTTCTTCTAAGTCTAGTCTCTTGACCATAATCTGATCTGGCTTGACAAAGAATTTTGACAACTAGGAAGCTTGTAACCCAGACTTCAGAATCTCAGGCACTTCTTGAAGGACTTCCTCATAGAAGGTATAGTCTGATATTTGTCTGGTTATATCTTTCTTCAGCTCAACAACTTCCATGCTGGAGATCACTTCTTTAAACCAGCTTGTCAGAGCTTCTTGTTGAGAAGCAACTGAGATTTCTTGAAGCTCATCCAGAGTTTTGTTGACCAAGGTTCTGAGGTTTTCCCACTTATCAACATAGTTGAATAGCTGAATGGGATTCTTTCTGGATTCCACCAATTCCTCTAAACTATCAAAAATAATCTTACAAACTCCTTGTAGGACAAGGTTGAATGTTAAGGTGGGAGGAGGGTTGAGGGTTACAGTTGGATGGAAGAGGATGATATTTATGTGATACTCTAAGAAGATATATCAGAAGAAGGTGCTGATATAACCAATGTGAGAGCTGTATCATCAGAGGTTATAGGTTCTGGGATAGTTTCAGAAGTGTCCTGAGTATCTACTTCTGATGCTTCATTCATGAGCACATCAGAAGTTAGTCCAATATCAGACTCAGACACTAATTGGGTTTCAGGTTCAAATACGATTTCTGTTTCAGGTTTGGCATGGTTAAGAGGTTCTACAATGATAAGTTTGTCTTCTGATTCAGACTTTGAATCCGAGACAATGACATATGGGGGTGAGTTCTTTGTAGGTGATTTTTGTGGTTCAGATGATGAGGGTATTTCTGAAACAACGGGTTCTGACATTGTTTCAGAGGCTCTTTGAATAATGGTTGAGGGTGCTTGTTTAGGTTGTTCTCCACCCAGATGCTGTGAGAGCACATCTATAGTGGTAGAACTTGGTTGAGAAGAGGTAGGGGTTGCCTGATTATCTCAATTAACTCATTAATTTGTCCTAGTCCAAGTCTATCAGAGATTTCTTTTCTTCTTTGTTTTTCGTCTTCCTCAGTTAGGTTGGATCTGGAAATCAGTAAGGGTGAGTTACTAGGCATACACGTATGCACTGGTGAAACATTTAAAGGTTCCTCAGCTTCTGGTATGCTATCAGACGTTGGGTGATTAAGAGTTTCAGAGTGAGGGTTAACATATGGTTCAGAAGTTGAATTTAAAGGTTCAGAAGATGGTTTAGGTTTTGGAGAAGGTTTGAGATGAGAGTAGTGTTTGGCTAAGGGTACCTCATCATCATCAGATGCTGAGGGTGAGTCTATGTGAATGGGTTGGGTAGAGGAGTTTGTAGGATTACCTTTATCAGAATCAGACCTTGTAGCTTCTGATGACCTAGCTTCTGCTTCTTTCTTAACATCATTACAAAATTCAGGACCTTTTGTGTCTCCTTGATTGATTTGTCCTTCAAACTTTCTGCCATATTTACCACATCATGAGCAGCTTTTTTGGTGTTTTCCCTGATAGCAGCACTCACCAGGTCATCTTCAGTGTCAGAAGATGACTCAGTCATGACCAACTTCCTTTGAAGAGGCTTCCTAAGTCTCTTCTGCCTCCGAGGATTCTCAGCTTCTGGAACAACCTCTGGTACTGGTGCAGGTTTGGACTTGATCACTTTCTACTTCTTAGCCTTCTTATGATTCTTAGGCTCAACAACTTCTGAAACAAAACTTATCTTCCTCTTCTTAGGAGCCTTCCAGGATTCATTGGGGTGATCTGGAATCATTTCCCAAGTAATAACAATTCCAGTTTCATTGAAGTGTTGAGCAATGAACTCTGCTAACACCTCTGGATTATCTTCTTTGGATATTGCGGGAAAATCATCCAAGAAGTCTGTCCTGTTCACATTTGTCTGAAGGTCAGACTCTGATGTGATGACCTCCTTCTTTGGGATAATCTGCATGCTGTCCAAAGTTACTCCTGAAATAATCGTCCCTGAACATACTCCTAGTTCAACATCAGATCCTACTCCAAAGTAAAACAGATTCTCCAGAAGCCTGAAGGTGAGAAAAACACAAGAAGAGGGGGGAGGGGGGGGGGGGGGGGGGGGGGGGGGTTGAATTGTGTTGGCTTTTACTTTTCTTTCTCAAAAACTATGTTTAGTTCAGAATCAGATGTTGATCAGATTCTGAAACTGTTTTGAGAGTTGTTTGCAGCGGGTATAAAGTAAATGAGAGAGAGAGACACACACACAGCAGTTTATCCTGGTTCCTTCCACAACCCGGAAGTAGTCCAGTCCCCTTGTTACTTACAAGAGATTTTCCACTATAATCACAAAGATTACAATTGCTCAAGCACAAAGCAAGAGACTTCCTATGCTCAAACACAAAGTAAGAGACTTCCAATTGCTCAAACACTAAGTAAGATACTTCCTATGCTCAAACACAAAGTAAGAGACTTTCTTGCTTAGACACACAGTCTAAGACTTTGAATCAAACAGATTTTACAAGAGAATAAGTTTGAGTTGAACACTTGATATACAATCAGCGATGTTCACAAAATACAACACAAATTTAAGACTCTATACTTAAGAAATTCTAAGATAAGAAGTTTGTAAGAATTTCTAAGTTGTTTTGCTGACTTTCAGATTTGGCAGAACTTTGTTTCAGAAAACAGAGTGTTACAATTTCAGTCAATGAGTCTTATTCTTCTTCTTCTTCAATCCTTCAATCCTTTATAGAGAATTAAAGAGTTGTTGAGAAGAGCCAAATATCATCAAAGAGCCATGAAGGTGAGAAAAACACACAAGAAGGGGGGGGGGGGGTTGAATTGTGTGTGGGCAGTTTTTCCTTTTTCTTTCTCAAAAGCTTAAGTTAAGTTCAGAATCTGATGTTGATCAGTTCTGAACCTTTTTCAGAGTTTGTTTAGAGCAGCGGATTAAAGCTTAAAAGAGAGAAGGGAAGAAGGACACAATGATTTTTATACTAGTTCCTTCCACAAGTTGGAAGTAGTCTAGTCCCCTTGTTACTAACAAGAGATTGAACTATAATCAAACTGATTACAATTGCTCAAACCGCAAAGGTAAGACACTTCCAATGCTCAAGCACTAAGCAAGAGACTTCTAGTTCTCAATACACAAAGTAAAGAGGCTTCTCTGCTCAAGACACACAGTCAAGAGACTTCTCTGCTCAAAGCACAAAGCTAAGAGACTTCTAATTGCTCAATACACTAAGTAAAGAGACTTCTGGATGCTCAGTATACAGACTGAGACTTTGAGGTTTCAAACAGATTTTACAAATACAGTTTGAGTTGAACACTTGATCAAATATTAGAGGTGTTCACTTAATACAACACATGTTTAGACTCTAAACTTAGGAAATTCTAAGATACTAAGATTGTAAGAATTCCTAAGAGTTTTCGTGACTTAGTGAATGTTGACAGCAAAACAGAGCACGAAATCAGTCTTTAGTTTTTCAGAGTCTTGGCAATTTCCTTCTTCAAATCTTCATCCTTATATAGAGGATAATAGAGCTGTTGAGGATTGCCCAGAAATTAAGCAAAGAGCCGTTGCAATTGGAGGCTAGGTCCAGTTGAGTTTGTGAGCTAAAACTGAGCAGAAAAATAGAGTCACGCAACCATATTTGAATTTGCTTTCCTTAAAAGCTGGGGAATGTTTTGGCCAAGGAGACAACTGTTCCATTGGAGTTGTTCTGACACTGCAGGCATTAAATGCTGACTGAAACAGTTGCTTTTCCTTCCACGTCAGACTTCAGAAGCTTATTCAGGAACACAGTACTTCAGAAGCTCACTTCAGAAGCAGGACTTCAGACGCACACTTCAGAAGCACTGTTCATCAGACGCTCCCTTCAGACGTTGACTTTTGTTGACCTTCAGACTCAGCCTTCACACGTTGACCTTCAGACTCAGCCTTCAGACGTTGACTTTCGTTGACGTTCAGACTCAGCCTTCAGACGTTGACCAACGTTGACCTTCAGACTCAGCCTTCAGAAGCACCCTTCAGACGCACCCTTCAGACGCAGTCTTTAGACTCTACCTTCAGAAGCTGCTTCTGACCCAGTTTTGCTTCAGACTTGCAACAAAGCTTCTATGCTTTCCTTCTTGCTCTTAGCTTGTTCTTTCATAGCCAATATTAATTATCAAACATTAAGAACATGGTTCTGCACAACTTAGAACAAAGCATTAGCAATACCAATTTTCTTTTTAACACTTTGTTATCATCAAAACCTCAAAGAGAGTTGTTCATACATTTTGTTTCAACAATCTCCCTCTATCCAAAAGAGAGTTGTTCATACATTTTGTTCCAACAATCTCCCCCTTTTTGATGATGACAAACATAAGTATTAATTGAAAATTGTTGTTAATTTAATTAAAAATGTTGACTGCAGGGTGTGAGGTTTGTAAGCTCCCCCTGAGTCTGATCCAGGTTAATTAAATTCAGTTTAAATCACAAATGTGAAAATTTCAGAATTGTTGTTAAGTTTAATTAACAGGCTGACTTCAGAAG
This sequence comes from Medicago ruthenica, assembly GCA_018208015.1. Taxonomy (NCBI): domain Eukaryota; kingdom Viridiplantae; phylum Streptophyta; class Magnoliopsida; order Fabales; family Fabaceae; genus Medicago; species Medicago ruthenica. Next base: position 34,836,785 of record CM031375.1, on the reverse strand, counting down.
AGGTTTGCAAGCTCCCCCTAGGTCTGATAATCCTCAAGGTGAGGTTTGCAAGCTCCCCTTGATTCTTATCCAAGTTAATTAAATTCAACTTAAAACAATAAAGTGAAATTAAAAATCAGAATTATAAATAACAACCTGACTTCAGGTTATGAGGTTTGTAAGCTTTCCCCCTAAGTCTGATAATCCACAGGATGAGTTTTGTAAGCTCGCTGAGTCTTATCCTTGTTATTTTAAATTCATTTCAACTCATTAAAGAGCAATTTATCATCCCACAAAAAAAATTAATTCAGAACTTTTTCTCCCCTTATCAGAGATTAAAAGCAGTTCTCATAAGTTAACTGACAAAAATTAACTTATGTTCTGAGCTCAGGCCTTAATACCTTTTGCTCCCTTTCATAAGTTAATTAACTGACAGACTTAACTTATATATTCTGAGCTCAGGATCCTTAATACTTGTTTCCTTTTTCTCCCCCTTTTGTCATCAACAAAAAGAAAATTTCAGAAAAGAAAACTTTCCAGAATTTTAAGAGAGTTTGAAAACATGTGAGATAATTATGCAATCATATAGGTAATCAAGCAGCAAAGATGAACATCAGAGCAGACTTAATCATACATGAGTATATGACATTGCATTTAAAAATAGAATGATGTTCAGAAGCATAAAAAGGATTGTTCAGAGCATTCTGATCAGAGCATTCTTGTTCAGACAGAGTTGTTCAGTGTAAACTGTTCAGTATCACTGAACTATTTTAGACAAAATTGTTCAGATCATATACCAACTGAGGGTTTTAGCACTACTAAACTCATTTCAGAAAACTGAAAAAGTATAGCATTTGGTTCAGTGCTGCTGAATTCTTTCAGATAAAACTGATACCAATTTTTAAATAAGTTCTGAAAGACTAAACATGTCTGAAACTGATTTGAGCATTTAAAAAAAAATGTGTCTGTGTTTGTTAAACTGATTTAAGCATTTTCATATTGATGACTTTGGGAGGGACAAAGTATAACTTTCAAAGCTTTAAATCATCATTGCCCAAGTTTATACTTATCAGATTCTGACCAAAAGTTTGAGAACTATCAGATTTAGAAGTCAGAAAATCCAGGTTCTAAACCTCAGACTCTGAAGTTTTTCAGAAGCTTAACTTTCTTCAGACTCTCAAAATGAGTGACTGATAAGTCTTAGCTTCTGATGAATACAAAATCTTAGTTTTCATTCAGAGACAATCAATTTTTCAAGAGATAAAATGCATGTTCAGATTCTTTTTAATAAAATTGAATCTTTCTTCTGTGAGGGGTTTTGTGAATATGTCAGCCCATTGATGATCAATATCAATGAACTGAATATCCAGAACACCCTTCTGAACATAATCTCTTATAAAATGATGTTTAATTTCTATATGCTTGGCTCTAGAATGTAGAATTGTATTTTTAGACAGACATATTGCAGCAGTATTATCACAATAGATAGGAATGCTATCTGCATGAATCTAATAGTCTTCCAACTGATGTTTCATCCAGAGCAGTTGTGTGCTACAACTTGCAGCTGAGATGTATTCTGCTTCTGCTGTTGACAAAGCAATAGTTGCTTGTCTTTTGCTGGCCCAGGATATCAGATTCTCACCAAGAAACTGACAGTTTCCACTGGTGGATTTTCTTTCAATCCTGTCCCCAGCATAATCAACATCACAGAATCCAACTAGATTATAATCCAAGGATTTCTTATACAGAAGTCCCAGATTAGTTGTTCCCTTTAGATACCTGAAGATTCTCTTGACAGCAGTCATATGAGATTCTCTAGGATCTGACTGGAGTCTAGCACACAGACAGACACTAAACAAAATATCTGGCCTAGAAGCAGTTAAGTATAACAGAGAACCTATCATACCTCTGTAGAGCTTCTGATCTACTTTTGAGCCATTGTCCTCTTTGCTTAAGGTGCAGGTAGGATGCATTGGTGTTGTCATCAGTTTACAATCATCAAGCTGGAACTTCTTCAGAAGCTCCTTTGTGTATTTGGACTGATGAACATAGACACCATCTTTGCATTGATTGATTTGAATTCCCAGAAAGAATTTCAACTCTCCCATCATGCCCATTTCAAATTCATCCTACATTAACTTAGAAAACTCTTTGCATAGAGAGGCATTAGTAGAACCAAATATGATATCATCAACATATATTTGCACAATTAAGATATCTTTCTTAACAGTTTTTCTAAAGAGTGTATTGTAACCTTGACCTCTTACAAAATCATTTTTAAGTAAGAAATTGCTTAGTCTTTCATACCAAGCTCTAGGAGCTTGTTTCAGACCATACAAGGATTTCTTAAGTTTAAAAACAAAATCTGGATTTTTAACATCTTCAAAACCAGGAGGCTGTTTAACATAAACTTCTTCAGAAATAACACCATTTAAGAAAGCACTCTTAACATCCATTTGTTACAAGATGATATCATGATTAACAGCATAGGAAAGAAGTAACCTGATTGCTTCCAGTCTTGCAACTGGAGCAAAAGTCTCAGTGTAGTCTATTCCTTCCTGCTGGCTGTAGCCTTGAGCAACCAGTCTTGCCTTGTTTCTGATCACTTCTCCTTGTTCATTAAGCTTGTTTTTGAACACCCATTTTGTTCCAATAATGTTCTTATGATCAGGTTTTGCAACTAGATCCCAGACATCATTCCTTTGAAACTGGTTCAGTTCTTCTTGCATGGCTACAATCCATCCATCATCAGCAAGTGCTTCATCAGCTGTTGTGGGTTCAATCATTGATAGCAGTCCAATCATAGAGTCATTCTGGCAGAATGCTGATCTTGTTTTCCTTGGACTGTTCTTGTTCCCAATAATCAGCTCCTCAGGATGTGAAGACTTGTACTTGAATGAGGTTCTGGGTGGATTAGCTTCTAAAGAACCACCAGGGGCTTGTTCAGAACCATTTTGATCTTGATTATCTTCAGGAGGAGTATCAGGATCTGAGAGTTTCTCAGTTTCTTCAGTATTTTCAGCTTCTGAACTTTCTTCAGACTCTGAGCTCAGTTCAGGTTCTGAAGGTTCTTCTGAGAGTCTGAAATCTGCAAAACTCTCAACCAGCTCTGGTATTTTATTACCAGGCTTCTTATCATCAAATCTAATGTGTATAGCTTCTTCAACAATATGTGTTCAGAATTCTACACCCTGTATGCTTTAGATCTCTCTGAGTATCCTAAAAAGGTACCCTTTTGAGCCTTAGCATCAAATTTCTTTAGGTAGATCTTATTGTTCTGTATGTAACAAGTACAACCAAACTGATGAAAATAAGAAATACTTGGTTTTCTTCCTTTAAAAAGTTCATATGCAGTTTTATTCAGAATAGGTCTGATATAGATCCTGTTCTGAATATAACATGCTGTGTTAACAACTTCTGCCCAAAAGTACTTTGCAATTTTGGATTCATGGATCATGGTTCTTGCCATTTCTTGCAAAGATCTGTTCTTTCTCTCTACAACTCCATTTTGTTGTGGAGTTCTAGGAGATGAGAACTCATGGAGAATTCCATGATCTTCACAAAAAATTTCAAAAGGTTCATTTTCAAATTCCCCACCATGATCACTTCTGATTTTTAAAATTTTCAAATCAGTTTCATTTTGTACTTGTTTGCAGAATTTGTAAAACACATCATATGTTTCATTTTTAGTTCTAAGGATTTTAACCCAAGTCCACCTACTATAATCATCAACAATTACAAGTCCATACTTCTTCCCATTGATTGAAGCTATTCCAACAGGACCAAACAAATCAATGTGAAGCAGTTCTAAAGGTTTTGAGGTGGAAACAATGTTTTTGGATTTAAAAGAAGTTTTAGAAATTTTTCCAATTTGGCATGCTCCACACAGAGCATCTGAGTGATAATCAATTTTAGGCAGGCCTCTGACCAGTTGCAACTTGCTAAGCTTAGAGATGAGTCTCCAGTTAGCATGTCCCAACCTTTTGTGCCATACCCATTTCTCATCACTCACAGACAGAAGGCAAACTACCTTCTGCTGAACCAGTTCTGAAAAATTGATTTTATAAACATTGTTTCTCCTATTTCCTTTGAACACAACATATTTATCATTGTTGTTGATTACAGTACATGTGTTCTTATTAAATAGGACTTCATAATTACTGTCACATAATTGACTTATGCTAAGTAAATTATGTCTAAGTCCATCTACCAACCAAACATCATCAATGTATAGGGAAGAATTACCTATCTTACCAGTACCAATGATCCTTCCTTTCTGACTTCCTCCAAACCCCACAGTTCCTCTCTCTTTCAGAGTCAGGGTTTGGAACATAGACTTGTCTCCTGTCATATGATGCGAGCATCCACTGTCCAGGTACCAGGACCTTTCCGTTTCTTTGGATGACAAGCATATCTGCAACAGAAATGATCTCAGACTTAGGTACCCAGATTTTCATGGGTCCTTTATGGTTAGTCCTGAAAGGTTTGGCCTTTTGCATCTTGTGTCTGGAGTTATAGACCTCAGAATTTTTCAGATATCTAGGATATGAATCCTTAAATCTTGAATAAGTCTGGGTTTTAGAAACTGAGTTCATCAGAACCTGAGTTCTCAAAGGTTTGGACTCAGATTTCTTCAGAACCTGAGACTTGAAGGTCTTTGGTTCTGAGTTGTTTAGAGTCTAAACTATTGAGCACTTTGGTTCTGATTTCTTCAGAACTCTAGTTTTGCTACTTCCTGACACAAGGAAAACTTCAGTTTGACCTTTCTTAAAACAATCAGAAACAGATGACAATTTGGCTTTCTTTTGCTTGCTTTGCCTAACATTCTGAGATTGAATGTTTTGTATAGACTGGTTTTGTAGTTTTTGAAGTTTTCAAGAACCCAGTCTTAATAAAATTTGAGTTTGAATTCTTCTGACTCTAAGACTTACTAGTTTCAGGTTCCGAACTCTTCAGACTCTGAACATTTTCAGGTTTAGAGTCTGATTTCTTATACTCTTAGGCTTAGGACCTTTTGGTTTAGACTTTGGCAAATTTTTATCATCTGCCATCATCTTTCCCTTGGGTTCAGAAGCTTTAGAGTCTGAGCAGTTCAGAACTTCAACTTCTGCAGTCTCAGTTTCTGTTATTTTCAATTTCTCAGAACTGCCAGAAGCAGACACAAAGCACACCTCAGTGCCTTTTAAAATATTTTCAGAACAAGATGATATTTTTGATTCATTTGAAGAATTGAATGAATCATTTTTAAAACCAATGCCTTCACCTTTGTTTCTGTAAATACTATAGATCATAGAAGGAATCTTACTTCTATTGATTCCAGTTAAAATAAAGTCCTGAAGAGCAATTTCATGTTCATTTGTAATCTCTTCAGGTTTCTTATGAGCCTCATCTCTGAGTTCTCTAACTTCTTCATCAATCTCAATGATTTGATTTTGAAGTTTGAGATTTTCCTCATTCAGCAAGTTATGTTTATTTTTCAAAGATTTTAATTCACCTAACTTGCTTTTGAGGTGGCTCATAAGATCTTTAACTGTTTCAATCAGTTCAGATCTAGTCAGTTCAGAGTATACCTCATCTTCTTCATCAGAGTCTGAACATGATTCAGCATCAGAGAATGCAGTTGCCATCAAAGCCAGATTTGCTTCCTCTTCATCATCAGACTTAGACTCATTGTCAAGATCATCCCATGTTGCCATGAGACTCTTCTTAAGTTTGTTTCTAAAGTTACTTGACTTTGAGCTGGGCTTCTTTAATTTCTCTTTAGACTTGTCCTTCTAAAGATCAGGACAGTCAACAATGAAGTGGCCAGGCTTCTTGCAGTTGTAGCAGCCCTTCTGATCTTCCCTCTTTGAACCAGATCCTTTAGAGGTGCTGCTTCTGTTAGAGTATTTCTTCTGTCTCTTCATTAAGTACTGAAATCTTTTGGAAAACATTGCAAGCTCTTCAGCATCTGAATCTTCTTCAGAATTTCCCTCAGGAAATTCTTCTTCAGATTCAATAGCTTTCAGAGCCTTTACAGACTTTCTTTTGGATTTCAGTGCTATTGACTTAGACTCTCTAACAGAATCATCTTCATTAAGTCCCAATTCATGCACTTTTAGGGAGCTTATAAGATCTTCAATACTTAAAGTATTTAGATCCTTAGCTTCCTCAATAGCAGTTACTTTGGGTCTCCATTTAGATGGCAGACTTCTTAGGATTTTGTTCACATGATCAGATGTGGTATAACTCTTTTTCAGAATCTGAAGTCCAGAAACCAGAGTCTAAAATCTTGAGAACATTGTCTCAATATTTTCATCCTCTTTCATTCTGAACAGCTCATATTGCTGAACAAGAATATTAGCCTTAGCTTCTCTAACCTTTTTGTTACCTTCATAGTTAGAGCAGAGGGATGTGAAGATGGCTTTTGCTGTTGATTTGTCACTCAGCTTCTGGTACTCAGTGTGAGGTAGGGAATCCACAATGATTCCTCTCATATTGTGATGCTTTCTGTATATCTTTCTTTTTGCATCACTCAAGCCTCTTCTGTTGACATCAACACCTTCTTCATCAACTGGAATAGAGATTCCATCTTCTATTATATCCCATAATGAATCATCAATACCAATGATATGGCTGTACATCTTACTCTTCCACCATGAGAACTTCTCAGGATCACCAGTAAACATTGGGGGTTTATTGTGTGACCTGGATTTTCTTTCTTCAGTACCATAGTCATATGAATAAGAAGTACCAGTACCTCTTTGATTTCTGGGAGTGGGTGGAGGTGAACTTTCTGATGACATGTTTTTCTCAGGATCTCACTGACTCACTGTTAAGTGATATAATATCAAAACCGGAGCTCTGATACCAACTGAAGTTGAGAAAAACACACAAGAAGGGGGGGGGGGGTTGAATTGTGTGTGGGCAGTTTTTCCTTTTTCTTTCTCAAAAGCTTAAGTTAAGTTCAGAATCTGATGTTGATCAGTTCTAAACCTTTTTCAGAGTTTGTTTAGAGTAGCGGATTAAAGCTTAAAAGAGAGAAGGGAAGAAGGACACAATGATTTTTATACTAGTTCCTTCCACAAGTTGGAAGTAGTCTAGTCCCCTTGTTACTAACAATAGATTTAAACTATAATCAAACTGATTACAATTGCTCAAACCACAAAGGTAAGAGACTTCCAATGCTCAAGCACTAAGCAAGAGACTTCTAGTGCTCAATACACAAAGTAGAGAGGCTTCTCTGCTCAAGACACAAAGTCAAGAGACTTCTCTGCTCAAAGCACAAAGCTAAGAGACTTCTAATTGCTCAAAATACTAAGTAAAGAGACTTCTGGATGCTCAGTATACAGACTGAGACTTTGAGGTTTCAAACAGATTTTACAAATACAGTTTGAGTTGAACACTTGATCAAATATTAGAGGTGTTCACTTAATACAACACAGGTTTAGACTCTAAACTTAGGAAATTCTAAGATACTAAGATTTTAAGAATTCCTAAGAGTTTTTGTGACTTAGTGAATGTTGACAGCAAAACAGAGCACGAAATTAGTCTTTAGTTTTTCAGAGTCTTGGCAATTTCCTTCTTCAAATCTTCATCCTTATATAGAGGATAATAGAGCTGTTGAGGATTGCCCAGAAATTAAGCAAAGAGCCGTTGCAATTGGAGGCTAGGTCCAGCTGAGTTTGTGAGCTAAAACTGAGCAGAAAAACAGAGGCACGCAGCCATATTTGAATTTGCTTTCCTTAAAAGCTGGGGAATGTTTTGGCCAAGGAGACAACTGTTCCATTGGAGTTGTTCTGACACTGCAGGCATTAAATGCTGACTGAGATAGTTGCTTTTCGTTCCACGTCAGACTTCAGAAGCTTCTTCAGGAACACAGTACTTCAGAAGCTCACTTTAGAAGCAGGACTTCAGACGCACACTTCAGAAGCACTGTTCGTCAGACGCTCCCTTCAGACGTTGACTTTTGTTGACCTTCAGACTCAGCCTTCACACGTTGACTTTCGTTGACCTTCAGACTCAACCTTCAGACGTTGACTTTCGTTGAGCTTCAGACTCAGCCTTCAGACGTTGACCAACGTTGACCTTCACACTCAGCCTTCAAAAGAACGCTTCAGACGCAGTCTTCAGACGCACCCTTCAGACGCAGTCTTCAGACTCTACCTTCAGAAGCTGCTTCTGACCCAGTTTTGCTTCAGACTTGCAACAAAGCTTCTATGCTTTCCTTCTTGCTCTTAGCTTGTTCTTTCATAACCAATATTAATTATCAAACATTAAGAACATGGTTCTGCACAACTTAGAACAAAGCATTAGCAATACCAATTTTCTTTTTAACACTTTGTTATCATCAAAACCTCAAAGAGAGTTGTTCATACATTTTGTTTCAACAATCTCCCTCTATCCAAAAGAGAGTTGTTCATACATTTTGTTCCAATAAGCCGTTGCAATAGAAGCTATGCCCAACATTAATTCCATCCTGACATTGTGTGCGTAACAGATGAAAACAGAGGAATGGAATTTGAATTGTTTCCTTAAAACAAGGAGAATGTTTTGGCCAAGGAGACAACTGTTGAATAGAGCTGTTCTGACCGTACAGTACTTCACTGTTCACAGTTGCAATTTTTGACTGTTACGTTTCCTTCAGACTCAGACTTCCAGTCTGTTCTTCAGACGCAGTTATTCAGAAGCTGGCATCAGACACTGTTCATCAGAAGCACGTCTTCAGAACCTGGTCTTCAGACGCACTGTTCATCAGACGCTGTCTTCAGAAGCTGGCCTTCAGACGCACTGTTCATCAGACGCTGTCTTCAAACGCAGCCTTCAGACGCTCCCTTCAGAAGCTCTTCTTCAGACGCTGTCTTCAGAAGCTCTTCTTCAGACGTTGTCTTCAGAAGCTCTTCTTTAGACGCTGATTTTCTTCAGCCCTGCAACACAAGCTTCTATATTTTCCTTCTTGCTCTTAACTTGTTCTTTCATAACCATTGTTAGATACCAATCTTTAAGACTTTCTTTTTAACACTTTGTTACCATCAAAACTCAAAAGAGAGTTGTTCATACATTTTGTTCGAACAATCTCCCCCTTTTTGATGATGACAAACATAAGCATTAATAGAAAATTGTTGTTAATTTAATTAACAAGTTGACTTCAGAGTCTGAGGTTTGTAAGCTCCCCCTGAGTCTGATAATCCATAAGGTGAGGTTTGTAAGCTCTCCCTGAGTCTTATCCAGGTTAATTAAATTCCATTTAAATCAAACAGATGAAAAATCAAAGTGTAAATACATTCAGAATTTAAATAACAAACTGACTTCAGGGTCTGAGGTTTGTAAGCTCCCCCTAAGTCTGATAATTCACAAGGTGAGGTTTGTAAGCTCCCCTTGAGTTTTATCCAAGTTATTTAAATTCAGTTTAGTTCACAGAATTGAAAATTCAGTTTATCTCACAGAATTTAATTCAGAGGCTAAGAGATGAAAAAAATGTTCTCCTAAGTTAATTACTTATCAGAAATTAACTTATGTTCTGAGCTCAGAGCCTGAAATACTTGTTACTTTTACTCCCCCTTTTGTCATCAACAAAAAGAAAATTCAAGAATTTTTAAGACACAAGAGAGTGAAAAACGTGAGATAAAAATGTTCAGAGAATTTTGTTCAGAGCATTCCGTTCAGTACCACTGAACTCTTTCAGAGCATATGGTTCAGTGCAACTGAACTCTTTAAAAAAAAGAGCATATGGTTCAGTGCTGCTGAACTGTTTCAGACAGAAATGAGAGTTTTAAAACTGGGTCTGAAAGCTGAACATATAAGATGAAAAAGTGAAAGTTTGACTGTGTTTTTGTTAAAACATTTCAGAAACTGAAAACAGAAAAACATTTAACACATTAATAACTTTAGGAGGGGCAAAGTACAACTTTCAAAGCTTTAAACATCACAGCCCAGAGTTATAACTTATCAGATTCTGACCATGTGTTAGACAACTGTACAGATTCACTCTCATTAGTGGGCCACGTGTAAAGTGTCGACTTATAATAAGTTTTATCAGAAGTCACAAAAATTCAGATTCTGAAACTCAAACTCTGATGTTTTCAGAAGCTGAACTATCTTCAGACTCTCAAAGTGAGTGTCTATTAAGTCTTAGCTTCTGATGAACTTCAGATTCTCAGTTTCTATTCAGAGTCAAGCAATTTTTTTCAGAGATAAAATGCATGTTCAGATTCTTTTAATAAAATTAAATCTTTCTTCTGTGAGGGGTTTTGTAAATATATCAGCCCATTGATGATCAGTATCAATGAATTGAATATTCAAAACTCCCTTATGAACATAATCTCTAATAAAATGATGCTTAATTTAAATATGCTTGGCTCTTGAATGAAGAATTGGATTTTTAGACAAACAGATTGCAGCAATATTATCAAAAAAGATAGGAATGCTGTTTTCATGAATCTGATAGTCTTCTAACTGATGTTTCATCCAGAGCAGTTGTGTGCAACAACTTGCAGCTGAGATGTATTCTGCTTCTGCTGTTGACAATGCAATAGTTGATTGTCTTTTGCTGGCCCAGGATATCAGATTCTCACCAAGAAATTGACAATTTCCACTGGTGGATTTTCTTTCAATCCTGTTCCCAGCATAATCAGCATCACAGAATCCAACCAGCTTATAATCTAAGGATTTCTTATACAGAAGCCCAAGATTAGCTGTTCCCTTCAGATACCTGAAGATTCTCTTGACATCAGTCATATGAGATTCTCTAGGATCTGATTGGAATCCTGCACACAAGCATACACTAAATAAAATATCTGGTCTAGAAGCTGTTAAGTATAACAGAGAACCAATCATACCTCTCTAGAGCTTCTGATCTACCTTTGAGCCAGTGTCTTCTTTGCTTAAATTGTAGGTTGGATGCATTGGTGTTGTCATCAATTTACAATCTTCAAGCTGGAACTTCTTCAGAAGCTCCTTTGTATATTTAGATTGATGAACATACACTCCATCTTTGCATTGGTTGATTTGAATTCCAAGAAAGAAATTCAATTCTCCCATCATGCTCATTTCAAATTCATCCTGCATTAACTTAGAAAATTCTTTGCAAAGAATGGCATTAGTAAAACCAAATATAATATCATCAACATAGATTTGTACAATTAAGATGTCTTTCTTGAGTGTCTTTCTGAAAAGTGTATTGTCAACTTGTCCTCTTACAAAATCATTTTTAAGTAAGAAATTACTTAGTCTCTCATACCAAGCTTTGGGAGCTTGTTTCAGACCATACAGTGATTTCTTAAGTTTAAAAACAAAATCTGGATTTTTTAAATCTTCAAAACCAGGAGGTTGTTTGACCTAAACCAGCTTTATCAACCATTCCTATTTGAGAACCCATAATTTTTTGAAATGTTTCAGTTGATTTTATAAAGCATGCTAGATCATTTCTTAGTTCTTTGACTTCGGTTTTTAGCATAATGTTTTCAGTACCTTAGGAGGTTTCTGGAAATTTATTTTTGCTAAAATCCTTTATTTTTTCAGTTGCTTGAAAATATGAGTCTAGTAAACTTTGAATAGTTTTCTTTTGATCATTATTCAAGGTTTGAAGCTTTTCTTTTTCTTCTATTAATTCAGAGATTTCCTTTTGTAAAGAGTAACCCTTATTTGTTAGAAAATTAGAATCAAATAAGAGATTATCAAATTTATTTTCTAATTCTTTATAAAGGATGGGTTTGTCGAATAGAAATACCTCTTCGTTGTCTGTGTTTGCCATTAGGCACATATTTGCCTCTATTTCTTCTTCTTCTTCTTCTTTTGGTTCTTCAAGATCATCCCATGAGATTAATGATTTTTTGTAGAGAGGTTTCTTTTGATTCTTTTTGTTTAGTGGACATTCGTTTTTGTAATGTCCGAGCTTGTTGCATCCGAAACATGTTACCTGACTTTTGTCAGCTTCGTTTTTTGAGTTGTCTCTCCTGTTTGGAAAGTATCATTTTATTTGATCTCTTCTTTTCATCATCCTTTGAATTTTCTTTAGATGAGAGCTAGTTCATCTTCTACTTCTCCTTGAACAATTTGTTCCTCTTCATCTTCTTTGATTTCCTCATTTTGTTCATCTTGAGTATCTTGAGATGCTTTGAGAGCAATCATTTTTCCCTTTTTTATTGGTTTGTCTCCTTGAAGTATGACTTCATGAGCTCTTAGTGATCCAATGAGATCTTCTAATGATAAGACATTTAAATCTTTTGCTTGGGTGATTGCTGTAACCATAGGTCTCCATGAACTTGGGAGACATCTTAGTATTTTTCTAATTCTATCATGAGTGGAATATATTTTTCCCAGAGATCTTAATTCGTTGACTATAGATGTAAATCTGGAATACATTTCATCAATGTTTTCTTCTTCACTCATTTCGAAAACTTCAAATTTTCTTACGCCAATGTCTATTCTTGTTTCTTTTACATGGCTTGTTCCTTCATGATGAGTTTTTAATGTATCCCACATACACTTTGCAGTATCACATTCATCTACTCTTTCACTTTCTTCCATGCTTAGTGCACATGATAGAAAGAGTTGAACTTTTGAGTTTAGGAGTACCTTCTTTTTATCTTCATCAGTCCATGAGGTTTCAGGTTTAATGCTTATTACAGCTGTAACAACATCAGTGGTTGTTGGTACATGGTTTCCTTCAGTGACAACTTTCCACATGTCTATATCTTGAGACTTTAGGAATAGTTGCATTTTTCCTTTCCAGAAGTAGTAATTGTTTCCATCAAAGAATGGAGGCCTTGTACAGGACAGACCTTCTGGTATGTACTTTTCTCTTGACATTGCTTCTTCCTGAATCTTTTCCTCTAGTACGTGTTAAGTGCTTGATTTCTTTTAGAGACCGTGCTCTGATGCCAATTGAAGTAGCAATAAATGTCGCAAGAAAGGGGGGTTTGAATTGTGAACCTTTTTTTTGTTGTATTTTAATTCTGAAAGTTGAACAGTAAAATATACTCAAGAAAAAGTTTCTTGGTAAAGGTTAGATAAATATAACTTAAAGGGTTTAATAAAAATAGTTGTTTTATCAAGGACCAGAACGTTCTGGATAATAATTATATTAAGACAGAAATAATAAAACAATATTAATAATTATTAAGGACCAGAGAACTCTGGAGAAATATAAAGCAGTTAAAAGATAAATAATATTAATAGTTAGTTAAGGACCAGAGAACTCTGGATAAACAGAAAGCAGTAATTAAACTGAAATATAAATAGTTAGTTAAGGACCAGAAAACTCTGGATAAATAGAAAACAGTAATTAAAATGAATTATAAATAGTTAGTTAGGACCAAAGAACTCTGGATATAGAGTAGTTATATTAAGGACCAGAATTTTCTGGATAGTTAATTATTATAACAGTGATAGTGTGTGTTTAGTGTTTAAATAAATAAAGAGAGAAGGATAGAAGATGACACAAGAGTTTTTATCCTGGTTCACCCAAAACAGGCTACTTCCAGACCCCACAGATCGTGTGAGATTTTCCACTATAGTTTCAAGCCACAAGAAACATTCTTCGTGACATTATAAGTCTTGATCACACCAGATCAGTCCTTTAAATCCAGTATTATCAACCTCTGCATGCTTCTACAATTCTTTGCTTTCGCACAAGAAAGGTTGGAACAATTCTTTCTCAAACTATTGTAACAAATAGACTTGAGAATACAATACACTTTTGTATGAAGAGATGGGTTTTGGATCAAATAAAATTCTCAACATATGTTTCAGGTTTTATCAAAAAACTCGAATGAGTGTGATCCGAATGTAGTGGTGGATGATGTTTGTTTGTTGTTTGAAGAGTTTTTTTTGAGTGTAGTGATAATTTTCACTTGAGAGAGAGATAATTTCTTTGTAAAATTCTTAGCAATTCCATTGGCAAGCTCCTCTATTTATAACAGCATAGAAGCTTGGAGGCCACTGCATAAACAGCTGTTTGGGTACGCATCCCAAAGAGACATGTGCTGATATTTGTTGTTTGGAGTGCAAGAATGCCTAAAATTGTGAATTCTGTCAAAGGCAGAACGTTCTCAAGAACGTTCTTTCAGTTCCAGGCAGATTTGAAGTAATAAGAGTGGTGTAGACCAGCTGTGATATGGTGGCTTCTTTGATGTGATATGATGAAGTCACATTAATGATGTCACTTGTTTCTCTTTGTAGTTTCACCAGAACGTTCTCAAGAACGTTCTTCTTGTGCAAACTGAAATTGTTTTCTTTTCATTTCCTTTTAAGGCTCGAAATTCTTTATCCATTTAATGTTGATTTTTCTTTGTAAAACAAAGCCTTGGTGTGACACATTAAATTCCTTCTATTTGTGTCATATTGTCAAAGGTATCTTTATATCTTCTTTTGGTGAGACATAAGGAATATTATGTGCTTTGATGTTTGTAGCAAGATGTTCGTCTTCAGAAGCAGAACCTCAGAAGCTAAACTTTCAGAAGCTGATTATTCAGAAGCAGCCTTCAGACGCAGTTCTTCACGCACTGTTAATCAGAAACTGATCTTCAGACGCAGGCTTTAGACGTACTGTTCATCAGACGCAGACTTCAGATGCACTGTTCATCAGATGCTGTCTTCAGAAGCTGGATCTGATCTTTTTGAAGAATTCTTTCATGCATGTCTTTTTGCTCTTTTGCTTTGATGAGGATGTTTTTCTTCATATGAAAGCTTAGAATGTTCTTCTCTTTAACAAGAACATTCTCATGAAACATTTCTCACAAAACAAATTAGTAGATAACAAGTTAAAAAACAATTATAGAATGTTTGTGATCTTTAAAACATCAAATAAGGATTTTGTCCTCAACATTAATATCATCAGATATGGAAAGGTTACACAAAAAAATATTATCCTTCTCAGTAAGTAAATGCGGAATACATTTGTCCACCATATCATTAGGCACACAATGGTTCATCATTCCAAAAATTTGCTGAAAATAATCAAGAATATGAGACTCAATATCAGCAGGATTTGTTAAGATATCATTACCATGACGAAGCATAGACAGGTGCTTGGACGCGGACTTAATAGAGGCAATCCTATGAAAATAGGAAGTATTTCTATCACCATGAATGAAGCTTTGCGACCTAGCTTTTTCTCTCCAAAATTGATCATGACGATTCAGCGCAATAATGATCATTAATTGATCCTGAAGATCTTGCACATATAAGTCATCATTAACACCAGCAATGTTAATTTGTAACTGTATCCGGTCTACTTCATCAGCGGCCATCTTGACATGACGCTCAACATCACCAAAAATAAATTTGTTCCAAACCTTAAAAGTATGTTTCATATTCTTCAATTTATTATGGAGGTTAGCCATACCACTCCCAGTCACTGGTTGCCTCAAAACCTCATCTACTAAAAGACGAAAATCCTCATGCTCAGTCCAAGATTTAAAGAATTTAAAAAGGCCACCATGAGGAACAGAAGCTAATTCAAGAGATAATAATAAAGGATGATGGTCAGATTGATGACAGGGTAAAGTGCAGCAATTAGTAGAATGCCAAAAATCCACCCAATTTTCATTACAAATAGCACGGTCAAGACGGAGTGCAGTATAATTCAGACCAAGCCGACCCTTAGACCAAGTGGAAAAAAAAGGCCAGAAGTCAAGAGATGATTGAGCAAATGGCCTTTGGTCCAATATAAAAATTCATTGCAAGAAATAGTTTGAGGAGGACATCTACAATGTTTCTCATGCGCCCCCAAGACAACATTAAAATCACCAAAAAATAACCAAGGGCCAAGGAAACCACCTTGCAAGCGGAAGAGATCAGCCCAAAGGATTCTGCGATCAAGATAAGATGTACTAGAATAAACACAAGCAAAAAACACTTTATTGTTATGAAAGATCAGCTCCAACACTATACATTGAGAAGAAGTAAAAATAACAGTGGGAGTAACGTCACGACCCCAAAGTGCCCAAAGATTGGGAAGCAACTGAGCTCTATTATTCAGACAATAAGAAGTAACTTGAATAGAATTCCAATACCAGGCATGAATATTTGAGAAAGGAACCATTGGTTCGGCCACAAACACCAACAAAGGCCTATGATTAAAGAAAAAACCTTTCAGAGCAAGACGGGATTCGAAGTTGCCAATTCCTTGAATGTTCCAGTAAAAAAATCTTCATTGGGGAGTACATGGAGGATCACCCTTAGAACAGGTATTATAAGCGGACCTGTTAAGATTCTTATTTTGTTTCTTTGTCAAATATGTGATGAAAGGCACATTATCATCTTCAGTTTGTTGGACCAATATATGACACACCAAATTCAAATCTTTTTGGAGAACGATGACAGGTCATCTTACGCATGGCCGTCCTTGGGCAAGAGCAAGGAGCTCTATGGAGCCAGGCCTCCAATTTACGAGGGCCTCAAATATTTGTAGGGATAAAGGTATAATTGTTGGGGTGTAGGATAAAAAAAATAACACTTTTACTTACGACAAAATCTATCACTAAATGTCATTTTTTTAAAGGTAAGTGTCTATTTGTCTGTAGGTAAAAGTGTAAAAGTCATGTTTGAACCAATGCTCATATATATAACTACGACTTAATTGTTTATCACTATAAGTGGTGTTCGATTGTTTTTTTCAATTCTTTTTAACTAAAATTGTCAAAAGTACAACTGGGCCTCTAAATTGTCGGGAAAGGATTATTACGTTATTCTTAGCATGTTTTTATGTAATTTTCAGTAGGTTTTACATCTAGAATAGTATGAAGGTGAGAAAAACACACAAGAAGGGGGGGGGGGGGGGGGTTGAATTGTGTGAGGACAGTTTTTCCTTTCTCAAAACTTTGGTTAAGTTCAGAATCTGATATAGATCAGTTCTGAACCTTTTTCAGAGTTATTAGCAGCGGATTAATAAGTAAAGAGAGAAGGGAAGAAAGAGACACAATGTTTTTATACTAGTTCCTTACACAAGTTGGAAGTAGTCTAGTCCCCGTGTCACTTACAGGAGATTTAACTATAATCAAACTGATTACAATTGCTCAAAACACAAAGTTAAGAGACTTCAATGCTCAAACACCTAGTAAGAGACTTCTAATGCTCAAGACACTAAGTCAAGAGACTTCCAATGCTCAGAACACAACGTAATGAGACTTCCCTGCTCAAGACACAAAGTCAAGAGACTTCCAATGCTCAGAATACAAAGTAATGAGACTTCTGGTTGCTTAGCACGCAGGCTAAGACTTTGGGTTTCAAACTGATTTTACAACAGAAAATAAGTTTGTGTTGAACACTTGATCAAATATCAGAGGAGTTCACAAAATACAACTTAATTAAGACTCTAACACTTAAGGAATTCTAAGATAAACAATTGTAAGAATTCTTAAGTTATTTTGTGACAGAAAACGTAAAACAGAGTATTGCAGATCTGGTGTTGCAGGTTGTTTTTCTGTACAGAGTCTTGGCAAATCATCTTCAAAACTTCACCCTTTTATAGATAATAAAAGAGCTATTGAGATTGCCCAATTTTGTATCAAGGAGCCGTTGCAAGTAGAGACTAGGTCCAGCTGAGTTATGTGCGTAAAAACAGAGCACACAAGGTTTGAATACATTCCTTAAAATCTGGAGAATGTTTCTGAGAAGGAGGTAACCAATTGCAAAGAGCTGTTCTGACATTGCAGGCTTTACTGTTGACAGAGACAACTGCTTTTCCTTAAAGAACTCAGACTTCAGAAGCTTCTTCAGGAACAGTACTTCAGAAGCAGGTCTTCAGACTCAGACTTCAGAAGCACTGTTCATCAGACGCACTTCTTCAGACGTTGACTTTTGTTGACCTTCAGACTCAGCCTTCAGACGTTGACTTCTGTTGACCTTCAGACTCAACCTTCAGACGTTGACTTCTGTTGACCTTCAGACTCAACCTTCAGAAGCACCCTTCAGACGCAGTCTTCAGACTCTGCCTTCAGAAGCACCCTTCAGACGCAGTCTTCAGAAGCTGCTTCAGACCCAGTTTTGCTTCAGACTTGCAACAAAGGCTTCAAAGCTTTCTTTCTTGCTCTTAGCTTGTTCTTCCAAAACCAATATTAATTACCAACATTAAGAACATGGTTCTGCACACTTAGAACAAAGCATTAACAATACCAATTTTCTTTTTAACACTTTGTTATCATCAAAACCCAAAAGAGAGTTGTTCATACACATTTTGTTCCAACAATCTCCCCCTTTTTGATGATGACAAACACAAGTATTAATTAGAAATTGTTGTTAATTTAATTAACAAGTTGACTACAAGGTGTGAGGTTTGCAAGCTCCCCCTGAGTCTGATCCAGGTTAATTAAATTCAGTTTAAATCAGAAATGTGATAATTTCAGAATTGTTGTTAAGTTTAATTAACAAGCTGACTTCAGGATGAGGTTTGCAAGCTCCCCCTTAGTCTGATAATCCTCAAGGTTAGGTTTGCAAGCTCCCCTTGATTCTTATCCAAGTTAATTAAATTTAACTTAAAACAATAAAGTGAAATTTTCACTCAGAATTATAAATAACCAGCTGACTTCAGGTTATGAGGTTTGTAAGCTCTCCCCCTAAGTCTGATAATCCACAGGATGAGTTTTGTAAGCTCCCTGAGTCTTATCCAAGTTATTTAAATTCATTTCAACTCACTAAGAGTAATTTATCTCACAAAAATTAAATCAAAGGCTAAGAGACTAAAACAGTTCTCATAAGTTAATTTCAATCAGAACTTAACTTATGTTCTGAGCTCAGGCCTCAATACCTTTTACTCCCTCTCATAAGTTAATTAACTAACAGAATTTAACTTATATTCTGAGCTCAGGAGCTTTAATACTTGTTTACATTTCTCCCCCTTTTGTCATCAACAAAAAGAAAATTTTCAGAATTTTAAGAGAGTTTGAAAAACATGTGAGATGAAAATGCAATCATATAGGTAATCAAGAAGCAAAGATAAGCATCAGAGCAAGCTTGATCATACATGAAGTATATAATATTGCATTTGAAAATCAGAGAATGCTGTTCAGAACATAAAAGATTGTTCAGAGCATTCTCATCAGACACAATCTGTTCAGAATTGTTCAGTACCACTTGACTGGTTTTAGAAAACTGAAAAGAAATCATTTTGTTCAGAGCATTTTTGTTTAGTACATTCTGTTAAGTATCACTGAACTATTTTAGACAAAATTGTTCAGATCATATACTAACTGAAAGTTTTTAGCACAACTGAACTCTTTTCAGAAACCTGAAAAGTATTGCATTTAGCTTAGTGCTTCTGAACTTTTCCAGACATAACTGTTCAGGGTTTTTTTAAATAAGGATTGAAAAGCTGAACATGTCTGATACCAAAGAGAGACTTTCAGACAGAACTGTTTAGAGTCTTTTTAAATATGTTTTGAAAAACTGAACATGTCTGATGTCAATTTGAGCATTTATGAAGAAGAAATGTGTCTGTGTTTTTGTTAAAACATTTCAGAATTGATACCAAAAACAGAGGAAAACACATTTACATTTTGATGACTTTGGGAGGGACAAAGTGTAACTTTCAAAGCATAATTCATCATTGCCCAGCTGTTATTACTTAACAGATTTTGACCAAGTGTTGAACAACAGTTCAGATTTACTCTCATTAGTGGGTCATGTGAAAAATGTCCACTTATAATGAGTTAATCAGAAATCAAAAATTATGATTATGAAACTCACTCTGATGAACTCAGATTCTCAGTTTCTTATTCAGACTCAAGCAAATTTTTTTTTCCAAGATATGAAATGCATTGTTCAGATTCTTTTTAATAAATTTAAATCTATTTTCTGAACAAAATCTCTTAATAAAATGATGTTTAAGTTCAAAATTGCTTGGCTTTTGAATCTAGAATTGGAATTTTCGACATACAGATTATAGCAATGTTAACACAAAGAAGGTTATGCTGTTTTCATGAATCTGATAGTTTCCCAACTCATGTAGAATCCATTAAGAATGACTGAGAACAAAACATACCTCAGTAGAGCTTCTGATCTACTTCTCCTTCTTCATTAAGTTTGTTGCTGAACACCCATTTTTGTTCCAACAATGTTCTTGATTGGCTTTAGGAGAAATGTCAGATTCTGAGAGGCTTTTCAGCTTTGGACATTCTTCAGACTCATGTTCTGGTTTATGTTCTGGTTCAGGTTCTGAAGTGTCCTCTGAGAGCTGATTCTCAGTACCAGTGATCAAGTCTTTGTGTTTTCCCCAGATTCCACAGTTCCTCCCTCTTTTATGATCAGGGTTTGGAACATAGACTTGTTTCCTTTCATGCAGTGCCAGCAACCATTGTCCAGGCACCAGAACTTCACCTTTTCTTTGGCATTTAATCATATCTACAATAGAAATGATTTCTGACTTGGGTACCCAGATTTTCATGGGTCCTTTATGGTTAGTCCTGAAAGGTTTAGCCTTTTGCACCTTATGTCTGGAGTTATGAAACTCAGACTTGTTCTGATATCTTGGATATGAATCCTTAAATCTTGAATAAGTCTTAGTTTTTGAAACTGAGTTCTTCAGAACCTGAGTTCTCAATGGTTTTGACTCAGATTTCTTCAGAACCTGAGACTTGAAGGTCTTTGGTTCTGAGTTGTTTAGAGTTTGAACCATTGAACACTTTGGTTCTGATTTCTTCAGACCTTTAGACTTAAGAGTCTTTGATTCTGATTTGTTCAGAATCTTGGATTCAGAAGTACAAGGTTCTGATCTGTTAAGGACTCCAGTTTTATCAGCTCCTGACACAAGGCAGACTTTCTGACCTTTCTTAGTACAATCTGAAACAGATGACATAATGGCTTTCTTATGTTTGCTTTGCCTGACATTCTGGTTTTGAAAAGGTTTTGTATAAACTGGTTTATTAACCACAGCCTTTTGAAAATTTGAGTCTGAATTTTCCAGATTCTGAGACTTACTTGTTCCAGGTTCTGAACACTTCAGACTCTGAACATTTTCAGGTTTAGAGTCTGATTTTCTCATACTCTTAGGATTATGACCTTTTGGTTTAGACTTTGGCAAGGTTTAAAATTTGCCCTCATTTTTCCCTTAGGTTCAGAAGCTTCAGAGTCTGAGCAGTTCAAAACTTCAGACTCTGCAGTCTCAGTTTCTGTTAAACCCAGTTTCTCAGAACTGTCAGAAGCAGGCACAAATCATACCTTAGAGGCTTTTATACTATCTTCAGAACAGGATGGAAGGTTTGTTTCATTTGAAAAATTAAAAGAATCATTTTTAAAACCAATTCCTTCTCCTTTGTTTCTGTTGATATTATAAATCATAGAAACAACTTTGCTTCTGTTGATTCCAGCCAAAATAAAATTTTGAAGAGCAGTTTCATGTTCACTAGGAACTATATCAGGTTTCTTATGAACCATTTCTCTGAGCTCTTCAACTTCTTCATCTATATCATTGATATGATTCTGAAGTTTAAGGTTCTCATCAGCCAGCTAGTTATTTTTCTTTTTCAAAGTTTTAAATTGATTTAACTTGCTTCTGAGGTGGTTCATAAGTTCCTTAACTGTTTCAACAAGATCAGATCTAGTGAGTTCAGGAAATACCTCATTGTCAGAGTCTGAACCTGATCCTTCATCAGATGATACACTTGCAACCAGATTCAGATTGGCTTATTCCTCAATTTCCTTGTCAGATTCTGATCCAGATTCCTAATCAGATGAAACTATTGCTACCAAATCCAGATTAGCTTCTTCATCTTCATCTTCATTTTCAGAATCTGTTTCTTGGTCAAGATTAATCCAAGTAGCCATAAGACTTTTTCTGAATCTGTCTTTGAAGTTGCTTGACCTTGAACTGATCTTCTTGTGTTTATCCTTCTGCCTCTCAGGACATTCAGATTTGTGATGACCAGATTTCTTGCAGTTTAAGCAGCCCTTTTGTTCATCCCTCTTGGAACTAGATCCTTTGAAGTTGCTGCTCTTGTTAGAAGATTTCCTTTGTCTTTGTAGCAAGAACTTAACTCTTTTGGAAAGCATTTCTAGCTCCTCAGCTTCTGAATCCTCTAAAGAACTTTCCTCAGAAAATTCTTCATCAGATTCTGAAGCTTTTAGAGCTTTTGAAAGCTTCCCTTTGGATTTAAGTGCTACAGACTCAGACTGTCTAACAGATTTATCTTCAATGAGTCCCAGTTCATGCACCTTGAGGGAGATTATAAGATCTTCAATACTTAGAGTATTTAAATCTTTAGCTTCCTCAATAGCAGTCACCTTAGGTCTCCATTGAGATGGCAGACTTCTGAGGATCTTGTTCACATGATCAGCAGTAGTGTATCTTTTCTTCAGAATCTGAAGTCCAGAAACTAGAGTCTGAAATCTTGAGAACATAGCCTCAATATTTTCATCCTCCTGCATTCTGAACAGCTTATACTGCTGAACTAGAAGGTTTGCCTTTGCTTCTCTGACCTTTTTATTCCCTTCATAGTTGGAGCATAGAGAGGTAAAGATTGCTTTTGCTGTTGATTTGTCACTCAGTTTGAGATACTCATTGTGGGGTAAAGAGTCCACAATGATTCCTCTAACATTGTGATGCTTCCTGTAGATTTTCCTCTCAGCATCAGTCAGACCTCTTCTGTTGATTGCCACTCCTTCTTCATCAACTGGAATAGATATTCCATCTTCTATGATATCCCATAAGGAGTCATCAATACCAATAATGTAGCTGTACATCTTGCTTTTCCACCATGATAATTTCTCAGCATCACCACTAAACATAGGGGGTTTATTGTGTGAGTGAGATTTCTTGTTATCTGTACCATAGCCACCACTACCACTTCTGGATGTAGATTCACCATAATTACCAGAAGCCATGTTTTTCTCAGGATCAATACTGACTCACTGTTAAGTGATTGAATATCAGAACCAGGGGCTCTGATACCAACTGAAGGTGAGAAAAACACACAAGAAGGGGGGGGGGTTGAATTGTGTGAGGACAGTTTTTCCATTCTCAAAACTTTGGTTAATTTCGGAATCTGATATAGATCAGTTCTGAACCTTTTTCAGAGTTATTAGCAGTGGATTAATAAGTAAAAAGAGAAGGGAATAAAGAGACACAATGTTTTTATACTAGTTCCTTCCACAGGTTGGAAGTAGTCTAGTCCCCCTATCACTTACAGGAGATTTAACTATAATCAAACTGATTACAATTGCTCAAAACACAAAGTTAAGAGACTTCAATGCTCAAACACCTAGTAAGAGACTTCTAATGCTCAAGACACTAAGTCAAGAGACTTCCAATGCTCAGAACACAAAGTAATGAGACATCCCTGCTCAAGACACAAAGTCAAGAGACTTCCAATGCTCAGAACACAAAGTAATGAGACTTCTGGTTGCTTAGCACGCATGCTAAGACTTTGGGTTTCAAACTGATTTTACAACAGAAAATAAGTTTGTGTTGAACACTTGATTAAATATCAGAGGTGTTCACAAAATACAACTTAATTAAGACTCTAACACTTAAGGAATTCTAAGATAAACAATTGTAAGAATTCTTAAGTTATTTTTTGACAGAAAACGTAAAATAGAGTATTGCAGATCTGGTGTTGCAGGTTGTTTTTCTGTACAGAGTCTTGGCAAATCATCTTCAAAACTTCACCCTTTTATAGATAATAAAAGAGCTGTTGAGATTGCCCAGTTTTGTAGCAACGAGCCGTTGCAAGTAGAGACTAGGTCCAGCTGAGTTATGTGCGTAAAAACAGAGCACACAAGGTTTGAATACATTCCTTAAAATCTGGAGAATGTTTCTGAGAAGGAGGCAACCAATTGCAAAGAGCTGTTCTGACATTGTAGGCTTTACTGTTGACAGAGACAACTGCTTTTCCTTAAAGAACTCAGACTTCAGAAGCTTCTTCAGGAACAGTACTTCAGAAGCAGGTCTTCAGACTCAGACTTCAGAAGCACTGTTCATCAGACGCACTTCTTCAGACGTTGACTTTTGTTGACCTTCAGACTCAGCCTTCAGACGTTGACTTCTGTTGACCTTCAGACTCAACCTTCAGACGTTGACTTCTGTTGACCTTCAGACTCAACCTTCAGACGCAGTCTTCAGACTCTGCCTTCAGAAGCACCCTTCAGACGCAGTCTTCAGACTCAGTCTTCAGAAGCTGCTTCAGATCCAGTTTTGCTTCAGACTTGCAACAAAGGCTTCAAAGCTTTCTTTCTTGCTCTTAGCTTGTTCTTCCAAAACCAATATTAATTACCAACATTAAGAACATGGTTCTGCACACTTAGAACAAAGCATTAGCAATACCAATTTTCTTTTTAACACTTTGTTATCATCAAAACCCAAAAGAGAGTTGTTCATACACATTTTGTTCCAACATAGTAGAGTATTAGAGAAATTGCTTTTGATTTTGGGACATTTGTAATGTTTTCTATATTTAAGTCATGTAATTCTATTCTTCCCAAAACATATAAATTTTAGGGTGTTTTGATGTAATTCATGAAGAAAACATGCAAATTGGCAAAGCAAGACACCTGAAGACTTGAGAAGACTTTGGGAAGATCAAGAATGAAGATTCAAGTGGCCTCAGAAGACTTACAGAGGGAGAAATTCTGTTCCCAGGTCCCAAGACATCTTATATGGAAGCAAACATCCAAAAGGACGAAGAAACAAAGATCTTATCATGGATGGAATTCATAGGAGAAAAGCATTATACCTATGAAAGCATCACCCTAGAATTCCTAAGTAGCTTGAGTTTCACTAAGGACCGAACTAGTGTTAGTAGCCCAAACCACACCGTCTATTTTAGACTCCTAAACACAGAGTTTAACATGTCACTAACTGATTATTGTGACAGGATGGGTTTTGCGAGTGCGAGACTTATCCATGAATCTCGTAGTAGGGCCACTAGACCTGAAAATTTTGACCCTCACCAGTTTTGGTCACAAATATCCGGGAGAAACCACTTTGAGGCTAGGTCTGCCAAAGCCAGCTGATAACACGCAAAATACACTGTCTAAGTAACTTAATTTTTTATTTGTTTTAGGGTCATTTGTCGTATTTTGCATGATATTTGCTGGTATTTTGATGTGTTTCAGGAACCTAAGGTGTAGAAAGCAAAAATAAAGAAAAACGGTGAAAAAGGAAAAAAGGCTCAAAAAGTCAACAAGCCAAATGGGAAGTCAACACATTTAGTCAGGATGAAGAATTCCTCTCCACTTTCAGAAGCAGTTACTTCCACTTCCTCCATGTTCTCCACCTCTTGGGACACTATCAGAAGCACTACTTGATAAATTTTTGCCTATAAATAGACCTTCAAGAATCAGTTTTGAGGACCAAGCTTTTTAGAGAGAAATTCATTTATTTTAGAAACAGCGTCCAATTTTCTAGCTGCCGTAATTTACACCGTAGTTGTGAGCAGTATTTTCTATTGAATTCCAAATTCTAGTTTTCTCTATTATTCCTTTTTATTCCAAGCCGTGAACCACTATTCTCTAGTTCTAGTTCCAAATTGTTCCTTTTATTTTCCGTCGCTATTTTATATGATTATTGGATTTCCAATTCATTCAATTTCATAGTGCTGCTGCCGTGTTCAAGTTGTTGTTCCAATTCAATTGATGTTGCC
The DNA here is from genome assembly GCA_018208015.1 of Medicago ruthenica. Classification (NCBI taxonomy): domain Eukaryota; kingdom Viridiplantae; phylum Streptophyta; class Magnoliopsida; order Fabales; family Fabaceae; genus Medicago; species Medicago ruthenica. The sequence continues at coordinate 34,811,253 of CM031375.1, read as the reverse complement.
GTGTTTTATTTTCATTCCTTGTTGCTGCACATGTACATCGTAACTCCAATTAAAGGATTATCCACTGTTGCTGCGGTTTATAATTGGTTATTCCATTCGATCGTAACTCTGATTCTGATTCCATTCAATTGGTTATTTCACGGCAATTGCAGGTTTAATTTCATTCTCTTTAATTGCTTTTCAATATGAGTCCACCAATTGTAAGTTTTGTGCATAATTTAATTATGTATGAGTAGATTTTTATAGGGTCCGGAATGTGATGAATGTCGTACCAATGATACTCTGTTAAGTTGTATGATTAGAAGTTGTAACATGAATTATTTTTAAGTCTGAAAATTCTGATTTTTAACGATAAATATTTACAGTGAAAGCTGAAATAATGCGATACCAATTTCATATCGAAAGAGTGAAACTTGTATCTGTTCGTAGAATATTCAGGAATTAATTTTAAAATTCAGCGAAAGCGTTTTATTTAATTAATTTAGAAACTACAAATTTCCGAAAAAAGATTTTAAAATTGTAATTGTGCATGCGAAAGCTGGCAGTTATAAGCTTAAAATTTGGTTACGGGCGCGCGAAAGTCAGCGGTACCTTTAAATTTGTTTTCTACTAAAAATAACTTTTCAAGCAAAAATTGATTATTTTTCAAACTGAGTTTTTGAAGTTGTAAGGCGTACGCGCGAAAGTGGTCGAATAGATTACAAAGTCAAAACTCGGTGTCGTGCACGCGAAAGCTGGCGACCCCTTTAATTTAATCCTTTTTACGCGCGAAAATATTTTCCTGTTATAATAATGAAATACAACTTAACAAGTATTCACGGTCGACACGAATTATATTCCGGTCTCATCATTAAAAGTAATTAAAAACAAGTTATTTTCCCAATTTTGCAACCAAACAAATTAGCATCGCCTTAGATAAACAACGTGACAATAGATAACGGTACTTGATATTTGTCTCTGTGGGATTCGACATCTTTTATACTAAAACCGATATTTCCGTGTACTTGCGAACCTATCACCAGCATGATCCATAACCCAATTTTCTTTTACATCCATAGAGTGATGGCCTGCACTATCTTTGGGAGGGGGGAAATGGGAACAGTTAGGTCTGATGAGTTGTTTATGTTATGGGCTATAGTGAATGGTTGTGCTGTGAATACCGGTTATTACCTTCTTAACCACTTAGCTTTTGTAGCAGAACAAATTAGTGGGAAGATAGTGGTAGGAGGAGTGATAACCGATATTACTGAGAGATTAGGAGTGGATGGTGTGGAGGACTGAGCGATTCAGGGGTACGATGAGATAGACACCGATACTTGTGTACAAATGTTCATGGTGAAGGATTTGGATGGAAAGAAAGAAAATTTTCAGCTGTTGGTCGGTAAGCAGCCATCCATTTTGCTGCCTAACTCAGAAAGAATTGACACAAGAATTGCAGGAAATTGGCTGTATGTTGATAACCCGCAGGTACAACAAGAGAATGTGCAGGAGCAGCAGATGGGAGGAGAGCAACCAGTCCAAGGAGGACATGTTGAGTAGGATTGGTATGCTCGAATGGAAGCGGAGGTGTAGTGGCAAGGAGCCGAACAACTAAGGCAAGGCATCGAGCAACAAAGGCAAAGGCAAATGCTCGAGCTGATGATGCAGCACTTCCACATCCAGTGTCCACCGCCTGGTCCATTTTAAATGTGAGCTTTCCTACCCCTTTCCCTATTGTTTTCTTTAATTTTGAATCATTGAGGACAATGCTTGTTTCAAGCATTGGGGGGGGGGGGGGGTAAAAAAATTAGTTAGTTTTAGTTTGTTATTTTTCAATTAGTTTTATTCTTAGTGTGTTTTTTAATTCCCCTTTGTTTGAATAATTGCTTGTCTTGTTAAAGGAAAAACATGTAAGCAACAAAGTCTTAGTGTGTGTAAATTTTTTTTTCTGTTTTAAAAAAGGCTAAAATTCTTGTTGTGTTTGTAAAATAAACCCTTTTTGCTTCAAAATCATCCACTAAACCCATACTTGCTTCATTGTGAAAATTCTCTTGAGAAAAAGCACAAAGTTGCAGAGTTTGAGTAAGTGTGTGAGGTGGTATTTTAAGGAACGGTGTCTAAGTTTAACGGTAAATTTGTCCTCAAATATTTCAAACAAAAAGTAGTATAAGCTGGTGTGGGGAAATAAAAAGGTCAAAATAACTTGTAAATAAATAAAAAAAGGAGTGAGAGAGCATTAAAAATAAGAGGCATTGACTTGATTTAGTATGACTCGCCATCACTAACTTCCCGGGAATGATATGTTTAATCTTCAAATGAAAAAAATGCCTCTACAGTTCCAAAAAAAAATCAAATAAACACCATGGTAACTAAGTGACCTAGAAAAATTCCCACCTAGTTTGTAGAAATGGAAGTGAAAGTTTGACGATTTGTTTACTTTTAGGGTTAGAACCTGTTTTCCTCATAATATCTCGTTGCATAGGAGCAATAAAAAGCTGGACTCCACACGCACCCTCACTTGAAGCTTGTTGTAGGGTTGCAAAATCTAAATTGGGCATTAGGGGTAGAAATAATAAGCACTTCAAGAACAAAGCTTTTAAAAAGAACAAAAATTTGCAAAAATTGTTTTTACTTTGACTTGTGTTGCTGAAATACCTTGTGTTTTGCTTGAGGACAAGCAAAGATTCAAGCTTGGGGGAGTTTGATATGTCATAATTTATAAGTTTTTTAGGGTTTCTTTTTATGCAAGTTTAGTTGTTTTTCTTGAGCTATTTTACTTCAGTACCTTTGTTTTTCTTTTTAGGCAAAAATAATGATGAGCAAGCACCTTGGAGCAAAATCACAAAAAATCTGGGCAAGAAAAGTCAATTTTCAAGGCAAAAATGAGATGGCACGATCCTGCCATCATTTACTGTGACCGTGCTCCCATCCTGGGGAGATCATGCCATCCCTAGGCAGTGGGATCACGCAAGGCCGTGCATTTAGAGAGCACGATCGTGCGCCTGTCAAGTTCATCTGAATTAGGTCTTTTGGAACTTGGCACGACCGTGCGTCCATGTGGCACGGTCGTGCGCGTTATGCAGTCAGAAATAATGATTGAAAACTCTTGGTTTTTGCAAATTATTGATGTGTAATTCGTGGTTAGTGCTTTGTCTAAGGCTTTAGGCTATAATAGGGCTCTAATCACAGTTGTTTCTCATCTTGGAATGAGTGTAAAGTTACTATTGTGAGATTGTAACTCTATCTTGTTCTAAGCTCAAACATTTATAAAATTTCTGCACTTTTACAATTCCTTGCAATTTATTTTATTGTTCTTTACATTTGTGCACTTTACATTTCCTCAATTTTACAATTCCTGTCATTTACATTCTTGTCTTTACAATTCATGGAATTTATATTTTGTCAAGTGTCTACAATGAACTCTTGTGAGTAGACTTGTCTAGTCTTGGGATTGTTGGAAAAGTCTAATGACTAGATCCTAATAAAACCAAGCCTAGACTCTATTTTATATAAAAAGCATTTTCCTATCTAATCTCATCATTTTCTAAACTCAATAGCAAGTGTTGAACGAAGTACCGAACGGAGAAGTTCAACAACTACTATTTCATCATTTCAAATATCAAGTGAAGTATCGAACGAATAAGCTTGATATTGGATCAAATGAGATTAGACAAGGTGTCACAAAGCTTGATGGCAAAAAGAACAAAAGAATAGCTTTGTGAAGCCTTGAGGCCATAAGACTCGTACTTAATGGGTCTCATATAGCAATCAACCATGAGAATAGGCGTGGTTGCTATTGAGATACATTCATGTAGCTCAAAAGAGACCATGAATTACCTTAGAGAGCCTTGTCTTTGGAAAATGGATCCAATATAGAATAGAGAATAAGCTTGGCCGATTATGTTCTGTCATTAGATATACCAATAAATCCCAAGACGCTTTTTATTTTATTGGATCAAAACTAAATATTTTCCAACTTAAAATTTTAACTTGTTCAGCTAACATACTCTGAAAATATAATCGGTACTTACTAAACTCCCTGTGGATCGATATTTTTATTACGCGATATTAACCGTGCACTTGCGGTAACATATCATTTCACGACTTAAATCTGCCCAGTAACTTCATTATCCTCGCACCTTGGTAAGTTAGACGTCTGGGCTGCCCGTTTGTAGAACTACCAAGAGGGAGAGTGTGTTATGTACTTCTAAGATTCAATATGCGAGGGAACCTTTAGGATACTTTGAATTTAGGAACCCTATTATCTGTCTTTGTATCAAATACCTCTCAGAAAGTAAGAACCTACACGTAAACCTACGAGTGTAAGTGTACCTCTGTCTCTAAGCACTGAAACTCATAAGCACTCTGGTGTAATGGTTGCAACTGACAGCTGGAGGGAAAGAACCCATATCTCTGAGGGAGTAAGACTCCACACGTATCACTCTGTGTGATCAGCAGGTGCAACTTGACAGCTGATAGGTAGTAAAGCCCAATGAACTCATCACTTGAATAGTCCCCCGTTAAATAATGAAATATACTTGACTGTTACTTAAATCCAACAAATAATTAAATAGAGTGGATTCAAAAAATTGTAACCGCCGCTAACATTCTGCTATCAAAACAGGTAAACTTTACCTTGTTGCAAACAGATTAAATTGCAAAACTCTAAACCCTTATCTTTATTTATTTTTATTGTTCCCAAATAAGTAACGCGAATTGTTTGGTTGAAACAACAATCCATGTGGATACAATACTCTACTTATCACTTTATTACTTGGTAAACGATTTAGTACACTTGCCTAAATCCGACCATCAAAGAACAGGGCAAAATTCACTACTATTTCCCACAACCACTTGTGTTTTCGGAAAAGAGGGCAATTAATGGGTACTACCAATGGATTTGTCCATCAAAGGCGTGCCCACTAGTTGTTCCAAAACAGGACACATTTGATCATTATCCAAAACATCTAAATCACTTTGTGCTCTAACAATCTCGTCTGTGACATTTTGTAAGGCAAAATGGAAAGAAGTATTAGATTTTTCTTGTGCTAAATGTTGCTGATTTTCCTGCCTGTGCGTAACAATATTGCGAACAGCTGGTGACTGCTGTGCAAGAATTACTTCAGTTTGTGATTCTACATGTACCTCAATATTGCGAACAGCAGGGTGCTGTTGATCCGAAATTGTTTCTGTTTGAGAATCAGCGTGTGCCGCAATATCATGACCAGCTGGGTGCTGTTGAGCTAAAACCTGAGTTTGAGACTCTAAGGGGGCTGCATATGAGGTTCCAATGTGACCTTCATTGTCCTTCGCCATCCACTGTTTATTGCTTTTTTTATAAATAGGTTGCTCAGGCTTCTTCCCAATGTCAATTTTTTCCTTTTCCTTTGATGGATAAAGCCATTTGCAGTTCGATAGATTATGTCCAATGATATGACAGTGAGAACATAATAACGGTAAAAGTTCGTATATTACCTCCACGTTGAACACATATCCTTCTCTATCCACCAAAACTTCCTAAAAAATGCGCTTGGATAAATCCATGTCGATAAGAATCCATGCATAATGCTTAAAATGCCGGTTTTGCGTTGCTGAATCAATAATCAACGGAGTACCGATGGCTCCGGATATCTCTTGCAGCGTTTTCTCCCTCCAATATTCTCTTGGCAAATCCATTATGTGCATCCAAACTTGGGCATGAGTTTGGTGCTGCTGAAAAGGATTAAAGTCCTTCGTCCATTGAGAGAGACAAAGGACTCCCGGTTTCAAATTCATAGTACCATGAGACCATGCCATTCTCATATCATCCAGTGAAGAGAAATGAAACTAAAAAAATCCTCTCCCTAAAGAAACCAATTTCCAATGCCCCGATAATTTCCATAATTTCGAAAGCTTCAAAAATAATTCCTTAGCCGTGTAGGGTTTATCTCCCTTACTCATAACCATACGACCATGAAGTAATCGCCTGCAGTCATCTACGCCCTTCTCATATTCCTTCTGGGAAATCTTAATACTCAGGGAATCCCCTTTGATTACAGGAACATGTAATTGTTCATCTATTGTTGTTATTGAACCACATAAAGCCTATGCAAAAGAAACTGCAGCGGTATGTACATGTTTCTTCGGTTTGGGGTGTATTTCTTATGCAACACACAACCAAGGGCACACAAAGGCCATCGTCGAAGCTTCACATGGAACCTTCCATGTCTTTTCAGTCATGAACATGTCCGTAGTGATGCCTGGATCAAATTAATGGGACATCATGTTTCAATTTTTGCAACACCTAAGGCATTGTCGCGATTGCAATCACCTCAAAGTTATCAATCCAAACGTATCATAGATAGTTGATGTCCACGAGAGAGAAACTGGGAAGAGACGAGCACAAGGCAGCTGCGAGATTCAAGGAAGAAGGAGGCCGCCGGAAAACCCTAGAGGCCAAACCCTAACAGAGCAAATTTCAAAAGATATTATTTTCAAATAATATTTTCAAAACCTAATGGTGTTCTTCATTGAACTCAACCTATCACCATGCAATTAATTTAATTCATCAAGCATTAACTACGTTCCCATAATATTTTTGTTGTTAAATCATTTTATTTTTTAAGATGGATTCTAAGTTAATTTGACAAGTAACATGACATCATGACCATAAATGAAATTGTAAGGCGATGTTTATGTTGTCCCACTTGTGTACTTTCTATATGCCCATAAATCTTGATTAAGAGTATTATGTCAATTCTTTGACTTATGATTGATATGTTTTGTAATCAATCCTATGATTATTTCATTTATGGCTTCAACTTGTCCACTTTCTTAGGCATAATATGAAGTAGAACATAGCATTTTAATTTTCTCAGACCGCATATTCAACACCTTTCCTTCCTACAAACACAAATCCTTGATCTATAGTGATTGTTTGAGAAATACCAAATCTACAAATAACATGATTTTCTATAAAAATATTGTTGTGCAACATCATGTACAAGAATAAGTTATACCCATTTGGTGAAATAATCAGCAACACATTTTCTTTAACAATTGAGTGACCACTAGATAGTATTTGGCTAAACGACGACTAACATATTTGTATTTTAAGGACAACTATTCTATGAAAAGTTGTGATTCTCCTAATATTTTAATATTTCTTTTTTCAATGTCAAGGAGAATTTATAATCCAAGGATCAAGACTTAATATTCAGCCTCAATATGTGAACATTTGTACTTCAATTCAAACATGTATTTCGTAAAAATTCACAAGAAAATTGTAATATTCTTTGTTGCCTTATTTTATTTTATTAACATCACCTTAATTACAAAATCGATAAATACAAGCGGTGAAATTTGAAAAAGAAAATAAACAAAAAAAAAATCTCATCATAGGTACCGTAAAAAAAATTAAATGACTACTTATTGAATACTCTCACTATGAAGGGATACTAAATTGATATTTTGTTTATTCAAGACTCAGAGCAAAACTGAATCATGAAGATATGGATGAAAGGGAGAGAAAAATGTATTATGATAGAATTAGTTAGAAAAATACAAGAGGTAAGCTTATATAGCATACACATGTGCCAGCTCATTCTAACTAACTAAATCTAAATGAAATTACACTTAAATTGTAATGTGTGTGTCATGTGTCTCTTCTTCAGTTATTATTGCTGATACCCCCTCGCAAGCTGGAGGTTGGTAGATGTCTACCATCCCAAGCTTGGTGATACAATCATGAAATTGTGGTCCTGCAGCCTTAGTGAAAACATCAGCAGTTTGATGTTGAGAAGTAATGGGAAGTAAGCGCATCACTCCCGCCTGAAGTTTTTCACGAACCAAATGACAGTCAATGTCTAGATGTTTGGTACGCTCATGGAACACAGGATTGGCAGAGATGTGTAAGGCACTTTGGTTGTCACAGTAAAGCACAAACAGCCTAGAAGGAGCTTGCTTTAAATCATGAAGTAGAAAACACATCCACTGCAGTTCTCTTGTAGCTGAGGCCAGGGCTCTATATTCTGCTTCTGCAGAAGAACATGAGATTGTTTGTTGTTTCTTGGACTTCCAAGACACCAGTGAGTTACCTATAAAGAAACAATAGCCAGATATGGATCTACGAGTGTCCACACATCCTCCCCAATCTGCGTCACTAAAGCCAAGTAACTGCAAATCAGAAGAATGAGGAAAGAACAGACCACGACCAGGTGAACGTTTGAGGTATCTAAGGACTCGTAGTGCTGCTCTATGGTGTAATTCAGTTGGTGCAACCATGAATTGGCTCAATTGTTGAGCCGCAAAAGCTATGTTAGGGTGTGTAGTTGTTAAGTATAACAAACGACCAACCAACCTTCTATATCCAGTGATGTTAGAATAAGGTGTACTATTATCCTGGTAAAGACGAATAGATGGATCAAGAGGCGTGTTAACTGGTTTACATCCAGTGAGACCTGAGTCTTCAAGCAATTCAAGGCAATACTTGCGTTGACAGAGTGAAATTCCTTTGGAGGACCGTGCCACTTCAAGTCCCAAAAAGAATTTGAGCTTTCCTAAGTTCTTAATACGAAAAGTATTGTCCAAGTCTCTCTTAAGTTCATCAAATACCTCTAAAGATGTTCCACCCAGGATAATATCATCCACATACACTAGCAGCACAGTAAAAGAAGTAGAAGTAGACTTAGTGAACAAAGTGTGATCAGAGGTGGCTTGGGTGAATCCATGAGCATATAGAAACTGAGTTAATTTCTCAAACCACTGACGGCTTGCTTGCTTCAGACCATATAAGGATTTGAGCAGTTTGCAAACCTGGCCAGGCTTAGGAGAGAGAACTCCCTGTGGAACTCTCATATACACAGCTTCATGCAAATCTCCATGGAAAAATGCATTATTAACATCCAGTTGGTGAAGGTGCCATCCATGGATAGAAGCCAAGGCCAATAAGACTCTGACTGTGGATAACTTTGCTACAGGTGAAAAGGTTTCAAAATAGTCCAGTCCCTCTATTTGATTAAATCCTTGTGCAACAAGTCTGGCCTTGAATCTCTCTACACTCCCATCTGCATGTCTTTTTATTTTGTAATCCCACTTGCTACCAATTGATGTTGCATCAGGAGGTAGATCAACAAATTCCCATGTATGATTAGCATTTAAGGCTTCAATCTCTGTGTTCATAGCAGCAACCCATCTAGGATCCTTGTTAGCAATATGAAAACTTGTTGGCTCAGTCTCATGGAGGATAGATAAAGCATAAGCTTGATGAGAAGGAGATAAGCTTGAATAATTGAGACACTTATTCATAGGGTAACTGCAATGTGTTGTGTTGCAGACATAGTCCTCTAAGTGTTTTGGTGACTTAATATGCCTGCTGGATCTCCTAGGCTCTTCATTTAGAGGAGGTGCACGCAATATGTTGCCTACAGCTTGATCTTCAGCAGCTGAATCAGGGACAGATTCAGAACCTGATGTATCTTCATCAACATCAGTGACATGAGCAAGAGCTTGTTTTTCAGAAGGTGTCACAAAACTCTGCCTGTTATCTAGATAAATGTGGGTATTTGGTACAGAACTGACTGTAAAAGAATGAAATGGAAATTCTAAATCAAAGAATTTCACATTTCTAGAAATAAGAATCTCAGATGTATGAACATCTAGTAAGGTAAAACCTTTAAAACCTGTCTTGTAGCCTAAAAAGGCACATTTCCTTGCTCTAGCATCAAACTTGTGCCTATTGTTAGGTAAGGTAGAAGCATAACACAGACAGCCAAACACTTTCAGCTGACTCAAATCAGGTACCTTACCATATAAAGTTTCATAAGAGGATTTATTATGTAAGACTTTTGTAGGTATTCTATTGATCAAATACACTGCATGTTGTACAACATAAGACCAATATCTCTTTGGTAACTTTGATTGAAACATAAGGGCCCTACTTATGTTAAGTATGTGTTGATGCCTTCTCTCCACTCTACCATTTTGCTGTGGAGTATACACACAACTTCTTTGATGTAATATCCCTTTTACTTCATAAAATTCCTTCAACATAAATTCTGGCCCATTATCACTTCTAATGGTTTTCACTTTCTTTTCAAACTGGGTTTCTACCATAGCAATAAAACTCTTAACCTTCTGTGCTACTTCTGACTTATTTTTCAACATAACTATCCATATATGCCTTGTACAATCATCTAGAATAGTTAAAAAATATCTAAACCCATGCACAGAAGAAGTACTGAATGGACCCCAAATATCAAAATGCACCAAATCAAACACAACTTTGGCATTTTTATTGCTTATAGGAAAAGGTAAAACTTTTTTGTCTACACATTTGACAAGCATCACAAGCAGTATGAGGACTAACAGACACATAACTGTACATTTTACTTATGCACTGCATTCTATCATGAGAAAGGTGTCCAAGTCTGAGATGCCACAATACTCCAGAAGGCACATCATTCTCAGCCTGTTCATGTAATGCTGCAATACTAGATACTAGACCATCTTTATTCTTTTCTTCTCTCTTCAAGTAATAGAGTCCATCCTTCTCTTTAGCTAAACCAATCCTCCTCAAATGCTTCTTTTCCTGTATTATGCACATATCAACCTCAAAACTCAAACAACAGCTTTGTTCCTTGCATAATTTTGATACAGAGATTAAATTTACAGCAAATTCTGGAAGATACAAGACATTATCTATGCACAAATCATCAGATAATCTAACTTGTCCTGTATATTTGGCCTCTACCGTGCTTCCATTAGGCAAATTTATACTTATAGGTTCAATTCTATTGTGACTAATGAACCAGTTCATATTATAACAGGTGTGGTGGGTAGCTCCTGTATCAACAATCCATCCTGTATCACTATGCTTACTATTAAGATGAGCAACATTACCTCCATGGTATGTGGAGGAAGAGCCACCTTTCACAACATTGGCTGAATACTTTGCATCTGTATTACTCTTTTCAAGCAGTGCCATCAAACTCTGATATTGGTCCTTTGTCAGGTTCATTATTGCATTGTCATCATTCTTAACAGAAGAGTTATTCAAGGACCTATTCTCAGAATCCTGTCCATCAATCATATTGGCACAAGAGTTTCCACCTCTTCCAAAATTTGGTGGATAACCATGCTTCTTATAGCAAGTTTCAATTGTATGTCCCATTTTTCCACAAAATTTACACTGCCTTCCATTACCTCTTCCCCTTCCCTGAACAAAATTACCTCCTCTTCCTTTTCCATAAGGACCATTACCAAACTGCTTCTGTCCATCAACAACATTAACTAATCCTGCATTTTCTTCAATATGAGTAGTGGGTACATTGATCACACCATACTGCAACTTTCTTTCTTGTTGCATAACCATAGAAAACACTCTATTTATGGGAGGCATAGGATCCATCAGCAAAACTTGAGAAGCAACACTCTGATATTCTTCATTCAATCCAATCAGGAACTGTATAATCCTGTCTTCAGACCTAAACCCTTTAACATTTCTCATAGCAAGGCATGTGCAAGGAATAGGACAATTACATTGTGGCATGGGTCTGTATTGATCTAACTCTTCCCATAAGCCTCTCAATTCAGTAAAATAATCTGTAATTTTGTGATTACCTTGCTTCAAATTTGCAATTTCCTGATACAATTGTGCTACTCTAATACGATCTCCCCTCATAAACCGATCCTTAAGATCATTCCACATATCTACTGCATTTTCTATGAATACTACACTTTGGGCAATTGAAGGCGAAATTGAGTTGATAATCCAAGTATGAACAAGATTATTGCACCTTTCCCATGCTACACGATTCAAATCATCTTCATCCGGAATTGGAATTGAGCCATCGACAAACTTGAATTTGTTTTTCATTGCCAAAGCTCTGCGCATCTTCATCGACCAAGCATGATAATTGTCACCAGATAACTGCGGCGTTACGCTCACAGTTGATGAATTCTCTGAGGGATGAACAAAATACGGATCAAGACTTTGATCCTGAATCTGAGAATTATTGTTTCGCACCATGATTACACTATTCTTGAACAAGATTAACCAGGAAAGAGGATACGAACACTGAATCAAATCAAAAACCTCGAAAATCAAGAACGAACGAAATCGAACAAGAAACGAACGAAATCGAACAAGAATGAACAAAATCGAACAGGAATGAACGAAATCGAACAAGAACGAAACGATTACGAGTTGAGACGATAACGAATCAAACTCAATCAACAACGTCCAGAGAAAGAAGATCACATTCAATCTCTTGCGTAGCGGAAGCAGAGCAGGTTCGAACCTGCTCTGATACCATCAGAGCAAAACTGAATCATGAAGATATGAATGAAAGGGAGAGAAAAATGTATTATGATAGAATTAGTTAGAAAAATACAAGAGGTAAGCTTATATAGCATACACATGTGTCAGCTCATTCTAACTAACTAAATCTAAATGAAATTACACTTAAATTGTAATGTGTGTGTCATGTGTCTCTTCTTCAGTTATTATTGCTGATAAAGACCTTATTGTTTCTTCGAGGGTTTTTGTGTAGTCCAGATCTGGTACTCAAAGATATGGGTTCGTATGATGAACACATATACATACATTTTGATAACATTGCACAATATAAGGCCACCTGCACATATTTTGTGGACAATCAGCATCCGTCTCACATTCAACATATGCTGCAATTATAAAAGAGAATAAGATCATGTTAATAAAATCGCACATAAGATTGTGTGTGTCTTGCAAAGTAAAGAAGGGAATTTGAAAAGGATAAAAGATGACTTACCGTCAACGTTCATTGCAACCAAAAATAGGAAAAGAAATAGAATCATTGCATAAACTATCTTGAAAATTGTAGCCATATTGTTTCCAATTTTCATGTAACAAAGAGAATATGATTTGATAATTTTATGAAGTATAAAGTTCATTTTCTGCTAAATACAATTAAAAAGCCTTTTCCATTTATCGAGTTTAAAAAATCCCTTATTAACCTCGCAATCATTATTAAACGTCTCTTAAATAAATAAATATATTGTATTCGTCTCTTTAGCACACTTAAGAAGGAGGTCACCTATAGAAGTTGCTAATCAAAAGAATTCATTATTTTTAAACAATTTTTCATCATTCTTTAACCTTTCATGATTGAAAAGGATTATTTTTTTTTGGATGATAGAGATCATAAAATATTAAAAACCAGATGTCAAAGACAAGGATCATGAATTTATTTATCAATTCACCAACTATATTACATAATTGAATATAAATTATTGTTGGTTTTTTGGTGATAAAACAATGACAAAAAAAAAGATAATTCATGCAAAGGGACAAGATTTGAATTTCAAATAGGTTATTTTCTCAGTTATTAGACGTTAGTAGCAGTTAGAAGTGTGAATAGGATTATACAGTTATTTCCTTTAGTAAAAATAAGAGTTTTCCATGAGGAAAACGGGGTCATAAATCAAATACATAACATTCTATACACTCGAAGTATCCAAGTTACAGCGAGAAAAGAGTCACGAATCATGTATGATCCTTGTGAACAATCTTTATTTTGAATCAATGCAATTTACTTTACTCTAAGTTAATTCATGCAATTTATCTTTACATCGTAATTTCCATTCGACAAGTTCAAGCAATCGAACTTGAAGATTATTTGTTCTTTTCTTGCATTCGAAACACATAAAAATCAACAAGAACATGCAAAGATCCTCAAATAAATTTGACACACAATGGCCTGAGATTACTGGTTGATCTAGCATGCAATAAATCTATAACCAGCGGTTGTTTACCAAAATCCAGGGTAAACAAGTCTGAGGATGATAGTGTTGCTGAGGAAGGCCAACCATATATATATATATATATATATATATATATATATATATATATATATATATATATATATATATATATATCTCAAAACATGATTTGCTTTAGGTCTGGTATTTCAAACCGTGCTTAGTTTAATGTATGTAATTATGCACTCAGTTATGGTATTGGGACATTTCGAATTATATAAACTGAATTGAATATAAGCATTTCAGATTATATAATATAAAGTGGGAGTTTTCCCACTCCATACCAAGTGTTTGTTTAGCATGGTTGTAGGGTGCATGGGAACTTTCAAATTATATAATCCTAATTGTGTTATATTTATTCGGGTTATATAATTTAAAATACCCTAGAAGGTGGAACATTTTGTACGATCAACTAAGTGATCACCTGCTCTCTAGGAGCACGTAGACTCTCGTGAACCAGATGCACATATTTCATAGTCCAAGTTAACATTCTTAAGTAGAAATAGTGCGCATAAAAGTAATATGTCTCATAACCCACCTCTGGTTCAAGTCGACATCCCACATAAAGACTAAATTTTGTCGTTCATGCATGAGTTGATTGAAAAGCTGACGATTGTGGCTCATGATGATCATTGTGGGTTCTGTACAGTTGCTGGCCTATGTGATATGTTAATTAGTCATTATCAGATTATCTGCGTCAACTTTTAAAAGAGCTAACTGGTGATAATAGTAAACATTATCTCCAATTGATTGGGACGGAGAATCGATTCAACCAAGTAAAACACACTAAAACTCCTGATGGTATTGGCCCTACACCTCCGGTTAAATGGATGATCACGCAAGATAGGGGTTTCCTCATTGCATAGAGATATAAGCATGTAGTAGTTCTACTATTCATCAAAAAAGGGAAATCGGAATCCTTTTTCCCTTTACGCGGTGCACCTTCGTAGAGAAACCGAATCATGTGTCTAGTACATGTGAATGACAACCATTTTATGATGGTATATTTGAAGAATGGTTGTCCAATTCCTCTCATTTAGTTGAAATGTATATCATTAAAGAACTAAACACATATTATATATAATGTTTTTTTTGATAAATTATATATGTTTATGTTAGGATAACCTCCTAGTCTTTGATATAATTATATATAATAAAATGTTGTTAAATCTTCAAAGGCACAAAACTATTTTATGTAGTTTGCTGAACTCTAGGAAGTTTCAGATTATATAATCAGAAAATCTTTAAAAATGAATATTTTCAAAACATTGAAGGGCGTGTGAGAAGAGAGAAGGATGTGAAAAGTAACCGCAAAAAATATATTCATTTGTTGGGCTTATCAAATGTCAACTATATTTTCCACATTTAATATCATTGTTAAAAAAGAAAAATCTTACATTAATTAATTCCTGTAAGGAGATGACAATTTAATTAGGGATAAGTTAGTTAATGCATTTTTTTACTTCATGCAAAAAATTCAATTGGTTTGTTTGCTTATAAGAGAAATGGTAGGAACACCTTTTTTCTAACATACTCTTTAATATTTACTTTCTTATTAGGTGAAATTCATGTAGGTCTCACCATTTTATGTGGAACTTATTTTCAAAGTATAAAACTCACATGAGTTTCACCCAATAAAAGAGTGAGTGTTATAGAGAGTGTTCATGCTTATAATTAAGGAGAGTTATAGTGATGGCTCCTACTAAAAGTCAAAGAGGTAATTAAGTTTAGTTAGCCTAAAAATATATACAGTAAGATACTTTATCTATCCTAAATTATAAGTTGTTTTTGTCATTTCACATAAATTTAGAAATGTGTTGAGTCTTTTGTGTTGGCTGCATGTTTTGGCAAAACCAAAGTATTGAATAGAAGCATCTCCATATGTAGAACATTTCTTCAGTTGGAAGTTTTTCATTTTGAAGCTGTTCAGAAGCTCAAATTTACATCAGAAGCTGAATGCTCATCAGAAGCACTGTAGCACTTCAGAAGCTGATTCAGGTTCTGAAGTCCAGCGTTGACTTTTGTTGACCTCATCAGAAGCTGGGTTTTCAGAATTGTTTTGGCGCGAATCTTTGCAAGATTGATCAAGGAATTATTCACGCGTATTGCTTCTAGAATGCTGATTTATTTGAAGAAGATTTTATTGAAGATTTGGTTCAAAGATATGAAATTCATATTTTCCTGTTATAATCTTTAAAAGATTCAGTACAGTTTTATTGGTTACATTATTGGACCAATCTTATTTCAGTAACAAATCAAATCAGAAGATTAGCTTTATTTTGCAAGACTGAAGGCTATATAAGGAGGAGGGCTGCTGCTATTCAAGATATACGAATTAATAGAGTTTAAGATCAGAGAATTGAGTCTTAGTGGTTTTTAAGCTTTTGCTTTATTTTTGTACGCCACTCATATGCTTTGAGTTGGTTTAGGATTGTTATTGAGTTGTAATTCATTCTAAGCCTCTACGTACGAATGAAGTTGTGTTTTTGAAGTTTTCTGAAAAACAGAGTATTTTTGTTTAAGGGTTTCAGTAACAGGTTTGTTACTTGAATAGGAAGTTAGTGGTCTCTAATACTCAACGTGTTGGGTAGAATTCAAGACTAGGAGGAAGTTAATTGCTTAGGCTGGGAACTGGGAGTCAGTGTCTTGAGTCATAAGGATTAATTCCTATAGTGGAATTCCTTCCTGGATTGGTATCCCCCAGAGTAGGAGGTGTTTACTCCGAACTGGGTTAACAAACCTTGTGTATTCTTTAGCTTTCCTGCACTTTATTTTCTGCTCTTGTATTGTGTTTACTTGTGCTCTGTTTTGCGATCTATTGTGCCCTGCATATTGTTCAGAACCTGTCTGGTTCAGAACCTGGTATTCTCTTAGTTTTGCCTGGCCAGAATTTCAATTGGCATCAGAGCAGGCACCCTGCCTGTAATTTGGGTGAGATTCAGAGGACCTTATATCTGGCAAGCATGGATAGAGAAGGAGGCTATGTCAATAGACCACCCCTACTAGATGGCACAAACTATGAGTATTGGAAGTCAAGGATGTGTGCTTTTCTAAAGTCTATTGACAGCAGGACTTGGAAAGCTGTGATTAAAGGATGGGATCATCCTGAGGTTTTGGACAAAGATGGTAACAAAACTGGAGTATTGAAGCCTGAAGAGGAGTGGACCAAAGCTGAAGATGACTTGTCTCTGGGAAATTCAAAAGCTTTGAATGCTATTTTCAATGGTGTTGACCAGAACATGTTCAGACTTATCAAACAGTGTACTGTTGCAAAGGAGGCCTGGGAAATTTTAAAGACAACCCATGAAGGAACTTCTAAGGTGAAGATGTCCAGACTTCAGTTACTGACCACCAAGTTTGAGAACCTGAAGATGAAGGAGGATGAATCCATTCAGGATTTTTACATGAATGTGCTGGACATGGCAAATTCTTTTGATTCACTTGGGGAGAAGATGTCTGATGAGAAGTTGGTGAGAAAAATCCTCAGGTCCCTGCCTAGAAGATTTGACATGAAGGTCACTGCAATTGAGGAGGCTCATGATATTTCTGCCATGAAGGTGGAGGAGCTGATTGGGTCATTGCTCAATTTTGAAACAGCCTTTTGCAAACAGACTGAGAAGAAAGGAAAAGGTGTAGCCTTCAGTGTGAACTCTGAAGCTGATGATCAACAAGAGTCTGAAGAGGATGACTTATCAGAAGCTCTTGTGTTGCTGGGAAAACAATTCAACAAGATTCTGAAGAATGTTAACAGAAAAGCCAAAGCCAAAGGTCAGAACTTTAGATTCAATAACAAAAAGCAACAAACTGATGAGAAGAAGACCAAGTCTGAGGAGAAAAGTAACCAAGCCAAAGGTGTGCAGTGCTATGAGTGTGAAGGTTATGGACATATCAAAACTGAGTGTCCTACTTTTCTTAAGAAGCAGAAGAAAAGCCTAGCTGTTGCATGGTCTGATGATGGTTCTGAAGAAGATGATGATAGTGAATCTGGTATGTGTGATACTGGTCTGGTAGTGAGGTCAGGAGCTATCTTGAAGAAGGAACCTGCTTTAGAGTCTGAGACTTTTTCAGAGTCTGACTCAGAGTCTGAAGGTTCATCTGTGTCTGAAGCTGCTAAAACTTCATATGATGAACTAGCTAACAACTACAGGAAGCTGTATACCAGAAGTGCTGAGGTTTACAAACAAGTGCTGGATCAGAAGGAGACTATTTTTCAACTGGAGGCTGAAAAAGAAGAACTTCTTGTGCAGAATTCAGATTTGAAAGAAGAAGTGAACCAGTTAAATTCCCAACTTGAACATATGAAAAAGCAGGTTAGAATGATGAATACTGCTACTAATGTGTTGGATGAAATTTTGGGTGCTCAGCAACTAGGAAAAACTGGATTAGGCTTTGATGATCAGACTCAGAACTCCAAACAGAAGATTCCTGTTAAAGAGTTTGTTCCTGCCACTAAAACTGATAATCCTATGATTGGTGCATCTCAGAAAAGACCTCAGATGCAAGGTCAGAAGCAAGTTCAGATGCTACCTCAGAAGCTGTCCCAGAAATTTTTCAGAAACAGAAGGAGGAGAAATCATCCATGGATTTGTCATCATTGTGGAAAGAAAGAGCATATCAAACCATTCTGCTTCAAACTTTATGGCTATCCTGAGCATTTTCAGTATAGGAGAGTGCAACCAGCTGCCCCCAGACACAATGTTCAGAAGGTGTGGAAGCCCAAAGTTCAGAATGTAGGCCTTATAGCTCACACTTCTTTGAGAGCAATTTCAAAAGAAGACTGGTATTTTGATAATGGATGTTCAAGGCACATGACTGGTGTGAAGAAGCTGCTGAGCAATATCAGATCATACTCCAGAAGTTATGTGACATTTGGAGATGGTGTAAAAGGTCAGATTCTGGGTATTGGAGATTTGATCAGAGAAGGTTTGCCCAGACTTAATGATGTGCTACTGGTGGAAGGATTAACCTCTAATCTGATCAGTATCAGCCAACTTTGTGATCAAGAATTGAAGGTTAATTTCAACAAACTAGAATGTATTGTTACTGATCAGGAAGATAAGATTCAGATGAGAGGCTGCAGATCCAAAGACAACTGTTACTTGTGGGTTTCTGAAGAAGAAAGAAGTCTGACTTCTTGTCTTATGAGCTCAGAAGAGGAAGTCAAACTCTGGCACCATAAACTGGGACATTTGCACTTAAAAGGCATGAAGAAAATCCTAAGTACTGAAGCTATCAGAGGTGTGCCTAATCTGAAGATCAATGAGGACAATGTTTGTGGTGATTGTCAAATTGGAAAACAAACAAGAAAGTCTCATCCCAGATTAGTTCACTAGGTAACTACTAAAGTACTAGAACTTGTTCATATGGATTTAATGGGGCCTATGCAAGTAGAAAGTATTGGAGGAAAGAGGTATGCTTTTGTAATGGTAGATGACTACTCAAGATTCACATGGATCAGCTTTGTTAGAGAAAAGTCTGACACTTTTGAAGTTTTCAAAGAGATGTGCATCCAACTACAAAGAGAGAAGGATAGTGGGATTATCAGAATCAGAAGTGATCATGGCAAAGAATTTGAAAACAAGAGCTTTTCAGAATTCTGTGCTTCTGAAGGTATAAAGCATGAGTTTTCTGCACCTATCACACCTCAGCAAAATGGTGTAGTTGAGAGGAAGAACAGGACTTTAGCAGAATGTGCAAGGGTTATGCTGCATGCTAAGAAGCTGCCATATATGTTTTGGGCTGAAGCCATGAACACTGCATGTTATATCCATAATAGAGTCACTCTGAAGAAGGGAACAACTTGTACCTTATATGAACTATGGAAAGGAAGGAAGCCTACAGTCAAATACTTCCATGTTTTTGGGAGCAGATGCTACATTTTGGCTGATAGAGAAAATAGGAGAAAGCTGGATCCTAAGTCTGATGAAGGCATATTCCTGGGTTATTCAGTAAACAACAGAGCTTATAGGGTGTTTAATTCAAGAACTAAAGTTGTGATGGAGTCCATTAATGTGGTAATTGATGATCTGACTGCTGAGAAAGATAGAAGTGAGTCTGAAGTTGTTCCAGAGTCTGAAGCATCAGAAGAACAAACTTCAGAAGCAGAAATTCATCCAGAGTCTGAAGAAGCAGATGTACATCCAGAACATGATCCTACCAATAAAGGGCCATCTATTAGAATTCAGAAGGATCATCCTAAGGAGCTTATCATTGGGAGTTTGGATCAAGGGGTCAGAACCAGGAGATCAGATGCTGCTACTGATTCATGCTTTGTGTTAAAGGTTGAGCCTAAAAATGTGAAAGAAGCCCTAACTGATGAATTTTGGATTGAAGCAATGCAAGATGAGTTGAATCAATTCAAAAGGAGTGAAGTATGGGATCTAGTTCCAAGACCTGAAAGGCTGAATGTGATTGGGACTAAGTGGATATTCAAGAATAAAACAGATGAAAATGGTACTGTTGTCAGAAACAAGGCAAGGTTGGTTGCTCAGGGCTATACTCAAGTTGAGGGACTTGATTTTGATGAGACCTTTGCACCTGTGGCCAGACTGGAGTCCATAAGACTACTGTTGGGTGTATCCTGCATTCTCAAGTTCAAATTATTCCAGATGGATGTGAAGAGTGCATTTCTGAATGGGTATCTGCAAGAAGAAGTATATGTTGAACAGCCTAAGGGTTTTGTGGATCCTAAGTTTCCAGATCATGTGTACAAGTTGAAGAAAGCCTTGTATGGACTCAAGCAAGCACCAAGAGCATGGTATGACAGGCTGACTCAGTTTCTTGTGGCTCAAGGTTACAGAAAAGGAGGTTCTGATAAGACCTTGTTTGTGAAAAATGAAAATGGGAGTTTGATGATTGCTCAGATTTATGTGGATGATATAGTGTTTGGAGGGATGTCTCAGAAGATGGTCAAACTGTTTGTTCAGTAGATGCAGTCAGAATTTGAAATGAGCTTAGTTGGTGAACTGACTTATTTTCTTGGATTACAAGTCAAGCAAATGGAAGATACAATCTTCATTTCTCAAAGTAAGTATGCCAAGAACATAGTGAAGAAATTTGGATTGGAATCTGCTGCTCACAAGAGGACACCAGCTGCTACCCACCTGAAGTTAACTAAGGATGAACATGGAGTTTCAGTAGACCAAAGTCAGTACAGAAGCATGATTGGGAGCCTATTGTACTTAACTGCAAGCAGGCCTGATATCACATTTGCTGTAGGAGTTTGTGCAAGATATCAAGCTGATCCTAAGATGAGTCATCTGACACAAGTTAAAAGGATCCTGAAGTATGTGAACAGCACAAGTGACTATGGAATCATGTACTCACATAGTTCAACTTCTGAACTGATGGGATATTGTGATGCTGACTGGGCTGGAAGTGCTGATGACAGGAAGAGCACCTCAGGAGGTTGTTTCTTTTTGGGAAATAACTTAATTTCATGGTTTAGCAAGAAGCAAAACTGTGTGTCATTGTCAACTGCTGAGGCTGAGTATATTGCTGCTGGAAGTAGTTGCTCACAATTGGTGTGGATGAAGCAGATGCTGGAGGAGTACAACATTGAACAAAGAACTATGACATTGTTTTGTGACAATTTGAGTGCCATCAACATCTCTAAGAATCCAATTCAGCACAGCAGAACCAAACACATAGACATCAGGCATCATTTTATCAGAAACCTTGTGGAGGACAAGATTGTTCAGCTGGAACATGTAGCTACTGAAGAACAAGTTGCTGACATTTTCACAAAGGCCTTGGATGCTAAGCAGTTTGAAAACTTAAGGAGCAAGTTAGGTGTGTGTTTACATGAAGACTTATAGCAATTAATGCAAACTGGATGTGAGGAAGATAGAGTACCTGCCAGTTGTGCTTATGCAGAGTGTGATCCTGTGTCTGAATCTGATAGCTTTTCCAGGATCTGTGTTACTTATTTTGATTTTATTTCCTATATGAAGACTATGATTTGTCAGAATTTTATGGCTAAAAAGGGGGAGAAAATCTTATGCAATGTGTTGGCTCTGTTGGCTCTGATACCAAGTGTTGCTGCTTAGAGAATTAATTCAAATTCAACTTTCAGTGTTATTCAGAACCAGTTGCAACAAGAGCTGTCAAGATGTTATTGAGGGGGAGTATGTGTCTCAGGGGGAGTACAAGATTGTTATGGTCCTGAGTGTTTCTGTGATCCTGAGGTATGGTCCTGAAGAACAATTGTGTTCAGCTCCTGAAATGTTAGCTTTGATATGCTCTGATACCATAAATTCAGAAGTAAGGGGGAGTTTGATGTATGCTGAGTGTATGCTGAGTTGCAGGGGGAGTGTGTGGAGTTGATCAGTAGCTCTGATACCTTGGAGTAGCTCTGATACCATGATTGTGATGGACAGGAGTTGATCAATACTTGGTTTATGTGTGCTTCAGGAGTCAGAAGCTGAAGCTGTTGTTTAACATAGCATAATCCGCTGCCTAAACTACTTGCTATGATGTATCATTGTGGAGTTCTTCATTGATGAGTTGATTATAAGGGAGATTGAAGAACTTGGATGGTTTTAGCCAAAAATTTGCCAAAGGGGGAGATTGTTGAGTCTTTTGTGTTGGCTGCATGTTTTGGCAAAACCAAAGTATTGAATAGAAGCATCTCCATATGTAGAACATTTCTTCAGTTGGAAGTTTTTCATTTTGAAGCTGTTCAGAAGCTCAAATTTACATCAGAAGCTGAATGCTCATCAGAAGCTGAATGCTCATCAGAAGCACTGTAGCACTTCAGAAGCTGATTCAGGTTCTGAAGTCCAACGTTGACTTTTGTTGACCTCATCAGAAGCTGGGTTTTCAGAATTGTTTTGGCGCGAATCTTTGCAAGATTGATCAAGGAATTATTCACGCGTATTGCTTCTAGAATGCTGATTTATTTGAAGAAGATTTTATTGAAGATTTGGTTCAAAGATATGAAATTCATATTTTCCTGTTATAATCTTTAAAAGATTCAGTACAGTTTTATTTGTTACATTATTGGACCAATCTTATTTCAGTAACAAATCAAATCAGAAGATTAGCTTTATTTTGCAAGACTGGAGGCTATATAAGGAGGAGGGCTGCTGCTATTCAAGATATACGAATTAATAGAGTTTAAGATCAGAGAATTGAGTCTTAGTGGTTTTTAAGCTTTTGCTTTATTTTTGTACGCCACTCATATGCTTTGAGTTGGTTTAGGATTGTTATTGAGTTGTAATTCATTCTAAGCCTCTAGGTACGAATGAAGTTGTGTTTTTGAAGTTTTCTGAAAAACAGAGTATTTTTGTTTAAGGGTTTCAGTAACAGGTTTGTTACTTGAATAGGAAGTTAGTGGTCTCTAATACTCAACGTGTTGGGTAGAATTCAAGACTAGGAGGAAGTTAATTGCTTAGGCTGGGAACTGGGAGTCAGTGTCTTGAGTCATAAGGATTAATTCCTATAGTGGAATTCCTTCCTGGATTGGTATCCCCCAGAGTAGGAGGTGTTTACTCCGAACTGGGTTAACAAACCTTGTGTGTTCTTTAGCTTTCCTGCACTTTATTTTCTGCTCTTGTATTGTGTTTACTTGTGCTCTGTTTTGCGATCTATTGTGCCCTGCATATTGTTCAGAACCTGTCTGGTTCAGAACCTGGTATTCTCTTAGTTTTGCCTGGCCAGAATTTCAAAATGTAAATAATTTTGTATGAGAAAGAGAAATTATGAGTAATTTTTCAAAATTATCCTTCATTAACAGTATGAGAAAGACAAATTGAAAAATTGAAAGAATAGAGAGTAATAAATGGTTAAGGATAGTAAAAATATGGCTTAATTGCATGTTTGGTCCCTTATGTTTATTTTAGGTTTCAAATTGGTCCCTATTGTTTTAAAAGTTTCAATTTGATCCAAAACATTTATTTTAGGTTTCATGTTGGTTCCTTTTGTTTTAAATGTTTTCAAGTTGGTCCATTTTGTTTGCAACGTTAGCTTAAGTTGGTCACTTTCAAGTTGATTTTTTACACCTTAAA
The DNA here is from genome assembly GCA_018208015.1 of Medicago ruthenica. Taxonomy (NCBI): domain Eukaryota; kingdom Viridiplantae; phylum Streptophyta; class Magnoliopsida; order Fabales; family Fabaceae; genus Medicago; species Medicago ruthenica. The sequence goes on along the minus strand of CM031375.1, from coordinate 34,787,488 downwards.
GTAGGATTTTCTATTAAAATTTGAGCTCCAATTATGTTCACATTCAGATTCAAATTGGAATTGCATGGAAAATGACGAGAATACCTCATAAACACACGTTTTGGACCAAATTGAAATTTTTAAAACAATAGGGACCAACTTGAAACATAAAATAAACATAAGGGACCAAACATGCAATTAAACCTAAAAATATTTACATGAATGTTTCATTAGTATTGTAAAAAGACTTATAATATAAGATTTTTTTTGTTGTCAAAATAACTTATAATTTGAAACGGATGTAGTACACTACATTTTGAAGTTGTCAAAATAACTTATAAGTTTTTTTTTGGTTCCTTTTTAATTTTTATTTTTCTTTATTTCAATTTATGATTGGTTGAGTTGAGTCTACTACCGAGACTACAATGCATGTTAGGTTAATATATTCCTTGATTTGAAAAAGATGAATAGGACAAATCACCTGAACTAATCAAAATTTTCTTCTAGAAGAAACTTGAACTACTATAATTTGTTGCTTGTTTAATAAACAAACCAACCATAAACCAAAGGAGTTATGAGGGTACTTTCAGAGTCATTGTCAATTACCAAACACAACAAACACATAATTTTCCACTAAATCTTAGAAAAAGACATCGAAACAAATAAAAAAAACTATTCATTCTCTTCTAATTCAAACAAAATCAACTTCACTCTTCTAAGCAACAACCCAATTTCTTCATTTCCTTTCTCTTCAGTTGTGTCTCCAATTGAGTTTCTTATTAAAACAACACTTCAATGGCTAGGATCCAAAGAAAGCTCTTCCCAACAGAACCTACCACAAACCAAACCTTAGATTGTTACGGCTTTTGTGACCCTTCATGTCCTTCAAATTGCTACACTAATACAAATTACTATTTCTCACCCCCACCACTAGAACACACAACACAAGTTAACCACGTTTCCTCTTACTTCATAATCCTCATTTCACTATTCTCATTGATTTTTATCATCATTGGTTTCTATGTGATCAAAGTAAAATGCTATAATGAGATGTGTGGTTGGAGAATCAATAACTCGGTTCGCTCTCAAACCGAGAATTCTGAAGAGTTTCTCAATGAAAACCAGCAGGTTGATCGCGATCACAATCGCGATCACCCAGTCTGGCTCATTGCAACGGTTGGTTTGCAACAATCGATTATAAATTCGATTACGGTTTGCAAGTATAGAAAAAATGAAGGGTTAATTGAAGGAACAGAATGTTCGGTTTGTTTGAATGAGTTTCATGAAGGTGAAACATTAAGACTATTGCCAAAGTGTAGCCATGCTTTTCACATTTCTTGTATTGATACTTGGTTGAGATCCCATACTAATTGCCCTCTTTGTCGAGCTGGTATTGTCTCCAACAATGTTACTCCTGAAGTAACAATACCGAATTCGGAACAAGAAAATAACATTTTGGGAAGAAATCAAGAGACTCATTTGGAGAATCCTAGGAATGATCAAGAAGATGTCTTAACCAACAATATTGTTATCAATGTGGCATTTGAAACCAGGGTTGAAACAACAGGGGAATCAAGTGATGAATCAAATTACAAGGAGCAAATAATCGATGATCCAACGGTTATGAATGATGAGATACAAATTGAAATAGGTTCTGTTTCAACTGAACATGAGAAAGATGTGCACAAGGTTAATCCTTGGAAGCTTATTACTCAAAAAAATAGTAGACCAACACGTCGTTCTCCAATTGAAGAGCGTTTACACGTAAGGCCAATAGCTATGAAAAAGTTTTTCCCTCTACACAGAAGAAAGGGTTTTAAAAAAAGATACGTGACTGCAGTTTGGAGCGCAACATCATAGTTTTTTTTTTATGTTTTTATAGATGAAACACTATAGCAATTCTAAGAATTGTGAATTCTCTGCAATTTCAAGAATAGTGGTTCAAAACATGGGATTGAGGTTCCACTAATCTAAACTCAACTCTTGCCTATTAGAATTGTGAATCTATTAGAGGTGAAAATACCGTGCAGTTTGAGATATATCAATAATAAAAAAAATTCTTAAATGCAATTTTGTCTCATTTAAAATTTTGGTTTCTCAATTTTTAAATCTATGAATTTGACGTTCTGTTTTCAAAGCATTTCATATTTTTCCTACCTATGCATTTCGGTTTGAGTTTTGATGATTTGACATGTGAAAATTGAGTTGATGATACGGAAATTGTTATTTAAGTGGAAATGCTTTTTTCTTTATGTTTCCTTTTTTCTTTTTCTCTTTTTAATAAAATCTGTTTCCTTTGCTTATAAAAAAATGCTTTTGTGTATAAATTAATAAATAGTTTGATGACATGAAATAGAGTTGTTAAGAAATGATTTATCTAGTAAAAAAAAAAAGACAATGTCATATCATCAACTAAATCGTCACATACACATCTCATTTTCCACATAATTAAATGGAAAATGACACTTAGACATAATTTTTTTTTTTATGTAAAGGACAACATCATGTGATTTTTTTGTATACTTTGAAATGCGTTAGTTGTAAGAAACAAAAAATAAGAGAGATAAGATATATAATGTCTATATTTTAAAGTTCAAATAACATAACTTTTTTAAAACTAAACCTCAAAATGTATACGTAGTGAAAAGTCATTTCCAAAACAATAATGCTTAATGTTACGAGAGTCCTTTGCACGAATTTTGACGAATTTAGGGTATTCCTTAAATTTTCAAAATCCAGCAAGTTAAGTTGAACTTCTATAGAGGTAAAATAGAAAGCACCATCTGCCAACAAGTCTTGTTTTTGTTTGTTCTTCATGACTCATCTTTCTCACACACTTTTTTTTTTATTTTCCTGTGAAAGGATGCTTATTAGCAAATATGATTTTATTGTGGAACATATTTTATTTGCTTTTTCTTCAGTTTTAGAATAATTAAAAATGGTCCATATAAAGTGAGTTTGCAAGGCAAATATCCAGTAGTGTGTTTTGTGCGAACAAAGCCTTTGCGCTATATAGAACCACTCTTTAAGCCTAAAAAAACATTTCTGCTAATTGTCAAAATTTTCGGGGGAACCATATGTTTCCATGACTGTCAGATTGGAATGTTAACATTGAAAATGTATCAACAAAGAACTTTAAAAGAGAAAGAATTCTATTCCAATAAATATTGTGGAGAATAAAATGTACTTGTCATTGCGATCCAAAATAGAATTTGGGTCAATACACTTGACAAATCAGATATAATTGACTTGAGACAAATAGACAAGTGGCTTAATGATTTTAAAATCAAAGAAGCAAGGAGTGTGGGTGGAAATTCCGTAACAAAAATTATTCATTCGATTATGCATAAATATAGGTAGAATTGTCAATGATATGTAGAACAATTCAGATCGTTAGAACAACTTCGATTTAGTTTAGATCCAATCAATGAGTTAACGTCCTCAACATTGCAGATCTGAAAACATGAGAATTCTGGAGACTTGAATGTTGTCATATTTGTAGGCTTTTGTGCTTTTTCATTTTATGCTATTAACATGTATGTTGTGAGTTTGATCACATATTCATCATTTCTGTTTTTAGCGAATTTATATTGTCTCGATGTACTCATCAATTTAATTGAATGAATGTAACACCCATACTAACTTTAACTAGTATATTAGCATGTGCGTTAAACTGATACTGGATACATTTAAAATTTAAATAATAATAATATTACATCACAAAAGATTGAATACAAGTTTACTCGTCTGTACAAAAATCCAATACTTTTACATTACTCATACTATATCCATCAAGCTCCTGAGCTGGTACACAACGAGCAACTGTACTCCATCCAGCATCTCTGTGAAGATCTTCATCACGAACCTCTGACTTACCTGTAAACCTGCACCAGAAGGAATGGGATGAGACATAATGTCTCAGTGAGCTCTACCCAACCTACTGTTTGGCAACCACAGGGAACCTAGGGTCGCCATGCCTACCTTGGCAATTTAGGGGAATTCTAGAATCGCCAAGTCTTTAACCTGCCTATGACTTTAACTATAACTTGCCTGTAACTGTAAACTTAAACTGCCTATAACCTTTGTTGTAGCTGTCTATAATCATAACTGTAATCTGCCTATAACTTTAACTTAGTGATCGAGGGGAAAACCTAGGATCACTTTCTGATAACTGTCTATAACTATAACTATGAGTTTCCTGTGACTATAACTGTAACTGTGACTTTAACTATAACTATGAAACATAAAACATATAAGCAGTTCTATAGCAGTTTTATGTTAGCTGTTAGCGTTGAACAAACAATTATCTGAGTTCATTTTACGGAGGGCACCCCGGGTGGAGCAACCCCGAGATACGTCTCCCTATAAACCGGTGAAATTCCTATCATATCAGGCTAACACCGGACTCCCTATGAAACGTGTGGACAACCCTCTCGGAGGAGTCCCATCCAGCGAATCCCGGAGTCTGATGAACACGCCCTATGACTGTGAAACGTGCAAGCACGCCAATATCTTTGAATAATTCTTTAATTCTTTAACTTTGACATATAATCATATAACAAATACTATGATCGTATAACATTCCTATGACATATAACCTTTGATTCTAGGCTCATCGTTCTCATGAGTCACCTATGATTGTTGGGAACCAACACTATAAACATGCCTATAATTATGATTGACAAATCATTCTTACTCTCATTGCTCTTAAGCTTGCACATACTTAAGTGATTATAGGGACTTCACTTCAAAGAGATAATCCCATTACCAAGCCCTATACACATCTATACAACTTAGGAGTATGAGTATACATCTCCTAAGGCCATGCCTATCCCTCATCCTACCTTAATTCCAAGCCAAAGCTCACAAACAAAAAGCTGTGGTAGGCCAAAATCGTAGCACGATGGGAAAGGATCGGAGCACGATTTTATGCGAAAGTTTCATGAAAATCAGGACATAAAATCGTAGCACGATGCCCATAAATCGGAGCACGATTTTGGCTTCAGCAGCACTCATAATTTCACTTCCTAGGCTAACCCAAACATACCCAAACATCAATTAGCTTATGGGAATGGATTTCTATGACATAAGAATTAGTTATCACATAACAATTCATATATCCACAAGTCATCAAGAGATTAAGGCATGAATCTAGCAAAATTGCTCTTAATACTATAACCTTCAAGCTTAAACAAAGTGGGGTTCTAAAACCCCCTAAGAGCTCACCTTAAACATGATTCCAATCTTTGCCAAGCTTTACACAAAACCCTAGCCCATCTCTTACTCTTCTCTTGCTTCTTCTTTAACTTCTTCTTGCTCCAAATTTTCCAAAAGCCATGCTTGCTTGAAGTACAAGGTTATAAGATGAAGTTTGATGGATTAAGGCAAGGAGGGGGAGGCGTGTGAGTTAGAGGGGAAGAAGGAGGGGAAACTGATTTGGAGAGGGAAGGAAAGAAGGAAGAATGACAAGAAAAATATCTTGTTTTCCTTTTTAAAACAATTCTTCTTAATTCAAATAATTACTCAAATGCCATTGCCTCATAATTACATATTTGCCATTGCGTCCCTTTAATTACTGTAACACTGTTAAAGTCACGTTTAAGCGGGATATTACACTCTACCCCCCTTAAAAGAAATTTCGTCCTCGAAATTTAGATAATCCTTATGAGATCCTGTAGAGATAAATCCTTTTTACCTCTTTCTTTACTATGAAAATTTCCAATTCTTTTTGCTTATTGGGATTCCATGGCAACTCTAATGTCTGACATATAGATTAGTCACGCGTCTCGATTAAGCCATATTGGTTAAAGCTTGTTCTTTAGCCATGATTCCCATCACTGTACATCAAAACATAAGACAATCTCTTTCCTGCCGAAAGGTCTAACGTATATTACATAATTATTATCTGTTAAGGCGTATGGTTATCTGAACCAACATATCCATATTAACCTGAAGTCGTCGAGTCATTCTGTTTTTCCTCAATTATTCCAACTTTCCGAGGGATCTATTACATTACGTTTAGTTCAAAGAACTTTTGTCTTTAACTTTCGTCTCGCAAGACGACCTGTTACTGTTACATTCGTATCATTCTTCATATAGACTAGTCTTGCAGTGAAAAACATCTGATATTAAGTATTCTCAAACGGGAGTAAAGTCTATTACAACTACCTCCACGATTTAATTTCAAAGTGGTGGCTGAACTTATGGTACAAGTTCACTTCTCTTTGACATCCTGATGTAACTGTTATCTCAACCATGTACATTGTTCACATTCCCACTGCGGGAAACCTTAAGGCTCGAGAAATCTTATGAGCCACTCATGCTCCAATTTAATTAATCAACGATAACACGTAGCTAAAGGTCTTAGGGTTTTCTTCTTTCTATGATTCTGACAATCTTACTTTAATCAAGATATTCCTTACTCATGGGAATTAATACTTGCTTTACCAATAATTTCAACTTATGAAAGTTTAGTACAAGTGACGTGTAACATAAGCCGTCTCACATACCATCATATAATATTATCCATAGCACATAGCTTCTATACATGATCGAGTACGTGTACACTCCTATCGGGTACACAGTACGCCGCCTCGTCATTGTCCAACTAATGGGACACCATACTTAATCAACTTATACTTGAGACAAAACCACGTCAACCAAGGTCACTCTCTTAACTTTTGATTCATACTTGTATTCTTTGAACATACACAATCCCATAACATAAATTATGGTTATATTTCGTTGGCGTTAAAACTTATTTTGTCCAAGGACATTCTCCGTTTTCGAAAAGAAAACTCTATTCTGTTCGCTATCAAAATAGCACTCTTAAACTCTGAATCCTTTAATTCATAACTTCAATTCACGTAGTCTTTTACTGTAAACTATGAGTACTCTTCTGATCTGTGTAAAACATTTCCTTCCTTTAACTGTTAACATTAAGTTCAAGAATTTCTGAACTCCTCTACCGAAATTTGTTCAATAACAACAAACCTGTTCTGCTTAAGACTTTCCTGTTAAAACATTACCGACTGCGTACCACGGTTACCGATACATGTCACACGACTATAAAATATGTTACACTACTATCTAAGTAGCATAAACTCTGCCTGATCAGTATACATAATACTAATCATAACCTGTTACATGCCTGTTACATGCGACATGCTAGCATAACGCGGATACGATGCGGAATAACTGTATGCCACGACATAATTCCTCTTTGGTTAAACTTACTATTCAAATTAACTTTAAGTTACTGAGCTAAACAGCTAAATCACCGTATGAAATGTGGCCTCCTTCGCGTGCTATAATTACATCCTTTAAAGTTATCAACCTGCTTCGATTCTCTTATCTCATGAGTTTCGGGGTCTGATACATTCCTCGACTTATCTATTAAAATTCCCTGTTAGAACTGATGATAAGTTCAAGTCATCATTACTTACACATATTCTGTAACTTGAGATTTAATCTCTGAATACCTTTCCTATAATTCCTCTGACAAGGACTTCACAAACATCCTTTTCTCTAAACTTCAGCTTTGATTTGTCTATTAACTCATAATTGGATTACTTCTCCGCTGCGCAACTCTGATTTAAACAATTAACCTTGGGATGGAAGTAACACACCACTATTACCCTCTAAAATCTCTTTGGCCAATCTTTTAACTTTATAACTTTGTAGTTACCACCCATGACCATCTTATCTTATAATTTCTCTTGTGGTTTAATCCACCTGTTCAACTTACTGATTGCTCGACGCTTGACTTTGCGTTTCCTTTCGAACATAAACAAAATTCTTACTTCCACGAAATACACCGAACCCTGTAGACAATCTTTAACAATGAATTCGAGCCCAATGATGCTCCTATTAAAACAACTTAAGTTCATACATTATTTACTTGTGGTAACTTCTAGAAACATTCTATGACTTCCGGAAATTCTCGTCTTTCATATACTTAATCAATTAATGAATCGAGTCTCATCCTGTAATTATCCGTAGGGATTTCACATCCACAACCTTTTTCCAAGACACTTAGGTCCACATAACTCTAACATAACTCTTGGTTACTTCTCGGATTGCTCCGGGAATAATTCGTCTGGATAGAACTCAACTTTTACCAGCTCTCCTGTAAATTCAAACATGTGATACACCTCTTCGAATACCCGATTAATAAATCTGTAAGCTTCAATACTTAACATTTTCCATTGGATCCTTCCTATAACTCATTACTGTATTCACAATTCCATTCTAATCCTGTTATCTGAATAATAGTCCATCTGACTTCTCGACCGTTGCCCTCTTCATGGTTTCGAACAATCCAAAGTATGTATTTTCTACCATCTTAACACATACCAACATAGTGTGATCTTTGTCGGCTTACCCGAATACGTATGCAAGGAGCCCATCGAAAGAGAATATAGAACTCCTTAACTTCAACCATACTTTAACTGTAACTTATATATATAAGTGACGTTCTTCCTGTTGCCAGAGCCTCAAAATAGTTCTTAGCTAATTCCTGTTTAATCCTCGAAAGCGGTCTGCTATAATCCGACAACATAAAATTCAACCTTTACTTCATACCCTTACCGGGGTTTCCTTCACTTGTTGCTAAACTCGCGTTCCTCATACCAAGTATCTTGATGACCCACAATAAAGGAAGGTAACCTGTTCCATCTGTTCATTAATTCGCTTAATCCATAAATGAGTCTCTTACCTATCAGATATTTAAATCTCGTCCGTTTTAAGTGTGCAAGTCCTTCCACCTTACACACTATATCCTCACTGGAAGCCCAGAGTTTTCAATAATTAACTGTCCATTCCTTATTCCAAGTCGCTGGGTTTGGTAACACAATCCATTGCATCTGCAGCCGGAATTAAAACTCTAATCAACCCTTAACTTTAACTTTCCAAACTACGGTTCCCGTTAGGATTCCAAATCATTCTTCGGAGTATTCTATAATCCTTTACTCTACACATCTCCTCGGAGAAAGCATCGCTCAAGGATGCATCCAACTAGTTAAGGTACTTGACCCTTCTCTTAAATACCTCTTATAATCCTGAAACTATGCCATTAACAGGCTCAGTCCCTTCACTGTTAGAGAACCATCCTTTGACATTAAATACCTCGCCAATTTCCGTCTTAAAAATCTGACGTCTGAACCTTCACCCTTCGTACACTTCTTTCCTCCTTGGTCACATTCAGCTCTCGGATATTTGTCCTAACTGCCATATACTAGACTGAGTTGATCAGGCTCAACTAGATGTGACCTTTAGAACAATACCCGGAACCCAATGATTCCACTACTTTTATTGAATCTTAAATGACCCATGGCACGGTCTGAATCGACCTGCTCTGATACCAATTGTAACACCCATACTAACTTTAACTAGTATATTAGCATGTGCGTTAAACTGATACTGGATACATTTAAAATTTCAATAATAATAATATTACATCACAAAAGATTGAATACAAGTTTACTCGTCTGTACAAAAATCCAATACTTTTACATTACTCATACTATATCCATCAAGCTCCTGAGCTGGTACACAACGAGCAACTGTACTCCATCCAGCATCTCTGTGAAGATCTTCATCACGAACCTCTGACTTACCTGTAAACCTGCACCAGAAGGAATGGGATGAGACATAATGTCTCAGTGAGCTCTACCCAACCTACTGTTTGGCAACCACAGGGAACCTAGGGTCGCCATGCCTACCTTGGCAATTTAGGGGAATTCTAGAATCGCCAAGTCTTTAACCTGCCTATGACTTTAACTATAACTTGCCTGTAACTGTAAACTTAAACTGCCTATAACCTTTGTTGTAGCTGTCTATAATCATAACTGTAATCTGCCTATAACTTTAACTTAGTGATCGAGGGGAAAACCTAGGATCACTTTCTGATAACTGTCTATAACTATAACTATGAGTTTCCTGTGACTATAACTGTAACTGTGACTTTAACTATAACTATGAAACATAAAACATATAAGCAGTTCTATAGCAGTTTTATGTTAGCTGTTAGCGTTGAACAAACAATTATCTGAGTTCATTTTACGGAGGGCACCCCGGGTGGAGCAACCCCGAGATACGTCTCCCTATAAACCGGTGAAATTCCTATCATATCAGGCTAACACCGGACTCCCTATGAAACGTGTGGACAACCCTCTCGGAGGAGTCCCATCCAGCGAATCCCGGAGTCTGATGAACACGCCCTATGACTGTGAAACGTGCAAGCACGCCAATATCTTTGAATAATTCTTTAATTCTTTAACTTTGACATATAATCATATAACAAATACTATGATCGTATAACATTCCTATGACATATAACCTTTGATTCTAGGCTCATCGTTCTCATGAGTCACCTATGATTGTTGGGAACCAACACTATAAACATGCCTATAATTATGATTGACAAATCATTCTTACTCTCATTGCTCTTAAGCTTGCACATACTTAAGTGATTATAGGGACTTCACTTCAAAGAGATAATCCCATTACCAAGCCCTATACACATCTATACAACTTAGGAGTATGAGTATACATCTCCTAAGGCCATGCCTATCCCTCATCCTACCTTAATTCCAAGCCAAAGCTCACAAACAAAAAGCTGTGGTAGGCCAAAATCGTAGCACGATGGGAAAGGATCGGAGCACGATTTTATGCGAAAGTTTCATGAAAATCAGGACATAAAATCGTAGCACGATGCCCATAAATCGGAGCACGATTTTGGCTTCAGCAGCACTCATAATTTCACTTCCTAGGCTAACCCAAACATACCCAAACATCAATTAGCTTATGGGAATGGATTTCTATGACATAAGAATTAGTTATCACATAACAATTCATATATCCACAAGTCATCAAGAGATTGTTGAGTATTTTGTGTTGGCTGCATGTTTTGGCAAAACCAATGTATTGAATAGAAGCATCTCCATATTTGAAACATTTCTTCAGTTGCAAGTTTTGTGTTTTGAAGCCATTCAGAAGCAGAAAATGTCATCAGAAGCTGAATGCACTGTAGCAGTTCAGAAGCTGAATTCAGGTTCTGATGCCAGCGTTGACTTATGTTGACTTCATCAGAAGCTGGTTATTTTCAAGGTTTTTCTATACGAATCTTTGCAAGATTTATTGAAGATTTTTCCACCCATATTTGCTTCTAGAAGGCTGGTTTAATTGGAGAAGATATCTTTGAAGATTTGGTTCAAAGATATGAAATTCGTATTTTCTGTTTTAAATCTTTCAAAGATACAAAACAGTTTTATTTGTTTGGACCAATCTTATTTCAGTAACAAATCTTTTCAGAAGATTAGTTTGTTATTTATGTTGCAAGACTGAAGACTATATAAGGAGGAGTGATGCTGCTTTCAAGACTTACGATTTTAAGAGTATTATTCAGAGAAAATTGAGTCTTAGTATTTTAAGCTTTTAGCTTTTTTGTGCACCACTCTGTTAGAGTTGGTTTAGGATTGTTATTGAGTTGTAATTCATTCTAAGCCTCTAGGTACGAATGAAGTTGTGTTTTTAAAGTTTTCTGAAAAACAGAGTGTTTTTGTTTAAGGGTAGTTCAAGTGGCTGGGTTGCAGTTACTTGAATAGGAAGTTAGAGGTTTTTCTAATACTCAACGTGTTGGGTAGAATTCAAGACTAGGAGGAAGTTAATTGCTTAGGCTGGGAACTGGGAGTCAGTGTCTTGAGTCATAAGGATTAATTCCTATAGTGGAATTCCTTCCTGGATTGGTATCCCCCAGAGTAGGAGGTGTTTACTCCGAACTGGGTTAACAAATTTCTGTGTTTTTTTTTTACTTTCCTGCACTTTAAATTTGCTGCCTGTGTGTGTTTGTGTTTGTGCTCTGTGTTGCAAACTATTGTGCCCTGCGTGCTGTTCAGAACCTGTTAGGTTCAGAACCTGATTACTCTGTTAGTTTCTGTTCATTGCCTGGCCAGAATTTCAATTGGCATCAGAGCAGGCACCCTGCCTGTATTTTGGGTGAGATCCAGAGGACTTAATTTCTGGTAAGCATGGATAGAGAAGGAGGATATGTCAATAGACCACCCCTATTAGATGGCACAAACTATGAGTATTGGAAGTCTAGGATGTGTGCCTTCTTAAAATCTATTGACAGCAGGACTTGGAAAGCTGTGATTAAAGGCTGGGATCATCCTGTGTATACAGACAAAGATGGTAACAAGACTGAGGTTCTGAAGCCTGAGGAGGAATGGACCAAAGCTGAAGATGATCTGTCACTGGGAAATTCAAAAGCTTTGAATGCTATCTTTAATGGTGTTGATCAGAATATGTTCAGACTTATCAAACAATGTACTGTGGCTAAGGATGCTTGGGAAATTCTGAAAACCACTCATGAAGGAACTTCTAAGGTGAAGATGTCAAGATTGCAGCTGCTGACCACCAAATTTGAGAACCTGAAGATGAAGGAAGATGAATCTATTCAGGATTTTTACATGAATGTGCTGGACATGGCAAATTCTTTTGATTCTCTTGGAGAAAAGATGACTGATGAGAAGTTAGTCAGAAAGATCCTCAGGTCCCTGCCCAGAAGGTTTGACATGAAGGTTACAGCAATTGAGGAGGCTCATGATATTTCTGCTATGAAGGTTGAAGAGCTCATTGGTTCTTTGTTGAATTTTGAGACTGCTTTCTGCAAACAGCCTGATAAGAAAGGGAAAGGTATAGCTTTTTCTGTGAATGCTGAAGCTGATGATCAACAAGAGTCTGAGGAGGATGACTTATCAGAAGCTCTAGTATTGCTGGGAAAACAATTCAACAAGATTCTGAAGAATGTTAACAGAAAAGCCAAAGGCAAAGGTCAGAATTTTAGATTCAATAACAAGAAGCAACAAACTGATGAGAAGAAGACCAAGTCTGAGGAGAAAAGCAATCAAGCCAAAGGTGTGCAGTGCTATGAGTGTGAGGGATATGGACACATCAAATCTGAATGTCCTACTTTCCTTAACAAACAGAAGAAGAGCCTAGCTGTTGCATGGTCTGATGATGGTTCTGAAGATGATGATGTTAGTGAATCTGATATGTGTGATACTGGTCTAGTTGTGAGGTCAGGAGCTATCTTGAAGAAGGAAGCTGTTTTAGAGTCTGAGACCCTTTCAGAGTCTGACTCAGAGTCTGAAGCCTCATCTGTGTCTGAAGCTGCTAAAACCTCATATGATGAGCTAGCTGACAACTATAGGAAGCTGTATACCAGAAGTGCTGAGGTTTGCAAACAAGTTCTGGATCAGAAGGAGACTATTTTTCAACTGGAGGCTGAAAAAGGAGAACTTCTTGTGCAAAATTCAGATTTGAAAGAAGAAGTGAACCAGTTAAATTCCCAACTTGAACATATGAAAAAGCAGGTTAGAATGATGAATACTGCTACTAATGTGTTGGATGAAATTTTGAGTGCTCAGCAACAAGGAAAAACTGGGGTAGGCTTTGATGATCAGACTCAGAACCCCAAACAGAAGATTCTGGTTAAAGAGTTTGTTCCTGCCACTAGAACTGATAATCCTATGATTGGGACTTCTCAGATGAGACCTCAGAAACAATCCCAGAAGCAAGATCAGAAGCAAGCTCAGAAGAGACCTCAGATGCAAGGTCAGAAGCAAGTTCAGATGCTGCCTCAGAAGCAACCTCAAAATTTTTTCAGAAACAGAAGGAGGAGAAATCATCCATGGATTTGTCATCATTGCGGAAAGAAAGGGCATATCAAACCATTCTGCTTCAAACTTTATGGCTACCCTGAACACTTTCAATATAGAAGAGTGCAACCAGCTGCACCCAAACACAGTGTTCAGAAGGTATGGAAACCTAAGGTTCAGAATGTAGGCCTGATTGCTCACACTTCATTAAGAGCCACCTCAAAAGAAGACTGCTATTTTGATAGTGGGTGTTCAAGGCATATGACTGGTGTGAAGAAGCTGCTAAGCAATATCAGATCATACTCCAGAAGTTATGTGACATTTGGAGATGGTGTAAAAGGTCAGATTCTGGGTATTGGAGATTTGATCAGAGAAGGTTTACCCAGACTCAATGATGTGCTACTGGTGGAAGGATTAACCTCTAATCTGATCAGTATTAGCCAGCTGTGTGATCAGGATTTGAAAGTTAATTTCAACAAGCAGGAGTGTATTGTTACTGATCAGGATGGAAAAACTCAGATGAGGGGCTGCAGATCCAAAGACAATTGTTATTTGTGGGTTTCTGAAGAAGAAAGAAGTCTGACTTCTTGTCTTATGAGCTCAGAAGAGGAAGTCAAACTCTGGCACCAGAAACTGGGACATTTGCACTTGAAAGGCATGAAGAAAATCCTAAGTACTGAAGCTATCAGAGGTGTGCCTAATCTGAAGATCAATGAGGACAATGTTTGTGGTGATTGTCAAATTGGAAAACAAACAAGAAAGTCTCATCCCAGATTAGTTCACCAGGTAACTACTAAAGTACTAGAACTTGTTCATATGGATTTGATGGGGCCTATGCAAGTAGAGAGTATTGGAGGCAAGAGGTATGCTTTTGTAATAGTAGATGACTACTCAAGATACACATGGATTAACTTTGTTAGAGAGAAGTCTGATACTTTTGAAGTGTTTAAAGACTTATGTATTCAATTACAAAGAGAGAAGGACTGTGGTATTGTCAGAATCAGGAGTGATCATGGCAAAGAATTTGAAAACAAGAGCTTCTCAGAATTCTGTGCCTCTGAAGGTATAAAGCATGAGTTCTCGGCACCTATCACACCTCAGCAAAATGGTGTAGTTGAGAGGAAGAATAGGACATTAGCAGAATGTGCAAGGGTTATGTTGCATGCTAAGAAGTTGCCATATATGTTCTGGGCTGAAGCAATGAACACTGCTTGTTATATTCATAACAGAGTCACTTTGAAGAAGGGTACTACATCAACTCTGTATGAATTGTGGAAAGGGAGAAAGCCAACTGTGAAATATTTTCATGTGTTTGGCAGTAAATGTTACATTTTGGCTGACAGAGAAAATAGAAGAAAACTAGATCCTAAGTCTGATGAGGGCATATTCCTGGGTTATTCAGTAAACATCAGAGCTTATAGGGTGTTTAATTCAAGAACTAAAGTTGTGATGGAGTCCATTAATGTGGTAATTGATGATCTAACTGCTGAGAAAGATTGAAGTGAGTCTGAAGTTGTTCCAGAGTCTGAACCATCAGAAGAACAAACTTCAGAAGCTGAAATTCATCCAGAGTCTGAAGAAGCAGATGTACATCCAGAACATAATTCTACCAATAAAGGGCCATCTATTAGAATTCAGAAGGATCATCCTAAGGAGCTTATCATTGGGAGTTTGGATCAAGGGGTCAGAACCAGGAGATCAGAACCAGCTGCTACTGATTCATGTTTTGTGTCCAAGTTTGAACCCAAGAATGTGAAAGAAGCCCTGACTGATGAATTTTGGATTGAAGCAATGCAAGATGAGTTGAATCAATTCAAAAGGAGTGAAGTGTGGGATCTGGTTCCAAGACCTGAAGGGTTGAATGTAATTGGTACTAAATGGATTTACAAGAATAAAACAGATGAGAATGGTACTGTAGTCAGAAACAAGGCTAGGTTGGTTGCTCAGGGTTATACTCAAGTGGAGGGATTGGACTTTGATGAGACCTTTGCACCTGTGGCTAGACTAGAGTCCATAAGATTACTGTTGGGTGTATCCTGCATTCTCAAGTTCAAATTATTCCAGATGGATGTGAAGAGTGCATTTCTGAATGGATATTTGCAAGAAGAGGTATATGTTGAACAGCCTAAGGGGTTTGTGGATCCTAAGTTTCCAGAACATGTGTACAAGTTAAAGAAGGCTTTATATGGTTTGAAACAAGCACCAAGAGCATGGTATGACAGACTGACTCAGTTTCTTGTGGCTCAAGGCTACAGAAAAGGAGGTTCTGATAAGACTTTGTTTGTGAAAGATGAAAATGGGAGTCTGATGATTGCTCAGATTTATGTGGATGATATAGTGTTTGGAGGGATGTCTCAGAAGATGGTTGTCATACCCCATTTTTGACCCGTTTTTATTTTTATTTCTCTCGTTTCTTAGGCCGGAAATTTTCGTCGTTTCAGACGAAATTTCGGCAGGGAGGTATTTTAAAATACCTCATTTTTTTTTTTCCGAAGGCAACCGTTTTTTAATTATTTTTATTTTTTGTTATTTTATTATTATTATTATTATTATTTTTTTTACTTTTATTTATTCCTCTTCTTTTTTCTTTTTATTAGTTTTTATTTTATTTTGTTATTTTCGTTTTTTTATTAGTGTGTTTTTTACTGTTTTGCTTTTATCAATTTTAAGTCATTATTGGTCCATTTTTCTGTCCAAGGCCCAGAGGGGCGTTTTAGTCATTTTCGTTTTTACCCTTTTTACTATAAATAGTATTAAGTGCACTGTTCACGAGTCAGAGAGTACAGTACCCAAGTCACAGTACAATCAACAGTCCATACACAGTCAGAATTTCTCAACCACAAAACCACCATACACCACCAACACAACCACCACAAAAACACATTCCGGCCACCGGAAAACTAAAAATCTAAAAAATTTTCACACATCACAACACAGTTACAAACCACACACGCGGCCAGGCTTTGCACAACAACAACCATCACTCACGCAAATCACGAATCCAGACCATCACCCACACAAAAACGAATTCGCACAAACAAACATAACCAGAACCCAAACGCAAAAGCAAGACCAGAATCGAAGCAACAACAACGAAAGTTCACAGAAACGAAATCAAGAGGTAGATCTAACTTCTTCCCTTTTTTCTTTTCGCAAATCTGAACATGGTTTTGTGTAGAGTGTAAAAAGGGGTGCGGATCTAGTGTTGTTTTAAAAAAAAAAAAAGAAGGAAGGAAGGATAAGAGAGGAAGAGAGAACACGTGAAAGCTTAAGGGAAATAATGAAGAGTTTAAAAAAAAAAAGGGTGAGGTTGTGAGAAGAAGTGAGAAAACGTGAGTTACAGAGGAGAAGAAATGTGAGAGTCAGAGAGAAAAGAAGAAGAAGAAAGAGAAAATGAGTGAAAAGTGAATAAAAAAACCATGGTTGGACTTAAATAAGCAACTGGACCGGTCTGGTTCTTTCGGACCGAACCAGACCGGGTTTTCTCTCTGGACTTATATTACTGGACTGTCCCCTGGCCCAATTCCCCTTCTTCTTTATTTTTTCTGATTACTACTCTTTTAATTTCTGCACTCCCCTTATTACTTCTGCACCCCTTTTCTTTCTCTCTATTCTTTTATTTTCTTTATTTATTTCTTGCACTTTTTTTTTTTTTTATTTCTTTTATTCTTTATGCACTTTATTTATTGTCTTTAATTTTCAGTACCCATGCATTTTTTTTATTTTTATTTTGCATCATATTTATTTTATGTCTTGCATTTTATTTTTATTTTATGCATCATATTTAATTTTATGTCTTGCATTTTTATTTTCTTTTATTTATTTTCCAGCACCATGTTTATTTTACGCCTTGCATTTTAATTTCCAGCACCATATTTACTTTATGTCTTGCATTTTTTATTTTCTTTTTTATTTTATGCATCATATTTATTTTATTGTCTTTTTATTTTCTTTTAGCATCATATTTATTTTATGTTTTGCATTTTTATTTTCTTTTTATTTTATTTTACGCATCATATTTATTTTATTGTCTTGCATTTTTATTTTTCTTTTAGCATCATGTCTATTTTTATTGTCTTGCATTTTTATTTTATTTTCAGCATCATATTTATTTTATGCCTTGCATTTTTATTTTTATTTTTTATTTACTTTAAGCACCATATTTATTTATTGTTTTGCATTTCATGCATTTTTTATTTCTTTTTAGCATATTTACTTTAATGCAAATTGCAATTTTATTTTATTTTATTATTTTTGTTATTTACTTTCTTGCCATTAGAATGTATCTAGGTCCAATGTAAATAAAATATAAATGAGAATATGCACCGACACCACATTTATTTTTTTATGCTTTATGTCGAGGGCGATTATGTAATTTGGACCGTATCCGAGGAAAAGGACCCTCACTTGATCCAACGTCATTTTGAGGGATCCGGCGCGTTTAGTTTTTTATCTCAGCATAATTTAGTCTCAGGACCTTAGGACCTAATCAAAATTTTTCATAAAAAAGTCAAAAAAGTCAAAATCCAAAAACATTTTATAATCAAAGTCTTCAAAAAAAAAATCAATCTTTTCTTTTCTTTTCTTAATCAATTTTTAATCAACCTTTAATCAATCAAAACTTGTTTTCTTCAATTTAAAATCAATCAAACTCACTTTCTTTTATCCTTCTATGCCTTTACGGCCTCTCACCTTTCTTAAAACCTTTCTCAAATTTTAAAATCAACCAAAACCAATCACTTATCTTTTTACCCCGAACTACGAGATTTTGATCCCGCTCGGGTACGTAGGCAAAAGACTTTGTCTTTCCAAATCAATAAAAATAAACAAAACATTTTCTTTCTTTTAATTTTCTCACTTTAATCCTTTCACACTTAAGCATTTATTTTACAAACAAACAATAATTTAGCATAAAGATAAAAATAAGCAAGAGGTTCCTATAGAGTACTATAGACGTTAGGGTGCTAATACCTTCCCTTTGCGTAACCAACCCCCGGACCTTTGATCTCTCTTAAAATAGGGTTTTCGAACTTTCTCCCTTTCCTCGGAAAAATAAAAGATCGGTGGTGAGCTTAAAATTGCGAGTCAACGCTAATTAATAGCTTGACATCCAAAAATCACCGCGACAGAAAAATGGCGACTTCACTGGGGACCAAAATCCTAAGTGGGTTAAACCTATCTTGCTTTTCTTTATCTTTATGCTTCATTATTACTTGTAATTGTAAATATGTGCTTAAGTGTTTACCTTTTTACGTGAGTGGTGAGATAAGTCCTACACCCGGACTTGAGGGAAACATAAGATAAGACGGTGGTATAATCATAGTGTCTTTCCGAGAGTAAATTTCGGATGTGGCTCATGTGATAACCCCACTCAATGGAGGAATCTTGGAAGTATTACTATGTTGGCATGAGTCAGTCGTGTTCGGCATTGATATTTTCAAGTGACCTATGAAGTTGAGGACCTTTAGTTACCGTTAACCCATCTTGGCCTTTTAGGACGTAGTGCGGTGGCTAACCAAGAGTAATCTTGAATTAGTTGATACGCGATACTACACTCAAACGAGACTTTCTTACAAAAATTGTTGGATCGGGAGTCAATCTCGTAGCCCGACGGTATTTGGAAGGGGTTGAGGACTTTGGGAACTTGGTAGAACCCGTGATACAGGTACATGTGAAACCATAGTCCTTACCAAATGGCGTGTTTACCCTTGACTCCAACATTATGGACCTTAAACTCACCATGTTTTCTTCGTCCTTTAGCATAATCATGCATACATGCATTCATTCATAAACATTTTTTTCATCAAGTATCAAAGGACTTAGACAAGTTTCGTTGTAAACATCGTAGGAATGAACTTCACAAAAAGAAACACTCAGAAATACAATTTCAAAAGCCCAGATTTGACAAGCTTAAGGAAGCTAGGATCTTTAATGACTAGTCCAGAGGATTTTCTCGAACTCGTTATGGGAGATCATTCGGCCTCCTCAAGTTTGAAATATCGGGACTTTTTCAAGATTTCTACTAATGAACTTCTGAGCATATCCCTTGGCTTTGTTCCTAAAAAGGGATTATTTGTAATATTTTAAATGAAACGTTCAAAACTATGATGTTTACAATTACTTCGACAAGACCTTCGATAACAAAACTTTTTTTGCATAAGCATAATCATGCATCATACTGCATTCATAGTTTCTAAATCGAGTCTCACACTGTGTTCACTATATAAAAAGGTTAATCAGCCGTCGTCCAAGGAAAGTGGCCCGACGAATTCTCCACAAACCGACTCGCACCTACAACACTCGTGCAAACAGAAGAGAGATGTGGTCGTGCAAACACATGGCAGAGTTTACCGCAATTAGGTCACTGTTGACATTCCCTCAAGTTACTCATAGGTCCAAGTAATGTGTTTTTGTTGTCTTGTCTTTTTCAAAAAAATTCCTTTCGGTCCGCACGAGACGAAAGTGAACTTGTTTAGGGCTTTTGTTTCATGCATACTCATCATCAAATAAGAAGTCGTTTTGTTCCCGACTATGTTTTTTATTATTTTTAGCTTTTTCTGGAAAATGGTAACACAAAAAACCCAAAAATATTTCATTTTTACTTTTATTTCCAATCAATTTCAAAAAATCTGCATTATTCACTCATTTTCTCAAACTAATCATCAATCATATGTAAATCTGAACATCAATAAACCCGTTGAACACTGTAACCCTATGCTCCCTCCCGACTTTGAGTTCCCTGCTTACGAAGCTGAAGAGGAGGAGGATGAAGGGATTCTCGAAAAGATCTCTCTGTTACTAGAATATGAAAAAGAACATCATTCAGCCTCATGAAGAAGCACTGAAAGTGATTAACTTGGACACTACAGTATTCCTGATCAAATCCCAGATGAATGGTGCCATCTAAGCTGCATAAAAAAAAAAACAAACAAAAAAGAATAGCAAAAGCAAAAAAATCAAAAGCAAAAAAATCAAAAGCAAAAAAAATCAAAAGCAAAAAAAAAATCAAAAGCAAAAAAATCAAACAAAAAATCAAAAGAAAAAGAAAACAAAAAGAAAAAGGAAAAATATATCAAAAGATGGTGCAGAAGATGGTAACCACCTACAAGGACTTGCATGAGATGCTACCATATGCTTTACGCGGATATCGTACTTCAATGCGTACCTCAACAGGGGCAATCCCCTTCCTTGGTATACGGTATGAAAGTTCTAATGGAAGTCAAGTTGTCAGAGGCTGAATGGTGTCAAAAAAATATATGATCAGTTGAACTTACTTGAAAAGAAACGCATGAAGGCCTTGTGCCATGAGCAGTTAAACCAAAAAGGATGAAACAAGCTTTTGACAAGAAGGTTCGTCCTCGTGTGTTTCAAGAAGGAGATCTTGTGCTCAAGAAAGTTTTATCTTTTCAACCCGATTCTAGGGGCAAGTGGACGCCTAATTACGAAGGCCCGTATGTCGTCAAGAGAGCTTTCTCCAGTGGTGCTTTGATTCTTACGACTATGGACGGTGATGAGCTCCCTCGTCCGGTGAACGCCGATGCAGTCAAGAAATACTTTGTCTAAAAAAATAAAAGAACAGCTCGGTAAGTCGAAAACCCGAAAGGGCGGCTTAGGCAAAAAAGAGCGTCTCGGTGGATCGAAAACCCGAAAGGGCGGTCCAGGCAAAAATTAGAGACATAAAACAGAAAATGATCATCCTGATAGGTCGAAAACCCGAAAGGGCGATCTATGCAAAAGTTAAGGATCAAAAGACAAAGTAACTGCATTGGTCTGATCTCTACTCACTTGGGGCACATTAAATGTCAAAGAGACTCTGAATCTGAAGCATCCAAACAGTGGAATCCAAAGTTGTCAGGGAGAATAGCGGTTATTATGTTCAATGTACCTTCCCCTTATATTTACCATTTTCCAAACTTTTTAAGATCCGTGGAGCCATGCCATTGGCGGGTCGCCACTCTTTTAAATAAATTTGAGCCTATTGCCTTTCATTTGGAATTCCTATTTATTCAGTTTATAAAAAAAACTTCTTCTATTTTTTGATGGTAGTGTTTGAAACAAAATATTCTTCAAAATCATAAATATTTTTCATGTCTTTTTGAAAAGCACAAACAATAACACACATTTTCTTTGAACTCATGAATAAGTGAAGGGTGCGTCAACAGCTATCCTGAGAACGGATAAACTTTGCAGGCTGAACATGGACAATCGCTTTTAAATATATGAAAAAAAGAGAAAAAAAGAAAAAGAGGAAAAAGAGCTCGGTAAGTCGAAAACCCGAAAGGGCGGCTTAGGCAAAAATGAGCGTCCCGGTGGATCGAAAACCCGAAAGGGCGGTCCAGGCAAAAATTAGGGGCATACAAAAGAATACATTCCCGGTGGACTGAAAACCTGAAAAGGCGGTCCAGGCAAAAATTAGGGATTCAAAAAAAGAAGAAAAGCAAAAGGAAAAGCAAAAAAAAAAAACAAAATAAGCATGACCACAGAAGCACCGGTTCTTCTACTATGATTTTTGGATTGGCACGCTCTCCCTAGGAAGCATTCACCCCATCAGTTGTTGCATATGTTGGGTTTTTACCTCATCAATGTTTCGATATGTCTCCAGTGGCATCATCCCCATGGAAGATTGCCGAGTGTTTGTAATGCGACGTCGGGTCACTTTCCATATTACCTGCCCAATCTTTGTCTCATCAAGTTCGTCATTCATACAATCATACAAGTCAGTCTTTCATACAATCGTACAAGTCAATTCTTCATACAATCACAAGTTAATCAGTCATACCATCATACAATTCAATCCTCCATACGGTCACACAAGTCGTGTCGTCATTCATGCATTCATACATTCATGCATATACAATAAAGACAATATTGTAGTACCCTAATTTTGTCCTACGCATTTTAAAACCAAAAATCAAAAAAAATCAAAAGAGGGGAAAAAGTCAAAAGTCAACAAAAGTCAACAGAAAAGTCAACTTTTCAAAATTGAGGACTTCGCAATGCGAAGCTCACTTCGCACTGCGAAGTCTGCGATTTTTCTGCAGATTTTTGGTTTCTTGGATTTAATTCCAGATTTTGTTGCACATCACTTCCATAATTATTTTAAGTAGCATTCATGGCCAATTGGGCCAAGCAAAGCCAGAGTTGAAGGACTTGCCATTAATGCCAAGGTTGGAAGCTTTTCCTTCCAACCTAGCATGTGACAAGCAAGTGGGCTTGCCCTTGGGCAGCTCTAGTCCCTCCCAGGTGACCAGCTAACCACCACAAGGTTGCCAGCCACCTGCTTGAGGACTTTCCTCCTGCTTGCTGCCCCAAAAACCAGTCAAACCAGCTGGATTTTCTCACTTGAAAAGCCATGAGTGCCTACTCTGTTTTGCAGCAGCTTTTCACCCTCTCACACCAGCCAATTTTAGCCTTTTCATCCCTCAATCTCTGCACAATACAGTGCACGTTTTTATTGACCAACCATTGAGATTGCAAGGATTGATCCCCAAGCATTAGCCATTTGCAAATCAGCTTTGTTCTTCATCATTACCTTCTAGAATAAGTTGAATTTGTGGCTGAAATCAAGCTGGAACTTGCCCCTTGGCACAAGGCAGGGTTGCCTCTATCCATTAGCATTTAATGCAAAGGGATTCAGCTTAATCTTGGCCACAAATCAGCTGAATCAAAGGATTGTGTAATGATGACAAAGATTTGATTTTGGCCTATAAATACAAGGCAATGCCCAAGGTTACAAACACACAATTAGACAGAAAACACAACATTCAAAGAGCAGAAACTCTACTCATTTCAACCTACAAATCTCCACAAATAACCAGAAACAATCCATCCACACAAAGCTTTCAAAAGTTCAAGTTCATCACAAATCTTCAAACCTTTGTGAAAGCCTTCAACCAAATCAAGCCAAGTGCAGCTGGAGCTTTGCTAAGGAGTTCTGTAAGTTACTAAGCTCTTTATCTTGCATTTCTAATTGTGTTTGCATAGCTATTTTGGCTCAAAACCTTTTGGTCCTAAAAAACCCCTTTTGAATTTCAAAGAAATCCCAAGGTTTTCAAAACATCAAAATTGGTTTGTACAACCTTTTTCATCCCAAAAACTCAAAGCTTTTCACCCATATATAAGGTCTTGAGTGTGTTCAGAAGTTGTTTCTGAACAAATGTTCAGAAACAGCTTCTGAACCCAAAATTTCGCATGCTTCGCAGTGCGAAGTCATGGTCGCAGTGCGACCATGACAGAACTCAGAACCTGAGTTTTTGTGTCCAAACAACCAATTTTTGAGGTTCTAGCCCCAGAGCTCAAAACCTAAGAGTTTTTAAACCTATGTTCTTCAAATCATAACAAGGTTTTTGCATAATTTTGGCAAATCACAAGTTCGTATAACCATTTTGTGGGTAACTTGCAAAGCAAGTTATGTTCCCAAACTTTCAAAACCACATGAACCAACAAGCTATGTTCAGCTTTTCAATCTAAACTTGAGCAATAAATATTGTTCATGATGTTCAAAACTCAAAAATGAACATACACCGGTAATGTGCGCATTTTCGCAAAATGAGACGAACTTGCGCGTTTTCTAGCAAATTTGCTAAACCTTCCCATTTTGGGTTTTCAAACCAAATGTTTTGACTTACCTTGGGATTTCTAAAGAATTCAATCCAAAAACATGAATGAAAAAGGGATGGTGTGACGTATGTCTCTCCATCGCCCCGATTGTACGAATGCGTGACGTATGTCTCGTCGCTCGGACAATCGTCATTCCCTTTTAATATGTACAACCCTAACCAAACCAAATCTTGGCCCCTTGTGGTCAATCCAAGCCTTTTGGTCCCCCGTTGGCCATTAGACTCAACCCCTCGACTCGTTAGAGTCCACTCGGTCAATGTTCGACTCGTCCGAGTCCATTGTACCCGTTCTTGATCTCAGTGGATCAATCGAACAATCGCCCGACTCTTTGGAGTCCACTCGGTCAATGTTTGACTTGTATGAGTCCATTGTACCTCCCTTGGTCCCATAACGGCCAATTCAACCCTCTACCCTAACGGACGTAACTTTTAACAATTCTAATGTGATTCACGAACAAACGCTTAATAAGTCTCCAAGAGCGAGCATACAAGCTACGTTTTAATCGCAAGAATTCGGTTTAAAACATCGTCCAATTAAAATCAACCAACACATGTACGTTTTTCTATCAAAGAACTACGTATGCTTTGAATTCTCCGACTACCGGGAGATACGTAGGAGCAAGATCGACATCTTGTCAAGCACAATAATAATAAAACTTTTTTTTTTTCTCTTTTCGTTTGTTTTTATCTCTTTCCCCCCCTTATTATATTTTTAGCATAAATGAACACGCACGCAAAGTATAAAAAAAGGCAATTCAAGCTTTAACCAAATAGAAGGTTCCCGTTGAGTACAACGGACGTGAGGGGTGCTAATACCTTCCCCTCGCGTAACCGACTCCCGAACCCGACAATGGTTGCGATGACCTAATCCTTATCCTCATCGTCAGAAAGGGTTTTATTATCGTTTCCCTTTACAAACAAAAAAAAACTTAAGGGTTTATCAACGTTCCCTTTACACAAAAACTTTGGTGGCGGCTTCACAAAGGCACCCTCCGAGCGTCCGAGGACGACCTCGGAGGAATCTGCGCGTCTTTTTCCCGAGGAAAAAAACGAGGTGCGCACAGCTGGCGACTTCACTGGGGACCCTGTTCCCACTAGCAAGTCAAGCCTAACCTATTTGGGTTAAAGACAATTGCTTTATTTTCTTTGCGTGTCATGTTTATTTATTTTATTCATGCATGTTATATTTATGTTTTATGCTTATATTTGCTTTATTTGCTTTATATTCATATTATATATATCTCAAATGTGGGGGTTACTTGAGTGATGTTACTCCACATTGTTCGGGTTAATGCCGGACGTGTGAGGCTCTCTACCCGAGCTTGAGAAAAACACTAAGTTAGAAGGAGGTTGTGTGCGGAAGCCCGCGTTGACGTATGTCCGTGAGGTGGGATGTCCAACCCCGCTTAGAGGAGATTTTCACGTGGAATTAATTGAAGTCATGTCGACGTATGTCCATAGACAACCCTAATTCCATGTGAGATCTATGACTCTAGGGACCTCTTCTTAGGAGATATCATCTTTAGAGCCTACACGTGAGGATGGGGGGAAGTTCCGAACCTTCATACACCAAACCCTTGCATATCATAAACATTTGCATTCATATAAAATTTTTTTTGCATAAAAAAAAAAGAGGGGCATATTTTTGCATACTCATTGCATTTATACATTCACATGCATTTTCATTTCAAAGAAAAACCCTCGCATCATTCCCTCACCAAACACAAAAAAAGGGAAGTACCCGACCCGGTGTACAGTAGCGTTTCGGAAGAGATCCGAGCAACCGGAAGGCCATCGAAATTTCGGAAATCATTTCTTTGTCCAAGTAATTTATCTTGTTTTTCAAAAAAAAAATCATTTTGCTCTTCCCAAGGCAAACGATTAATTTTATGGGACCCCCATATTTCAAATCATTTCCGTCATTAATAAAGTTGCAGTTTATGTTCAAAAGAGTTCGTTTTTCTTTCGTTCTCAAATAAATTTTCGCAACCCTACAAAAAAAATCATCACCACCAAAAAATAACACTGCTACGATCCCTTTTGACTTCAATCTTCGAATTAACCAAACGAAAGATGATAATAAGGACGATTTTGAACCTCCTGAAGGATTGTCCAGACTTGGGGATCAAGAGGATAGGGTAATACAACCTCACCAAGAGAGCCCTCAAAAGAATGGCACTACAGTTTTCCCTCTGCC
This sequence comes from Medicago ruthenica, assembly GCA_018208015.1. NCBI lineage: Eukaryota > Viridiplantae > Streptophyta > Magnoliopsida > Fabales > Fabaceae > Medicago > Medicago ruthenica. Next base: position 34,761,032 of record CM031375.1, on the reverse strand, counting down.
GGGGCACACTCTACAAGAGAAATCATAGTCTCACTCATACGTGTGGATAAACATGAAGCAGTCATGCTCACCAAAGAAACCCATGTGGAGTCCTTCCAAACCCATGCCAAGACATGTCACAAGTGACAAATTTATGCCAACAAGGGGCACATCCCTCCAACACCTCTGAATGTCATGACATCACCCTAACCTTTCTCTATGTGGGGCATAGACATGTTCGGAATGATTGAGCCAAAGGCTTCAAAAAGGCACCAGTTCATACTAGTTGCCATCGACTATTTCACCAAATGGGTAGAAGCAGCTTCATATGCAAACATGACCAAACAAGTGGTCGCCCAATTCATCAAAAAAAAGAAACCATTTGCCGTTACGGCACTCCCCACAATTTCCCACAAAAAGCCAAGCCATTACGGCACTCCCCACAATTTCCCACAAAAAGCCAAGCCGTTACGGCACTCCCCACAATCTCCAATCACAATAAAGTCCAATTTTCATTGGCATTCCTCACATCTCCAACAAAAGACCAATTTTTATTGACACAATTGCCAAACAAAAAGGCCAATTTTCATTGGCACTCACAAACATATTCACAAACCCCATTTCCAATAAAAGCCCAATTTTCATTGGCATTCCCATCCAAAACAGGCCCGACCTTGCTCGGAAGCCAAAAAAAAACAAAGCCCGACCTTGCTCGGCATCCAAAAAAAACAAAAAGCCCGACCTTGCTCGGCATCCAATCAAAAAGCCCGACCTTGCTCGGAAGCCAAAAAAAACAAAGCCCGACCTTGCTCGGCATCCAATCAAAAAGCCCGACCTTGCTCGGAAGACAATCAAAAAACCGACCTTGCTCGGAAGCCAATCAAAAAGCCCGACCTTGCTCGGAAGACAATCAAAAGCCCCACCATGCTCGGAAGCCAATCACAAAAGCCCGACCTTGCTCGGAAGCCATTCCCATCCAAAAAAACAAAAGCCCGACCTTGCTCGGCATCCCATCATAAAAGCCCGACCTTGCTCGGCATCCCCTCATAAAAAGCCCAACCATGCTTGTCATCCAAGCACACAAACACAAACAAGGTTCGACTAGCTGAACCCCATAAAAGAGAAACACCTCACAGCATTGGGGCATGGACAGTTCAACAAGAAAGTTCATTCTCGAGAATTTAGAGAAGGAGACTTAATGCTTGGAAAAAAGGTATTACCCATCCACAAGGATCCCCCTATCAATAAACTCCGGCGCAGTCAAAAAAATATATATGCCAAAAAGAAAAAAAGAGCTCGCTAAATCAAAAACCCGAAAGGGCGGTTTAGGCAATAGAGAGCGTCCTGGTAGATCGAAAACCTGAAAAGGCGGTCTAGGCAAAAATTAAGGACATCAAAAAAGGAAATATACCCCAGTGGACTGAAAACTCGAAAGAGCGGTCCAGGTAAAAGTTAGGGGTTTCAAAAAAAAATGGCAAAAGACTGCGGCACGTGAGGTCCGGACAGAATTCAAGAGGGAAAGAATCAACCTCATTATCGTCTTTCAAAAACAAATTATTTCGAAGTCATAGGGAAAGTAGCACGTGAAACCCAAGCAAATTTCCATTTGTCTTTTTTGTTTCTTCTTTTCTCCCTATCTCAGTAATCACCTCTTATAGGGATTACATTTTCACGAATAGTTACCCATACAAGGGACTAAGTTTCGTTGAATCAAAATCATTTTTAAACCTTTTCATTGTTATGCGTCCTTACTTGCTCATAAAATGTGTTTATTCATGATAGATAATGCATTGAAATATGGGAAATAAAAAAAACTTGCAAAAGAAAATGTGTGTTTTTTTTACTTGGACGTTTTAAATGTCAAAAGAATTTCGTTGGTCCCCGGTATTGCATCAGAGGACTCAAAACGTGGAGCTTTGCATCAGTCATTTTAAGACTCATGCTCTTCAGCAGAAACAAGTGCGTAGCTCACGACGCGTAAAACGCAAAGATCCCGGGTGTCGGAGGAAACAAATTTCCCAAATAAAACTCACCCCCATACATCTTTTTCATCCACTAAGGCCGGATATCGATCATGCTTCCAAAATGATCCTTATATCCCCAGTGAGATCAACCAAAACCATAAAGTCCGACCTCGCTCGGCAACCAAACAAAAGCCCGACCTCGCTCGGCAACCAAACAAAAAGTCCAATAATCATTGGCAAACATAAAGCCCAATATTCATTGGCAAACCAAAAGTCCAATATTCATTGGCAAACCAAAGAACTACGTAAGCTTTGAATTCTCCATCCCACCAGGAGATACGTAGGAGCAAGATCATCATCTTGTCAAGCACAACAAACGAAAGCCCAATTTTCATTGGCCCACAATAAAGCCCAAACCTCATTGATACTCCCCAGGGAGTCTCGACCCCAAACAAAAGTCCAATCATTATTGGCAAAAACACAAATTTTCGGGCTTAGGCTCGAACTACACCGGTTTTGATCCCATTTGGGTATGTAGGCAAAGGACTTCGTCCTTCCAAACCGATCAACCAAAAAACACAAATTTTCGGGCTTAGGCTCGAACTACACCGGTTTTGATCCCATTTGGGTATGTAGGCAAAGGACTTCGTCCTTCCAAACCGATCAACCAAAAAACACAAATTTTCGGGCTTAGGCTCGAACTACACCGGTTTTGATCCCATTTGGGTATGTAGGCAAAGGACCCTGTCCTTCCAAACCGACCAACCAAAAAAACAAAAAAAGAAAGCCCAATTATCATGAACACACCCACAAACAAAGACCGACACTGCTCGGCACCCAACTAACATTATTCATGCATGCATATTTTAAAACCATTCATACACATGCATTTCATTTCATAAAACCTGCAACAAGGATCCTCCAGTGAGTATCACATATTCACCAACATCCATTAACATTCAACCAGGGGCACCTATTTAGGGTAAGACCGCAGCTCGTTAGGAATCGATATTCAGAAGCAGTTCCTGAATAAGATCACCTAGCTTAGGTATCAACCTCTAGAAGCAATTCCTAGAATAGATCACCTACCTCATTGTTCGACCTCTAGAAGCAATTCCTAGAGTAGATCACCTCCCCCAGTGTATCGACCTTCAGTGTTAGCGGCTGAATAAGATCACAGCTCGTTAGGAATCGATATTCAGAAGCAGTACCTGAATAAGATCACCTAGCTTAGGTATCGACCTCTAGAAGCAATTCCTAGAGTAGATCACCTCCATCAATGTTCCACCTCTAGTGACAGTGCCTAGAGTAAACCACTACCCTTAGGTATCGACCTCTAGTGACAGTGCCTAGAGTCGATCGCCGCCATCAATGTTCAACCTCTAGTGACAGTGCCTAGAGAAGATCACCTACATCAACGTTCCACCTCTAGTGACAGTGCCTAGAGTAAATCACCACCCTCAGGAATCGACCTCTAGTGACAGTGCCTAGATAAGATTACCTTCATCCCCCCAGTGGATCTACCTCCAGTGTTAGCGGCTGGATACGATCAAACCCTACCAACCCATTGCATTTGCATTTCGCGAAGGACAAAATTCGGGTCCTTCTTTTTCTTTTTACTTAATTGATCTCCGCAAAGAGTTCATGAGATGCCCTCGGCACTCACGCACTCTATGCGAAGACACAATTAAGTAGGGGCAGCTGTAGTACCCTAATTTTGTCCTACGCATTTTAAAACCAAAAATCAAAAAAAATCAAAAGAGGGGAAAAAGTCAAAAGTCAACAAAAGTCAACAGAAAAGTCAACTTTTCAAAATTGAGGACTTCGCAATGCGAAGCTCACTTCGCACTGCGAAGTCTGCGATTTTTCTGCAGATTTTTGGTTTCTTGGATTTAATTCCAGATTTTGTTGCACATCACTTCCATAATTATTTTAAGTAGCATTCATGGCCAATTGGGCCAAGCAAAGCCAGAGTTGAAGGACTTGCCATTAATGCCAAGGTTGGAAGCTTTTCCTTCCAACCTAGCATGTGACAAGCAAGTGGGCTTGCCCTTGGGCAGCTCTAGTCCCTCCCAGGTGACCAGCTAACCACCACAAGGTTGCCAGCCACCTGCTTGAGGACTTTCCTCCTGCTTGCTGCCCCAAAAACCAGTCAAACCAGCTGGATTTTCTCACTTGAAAAGCCATGAGTGCCTACTCTGTTTTGCAGCAGCTTTTCACCCTCTCACACCAGCCAATTTTAGCCTTTTCATCCCTCAATCTCTGCACAATACAGTGCACGTTTTTATTGACCAACCATTGAGATTGCAAGGATTGATCCCCAAGCATTAGCCATTTGCAAATCAGCTTTGTTCTTCATCATTACCTTCTAGAATAAGTTGAATTTGTGGCTGAAATCAAGCTGGAACTTGCCCCTTGGCACAAGGCAGGGTTGCCTCTATCCATTAGCATTTAATGCAAAGGGATTCAGCTTAATCTTGGCCACAAATCAGCTGAATCAAAGGATTGTGTAATGATGACAAAGATTTGATTTTGGCCTATAAATACAAGGCAATGCCCAAGGTTACAAACACACAATTAGACAGAAAACACAACATTCAAAGAGCAGAAACTCTACTCATTTCAACCTACAAATCTCCACAAATAACCAGAAACAATCCATCCACACAAAGCTTTCAAAAGTTCAAGTTCATCACAAATCTTCAAACCTTTGTGAAAGCCTTCAACCAAATCAAGCCAAGTGCAGCTGGAGCTTTGCTAAGGAGTTCTGTAAGTTACTAAGCTCTTTATCTTGCATTTCTAATTGTGTTTGCATAGCTATTTTGGCTCAAAACCTTTTGGTCCTAAAAAACCCCTTTTGAATTTCAAAGAAATCCCAAGGTTTTCAAAACATCAAAATTGGTTTGTACAACCTTTTTCATCCCAAAAACTCAAAGCTTTTCACCCATATATAAGGTCTTGAGTGTGTTCAGAAGTTGTTTCTGAACAAATGTTCAGAAACAGCTTCTGAACCCAAAATTTCGCATGCTTCGCAGTGCGAAGTCATGGTCGCAGTGCGACCATGACAGAACTCAGAACCTGAGTTTTTGTGTCCAAACAACCAATTTTTGAGGTTCTAGCCCCAGAGCTCAAAACCTAAGAGTTTTTAAACCTATGTTCTTCAAATCATAACAAGGTTTTTGCATAATTTTGGCAAATCACAAGTTCGTATAACCATTTTGTGGGTAACTTGCAAAGCAAGTTATGTTCCCAAACTTTCAAAACCACATGAACCAACAAGCTATGTTCAGCTTTTCAATCTAAACTTGAGCAATAAATATTGTTCATGATGTTCAAAACTCAAAAATGAACATACACCGGTAATGTGCGCATTTTCGCAAAATGAGACGAACTTGCGCGTTTTCTAGCAAATTTGCTAAACCTTCCCATTTTGGGTTTTCAAACCAAATGTTTTGACTTACCTTGGGATTTCTAAAGAATTCAATCCAAAAACATGAATGAAAAAGGGATGGTGTGACGTATGTCTCTCCATCGCCCCGATTGTACGAATGCGTGACGTATGTCTCGTCGCTCGGACAATCGTCATTCCCTTTTAATATGTACAACCCTAACCAAACCAAATCTTGGCCCCTTGTGGTCAATCCAAGCCTTTTGGTCCCCCGTTGGCCATTAGACTCAACCCCTCGACTCGTTAGAGTCCACTCGGTCAATGTTCGACTCGTCCGAGTCCATTGTACCCGTTCTTGATCTCAGTGGATCAATCGAACAATCGCCCGACTCTTTGGAGTCCACTCGGTCAATGTTTGACTTGTATGAGTCCATTGTACCTCCCTTGGTCCCATAACGGCCAATTCAACCCTCTACCCTAACGGACGTAACTTTTAACAATTCTAATGTGATTCACGAACAAACGCTTAATAAGTCTCCAAGAGCGAGCATACAAGCTACGTTTTAATCGCAAGAATTCGGTTTAAAACATCGTCCAATTAAAATCAACCAACACATGTACGTTTTTCTATCAAAGAACTACGTATGCTTTGAATTCTCCGACTACCGGGAGATACGTAGGAGCAAGATCGACATCTTGTCAAGCACAATAATAATAAAACTTTTTTTTTTTCTCTTTTCGTTTGTTTTTATCTCTTTCCCCCCCTTATTATATTTTTAGCATAAATGAACACGCACGCAAAGTATAAAAAAAGGCAATTCAAGCTTTAACCAAATAGAAGGTTCCCGTTGAGTACAACGGACGTGAGGGGTGCTAATACCTTCCCCTCGCGTAACCGACTCCCGAACCCGACAATGGTTGCGATGACCTAATCCTTATCCTCATCGTCAGAAAGGGTTTTATTATCGTTTCCCTTTACAAACAAAAAAAAACTTAAGGGTTTATCAACGTTCCCTTTACACAAAAACTTTGGTGGCGGCTTCACAAAGGCACCCTCCGAGCGTCCGAGGACGACCTCGGAGGAATCTGCGCGTCTTTTTCCCGAGGAAAAAAACGAGGTGCGCACAAATATCATGCATACATGGCTGCATTAACCATCATGAGTCTTCCTTCAATTATCTTTTCATTTCAATCAATCATGAATAATTTGTAACTGTCTTCCCCAGGAAGTGATTCCTCCCCATCAATTGTTGCATATGGCGGACTAACCCCGTCAATGATTTGATATATTTTCCAATGGCATCATCTCCAATAAAGATTGCCGAGTGTTTGTACTGCGTCGTCAATCCACTCCCCATCTCACTTATCCAACCTTGTCTCATCAAATTCATCAATTACACTATCACACAAATTAATCCTTCGTATAGTCATACAGTCACATAAATCATACATGCATTCATACATTCATGCATATACACATTCATGCATACAAACAACATCATGGTTGCGTTAACCACCCTGAATATTGTTTTGAATATTTTTCCATATCAATTGATCATGAATAATTTGTAACCCTCTCTTTCCCCAAGTGTCATCCCCAGTATTTCATCCTGAGATATCATCCTCTTTTTCGCCAAGTGGCAGTTCCTTATCGAACGGCTTGTGCAATGTCTTATCCCGTCTTTTGTCATCAGTGGCAAGTTCGGCAACAATCCGAACAGCTGACATTTATCTTTCATCCAGCATTTAAATTTCATCCTGCTTCTAAATTTCATCCTGCATTTATCTTTCATCCTGCTTTTAAATTTCATCCAACTTTTAAATTTCATCCAGCTTTTAAATTTCATCCTGCTTTTATATTTCATCCAGCTTTTAAATTTCATCCAGCATTTAAATTTCATCCTGCTTCTAAATTTCATCCTGCATTTATCTTTCATCCTGCTTTTAAATTTCATCCAACTTTTAAATTTCATCCAGCTTTTAAATTTCATCCTGCTTTTATATTTCATCCAGCTTTTAAATTTCATCCTGCTTTTAAATTTCATCCAGCATTTAAATTTCATCCAGCATTTAAATTTCATCCAGCATTTAAATTTCATCCTGCTTTTAAATTTCCTCCTGCATTTAAAATTTCATCCTGCTCTTAAATTCCATTCAGCTTTTACATTTCATCCAGCTTTTACCTTTATTTCTTGTCGTCAATGGCAGTTCGGCAATAACCCGGACAGTTGGCATTTATCTACCTTTATTTCTTGTCGTCAATGGCAGTTCGGCAATAACCCGGACAGTTGGCATTTATCTACCTTTATTTCTTGTCGTCAATGGCAGTTCGGCAATAACTCGGACAGTTGGCATTCATCTACCTTTATTTCTTGTCGTCAATGGCAGTTCGGCAATAACCCGGACAGTTGGCATTTATCTACCTTTATTTCTTATCGTCAATGGCAGTTCGGCAATAACCCGGACAGTTGGCATTCATCTACCTTTATTTCTTGTCGTCAATGGCAGTTCGGCAATAACCCGGACAGTTGGCATTTACCTTATCTCTTGTCGTCAATGGCAGTTCGGCAATAACCCGGACAGTTGGCATTTATTTTATTTCTTGTCGTCAATGGCAGTTCGGCAATAACCCGGACAGTTGGCATTTACCTTTATTCCTTGTCGTCAATGGCAGTTCGGCAATAACCCGGACAGTTGGCATTTATTTTATTTCTTGTCGTCAATGGCAGTTCGGCAATAACCCGGACAGTTGGCATTTACCTTTATTCCTTGTCGTCAATGGCAGTTCGGCAATAACCCGGACAGTTGGCATTTATTTTATTTCTTGTCGTCAATGGCAGTTCGGCAATAACCCGGACAGTTGGCATTTACCTTTATTCCTTGTCGTCAATGGCAGTTCGGCAATAACCCGGACAGTTGGCATTTACCTTTATTTCTTGTCGTCAATGGCAGTTCGGCAATAACCCGGACAGTTGGCATTTACCTTATCTCTTGTCGTCAATGGCAGTTCGGCAATAACCCGGACAGTTGGCATTTACCTTTATTTCTTGTCGTCAATGGCAGTTCGGCAATAACCCGGACAGTTGGCATTTACCTTATCTCTTGTCGTCAATGGCAGTTCGGCAATAACCCGGACAGTTGGCATTTACCTTTATTTCTTGTCGTCAATGGCAGTTCGGCAATAACCCGGACAGTTGGCATTTACCTTATCTCTTGTCGTCAACGGCAGTTCGGCAATAACCCGAACAGCTGGCATTTACCTTTTTCTTGTCATCAGTTGACTAGTTCGGCAATAACCCGAACAGTTGACATTTATCTTTGTTTCTTGTCAGTTGACTAGTTCGGCAATAACCCGAACAGTTGACATTTATCTTTGTTCCTTGTCAGTTGACTAGTTCGGCAATAACCCGAACAGTTGATATTTATCTTTGTTTCTTGTCAGTTGGCTAGTTCGGCAATAACCCGAACAGCTGACATTTATCTTTGTTCCTTCGTCGTCAGTGGCAGTTCGTCGTCAACCCGAACAGCTGACATTTATCCCCGGTAAAACCATGTGATCCCCCAGTGGAGTCGGACCCCGTTTCCTTTAACAGACTCGGGTATCCTTTTGTTTTGTTATCCCCAGTCGAGTCATCTTCGCCGTCTTACATTCATACTTGCATCGCGAACATTCACAGCATTACATGCATAGCATCACATGCATAGCATTGCGTTCATAACGTTTTGCATTTTGAAACTGGTCAAAAATGGTGCACTTTGTATTTAAGTCTCTTCGACCCGTCGATTTTAAAATTTCACTTTTAAATCTCCGTAACGAAGAAACTTAAATAGGGGCATCTGTCATACCCCATTTTTGACCCGTTTTTATTTTTATTTCTCTCGTTTCTTAGGCCGGAAATTTTCGTCGTTTCAGACGAAATTTCGGCAGGGAGGTATTTTAAAATACCTCATTTTTTTTTTTCCGAAGGCAACCGTTTTTTAATTATTTTTATTTTTTGTTATTTTATTATTATTATTATTATTATTTTTTTTACTTTTATTTATTCCTCTTCTTTTTTCTTTTTATTAGTTTTTATTTTATTTTGTTATTTTCGTTTTTTTATTAGTGTGTTTTTTACTGTTTTGCTTTTATCAATTTTAAGTCATTATTGGTCCATTTTTCTGTCCAAGGCCCAGAGGGGCGTTTTAGTCATTTTCGTTTTTACCCTTTTTACTATAAATAGTATTAAGTGCACTGTTCACGAGTCAGAGAGTACAGTACCCAAGTCACAGTACAATCAACAGTCCATACACAGTCAGAATTTCTCAACCACAAAACCACCATACACCACCAACACAACCACCACAAAAACACATTCCGGCCACCGGAAAACTAAAAATCTAAAAAATTTTCACACATCACAACACAGTTACAAACCACACACGCGGCCAGGCTTTGCACAACAACAACCATCACTCACGCAAATCACGAATCCAGACCATCACCCACACAAAAACGAATTCGCACAAACAAACATAACCAGAACCCAAACGCAAAAGCAAGACCAGAATCGAAGCAACAACAACGAAAGTTCACAGAAACGAAATCAAGAGGTAGATCTAACTTCTTCCCTTTTTTCTTTTCGCAAATCTGAACATGGTTTTGTGTAGAGTGTAAAAAGGGGTGCGGATCTAGTGTTGTTTTAAAAAAAAAAAAAGAAGGAAGGAAGGATAAGAGAGGAAGAGAGAACACGTGAAAGCTTAAGGGAAATAATGAAGAGTTTAAAAAAAAAAAGGGTGAGGTTGTGAGAAGAAGTGAGAAGAAGTGAGTTACAGAGGAGAAGAAATGTGAGAGTCAGAGAGAAAAGAAGAAGAAGAAAGAGAAAATGAGTGAAAAGTGAATAAAAAAACCATGGTTGGACTTAAATAAGCAACTGGACCGGTCTGGTTCTTTCGGACCGAACCAGACCGGGTTTTCTCTCTGGACTTATATTACTGGACTGTCCCCTGGCCCAATTCCCCTTCTTCTTTATTTTTTCTGATTACTACTCTTTTAATTTCTGCACTCCCCTTATTACTTCTGCACCCCTTTTCTTTCTCTCTATTCTTTTATTTTCTTTATTTATTTCTTGCACTTTTTTTTTTTTTTTTATTTCTTTTATTCTTTATGCACTTTATTTATTGTCTTTAATTTTCAGTACCCATGCATTTTTTTTATTTTTATTTTTGCATCATATTTATTTTATGTCTTGCATTTTATTTTTATTTTATGCATCATATTTAATTTTATGTCTTGCATTTTTATTTTCTTTTATTTATTTTCCAGCACCATGTTTATTTTACGCCTTGCATTTTAATTTCCAGCACCATATTTACTTTATGTCTTGCATTTTTTATTTTCTTTTTTATTTTATGCATCATATTTATTTTATTGTCTTTTTATTTTCTTTTAGCATCATATTTATTTTATGTTTTGCATTTTTATTTTCTTTTTATTTTATTTTACGCATCATATTTATTTTATTGTCTTGCATTTTTATTTTTCTTTTAGCATCATGTCTATTTTTATTGTCTTGCATTTTTATTTTATTTTCAGCATCATATTTATTTTATGCCTTGCATTTTTATTTTTATTTTTTATTTACTTTAAGCACCATATTTATTTATTGTTTTGCATTTCATGCATTTTTTATTTCTTTTTAGCATATTTACTTTAATGCAAATTGCAATTTTATTTTATTTTATTATTTTTGTTATTTACTTTCTTGCCATTAGAATGTATCTAGGTCCAATGTAAATAAAATATAAATGAGAATATGCACCGACACCACATTTATTTTTTTATGCTTTATGTCGAGGGCGATTATGTAATTTGGACCGTATCCGAGGAAAAGGACCCTCACTTGATCCAACGTCATTTTGAGGGATCCGGCGCGTTTAGTTTTTTATCTCAGCATAATTTAGTCTCAGGACCTTAGGACCTAATCAAAATTTTTCATAAAAAAGTCAAAAAAGTCAAAATCCAAAAACATTTTATAATCAAAGTCTTCAAAAAAAAAATCAATCTTTTCTTTTCTTTTCTTAATCAATTTTTAATCAACCTTTAATCAATCAAAACTTGTTTTCTTCAATTTAAAATCAATCAAACTCACTTTCTTTTATCCTTCTATGCCTTTACGGCCTCTCACCTTTCTTAAAACCTTTCTCAAATTTTAAAATCAACCAAAACCAATCACTTATCTTTTTACCCCGAACTACGAGATTTTGATCCCGCTCGGGTACGTAGGCAAAAGACTTTGTCTTTCCAAATCAATAAAAATAAACAAAACATTTTCTTTCTTTTAATTTTCTCACTTTAATCCTTTCACACTTAAGCATTTATTTTACAAACAAACAATAATTTAGCATAAAGATAAAAATAAGCAAGAGGTTCCTATAGAGTACTATAGACGTTTAGGGTGCTAATACCTTCCCTTTGCGTAACCAACCCCCGGACCTTTGATCTCTCTTAAAATAGGGTTTTCGAACTTTCTCCCTTTCCTCGGAAAAATAAAAGATCGGTGGTGAGCTTAAAATTGCGAGTCAACGCTAATTAATAGCTTGACATCCAAAAATCACCGCGACAGAAAAATGGCGACTTCACTGGGGACCAAAATCCTAAGTGGGTTAAACCTATCTTGCTTTTCTTTATCTTTATGCTTCATTATTACTTGTAATTGTAAATATGTGCTTAAGTGTTTACCTTTTTACGTGAGTGGTGAGATAAGTCCTACACCCGGACTTGAGGGAAACATAAGATAAGACGGTGGTATAATCATAGTGTCTTTCCGAGAGTAAATTTCGGATGTGGCTCATGTGATAACCCCACTCAATGGAGGAATCTTGGAAGTATTACTATGTTGGCATGAGTCAGTCGTGTTCGGCATTGATATTTTCAAGTGACCTATGAAGTTGAGGACCTTTAGTTACCGTTAACCCATCTTGGCCTTTTAGGACGTAGTGCGGTGGCTAACCAAGAGTAATCTTGAATTAGTTGATACGCGATACTACACTCAAACGAGACTTTCTTACAAAAATTGTTGGATCGGGAGTCAATCTCGTAGCCCGACGGTATTTGGAAGGGGTTGAGGACTTTGGGAACTTGGTAGAACCCGTGATACAGGTACATGTGAAACCATAGTCCTTACCAAATGGCGTGTTTACCCTTGACTCCAACATTATGGACCTTAAACTCACCATGTTTTCTTCGTCCTTTAGCATAATCATGCATACATGCATTCATTCATAAACATTTTTTTCATCAAGTATCAAAGGACTTAGACAAGTTTCGTTGTAAACATCGTAGGAATGAACTTCACAAAAAGAAACACTCAGAAATACAATTTCAAAAGCCCAGATTTGACAAGCTTAAGGAAGCTAGGATCTTTAATGACTAGTCCAGAGGATTTTCTCGAACTCGTTATGGGAGATCATTCGGCCTCCTCAAGTTTGAAATATCGGGACTTTTTCAAGATTTCTACTAATGAACTTCTGAGCATATCCCTTGGCTTTGTTCCTAAAAAGGGATTATTTGTAATATTTTAAATGAAACGTTCAAAACTATGATGTTTACAATTACTTCGACAAGACCTTCGATAACAAAACTTTTTTTGCATAAGCATAATCATGCATCATACTGCATTCATAGTTTCTAAATCGAGTCTCACACTGTGTTCACTATATAAAAAGGTTAATCAGCCGTCGTCCAAGGAAAGTGGCCCGACGAATTCTCCACAAACCGACTCGCACCTACAACACTCGTGCAAACAGAAGAGAGATGTGGTCGTGCAAACACATGGCAGAGTTTACCGCAATTAGGTCACTGTTGACATTCCCTCAAGTTACTCATAGGTCCAAGTAATGTGTTTTTGTTGTCTTGTCTTTTTCAAAAAAATTCCTTTCGGTCCGCACGAGACGAAAGTGAACTTGTTTAGGGCTTTTGTTTCATGCATACTCATCATCAAATAAGAAGTCGTTTTGTTCCCGACTATGTTTTTTATTATTTTTAGCTTTTTCTGGAAAATGGTAACACAAAAAACCCAAAAATATTTCATTTTTACTTTTATTTCCAATCAATTTCAAAAAATCTGCATTATTCACTCATTTTCTCAAACTAATCATCAATCATATGTAAATCTGAACATCAATAAACCCGTTGAACACTGTAACCCTATGCTCCCTCCCGACTTTGAGTTCCCTGCTTACGAAGCTGAAGAGGAGGAGGATGAAGGGATTCTCGAAAAGATCTCTCTGTTACTAGAATATGAAAAAGAACATCATTCAGCCTCATGAAGAAGCACTGAAAGTGATTAACTTGGACACTACAGTATTCCTGATCAAATCCCAGATGAATGGTGCCATCTAAGCTGCATAAAAAAAAAAAAAAAACAAACAAAAAAGAATAGCAAAAGCAAAAAAATCAAAAGCAAAAAAAATCAAAAGCAAAAAAAAAATCAAAAGCAAAAAAATCAAACAAAAAATCAAAAGAAAAAGAAAACAAAAAGAAAAAGGAAAAATATATCAAAAGATGGTGCAGAAGATGGTAACCATCTACAAGGACTTGCATGAGATGCTACCATATGCTTTACGCGGATATCGTACTTCAATGCGTACCTCAACAGGGGCAATCCCCTTCCTTGGTATACGGTATGAAAGTTCTAATGGAAGTCAAGTTGTCAGAGGCTGAATGGTGTCAAAAAAATATATGATCAGTTGAACTTACTTGAAAAGAAACGCATGAAGGCCTTGTGCCATGAGCAGTTAAACCAAAAAGGATGAAACAAGCTTTTGACAAGAAGGTTCGTCCTCGTGTGTTTCAAGAAGGAGATCTTGTGCTCAAGAAAGTTTTATCTTTTCAACCCGATTCTAGGGGCAAGTGGACGCCTAATTACGAAGGCCCGTATGTCGTCAAGAGAGCTTTCTCCAGTGGTGCTTTGATTCTTACGACTATGGACGGTGATGAGCTCCCTCGTCCGGTGAACGCCGATGCAGTCAAGAAATACTTTGTCTAAAAAAATAAAAGAACAGCTCGGTAAGTCGAAAACCCGAAAGGGCGGCTTAGGCAAAAAAGAGCGTCTCGGTGGATCGAAAACCCGAAAGGGCGGTCCAGGCAAAAATTAGAGACATAAAACAGAAAATGATCATCCTGATAGGTCGAAAACCCGAAAGGGCGATCTATGCAAAAGTTAAGGATCAAAAGACAAAGTAACTGCATTGGTCTGATCTCTACTCACTTGGGGCACATTAAATGTCAAAGAGACTCTGAATCTGAAGCATCCAAACAGTGGAATCCAAAGTTGTCAGGGAGAATAGCGGTTATTATGTTCAATGTACCTTCCCCTTATATTTACCATTTTCCAAACTTTTTAAGATCCGTGGAGCCATGCCATTGGCGGGTCGCCACTCTTTTAAATAAATTTGAGCCTATTGCCTTTCATTTGGAATTCCTATTTATTCAGTTTATAAAAAAAACTTCTTCTATTTTTTGATGGTAGTGTTTGAAACAAAATATTCTTCAAAATCATAAATATTTTTCATGTCTTTTTGAAAAGCACAAACAATAACACACATTTTCTTTGAACTCATGAATAAGTGAAGGGTGCGTCAACAGCTATCCTGAGAACGGATAAACTTTGCAGGCTGAACATGGACAATCGCTTTTAAATATATGAAAAAAAGAGAAAAAAAGAAAAAGAGGAAAAAGAGCTCGGTAAGTCGAAAACCCGAAAGGGCGGCTTAGGCAAAAATGAGCGTCCCGGTGGATCGAAAACCCGAAAGGGCGGTCCAGGCAAAAATTAGGGGCATACAAAAGAATACATTCCCGGTGGACTGAAAACCTGAAAAGGCGGTCCAGGCAAAAATTAGGGATTCAAAAAAAGAAGAAAAGCAAAAGGAAAAGCAAAAAAAAAAACAAAATAAGCATGACCACAGAAGCACCGGTTCTTCTACTATGATTTTTGGATTGGCACGCTCTCCCTAGGAAGCATTCACCCCATCAGTTGTTGCATATGTTGGGTTTTTACCTCATCAATGTTTCGATATGTCTCCAGTGGCATCATCCCCATGGAAGATTGCCGAGTGTTTGTAATGCGACGTCGGGTCACTTTCCATATTACCTGCCCAATCTTTGTCTCATCAAGTTCGTCATTCATACAATCATACAAGTCAGTCTTTCATACAATCGTACAAGTCAATTCTTCATACAATCACAAGTTAATCAGTCATACCATCATACAATTCAATCCTCCATACGGTCACACAAGTCGTGTCGTCATTCATGCATTCATACATTCATGCATTCATACATTCATGCATATACAATAAAGACAATATCATGCATACATGGCTGCATTAACCATCATGAGTCTTCCTTCAATTATCTTTTCATTTCAATCAATCATGAATAATTTGTAACTGTCTTCCCCAGGAAGTGATTCCTCCCCATCAATTGTTGCATATGGCGGACTAACCCCGTCAATGATTTGATATATTTTCCAATGGCATCATCTCCAATAAAGATTGCCGAGTGTTTGTACTGCGTCGTCAATCCACTCCCCATCTCACTTATCCAACCTTGTCTCATCAAATTCATCAATTACACTATCACACAAATTAATCCTTCGTATAGTCATACAGTCACATAAATCATACATGCATTCATACATTCATGCATATACACATTCATGCATACAAACAACATCATGGTTGCGTTAACCACCCTGAATATTGTTTTGAATATTTTTCCATATCAATTGATCATGAATAATTTGTAACCCTCTCTTTCCCCAAGTGTCATCCCCAGTATTTCATCCTGAGATATCATCCTCTTTTTCGCCAAGTGGCAGTTCCTTATCGAACGGCTTGTGCAATGTCTTATCCCATCTTTTGTCATCAGTGGCAAGTTCGGCAACAATCCGAACAGCTGACATTTATCTTTCATCCAGCATTTAAATT
This sequence comes from Medicago ruthenica, assembly GCA_018208015.1. NCBI lineage: Eukaryota > Viridiplantae > Streptophyta > Magnoliopsida > Fabales > Fabaceae > Medicago > Medicago ruthenica. Next base: position 34,744,730 of record CM031375.1, on the reverse strand, counting down.
TCATCCTGCTTCTAAATTTCATCCTGCATTTATCTTTCATCCTGCTTTTAAATTTCATCCAACTTTTAAATTTCATCCAGCTTTTAAATTTCATCCTGCTTTTATATTTCATCCAGCTTTTAAATTTCATCCAGCATTTAAATTTCATCCTGCTTCTAAATTTCATCCTGCATTTATCTTTCATCCTGCTTTTAAATTTCATCCAACTTTTAAATTTCATCCAGCTTTTAAATTTCATCCTGCTTTTATATTTCATCCAGCTTTTAAATTTCATCCTGCTTTTAAATTTCATCCAGCATTTAAATTTCATCCAGCATTTAAATTTCATCCTGCTTTTAAATTTCCTCCTGCATTTAAAATTTCATCCTGCTCTTAAATTCCATTCAGCTTTTACATTTCATCCAGCTTTTACCTTTATTTCTTGTCGTCAATGGCAGTTCGGCAATAACCCGGACAGTTGGCATTTATCTACCTTTATTTCTTGTCGTCAATGGCAGTTCGGCAATAACCCGGACAGTTGGCATTTATCTACCTTTATTTCTTGTCGTCAATGGCAGTTCGGCAATAACTCGGACAGTTGGCATTCATCTACCTTTATTTCTTGTCGTCAATGGCAGTTCGGCAATAACCCGGACAGTTGGCATTTATCTACCTTTATTTCTTATCGTCAATGGCAGTTCGGCAATAACCCGGACAGTTGGCATTCATCTACCTTTATTTCTTGTCGTCAATGGCAGTTCGGCAATAACCCGGACAGTTGGCATTTACCTTATCTCTTGTCGTCAATGGCAGTTCGGCAATAACCCGGACAGTTGGCATTTATTTTATTTCTTGTCGTCAATGGCAGTTCGGCAATAACCCGGACAGTTGGCATTTACCTTTATTCCTTGTCGTCAATGGCAGTTCGGCAATAACCCGGACAGTTGGCATTTACCTTTATTCCTTGTCGTCAATGGCAGTTCGGCAATAACCCGGACAGTTGGCATTTACCTTTATTCCTTGTCGTCAATGGCAGTTCGGCAATAACCCGGACAGTTGGCATTAATTTATTTCTTGTCGTCAATGGCAGTTCGGCAATAACCCGGACAGTTGGCATTTACCTTTATTCCTTGTCGTCAATGGCAGTTCGGCAATAACCCGGACAGTTGGCATTTACCTTTATTTCTTGTCGTCAATGGCAGTTCGGCAATAACCCGGACAGTTGGCATTTACCTTATCTCTTGTCGTCAATGGCAGTTCGGCAATAACCCGGACAGTTGGCATTTACCTTTATTTCTTGTCGTCAATGGCAGTTCGGCAATAACCCGGACAGTTGGCATTTACCTTATCTCTTGTCGTCAATGGCAGTTCGGCAATAACCCGGACAGTTGGCATTTACCTTTATTTCTTGTCGTCAATGGCAGTTCGGCAATAACCCGGACAGTTGGCATTTACCTTATCTCTTGTCGTCAACGGCAGTTCGGCAATAACCCGAACAGCTGGCATTTACCTTTTTCTTGTCATCAGTTGACTAGTTCGGCAATAACCCGAACAGTTGACATTTATCTTTGTTTCTTGTCAGTTGACTAGTTCGGCAATAACCCGAACAGTTGACATTTATCTTTGTTCCTTGTCAGTTGACTAGTTCGGCAATAACCCGAACAGTTGATATTTATCTTTGTTTCTTGTCAGTTGGCTAGTTCGGCAATAACCCGAACAGCTGACATTTATCTTTGTTCCTTCGTCGTCAGTGGCAGTTCGTCGTCAACCCGAACAGCTGACATTTATCCCCGGTAAAACCATGTGATCCCCCAGTGGAGTCGGACCCCGTTTCCTTTAACAGACTCGGGTATCCTTTTGTTTTGTTATCCCCAGTCGAGTCATCTTCGCCGTCTTACATTCATACTTGCATCGCGAACATTCACAGCATTACATGCATAGCATCACATGCATAGCATTGCGTTCATAACGTTTTGCATTTTGAAACTGGTCAAAAATGGTGCACTTTGTATTTAAGTCTCTTCGACCCGTCGATTTTAAAATTTCACTTTTAAATCTCCGTAACGAAGAAACTTAAATAGGGGCATATGTCATACCCCATTTTTGACCCGTTTTTATTTTTATTTCTCTCGTTTCTTAGGCCGGAAATTTTCGTCGTTTCAGACGAAATTTCGGCAGAGAGGTATTTTAAAATACCTCATTTTTTTTTTTCCGAAGGCAACCGTTTTTTAATTATTTTTATTTTTTGTTATTTTATTATTATTATTATTATTATTTTTTTTACTTTTATTTATTCCTCTTCTTTTTTCTTTTTATTAGTTTTTATTTTATTTTGTTATTTTCGTTTTTTTATTAGTGTGTTTTTTACTGTTTTGCTTTTATCAATTTTAAGTCATTATTGGTCCATTTTTCTGTCCAAGGCCCAGAGGGGCGTTTTAGTCATTTTCGTTTTTACCCTTTTTACTATAAATAGTATTAAGTGCACTGTTCACGAGTCAGAGAGTACAGTACCCAAGTCACAGTACAATCAACAGTCCATACACAGTCAGAATTTCTCAACCACAAAACCACCATACACCACCAACACAACCACCACAAAAACACATTCCGGCCACCGGAAAACTAAAAATCTAAAAAATTTTCACACATCACAACACAGTTACAAACCACACACGCGGCCAGGCTTTGCACAACAACAACCATCACTCACGCAAATCACGAATCCAGACCATCACCCACACAAAAACGAATTCGCACAAACAAACATAACCAGAACCCAAACGCAAAAGCAAGACCAGAATCGAAGCAACAACAACGAAAGTTCACAGAAACGAAATCAAGAGGTAGATCTAACTTCTTCCCTTTTTTCTTTTCGCAAATCTGAACATGGTTTTGTGTAGAGTGTAAAAAGGGGTGCGGATCTAGTGTTGTTTTAAAAAAAAAAAAAGAAGGAAGGAAGGATAAGAGAGGAAGAGAGAACACGTGAAAGCTTAAGGGAAATAATGAAGAGTTTAAAAAAAAAAAGGGTGAGGTTGTGAGAAGAAGTGAGAAAACGTGAGTTACAGAGGAGAAGAAATGTGAGAGTCAGAGAGAAAAGAAGAAGAAGAAAGAGAAAATGAGTGAAAAGTGAATAAAAAAACCATGGTTGGACTTAAATAAGCAACTGGACCGGTCTGGTTCTTTCGGACCGAACCAGACCGGGTTTTCTCTCTGGACTTATATTACTGGACTGTCCCCTGGCCCAATTCCCCTTCTTCTTTATTTTTTCTGATTACTACTCTTTTAATTTCTGCACTCCCCTTATTACTTCTGCACCCCTTTTCTTTCTCTCTATTCTTTTATTTTCTTTATTTATTTCTTGCAATTTTTTTTTTTTTTTTGTATTTCTTTTATTCTTTATGCACTTTATTTATTGTCTTTAATTTTCAGTACCCATGCATTTTTTTTATTTTTATTTTTGCATCATATTTATTTTATGTCTTGCATTTTATTTTTATTTTATGCATCATATTTAATTTTATGTCTTGCATTTTTATTTTCTTTTATTTATTTTCCAGCACCATGTTTATTTTACGCCTTGCATTTTAATTTCCAGCACCATATTTACTTTATGTCTTGCATTTTTTATTTTCTTTTTTATTTTATGCATCATATTTATTTTATTGTCTTTTTATTTTCTTTTAGCATCATATTTATTTTATGTTTTGCATTTTTATTTTCTTTTTATTTTATTTTACGCATCATATTTATTTTATTGTCTTGCATTTTTATTTTTCTTTTAGCATCATGTCTATTTTTATTGTCTTGCATTTTTATTTTATTTTCAGCATCATATTTATTTTATGCCTTGCATTTTTATTTTTATTTTTTATTTACTTTAAGCACCATATTTATTTATTGTTTTGCATTTCATGCATTTTTTATTTCTTTTTAGCATATTTACTTTAATGCAAATTGCAATTTTATTTTATTTTATTATTTTTGTTATTTACTTTCTTGCCATTAGAATGTATCTAGGTCCAATGTAAATAAAATATAAATGAGAATATGCACCGACACCACATTTATTTTTTTATGCTTTATGTCGAGGGCGATTATGTAATTTGGACCGTATCCGAGGAAAAGGACCCTCACTTGATCCAACGTCATTTTGAGGGATCCGGCGCGTTTAGTTTTTTATCTCAGCATAATTTAGTCTCAGGACCTTAGGACCTAATCAAAATTTTTCATAAAAAAGTCAAAAAAGTCAAAATCCAAAAACATTTTATAATCAAAGTCTTCAAAAAAAAAATCAATCTTTTCTTTTCTTTTCTTAATCAATTTTTAATCAACCTTTAATCAATCAAAACTTGTTTTCTTCAATTTAAAATCAATCAAACTCACTTTCTTTTATCCTTCTATGCCTTTACGGCCTCTCACCTTTCTTAAAACCTTTCTCAAATTTTAAAATCAACCAAAACCAATCACTTATCTTTTTACCCCGAACTACGAGATTTTGATCCCGCTCGGGTACGTAGGCAAAAGACTTTGTCTTTCCAAATCAATAAAAATAAACAAAACATTTTCTTTCTTTTAATTTTCTCACTTTAATCCTTTCACACTTAAGCATTTATTTTACAAACAAACAATAATTTAGCATAAAGATAAAAATAAGCAAGAGGTTCCTATAGAGTACTATAGACGTTTAGGGTGCTAATACCTTCCCTTTGCGTAACCAACCCCCGGACCTTTGATCTCTCTTAAAATAGGGTTTTCGAACTTTCTCCCTTTCCTCGGAAAAATAAAAGATCGGTGGTGAGCTTAAAATTGCGAGTCAACGCTAATTAATAGCTTGACATCCAAAAATCACCGCGACAATGGTCAAATTGTTTGTTCAGCAGATGCAGTCAGAATTTGAAATGAGCTTAGTTGGTGAACTGACATATTTTCTTGGATTACAAGTTAAGCAAATGGAAGATACAATCTTCATCTCTCAGAGTAAATATGCCAAGAACATAGTGAAGAAGTTTGGAATGGAATCAGCTGCTCATAAGAAGACACCAGCTGCTACTCATCTGAAGTTAACCAAAGATGAACAAGGAGTATCAGTAGATCAAAGTCAGTACAGAAGCATGATAGGGAGCTTATTGTATTTAACTGCAAGCAGACCTGATATCACTTATGCTGTTGGAGTATGTGCAAGATATCAAGCTGATCCTAAGATGAGTCATCTGACACAAGTGAAGAGGATTCTGAAGTATGTGAACAGCACAAGTGACTATGGAATCATGTATTCTCATAGTTCAAGTTCTGAACTGATGGGATATTGTGATGCTGACTGGGCTGGAAGTGCTGATGACAGGAAGAGCACTTCAGGAGGTTGTTTCTTCTTAGGAAATAACTTGATTTCATGGTTCAGCAAGAAACAAAACTGTGTGTCATTGTCAACTGCTGAGGCTGAGTATATTGCTGCTGGAAGTAGTTGCTCACAATTGGTGTGGATGAAGCAAATGCTGGAGGAGTACAACATTGAACAAGGAACTATGACCTTGTTTTGTGACAATTTGAGTGCCATCAACATCTCTAAGAATCCAATTCAGCACAGCAGAACCAAACACATAGACATCAGACATCATTTTATCAGAAACCTTGTGGAGGACAAGATTGTTCAGCTGGAACATGTAGCTACTGAAGAACAAGTTGCTGACATTTTCACAAAGGCCTTGGATGCTAAACAATTTGAGAATCTTAGAAGCAAATTAGGTGTGTGCTTACATGAAGACTTATAGCAATTAATGCAAACTGGATGTGAGGAAGATAGAGTACCTGCCAGTTGTGCCTGTGCTAAATGGGATCCTGAACCTGAGTTTAAGTCTAATATGTTTCCCAGGATCTGTGTTACATGTCTTATTTTTATTCCCTATTTGAAGTCTGAGATTTGTCAGAATTTTGTGGCTAAAAAGGGGGAGAAAATCTCAAGTATTGTGTTCGCTCAGTTACCAAACATCTTAAGCAATGTGTTGCTGCTCAAAATTAGTTCAAATTTCAGATGTTCAGCTTTCAGTGTTATTCAGAAGATGACTAGTTTTGCTCTGATACCAGCAACAAGATATAATTGCTCTGATACCAGCAACAAGAGATGTCCAGAAGGGGAATATGTGTCTCAGGGGGAGTACAAGGTTGTTATATTCCTGAGTGATGTAGTGGTCCTGAAGAAGATTTGTGCAGCTCCTGAAGTGTTGGCCCTGATATGCTCTGATACCATAAATTCAGAAGTAAGGGGGAGTTTGATGTATGCTGAGTGTATGCTGAGTTGCAGGGGGAGTATGTGTGATGATCAGGAGTTGATCAGTAGCTCTGATATCTTGGAGTAGCTCTGATACCATGCTTGTGATGATCAGAACTTCAGAAGTTGAAGCTGATGTTTAACATAGCTGAATCCGCTGCCTAAACTAAATGCTATGATGTATTATTATGTATTATTGTGGAGTTCTTCATTGTTGAGCTGATTATAATGAAGATTGAAGAACTTGGATGGTTTTAGCCAAAAATTTGCCAAAGGGGGAGATTGTTGAGTATTTTGTGTTGGCTGCATGTTTTGGCAAAACCAATGTATTGAATAGAAGCATCTCCATATTTGAAACATTTCTTCAGTTGCAAGTTTTGTGTTTTGAAGCCATTCAGAAGCAGAAAATGTCATCAGAAGCTGAATGCACTGTAGCAGTTCAGAAGCTGAATTCAGGTTCTGATGCCAGCGTTGACTTATGTTGACTTCATCAGAAGCTGGTTATTTTCAAGGTTTTTCTATACGAATCTTTGCAAGATTTATTGAAGATTTTTCCACCCATATTTGCTTCTAGAAGGCTGGTTTAATTGGAGAAGATATCTTTGAAGATTTGGTTCAAAGATATGAAATTCGTATTTTCTGTTTTAAATCTTTCAAAGATACAAAACAGTTTTATTTGTTTGGACCAATCTTATTTCAGTAACAAATCTTTTCAGAAGATTAGTTTGTTATTTATGTTGCAAGACTGAAGACTATATAAGGAGGAGTGATGCTGCTTTCAAGACTTACGATTTTAAGAGTATTATTCAGAGAAAATTGAGTCTTAGTATTTTAAGCTTTTAGCTTTTTTGTGCACCACTCTGTTAGAGTTGGTTTAGGATTGTTATTGAGTTGTAATTCATTCTAAGCCTCTAGGTACGAATGAAGTTGTGTTTTTAAAGTTTTCTGAAAAACAGAGTGTTTTTGTTTAAGGGTAGTTCAAGTGGCTGGGTTGCAGTTACTTGAATAGGAAGTTAGAGGTTTTTCTAATACTCAACGTGTTGGGTAGAATTCAAGACTAGGAGGAAGTTAATTGCTTAGGCTGGGAACTGGGAGTCAGTGTCTTGAGTCATAAGGATTAATTCCTATAGTGGAATTCCTTCCTGGATTGGTATCCCCCAGAGTAGGAGGTGTTTACTCCGAACTGGGTTAACAAATTTCTGTGTTTTTTTTTTACTTTCCTGCACTTTAAATTTGCTGCCTGTGTGTGTTTGTGTTTGTGCTCTGTGTTGCAAACTATTGTGCCCTGCGTGCTGTTCAGAACCTGTTAGGTTCAGAACCTGATTACTCTGTTAGTTTCTGTTCATTGCCTGGCCAGAATTTCAGAGATTAAGGCATGAATCTAGCAAAATTGCTCTTAATACTATAACCTTCAAGCTTAAACAAAGTGGGGTTCTAAAACCCCCTAAGAGCTCACCTTAAACATGATTCCAATCTTTGCCAAGCTTTACACAAAACCCTAGCCCATCTCTTACTCTTCTCTTGCTTCTTCTTTAACTTCTTCTTGCTCCAAATTTTCCAAAAGCCATGCTTGCTTGAAGTACAAGGTTATAAGATGAAGTTTGATGGATTAAGGCAAGGAGGGGGAGGCGTGTGAGTTAGAGGGGAAGAAGGAGGGGAAACTGATTTGGAGAGGGAAGGAAAGAAGGAAGAATGACAAGAAAAATATCTTGTTTTCCTTTTTAAAACAATTCTTCTTAATTCAAATAATTACTCAAATGCCATTGCCTCATAATTACATATTTGCCATTGCGTCCCTTTAATTCCTGTAACACTGTTAAAGTCACGTTTAAGCGGGATATTACAATGAATATCGTTTATTTTTAATAAAAAATGTAGAAAACTAATGAAAAATCTCGTTCTCCGTTAATACTCTCCCATAGAGTAATAACTTAGGCCTTGTACACGACCTTCTATTTCCTTTAGTAAGTTACATATGTAGTTTCCAAACTAATTGCTTGTATTGTTTCCTTGATTCAATTGTACAAATTATACATTCTTATTCGATCATCTTGACGACTTTAGGTCATGCTATTGTTTTTAGTTGTCCGGATGTACAAATTAGAGAGTATTTTTCATGATTTACATGCTAGAATTAGACAAATACTATCAGGAATGTTCAGAGGTCATATGGATATGTTAAGGGCAAGTTTTGTAGTTTCTTGAGAAGATTTTGGAAGTGCAACCCACTGGAAAGATCGTGCCACGATGGACCTGTATCGTGGCATGATTGGAGGAGCTTTATTTGATGGTTTTTAGTTATGGAAACATCGTGGCACGATGGGACCTGTGTCGTGCCACGGTGAATGTTTAATGAGGCTGCCACATAGGATAAGTGAAGCCATCGTGGCACCATGGACCTGTGTCGTGGCACGGTGGGATGGTTACATAAACCCTTTCTATAAAAGTCAAGTGCGTTTTCAGAAGAGGGGTTCGAAATTTTGGAGATTTCAGATCATAGGACGCAACCATTTACCCAGGAACAGACAGTGGATCTCACACCAACTCATAGTTGGTCGGATTTATGTTATGTTTTATTTTTCCTATGTTGTTAATTCTCTTAGTTATGAGTAGCTAAGCCTTTAGCTTGATTAAGCCATGGGATGACTCTATTGTAAGTTGTGAGCATGTAATTTGTGTATGAACTCTCTTTGACATCAATGGAATCCTAGTATTATTCAGTATTACTTGTGTTTAATGCCTTTTATATGACTATGTATTACTACTAGCCCTAGCTTCGTGATTGTATGAATTGAATTTAGAAATTAATTGACTACTAGCCCTAGCTATTAATTCTAACCTAGTAATGTTGTTTAACTCAACATATTAAGCTAGAGATAGACGATTGAGAGTTATGACTTTTGGATTAACGAACTAGTGACACTTCCGATGTTAGGAATCGACTTAAGAGATTAAGAGATTATAACTTAGGAAAGGGTTTTGACTCAAGAGATTGATCAAGACTAATAGGTTAATCTGTCGTAATACTAGGTGAACATTGAGAGAGAAGAGGAGCAAATTATTCACAGTGAACAATAGATGATTCGACGGCTTGATCATCTATTTTAATCTAATCTTCAAACCAGTTAATCATTTTCATCCTTTATTTTATGCAACCAAACTCTACAGCCAAGGGCAACTCTAATTTTATTTCATCCTTTAAGTTAACAAAACTGCTAAGAAGAAATTAACATCAGTCCTCGTGGATACAAATTTTAATATTACTTCGACACTTGCCAAATTTCTATCACATCTCTTATTATAAACATTTGTTTGTTTTCCCCTTGATAAAAAAATAATAAACATTTATTAGGTCAACTATCATTAACCCTAATTTTTCCTTCCCTAAACTCACTATTAATGCTTAATTAATGACAATTCTACCCCAAAATATTTCCATCCAATACATTTCAAATTTGAATTTGAGATTTTCCCTCCCACCATTTTGTTGGTTTCCAATGCCATATCTATCTAATTGGAAAACGTATGGTTATGACAGACAATGTTGAGTTTATCATGTTTTAATATTGATACTCTTGAAATGTTAATAATTAAACTTGGGTTCTTCCTCATATTGCTTTATATGGTTAGAAATATCAAGACATGTTATAAGTATTTACTTTTTGTATTGTTACCATTTAACAAAGATTATTATATACCTAATGCTCTAATTATCTATTCTTAACACTATCTTAATTTCTTAACATTTTCTATGTGGGCTCATTGTGTTGCCAATCTGTTAACTCGATTTGTTTCGGCTATATTGGTGTGCTATCATAAAAGTTAGAACATGAGATTTTATTTTTGAAGTGATGCATGCCTCAATTGCAGGGTTTAGGTTAGTTTTGATAGTTTGTAAGTTGTTTGCATGCATGATCCTTTTGTCCGTGTTAGCATAACATAGGTAAAGCATGAATGGTTTTTATTTTATTTTGAAGATTATATTGGTTGAAATGACAGTAAAGCATAACATAGGAGCTTCATTGGGTGTGATTTTGATAGGTTCGATTGTATTGGAGCAACTCAAATACATAAGCATGTGTATTAAATTTCAAATCTCACTCAAGGTATAACATTTTTCTTTTGCCTATATTCCTTATTTTGTGCATTCAAGACATATCACAAAATTTGACCGAATTCTGTCCAATTTTCTTCAGGATTTTAAGGTTGTCTCTTATTTGTGCATTCATATCATGTAACTTCAGTTTTCTTTTATTGATTTCAGATGTGTGGATTTATTGTTCCTAGGCTTGCTAATATTATTTTGTGAAATATAATTTTGGTTACTCTGTATGTTTCATGTGGCTATTGTTTTTCATCTCCTCTCATGGTGAGAGAAGGAACTATAATGCCTTCCTCTTATTATGACTTATCTTCTCTTTGAAGACAAAATATCTGATAATCTAAAATACAATACATTGATTATGTGAAACTATATATAGTTAATTTGATTTTACAAACCATTGGTGTCAGTTTATTGCATGCTACTGCCAAATTACATGAATAAGGGACTGGAAGGTCAAATACAAACTTCAATTGCAACCGCTACATGTTATGCAAGAGGAGCTTTCATTTAATTTGAGCAGTATGAGGTTAGTATCAAACTCTTATTCTTTTGACATGCATATCAAATAGTTTGAAGCTTTCTATTTACGGTACTTTCAATTGCATACATACATACATACATACATACATACATACATACATACATACATATATATATATATATATATATAGGAGGGATCCATTGACTCCAAGAGTAAGTTAATTGATTCACTCCAAATCTTATTCCTTCAATTTGTTTTAATCTAATGGTTCAAATTAATTATTTATCATCTCACCTGAACCCTAAGTTATGTTCTTCCACACTATCTCTCTTCCATTCCCTTGTTTGCTTTCCGCACTTGACGAATAATCCAACTCCTCCAATGTATCGTTTGACTCTATTTTTTGAATGTTATCATAACCCATTTCCATTCATGAATTCTAGTAATGACCTTTTAAGTTTTTCTTGGTTTTTTCTAATTTCCCTCCAATTATTTAGATAGTAAAAATTGAATATTTTTAGGGATGTGATTGATGTTGTAACAAAAACCTTGATTTTTTTAACGGATCTTGGTTTTTGTTCTCCCCCTTCTTTCCCTAGTGGCCATTACTCTATTCTTTAATTTAAATACAATTCATGCTTTAGATTGTTTCACTTGTATCAATATGTGGTTAAAGCTTCAATTTTCAAGAATAAATTAGACAATAATTGTAACACCCATATAGAGATTGCCTAGGATCTCTTACGAGTATTAAAATTTCGTACCGGATACATTAAATACAATACAGAAAGTTGTTTATTAAATGTACAATGCATAAATTCTGATACAATACAAACATCCGATACAAAACATTCTCCATAATATATACATCATGATACATAATCATATATAACATCCAGATAAACATAAGCAGCACGATCAATCCGTAGCTTTCTCTTTACCTTTACGACATGCTACCTGCGAAGAACCTGCACCAGAAGGAAAGGGATGAGACATAACGTCTCAGTGAGCTCCTACCCTACCTACTGTTTGGCAACCTCAGGGAACCTAGGGTTGCCGTGCCTACCTCGGCGAGCTCGGGGATGCCTATGATCGCCAAGTCTCAATCTTACCTTATGTTAGCTGTTAGCGTTGAACAAGCAATGTTATCTGAGTTCATTTTACGGAATGCCCCCGGGTGGAGTAACCCCGAAGCACATTCCCCTGATAACCGGTGAAAATTCCTATCATATCAGGCTAACACCGGACTCCTCTTGTCGTCGTGCGGTCATCCTTGTGGAATAACGCGTCCCATTGGCGTGAACCTCCTGTGTCCCACTGGCGTGAACAACAGAAGACACGACTTAATAATAGTCTTAACTGATGCGTATACCTCCCGTGTCCCACTGGTGTGAACGACGGAAGACGCGAATAAATATTCTTTAAGCTTATGCATGAACCTTTCATGTTCCACTGGCGTGAACGATGAAAGTCACGACCTAATGGTATTAATCTTAGACTTTACTTTGCGTGAACCATTCGTGTCCCACTGGCGTGAACATCGAAGGCCACGACTTAAACTTACTAATTCTTGAACTCTTAACCTATATAAGGTTCTAGACTTGAAGCCTATATCATTCTTGAGCTTGCATATACTTAATTGTCTATGAATAATTGCTTAGTAAGGGATAATCCCAATACTAGCTCTTATATTTCTCTATGATAACTTGAGGATTAAGACATCCATCCTCTCAGCTCATGCCTATCCTCACTCTATAATAAGGGTCTAAACATACTCAAGGATAGGTCTTTAAGTGCTCTTTAGCAATGCTTAACAATTACATGTTGTTCCTTAAGTCCGAAGCAGTATTAGATAGCCGAAACGGTGCAAGTAAAAATGAAAAAATCACATGATCCTGTCCAACTCAAAATCGTGTTTTACAATGCCTATAAAATCGTGACATGCTGGTAAAATCGTGACACGATTTTACCTGCAGTTGGACAGCATAGGGCTAGTTCAAAACATGTTTTCCACCATTTTTGGTCTATCCAATCATGCCCAAACATCATACAGCTTAAAGAGATAATTTCTAATGCTTATCAACAGAATACAACATGTAATAATCAAGAATTGCTAGCAAAATAGGATTAGGGCTCAAATGTTCATAACTTGCTCATAAATGCTATAACTCATAAACTTACTCAAGCGGGTTCTAAAACCCTGTGGAGCTCACCTTAAACTTCCTATTGGTGCTTGCTATCCCTGATTCCTTAAGCCTTGGCTTCAGGTTACCACTTCTCTCAATTCCTTCCTTGATTCTCCTTGCTACTATCTCTTGTTCTAGCTACACAACCAAGCTTGCTTGCAAACTTTCCTCCCAAGAATTGAATTGAGGAATGATGAGTTTATGGAGAGGAAGTGAGGGCGTGTGAGTTGAGGAAGAAGGGGAGAGGGAGTGCTGAAAATGGGAAAGAATAGAAGAGTGTAGAAAGATGGTAAGAGGTTTCTTACCTCTTACTTTTAAAACAATCTCCCTTTTTAACTTATTTACCATCTTGCCATTCCAATTATTTACTAAATTACCACTCTTGTTTAATGGCTTCTAACACTGATAATAATTGCATCTAAGCGGGATATTACAATCTACCCCCCTTAAAGAAATTTCGTCCTCGAAATTTAGAAGTTACCTGAAAATAAATGGAGATAGGTCTCTTGCATCTCTGACTCTAGCTCCCACGTTGCTTCGCCGTCGGGAGAACCTTTCCATACAACTTTAACAATAGGGATCTCTTTGTTCCGCAAAGACTTAATATCACGATCGATTATCTGTTCTGGCTCAGGTTGAAAGGTCAAGTCTGATCTCAAATCAATACTATCCAGCTCCACTGGTTGGAAAGGATCAGGAATGAATTTCCTTAATTGAGAGACATGGAAGACGTCATGTAATCCTGACATGGCTGGTGGCAGCGCTAACTGATAAGCTGCCGGACCAACACGTCGAAGTATCTGAAATGGTCCAACATACCTTGGACAAAGTTTCTTGGTCCTGAATGCTCATCTCAATCCCAACTTGGGCGTAACTTTAAGGAATACATGATCTCCTTCATCAAACTCTAAGGGTCTTCGCCTCCTATCAGCATAACTTTTCTGGCGACTCTGAGCTGTTCTCATTTTATCTTGAATGGACTTAATCTTTAGAGTCGTCTCCTGAATGATCTCTGGACCCAAAATGCTCTTATCTCCAATCTCAGCCCAGCAAAGTGGGGTTCTACATTTCCTACCATACAAAGCTTCATAAGGTGCCATTCCAATGCTAGAATGGTAACTGTTGTTGTAAGAAAATTCAATCAATGGTAGGTGATCGTTCCAACTTCCTCCATCTTCTAGGATACATGCACGTAACATATCCTCTAACGTCTGAATAGTCCTTTCTGATTGTCCGTCTGTTTGAGGATGATGGGACGTGCTCATCTTTAACCTTGTCCCTAAAGCTTTCTGAAAAGCTTTCCAAAAGTGGGATGTGAAGATCGGATCCCGATCAGATACAATACTGGCTGGTACACCATGGAGTTTCACTATCTCAGAAATAAACAATTCAGCATATTGTGAGGCTCGGTACGTAGTCTTAACCGGCAAGAAATGAGCTGACTTGGTTAACCGGTCCACTATTACCCAAATGGAGTCATGTCCTCGCTGTGTTCGAGGTAATCCACTCACAAAATCCATGGTTATATCTTCCCATTTCCATTGTGGAATTTCCAAAGGTACTAACATTCCTGCAGGCCTTTGATGTTCAATCTTCACCTGCTGACAAACAATGCATCGCGACACAAATTCCGCAATATCTCTTTTGATGCTAGGCCACCAATAATCTCTTTTCAAATCTTGATACATCTTGGTGGTTCCTGGGTGAATGCTGAAACTGCTCTTATGCGCCTCTTCTAAAATCAACCTTTTTAATTCCTCATCGTTCGGAACATAAATCCTTCCTTCAAACAGTAACACACCATCTGGTGCCCATGAAAACTCTGCTTGGCCAACTTTCCTCTGAAGGTCCATATCCACAGATTAAGCTTGTGCAATCCTAAACCGTAGGTCGCACAAAATATCTAACTTATTCAGCAAGACGCCACCTTCTAACTCTGTAACACGTAGATTAAGATCTCTAAACTTTTCATATAGCCCATATGTATGCATCATCACCTCAGCTTTAACTAAAGCCTTTCGACTCAGGGTATCTGCTACCACATTAGCCTTTCCTGGATGGTATTTCAGATCAAAATCAAAATCCTTCAGGTATTCCATCCATCGTCTTTGCCTCATGTTAAGATCTCGTTGATCAAACAGGTATTTCAAACTCTTATGGTCACTAAACAAATCGAATTGTGCACCATACAAATGATGCCTCCATATCTTCAATACAAAAACTATTGCTGCTAGCTCAAGGTCATGGGTGGGGTAATTCTCTTCATGTGTCTTGAGCTGTCTGGACCCATACGCTATGACATTTTCCCCTTGCATAAGGACACTACCCAGTCCTTTAGAGGATGCATCGCAGAAAACGGTGTATCTCTTTTCAAGATCTGGTATTGCCAACACTGGCGCCTTAGTCAACTTCCTTTTTAAAACTCTGAAACTCCTTTCACATTCTTCGTCCCAGATAAAGGGCACATCCTTCCGGGTAAGGCGTGACAGAGGCAAGGCAATCTGAGAAAACTTCATAATAAACCTTCGATAATAACCTGCCAAGCCTAGAAAGCTCCTGACTTCAGCTACATTCTTGGGTCTTTCCCAACTGAGTACAGCTTCAACCTTGGACGGATCAACGGCTACTCCTCCTTGAGAGATAACGTGACCCAAAAACTTAATCTCAGATAGCCAAAATTCACACTTGCTGAATTTAGCATATAGCTGTTTGTCTCTGAGGACGTCCAATACAATTCTTAAGTGCTGAGCATGCTCCTGAGGATCCTTAGAATAGATCAAGATGTCATCTATGAAAATCACCACAAATTGATCAAGGTAAGGCTGAAATATTCTGTTCATATAATCTATAAATACTGCTGGAGCATTAGTTACACCGAAAGGCATAACCAGAAATTCATAGTGCTCGTAACGCGTTCGAAACGCCGTCTTAGACACATCTGAAGATTTAATACGAATCTGATGGTAACCTGACCGAAGATCAATTTTGGAAAATATCGTTGCTCCTTTAAGCTGGTCTAGGAGGTCGTCAATCCTGGGAAGAGGATACTTGTTCTTGATAGTCACCTTATTAAGTTGACGGTAGTCAATACACAACCTCATGCTTCCATCTTTCTTCTTGACTAACAAGACTGGAGCACCCCAAGGTGATACACTGGGTCTAATAAAATGCTTCTGGATTAATTCTTCGAGTTGAGATTTCAGCTCTTTCAGCTCTGTTGGTGACATTCTGTACGGTGCCACAGATACTGGCTTCGCTCCTGGAATCAAATCAATTGAAAACTCCACCTCACGCTCTGGAGGCAGACTAGATACTTCTGAAGGAAAAACATCTAAGTATTCATTCACAACAGGAATATCATTGGGACTTAACTCTGATTCTGAAGCCACAGTGAGCATCACATAGAATTCCTTATCTTGAGCACAGATGAATTGAATTAACTGATGGGTGCGGTTTATCAATTCAGACAGAGCCACACCTTCCGCCGTATCACTGGTTGGCATGTAAATACTCTTTTCGGAACATCCGATGTACACATGGTTAGCGGAGAGCCAATCCATGCCTAAGATCACATCCAATTGCTCCATCGGGAGACAAACTAAATCAACATAATAGGTCTTACTAGACACAGTGATAGGACAACTTTCACAAACATACTTTGCCTCAATTCCGCCTTCAGTAGCGGTAGATACTAACATTAGAGGGTTCAACGGAGACAAAGGTAATTGCAGCCTCTCCACACATTTATATGAAATAAAGGAACATGTAGCGCCGCAATCAAAAAGAACTTTTACTGGATGAGTACCCAAATAACACATACCGGCAATTAAATCTTCATTGGCTAAAGCCTTTGCGCCGTCAAGAGAGTACACTCTGCCCCTACTAGTAGTTGTTCCTTCAGCTGTTCCTTTAACACGTCTGTTTGGGCACTCTGATATGAAATGCCCTGGCTGTTTACATCCATAACAAATACCAGCACCTATCAAGCACTCTCCTTTATGCATCCTACCACACGTCTTGCAAGTAGGATTAGTCTTAAAGGATTATGTTGTGGAGAGTATGTCTATTTCCCTCTCTGCGGGGATCCTTTTGGCTTGAGCTTGTCGTGATACTTATCTGACATCCTGCTTTTCTTCTTCTCATAAGCTGCCGCTCTTTCTTTCGAGGCCTTAGCAAGTCCTGCTTCAACCACCAGACTGTCATGTACCAGTTCATCATAACTTGCAGTTCTTTGGAGACTTACTGCAGTGTCGATCTCGCCTCTTAAACCTCTTTTATACTGGTTCATCTTCCACACTTCATTCTCAGCATACTCGTTGTGTGTGGAATAGTAAGACAACTCTTCAAACTTCTTTGTAAACTCAGCAACCGACATACTACCTTGCTTCAATTCCAAGAACTCTTGCTATTTCTTTACCTTGTAAGACAAAGGTAAATACTTCTCCAGCATCACTTCTTTAAAGTTTACCCAATTTACTTCTACACCATTCGCCTCCATCCTGCGCTGAGCAGATTCCCACCAGTCTTCTGCTGCGCCTCTGAGTTGATTTGTGGCATAGACCACTTTGTCCTCTTCTGAACATTCTGCCATTCTAAAGATCTTCTCCATCTGTTTAATCCACTTCCTTGCTTCTTGAGGTTCACCTTCTCCATTGAACTCCAGAGGGTGATGTCTGTTATACTCCCGGAACACGGGGTTACCAATTACTGGAGAAGGTGGTGGTTGTGGATGGAAACCTTGTCTCTGCTGCATCATGTCCATCCATTGCTGTTGAGCTTGGGCCTGTTGCTGAGATTGCTGTTGCATCATCAGCATCATTTGCTGATACTGTAATGCATTCTGAGCTTGTTGCTCTTGATACTGCTGCTGCCAGGCCTGCTGCTGCTCTATCATCTGTTCCCATGAGTTCATACTGGGTCCTCCACTTTCATCACTGGCTTGATTGGCACGAGGTTTACCGGGTCCTCTTCTTCTCCCAGACATCTTATCCTAGCTGTCATATACAAGTCAAAGTGATCAGTTTTAACTGAACATAACATCCAGAATAATGTCCTGGATCCAAGAGGTCTACAAACTTGGATTGTACTTTAATGACCCAAGGCACGGTCTGAATCGACCTGCTCTGATACCAAATTGTAACACCCATATAGAGATTCCCTAGGATCTCTTACGAGTATTAAAATTTCGTACCGGATACATTAAATACAATACAGAAAGTTGTTTATTAAATGTACAATGCATAAATTCTGATACAATACAAACATCCGATACAAAACATTCTCCATAATATATACATCATGATACATAATCATATATAACATCCAGATAAACATAAGCAGCACGATCAATCCGTAGCTTTCTCTTTACCTTTACGACATGCTACCTGCGAAGAACCTGCACCAGAAGGAAAGGGATGAGACATAACGTCTCAGTGAGCTCCTACCCTACCTACTGTTTGGCAACCTCAGGGAACCTAGGGTTGCCGTGCCTACCTCGGCGAGCTCGGGGATGCCTATGATCGCCAAGTCTCAATCTTACCTTATGTTAGCTGTTAGCGTTGAACAAGCAATGTTATCTGAGTTCATTTTACGGAATGCCCCCGGGTGGAGTAACCCCGAAGCACATTCCCCTGATAACCGGTGAAAATTCCTATCATATCAGGCTAACACCGGACTCCTCTTGTCGTCGTGCGGTCATCCTTGTGGAATAACGCGTCCCATTGGCGTGAACCTCCTGTGTCCCACTGACGTGAACAACAGAAGACACGACTTAATAATAGTCTTAACTGATGCGTATACCTCCCGTGTCCCACTGGTGTGAACGACGGAAGACGCGAATAAATATTCTTTAAGCTTATGCATGAACCTTTCATGTTCCACTGGCGTGAACGATGAAAGTCACGACCTAATGGTATTAATCTTAGACTTTACTTTGCGTGAACCATTCGTGTCCCACTGGCGTGAACATCGAAGGCCACAACTTAAACTTACTAATTCTTGAACTCTTAACCTATATAAGGTTCTAGACTTGAAGCCTATATCATTCTTGAGCTTGCATATACTTAATTGTCTATGAATAATTGCTTAGTAAGGGATAATCCCAATACTAGCTCTTATATTTCTCTATGATAACTTGAGGATTAAGACATCCATCCTCTCAGCTCATGCCTATCCTCACTCTATAATAAGGGTCTAAACATACTCAAGGATAGGTCTTTAAGTGCTCTTTAGCAATGCTTAACAATTACATGTTGTTCCTTAAGTCCGAAGCAGTATTAGATAGCCGAAACGGTGCAAGTAAAAATGAAAAAATCACATGATCCTGTCCAACTCAAAATCGTGACACGATTTGGAAATCGTGTTTTACAATGCCTATAAAATCGTGACATGCTGGTAAAATCGTGACACGATTTTACCTGCAGTTGGACAGCATAGGGCTAGTTCAAAACATGTTTTCCACCATTTTTGGTCTATCCAATCATGCCCAAACATCATACAGCTTAAAGAGATAATTTCTAATGCTTATCAACAGAATACAACATGTAATAATCAAGAATTGCTAGCAAAATAGGATTAGGGCTCAAATGTTAATAACTTGCTCATAAATGCTATAACTCATAAACTTACTCAAGCGGGTTCTAAAACCCTGTGGAGCTCACCTTAAACTTCCTATTGGTGCTTGCTATCCCTGATTCCCTAAGCCTTGGCTTCAGGTTACCACTTCTCTCAATTCCTTCCTTGATTCTCCTTGCTACTATCTCTTGTTCTAGCTACACAACCAAGCTTGCTTGCAAACTTTCCTCCCAAGAATTGAATTGAGGAATGATGAGTTTATGGAGAGGAAGTGAGGGCGTGTGAGTTGAGGAAGAAGGGGAGAGGGAGTGCTGAAAATGGGAAAGAATAGAAGAGTGTAGAAAGATGGTAAGAGGTTTCTTACCTCTTACTTTTAAAACAATCTCCCTTTTTAACTTATTTACCATCTTGCCATTCCAATTATTTACTAAATTACCACTCTTGTTTAATGGCTTCTAACACTGATAATAATTGCATCTAAGCGGGATATTACAATAATAGTGAAATTTTGTAAGTTCGAATTGTAGTGGCTCTTGGTGCATATGAATTGGTTGGGGTATTGGAACACATTGAGAACCCTTTTCCAAATCTTTTGGGGATTGATAATCTCATATTGGTCGCTCAATACACTATTATAATAAAAAAATCGTTGACTTTGCCGTAATAGGATTATGAATTGAGATCTGTTGCAGTAGATGATGATGGTGTTGAAGTTTTGGATGAAGGGAAAAATTAATCTGGATGAGTTAGGGCACACGATAAACACATAGAAGAGAGTTGTGATAACGGAGGAAGGAGGAGATTCAAGACCGAGGACCATGTAAGTAAATGAATCATAAAGTCGTTAGATTAAAAGGAAATGAATGGTGGTGATTTGGAGTAAGTTAATAAACTTACTCTTGGAGTCAATGGATCCCTCCTTATATATATATATATAAGATTAGTTCAATGTTGGTTTGTTTTCAAAGCTTTTACCTTTGTCAGAGCTTTTGATATCCATCTGAGCTTATAATTCTATGAATTCAATATATTGCTTCTTAAAATGACTTGATCTCTAACTTGCATCCTTTACTTTTGCCTATCAATTTAATAAACTATGTTTCTATCCTTTTTTTAATATTTGTTGAGTGATAGAAATTAGTTTATTAAACAATGCAGTGATAATCTACTAGGCACCGGAAGGAGATGATATGGAAAGGAATGAGATACTAGAGGCAGAGAAAATGAGAAACATCGAGGGATGAAGTTTTGGACTGCCAATGGCTACATCGGCGTTTGACCTTGATCTCTTATCACAACATTAACCTGTTAGATAACTGTTAAAGAGGATCCTTTTTATATCCATCCTTATCTTTATGTTGCATCCTTGATTCTTAATTTATCTATCTTGCAAAATCCTTTCTTTTTAGGGTTAATAGTTCTTTACCCCTTGTAATTTGAAGATTCTTTGGTTTTGGACCTTCATGAATTTTGACTGTACAAAATCGATGATATGAAAGGGGGGTAAACCGAAATTTGCCCAAATTACTGGGGCCAAAGTACCATAAATTTTGTAATTTGATGCCATGAAGGTTCAAAACCAAAGAATCTTCAAATTACAAGGATGAAATCTAATTTTTTTTTTACACGGGGGTAACCCAAAAATGGCCTATATTACAGGGGGTAAAACATTATTAGCTAATTAATTGGGTTTTTTGAATGCTCTAGGACCTTTTTTGCTTGCAAATTCAGAACAAGATGCATCCACAGAAGGAAAAAAAATTGGTTTAGCCAGCCCTAATTGACATTAGATATGTATTATCCAGAAAATAGAAGATGAATAATGACATTAAATATGTATAATGATTAATGACTGATGCAATACTAAATATGTCCTCTTTTTTGTTACTTAATGTTTGATATATAAGATAGAAGATGAATAACAAAGCTTGACTCAAGAATGGATAGAAATGAGGATAACTAACCTTTCTTCTCATAATTATACATTGCATTTGCATATTATGTTCAAAACTAAAGTGGTGATTGTGCTTGAAAACTACTTAGGTATTATTCTTCTCTACCAAGAGCAGGTGCACATGTGAATCTGTTTTAATATTTTGTTCAAATAATTAAGGTTAACTAATTGGGAGAAAGGAATTGGCTCATTTACACTGTAAATACTTTTGTGCTCATTTTGAAGAAGAAATAGTTTGTATCTCAATATCTAAAGAAATTATAGTTGTAAAATAGTCATGAAAATCGTAAGTAATGACGAACCACAACATTTAAGAATTAGACATAATGACTTTAGAATGTATAGCTTTTGAATAGTTGCTCTTGACTCTCAAAATGACTGAGTTTTTAATTTATTATCTATTTTAGGTAATATCTTAGTTAAGGCTCATATGCTAGTTATTAAAATAGTAGATCATACTCATGACATTCAACTTGATACATCATTGACCGGAAGGATTTTGAGAATTTTAGTGTGTTTATTTCACTATTCTTGCAAACTAATTTGTGATGCCTTTTGTTTTTATATATATAAATGTTAATTGAAGGAAACTAATATTGTTTTTTGTTCAGATAAACCAAACTTAAATTTTATTCCTCTCATTTTTCATAGTTCTTTCATCCGTCATGACATGAACTTTATTACTCAACGGGTCACGTTAGAGTTCAAATTTCTTTCTCGGGCTTGCTCTGAAACTGCTTCGTCGCCATAACCGTTCATTTACTTCTTGAACTTCAATTCAGGGATTTCATATTGGGGATTTTACAAATCAAGCAATTGTTCATATTAATAATTGTTTTTTCTTTTCCATGGTAGCTTGAATAATCTAGGATCTGGGTAGTTATGTAAACACAAATCTTTTCTTCTGGTTTTTGACACCTTGACCTGAATGATTCAACAGAATCTGATCAGAACCTTATGTGCTAGGATAAGGATACATAAACTAATGCTCAAGTTTCGCTTTAATGCATGCCATTCTTATTCATCTTTTCCTTCAATTTCCCTTCTAGCATTTTGTTTTCACATTTCTAAGTGAATTGATATATTGCTCAATATCTCTAAAGAAGTGATGCTTTATTATATCGATAGGAAGCCATTGATTTTCGTCAAGTATGGCTATTGAGAAAGAAAGAGAGAAGATAGAAAGTGTACCACAATCAAATGTAGTTTTTTATGATAGCTTGAACTTTCTAATATATCAAAACTTGCTTGGGATTAAAGGGAGTCTTCTTACGTAACTGGGTTGCAATCACTTCACTCATATAGCTCAATGATTTTTTTTTTTTTGTGATTTCAACATAACATAAGTGGAACACACCAAGGTTGAAATTCCTGGCAGGACTAGATGCTGTTCGTAAAACAGAGTAGAACAGAGTACGCAAAACAGCAGTTCAGAAGCAGAAATAAAAACAGACAGAAAGTAAAAACACAGGTTATTTGTTAACCCAGTTCGGTGTCAAACACACCTAAGTCTTGAGGCTACCAAGCCAGGAAGGAAATCCACTATAATAGTATCAATTCGAAGTTCTATGTGAACAGCCCCTGTTTCACAGCCTTCTCACTTAATCACTACCCGTGGTATTTCTACCTAGGAACTCCTAGATATAAGACCCCTCTTACTTCCTACTCAAGCAATCACTGCCCCAGTGATCTTAAACTCTAAACAAACAAAGATGAAGACACACTTCAAAACACAATCAGTCGCTTTTGCTTAAAAGCTTCAAGTGATTACAACTCAATAAAACCAACCAACTCTAAACAATTAATTGGTGTACAGAAACAAAGCACAAAGCTCACAGACTCAAAACCTAAGTATGACTCTCTCTATAATGACTTTTGTTTTGAATGAGTTTCTTCAACAGTAGCGTCCTCTATTTATTGCTTTAGTAACAACATAATCTTGAACCAAATAATCTTCAAAGTTATATTTCCAGAATTCTTTAGAAGCAAATAGAAGCAATTATTTTTCAGAAATATATTTTCCAAAGATTACTTTGAAAATATATTCACAAATAAAAGAAACCAATCTTCAACAAATATCTTCACGCAAAATAATCTTCCTTCTAGAAACAAATCCAAGAGAATTTTTAAGGCAAATCTTCAATCAGATCACACGAGAAAATAAACACCCAAGGCGTGAAAACAGAACGCAAAAAACCAGCTTCTGAAGGTCAGCGTCTGAAGTACTGTTCAACGTCTGAACATCAGCTTCTGAAGGTTCAGCGTCTGAACATTGGCTTCTGAAGACTCAGCTTCTGAAGTACTGTTCAGCTTCTGAAGACCCAGCTTCTGAAGTACTGTTCAGCTTCTAAAGACCCAGCTTCTGAAGACGCACATATTGAGATTTCAGCTTCTGAAGACGTACTGCTTCTGAAGACGCACAACTGCTTGTATATTTGATTTTAGCAAACATGAAGCCAACAACCAAATATCCAACAATCTCCCCCTTTGGCAAATTTTTGGCTAAAATCAAATTGAGAACAGATAGACATAACAAGCAAGTTTTTCACTCAACAAAATTACGCAACCATGAAGAACAACACATAAACGTAGCAACAGAGTCAGCAGCTGATAATATACCACGTTAAAAACAAACACTCCCTCTGAAACACATATCAGCTTCTGTCAGGAAACACACATACACCCCCTGAAACAGAGACTCCCCCTGAAACAGATCACAACAGCATCTTAACTGTAAACTAGCTTCTGAATTGTAGTGCTTCTGAAACTTCTAAAATACTTCTGAAATTTCCGAAACAAACACTTATTTATCTCCCCCTTTTTAGCCAAACAATCTTGGCAAAACACAGTCTTCACACAGAAAACAAAAACTGAATTAGTAACAGAGACTACTTTTACATCAGACTCTGCATCAGACATAGTTTCTTTATAAGGACCAGCAGCATCTTCATCTCCCTCATTTCCTGCTTGCTCACCATCAGCAATCTGTAATTGCTATAACTCCTCATGCAGATTACCCCTTGAAAAATCATCAACACAAACAGAAACATTCTTCTTTCCACCTAGGTTTTCATCTAGCATTGACCTCATGAGATCCATGTGAAGTTTAAGATGTTGCAGCTTCTTGTGAGACATCTTGATTTGTTTTCCACTTTGACACTCACCACAAATTTTGTCTTCATTAATCTTAAGTTTGGGTAGTCCTCTGATGGCTTCCACATACATGACTTTCTTCAAACCCCTCAGGTTTCAGTGCCCAAGTTTCTGGTGACAGAGTCTGACTTCTTCTTCAGGTACCCACAAGTAACAATTATCCTTAAATCTCTTACCTCTCATTAGCACTTCTCTTTTCCCAGCAATTACCAGACACTCAGTCTTGTTGAAGTTCACTTCCATCCCTTGATCACACAGCTGGCTTATGCTAATCAAATTGGAAGTTAATCCTTTAACTAATAGCACATTGTCTAACCTTGGTAGTCCATCACTGACCAAATCTCCAATTCCAAGAATTTCTCCTCTAGCTCCACCACCAAAAGTCACATAGCCACTGGTGTAAGGTCTTATATTCTCAAGAAATTTACTAACTCCAGTCATGTGTCTAGAGCATCCACTGTCAAAGTACCAGTTTTCCCTAGATGATGCTCTTAGAGAGGTGTGAGATGTTAGACCAACAATATTACATTTGGGTCTCCATTCCTTCTTGACATTGATTTTGTTTACAATGGGTTCCACTTTTCTTTGTTGAAAATGCTTGGGGTATCCATGCAGCTTGTAACAGAATAACTTTATATGCCCCTTTTTACCACAATAATGACATACCCAAGGACGAGATGCCCTCCTGCTCTTAGATCCCTGAGGCTCCTTCTGATGTTCCATCTTAGATTTTCCCATCATTGGATCATATGTTTTAACAGCTGCAATGAATTTTTTAGCTGGACTTTGATGTTTGTTCAAGATCCTATCATCAAATCCTATACCATTTGGTTTCCCTTGGTTCTGACTCTCCAAAATCTTTTCAAGCATATCAGTACCAGTGTTCATTATTCTGACTTGCTTCTTCATGTGATCAAGTTGAGAGTTCAGCTGGGTTACCTCATCTTTGAGATCAAAAATTTGCTCTAAGTGTTCACTTCTTTCAGCAAACAGTTGACTGATAGTCTACTTCTGATTTTCTAATAACTTGCAAACTTCTTCATTTCTGAGGTATAGTTCTTCATAAGAGGCAACTGGTTCTTCAAAAGACAATTCTTCATCACTGGATTCAGTATCAGATGTGAAGGTGAGAAAAAACACACACAAGAAGGGGGGGGGGGGTTGAATTGTGTGACTCTAAAAACTTGTTCTTTTCTTTTTCAAAGACTTAAGCAAGTTCAGAACCAGGTTCTGAACTATTATCAGAATGTATGCAGCGGATTAAACAAGTACAAGAGATAAGGGAAGAGAAACACACAGAAATTATACAGGTTCCTTCTCAATGTGAGAAGTAGTCCTGTCCCCTTGTGTCCAACAAGAGAGTTCACTATAATCTGAAGATTACACAATGCTCAACCACAAAGGAAGAGACTTCCAGTTGCTCAATCACAAAGAAAGAGACTTCTATGCTCAACCACTAAGGAAGAGGCTTCCAATGCTCAAGTCACTAAGACAAGAGACTTCCCAATGCTCAAGTCACTAAGACAAGAGACTTCTGACTCAGACCACAAAGGAATGAGGTTACAATTGCTTAGTATACAGACTAAGACTTTAGGGACCAAACTGGCTTACAAAAGAAATAGTTTGGGATGAACACTTGATCAAATATCAGAGGTGTTCTCTTAATACAACTCAGGTTAAGACTCTTAACCTTAAGAAATTCTAAATTACAAAGATGAAAGAATTTCTAAGAGGTTGGGTAACTTGCGTATTTTTGACAGCAAAACAGAGCAAGAGTTCAGTTCTTTGTTTTCAAGAGTCTTCTACATTTCCCTCTTCAAATCTTCCTCCTTTTATAGATAAAAATAGAGTTGTTGAAGATTTGCTGGAATTCAGGAAATTAGCCGTTGCAATTGGACTAGGTTGCTGCAAATGTGTGCTGCACTTTTTCTGTCAGAACAGGGCAGGTGCCATTTTTGAATTGGCCTACCTTAAAAACTGGGGAATGTTTGGGTCAGGGAGACAACTGTTCCATTGAGTTGTTCTGACACACCCAGGCATTAAATGCGCACAGTGCTTGTCAAAAACCATGCCACATCAGGTTCAGAAGCTTCTCAGTGAACAGTGATCAGAAGCTCCCTTTGTACGGATCAGAAGCTGGCTTCAGTCATTGACTTGCGTTGACTTCTTCAGAAGCACCCAGTCTTCAGAGGCTGCCTTCAGACTTCAGAAGCTGTACTTCAGGAGTACTTCAAAGGCTTCACTTCAGTAGCACTTCTTCAGGACCTCTTCAGAAGCTCTTACTCAGGAGCACTTCTTCAGAAGCATTTCTTCAGGACTAGTTTCTTTCTAGCCTTGCAACCTTGCTTCTTGGCTTTCCTTCTTGCTCTTTAGCTTGTTCTTCATAACCAATATCAATCAATACTTATTAAGCATGTGGTTCTGAAACACTTGAACAAAGCATTAGCAAATAACCAATTTTCTCTTTAATACTTTGTTATCATCAAAACCATAAAGAGAGATATGTTTACACATAAATGTTTCAACAATCTCCCCTTTATTTGTAAGAGACTTGTTAAACACATTTTGTTCCAACAATCTCCCCCTTTTTGATGATGACAAACATAAGTATTAAAACAGAAAATTGTTGTTAACTTAATTAACAAGTTAACTGCAGGGTGAGGTTTGTAAGCTCCCCCTGAGTCTGATCCAAGTTAATTAAGTTCAGATAAAAACATAAATGTGAAAATTTCAGAATTGTTGTTAAGTTTAATTAACAATCTGACTTCAGGAGAGGTTTGTAAGCTCCCCCTAGGTCTGACAGTCCTCAAGGTTAGGTTTGTAAGCTTCCCTTGATTCTTGTTCATGTTAATTAATCTTAACTTAAAACACTATAGTGAAATTAACACTTAGAATTATAAATAACTTGCTGACTTCAGGTTCTGAGGTTTGTAAGCTCTCCCCCTAAGTCTGATAATCCACAGGATGAGTTTTGTAAGCTCCCTGAGTCTTATCCAAGTTATTTTAAATTTTGTTAACTCACTAAGAGTTATGTATATATCTCACAGACAGTATCAGAGCCTAATTTCAATTCATAGGCTAAGAGTTAGAATGTTAAACTCAGTCAGAATTGTATCAGAGCTAGAGCTTGACTGATCAGAATCAGAGCTAGCTTAACAATTGTATCAGAGCTTAATCCTAACAAATGTATCAGAGCTTGATGAGCTTATCTTCTGACAATTTTAACTTATGTTTGAGCTCAGGTGCTTTAATACTTGTTTTACTTTCTCCCCCTTTTGTCATCAACAAAAAATTTTTACTTTCTCCCTTTAAGACAGACAATTTCTCTCCCCCTTTGTTCAAGAGAGTTTGAGAATGTAACTGTATCAGAGCAGAAAAAGGATTTTGAAAGCATGTATCAAAGCAGTTCAATTTCCCCTTTAAAAGAATTTTAAAAGAATTTTGACACCAAAAAAATATCAACAAGATTCAGAATTGGGGGGTTTGAACCAACCAAGATTGTGAGATATTTGTGCAATCATATGGATAACCAAGTAGCAAGGATAACCATCAGAGCCTACTTGATTTTCAAAGAGTATATGACTTGCAGAAAAATTAGAATGCTGTTCAGAAGCAGAAAAAGTTTGGAGCTTCTGAGCAGGTCATTCTGTGTTCAGACATTACTTGTTCAGTACAAACTGGTTCAGCATCAGAGCAAGACAACCAGTTTTGTTCAGTATTAGAGCAAAACCTCTCAACAAGTGTGCAGTATCAGAGCAATTTTGAGCTTGCTTTAAAGAGATATATCAGAATCTGATACCAATTGAGGATTTATCTCAGAGTCTGATACCAGTTAAAAGGTTTTAACTCAGAGTCTGATACCAAATAAAAGCATTTTAGTACTGATACCAAGATAAAAGGAGTTCTTGAAACTGAACATGTCTGATACACTTTGAGCTTTTAAAATGTGTCTGTGCTAAACAGTTTTGAAAACATACTGATACCAAATGAAAATTGTTTGTCAAGCAATTTTAACAATGAGTATCAGAGCATAAAATCACATTTTAACTGGATGACATTGGGAGGATTAGAGTATAAACTTTCAAAGCTTTAATCATCATTGCCCATAGCTATACTTATCAGATTCTGACCACCATTAGATTTTTATCAGATTCAGAAGTCAGAAAATCCAGGTTCTGATCCTTCAGATTCTGAAGTTTTTCAGGCTTAACTTTAGTCAAACTCTCAGAAGGTGAGTGTTTGATAAGTCTTAGCTTATGATAATCTCAGAATCAAGAAATACATTCATATTCAAGCACATTTTTCAAGAGACAAAATGCATGTTCAGATTCTGTTTAATAAAATTGAATCTTTCTTCTGTTAGGGGTTTTGTGAATATGTCAGCCCATTGATGATCAGTATCGATGAACTGGATATCTAAAACACCCTTCTGAACATAATCTCTTATAAAATGATGTTTTATTTCTATGTGCTTGGCTCTAGAATGCAGAATTGGATTTTTAGACAGACATATAGCAGCAGTATTATCACAATAAATAGGAATATTATCTGCATGAATCTGATAATCCTCTAATTGATGTTTCATCCAGAGCAGTTGTGTGCTACAACTTGCAGCTGAGATGTATTCTGCTTCTGCTGTTGACAAAGCAATGGTTGCTTGTCTCTTGCTGGCCCAGGATATCAGATTCTCACCAAGAAACTGACAGTTTCCACTGGTGGATTTTCTTTCAATCCTGTCCCCAGCATAGTCAGCATCACAGAATCCAACTAGCTTATAATTTAAAGATTTCTTATACAGAAGTCCCAAATTAGTTGTTCCTTTCAGATACCTGAAGATTCTCTTGACAGCAGTCATATGAGATTCTCTAGGATCTGATTGGAATCTAGCACACAGACATACACTAAATAAAATATCTGGTCTAGAAGCAGTTAAGTATAGGAGAGAACCTATCATACCTCTGTACAGCTTCTGATCTACCTTAGTGCCATTGTCCTCTTTGCTTAAGGTGCAGGTGGGATGCATTGGTGTTGTCATCAGTTTGCAATCATCCAACTGGAACTTCTTAAGAAGCTCCTTGGTGTATTTGGACTGATGAACATAAACACCCTCTTTGCATTGGTTGATTTGAATTCCCAAGAAGAATTTCAGCTCACCCATCATGCTCATTTCAAATTCATCCTGCATTAACTTAGAAAATTCCTTGCAAAGGGAGGCATTGGTAGAACCAAATATGATATCATCAACATAGATTTGTACAATTAAGATTTCCTTCTTAACAGTTTTTCTAAAGAGTGTATTGTCAACTTGACCTCTTACAAAACCATTTTTAATCAAGAAGTTGCTTAGTCTTTCATACCAAGCTCTGGGAGCTTGTTTCAGACCATACAAAGACTTCTTAAGTTTAAAAACATGATTTGGATATTTAACATCTTCAAAACCAGGAGGTTGTTTGACATACACTTCTTCAGAAATTACACCATTTAAGAAAGCACTCTTAACATCCATTTGATATAAGATGATATCATGATTAATAGCATAAGAAAGAAGTAACCTGATTGCTTCCAGTCTTGCAACTGGAGCAAATGTCTCAGTGTAGTCTATTCCTTCTTGCTGGCTGTACCCTTGAGCTACTAATCTAGCCTTGTTTCTGATCACTTCTCCTTGTTCATTGAGCTTGTTCCTGAACACCCATTTTGTTCCAATGATGTTCTTCTGATCAGGTTTTGCAACAAGATCCCATACATCATTCCTTTGAAACTGGTTCAGCTCTTCTTGCATTGCTACAATCCAACCATCATCAGCAAGTGCTTCATCAGCAGTTGTAGGCTCAATCATGGATAACAGTCCAAGCATTGACTCATTCTGAGTGAATGTTGATCTTGTCTTCCTTGGACTGTTCTTGTTTCCAATGATTAACTCTTCAGGATGTGAAGACTTATACTTGAATGAAGTTCTGGGTGGATTAGCTTCTGAAGAACCATCAGGGATTTGTTCAGAACCATGCAGATCTTGATTAGCTCCAGGAGTAGTGTCATTGCTGGAGAGTTTCTCAGAGTCTTCATTGTTTTCAGCTTCTGAATCTTCATCAGAACCTGAACTTGGTTCAGCTTCTGAAGGCTCTTCTGAGATTCTGACATCTGCAAAACTCTCAACCAGCTCTGGTATTTCACTACCAGGCTTCTTATCATCAAACCTAATGTGTATAGCTTCTTCAACAACATGTGTTTCAGAATTATACACCCTGTATGCCTTAGATCTCTCTGAGTATCCTAAAAAGGTACCCTTTTGAGCCTTGGCATCAAATTTCTTTAGGTAGATTTTATTGTTTAGTATGTAACATGTACAACCAAACTGATGAAAATAAGAAATACTTGGTTTTCTTCCTTTAAACAATTCATATGAAGTTTTATTCAGAATGGGTCTGATATAGATCCTGTTCTGAATATAACATGCTGTGTTTACAGCTTCTGCCCAAAAGTACTTAGCAATTTTTGACTCATGGATCATGGTTCTGGCCATCTCTTGTAAAGACCTGTTCTTTCTCTCTACAACTCCATTTTGTTGTGGAGTTCTAGGAGATGAGAACTCATGGAAAATTCCATGATCTTCACAAAAGTTTTCAAAAGGTTCATTTTCAAATTCACCACCATGATCACTTCTGATTTTCAAAATTTTCAAATCAGTTTCTGTTTGTACTTGTTTGCAGAATTTGAAAAACACATCATATGTTTCATTTTTGGTTCTGAGGAATTTAACCCAAGTCCACCTACTATAATCATCAACAATAACAAGTCCATATTTCTTCCCATTGATTGAAGCTGTTCCAACAGGACCAAACAAATCAATGTGAAGGAGTTCTAGAGGTGGAAACAATGTTCTTTGGTTTAAAAGAAGTTTTAGAAAACTTTCCAATTTGGCAAGCTGAACACAGAGCATCTGAGTGATAATCAATCTGGGGTAAGCCTCTGACCAGCTGTAACTTGCTAAGCTTAGAGATGAGTCTCCAGTTAGCATGTCTCAGCCTTTTGTGCCAGACCCATTTCTCATCACTCACAGACAAAAGGCAAACTACCTTCTGCTGAACCAATTCAGAAAAATTAATTTTATAAACATTGTTTTTCCTGCTGCCTCTGAACACTACAGACTTATCTTTGCTACTGATTACAGTGCATGTGTTCTTATTAAACAGGACTTCATAATTACTATCACATAATTGACTTATGCTAAGTAAATTATGTCTCAGTCCATCTACCAGCCAAACATTATCAATGTACAGGGAAGAGTTACCTATCTTACCAGTACCAGTGATCTTTCCTTTCTGACTTCCTCCAAACCCCACAGTTCCTCCCTCTTTCTGAGTTAGGGTTTGGAACATAGACTTGTCTCCTGTCATATGATGCGAGCATCCACTGTCCAGGTACCAGGACCTTTCCTTTTCTTTGGATGACAAGCATATCTGCAATTGAAATTATCTCAGACTTAGGTACCCAGATTTTCATGGGTCCTTTGGGGTTAGTCCTGAAAGCTTTTGGCTTTTTAAACTTGTGTCTGAAGTTATGATGTTCAGACTTGTTCTGATACTTGGAATATGAATCCTTATATCTTGAATAAGTCTGAGCTTCAGAACCTGAGTGCTTCAGAACCTGAGTTCTCAAAGGTTTGGACTCAGATTTCTTCAGAACCTGAGACTTGAAGGTCTTTGGTTCTGAATCCTTCAGAGTTTGAGCCTTTGAGCATTTTGGTTCAGATCTCCTCAGAATTCTAACTTTGTTTACTTCAGGCACAAGGCAAGCTTCAGTTTTGCCTTTCTTAAAACAGTTTGAAACAGAAAACTGATTGGTTTGCTTTGGCTTGCTTTGCCTAACATTCTGAGATTGAAAATGTTTTGCATTGACTGGTTTAACAGATTTTGAAGTTTTGATAAACCCAGTCTTAGAAAAATTTGAAACAGATTTATTCAGATTCTGAGACTTACTAGTTCCAGGTTCTGAACACTTCAGATTCTGAACAGGTTTAAGTTCAGAGTCTGATTTCCTCTTAGTCTTAGGCTTAGGACCTTTTGGCTTAGATTTAGGCAAGGTTTTACCAGTTGCCTTCATCTTACCCTTAGGCTCAGAAGCTTCAGAGTCTGAGTTGTTCAGAACTTCTGACTTAGTCTCAGATTCTGATACTTTCAATTTCTCAGAATTATCAGAAGCAGGCACAAAGCATATACCATTGCCTTTTAAAATATTTTCAGAACATGAAGGTGAGTTTAGATCATTTGAAGGTTTGAATAAATCATAGCCAATGCCTTCACCTTTGTTTCTGATCATATTATACATCATGGAGGCAATTTTAGTTCTATTGAACCCAGTTAACATGAAATCCTGAAGAGCTATTTCCTGATCATTAGGAACCTCTTCAGATTTCTTATGAGCCTCCTTTTTTAGTTCTTCAACTACTTCATCATATTCAAATAATTGACTCTGTAGTTAAAGATTTTCTTTAGACAGCAAGTTAGTTTGATTTTTCAAAGATTTAATTTCTTTTAACTTGCTTTTAAGATGAACCATAAGATCATTAACTATTTCAATTAAATCAGATCTAGAGAGTTCAGAATATACCTCATCTTCTTCATCAGAATCTGAGCATGATTCTACATCAGAAGATGCAATTGCCATCAGGGCCAGGTTTGCTTCTTCTTCATCAGATTCTGACTCATTATCCAGATCATCCCATGTTGCCATGAGACTCTTTTTAAGCTTGTTTTTAAAACTGCTGGACTTTGAACTGGACTTCTTTGCTTTTTCCTTTGATTTCTCCTTCTGAAGATCAGGACAATCAGCAATGAAGTGGCCAGGCTTTTTGCAGTTGTAGCAGCTTTCCTTCTGCATATCCCTCTTTGAACCAGAACCAGATCCTCTGAAGTTACTGCTCCTGTTAGAGAATTTTTTCTTTCTGTTCATCAGATACTGAAGTCTTTTAGAAATCATTGCAAGCTCATCAGCATCTGAATCTTCATCAGAATTTCCCTCAGGAAACTCTTCTTCAGATTCAATTGCTTTCAAAGCTTTAGCAGGTTTTCTTTTAGACTTCAGAGCTAATGTTTTTGGCTCTCTAACAGACTCATCCTCATTGAGTCCTAGTTCATGTACTTTGAGGGAGCTTATAAGATCTTCAATACTTAAAGTATTTAGATCCTTAGCTTCCTCAATGGCAGTCACTTTTGGTCTCCATTTGGATGGCAGACTTCTAAGGATTTTATTCACATGGTCAGCTGTGGTATAACTCTTTTTCAGAATCTGAAGTCCAGAAACCTGAGTCTGAAATCTTGAGAACATAGTCTCAATATTTTCATCCTCTTTCATTCTGAACAGTTCATACTGCTGAACAAGAATGTTTGCCTTAGCTTCTCTAACTTTCTGATTACCTTCATAGTTAGAGCAGAGGGATGTGAATATAGCTTTGGCTGTTGACTTGTCACTCAGCTTCTGATACTCAGTGTGAGGTAATGAATCCACAATGATTCCTCTCACATGATGATGCTTCCTATAGATCTTTCTTTGTGCATCACTCAGAGCTCTTCTGTTGACAGCAACACCTTCTTCATCTACTGGTATTGAGATTCCATCTTCAATAATGTCCCAAAGAGTATCATCAATCCCAATAATGTGACTATACATTTTACTCTTCCACCAAGAGAATTTTTCTGGGTCATCAGTAAACATGGGAGGTTTATTGTGTGACCTAGACTTCTTTTCTTCAGTACTATAGTCATATTGGGCATTTCTTTGATTTCTGGGAGATGGTGGAGGTGAACCACTAGTTGAGGTCATGTTTTTCTCAGGATCCTACTGACACACTGTTAAGTGTTAATATCAGAACCGGAGCTCTGATACCAACTGAAGGTGAGAAAAAACACACACAAGAAGGGGGGGTTGAATTGTGTGACTCTAAAAACTTGTTCTTTTCTTTTTCAAAGACTTAAGCAAGTTCAGAACCAGGTTCTGAACTATTATCAGAATGTATGCAGCGGATTAAACAAGTACAAGAGATAAGGGAAGAGAAACACACAGAAATTATACAGGTTCCTTCTCAATGTGAGAAGTAGTCCTGTCCCCTTGTGTCCAACAAGAGAGTTCACTATAATCTGAAGATTACACAATGCTCAACCACAAAGGAAGTGACTTCTAGTTGCTCAATCACAAAGAAAGAGACTTCTATGCTCAACCACTAAGGAAGAGGCTTCCAATGCTCAAGTCACTAAGACAAGAGACTTCCCAATGCTCAAGTCACTAAGACAAGAGACTTCTGACTCAGACCACAAAGGAATGAGGTTACAATTGCTTAGTATACAGACTAAGACTTTAGGGACCAAACTGGCTTACAAAAGAAATAGTTTGGGATGAACACTTGATCAAATATCAGAGGTGTTCTCTTAATACAACTCAGGTTAAGACTCTTAACCTTAAGAAATTCTAAATTACAAAGATGAAAGAATTTCTAAGAGGTTGGGTAACTTGCGTATTTTTGACAGCAAAACAGAGCAAGAGTTCAGTTCTTTGTTTTCAAGAGTCTTCTACATTTCCCTCTTCAAATCTTCCTCCTTTTATAGATAAAAATAGAGTTGTTGAAGATTTGCTGGAATTCAGGAAATTAGCCGTTGCAATTGGACTAGGTTGCTGCAAATGTGTGCTGCACTTTTTCTGTCAGAACAGGGCAGGTGCCATTTTTGAATTGGCCTACCTTAAAAACTGGGGAATGTTTGGGTCAGGGAGACAACTGTTCCATTGAGTTGTTCTGACACACCCAGGCATTAAATGCGCACAGTGCTTGTCAAAAACCATGCCACATCAGGTTCAGAAGCTTCTCAGTGAACAGTGATCAGAAGCTCCCTTTGTACGGATCAGAAGCTGGCTTCAGTCATTGACTTGCGTTGACTTCTTCAGAAGCACCCAGTCTTCAGAGGCTGCCTTCAGACTTCAGAAGCTGTACTTCAGGAGTACTTCAAAGGCTTCACTTCAGTAGCACTTCTTCAGGACCTCTTCAGAAGCTCTTACTCAGGAGCACTTCTTCAGAAGCATTTCTTCAGGACTAGTTTCTTTCTAGCCTTGCAACCTTGCTTCTTGGCTTTCCTTCTTGCTCTTTAGCTTGTTCTTCATAACCAATATCAATCAATACTTATTAAGCATGTGGTTCTGAAACACTTGAACAAAGCATTAGCAAATAACCAATTTTCTCTTTAATACTTTGTTATCATCAAAACCATAAAGAGAGATATGTTTACACATAAATGTTTCAACAATCTCCCCTTTATTTGTAAGAGACTTGTTAAACACATTTTGTTCCAACAAGATGATGTTTCAGAACCTAATGGTGTTTCAGAACCTGATTGTGCTTCTGAACACATAACTTCATCATCAGTCATGCATCTACCAGTAAAGACAGCAACATGCTTGGCTGATTCATTCCCCACTTCTCCTTCTGAGTCATCTTCATCAGACCAAGACACTGTCAAACTCTTCTTCTGTTTCTTGAGGTATGTGGCACATTCTATTCTAATGTGGCCATATCCTTCACACTCATGACATTGAACACCTTTTGATTGACTACTCTTCTCATCAGTTCTTGTCATGTCAGCCTGCTTCAGAATCTTTTTAAACTGCCTACTAAGCATCACAAGAGCTTCTGATGTGCTTTCATCATCCATAATATCGGCATTTGCTACAAAAGCAACACATTTCCCCTTCTTATCAGTTCTGGCTATTTCAAAATTCTGAAGAGATCCTATCAATTCCTCAACCTTCATGCTGGAGATGTCCTATGCTTCCTCAATGGCAGTCACCTTCATGTCAAATCTCTTAGGTAGAGACCTGAGTATTTTTCTCACAATTTTCTCATCAGAAATTTTCTCTCCAAGAGAATCAAATGAGTTAGCCATATCCAGAACATTCATGTAAAAATCTTGTATGTTCTCATCCTCCAACATTTTGAGATTTTCAAACTTGGTGGTGAGAAGTTGAAGTCTGGACAATTTTACCTTTGATGTGCCCTCATGAGTAGTTTTGAGAATCTCCCTAGCATCCTTAGCTACAGTGCACTGCTTGATCAGTCTGAACATATTTTTGTCCACTCCATTGAATATAGCATTCAAGGCTTTAGAGTTTCCAAGAGCTAATTCATCTTCATCCTTAGACCAATCTTCTTCTAGTTTCAGATCAGCTGTCTTCTTTCCATCTTTGTCAAGCACAACAAGATGTTCCCAACCCTTCAGAACTGCTTTCCAGGTCTTAGTATCTATGGATTTAAGGAAAGCACTCATGCGTGATTTCCAATATTCATAGTTGGAACCATCCAACAGAGGTGGTCTGTTCACAAATCCTCCTTCTTTCTCCATTATGGCAGAAAATAACTTCCCTGGAGCTCACCCTAAAACAGGCAGGGTGCCTGCTCTGATACCAATTGAAATTCCTAGCAGGACCAGATGCTGTTCGTAAAACAGAGTAGAACAGAGTACGCAAAACTGTAGTTCAGAAGCAGAAATAAAAACAGACAGAAAGTAAAAACACATGTTATTTGTTAACCCAGTTCGGTGACAAACACACCTACGTCTGGAGGCTACCAAGCCAGGAAGGAAATCCACTATAATAGTATCAATTAGAAGTCCTATGTGAACAGCCCCTGTTTCACAACCTTCTCACTTAATCACTACCCGTGGTATTTCTACATAGGAACTCCTAGATATAAGACCCCTCTTACTTCCTACTCAAGCAATCACTGCCCCAGTGATCTTAAACTCTAAACAAACAAAGATGAAGTTACACTTCAAAACACAATCAGTCACTTTTGCTTAAAAGCTTCAAGTGATTACAACTCAATAAAACAAACCAACTCTAAACAATTGAGTGGTGTACAGAAACAAAGCACAAAGCTCACAGACTCAAAACCTAAGTATGACTTTCTCTATAATGACTTCTGTTTTGAATGAGTTTCTTCAACAACAGCGTCCTCTATTTATAGCTTCAGCAGCAACATAATCTTGAACCAAATAATCTTCAAAGATATATTTCGAGAATTCTTTAGAAGCAAATAGAAGCAATTATTTTTCAGAAATATATTTTCTAAAGATTACTTTGAAAATATATTCACAAATAAAAGAAACCAATCTTCAACAAATATCTTCACGCAAAATAATCGTCTTTCTAGAAACAAATCCAAGAGAATTCTTAAGACAAATATTCAATCAGATCACACGAGAAAATAACCACCCAAGGCGTGAAAACAGAACGCAGAAAACCAGCTTCTGAAGGTTGCTTCTGAAGGTCAGCGTCTGAAGTACTGTTCAGCGTCTGAACATCAGCTTCTGAAGGTTCAACGTCTGAAGTACTGTTCAGCGTCTGAACATCAGCTTCTGAAGACTCAGCTTCTGAAGTACTGTTTAGCTTCTGAAGACCCAGCTTCTGAAGTACTGTTCAGCTTCTAAAGACCCAGCTTCTGACCCAGCTTCTGAAGACGCACATATTGAGATTTCAGCTTCTGAAGACGTACTGCTTCTGAAGACGCACAACTGCTTGTATATTTGATTTTAGCAAACATGAAGCCAACAACCAAATATCCAACAAAGGTGTTTCTCATAACTGGGATGCATTATTTTAAAGTTTAGAGTGTGCAAACAATAGATAACTTTTTTGTTTGATCTATAATGGTGTAAACAAGTTGGCCCAATTTTTTCATGGTTGTATTTTCTCTCATTGTTTGTTTCCTTTCCTTCATATGGGTCTTCTTTTCATCATTTGAACCACCAAATTGTGCATTGAATTCATACTTTTTTCTTTTGTTATTCCAAATTGGAAGTTCATACTAAAAGCTTCAACTTTTTTCTAACAAGCTAAATTCTTCAATGTTTATTTCATATAAAATATTATATCAATTGTGTTGTTTATCTATGTTGTTTTCATGATAAGAAGATGCATGTCCGGTAATCCTAGAGAGTACAAATTAACATTGTTGGAACAAAATGTGTTAAACAACTCTCTTCTGAATTAAGGGGGAGATTGTTGAAACATTATGTATAAACATATCTCTCTTTGTGGTTTTGATGATAACTAAACTGTTAAATAGAAAATTGGTTATTTGCTAATGCTTTGTTCAAGTGATTTCAGAACCACGTGTTTAATGATTGGTAATTGATAATGGTTATGAAAGAACAAGCTTAGAGCAAGAAAGGAAAGCTTAGAAGCAATGTTGCAAAGCTGGAAGAAAACTGGGTCTGAAGAGTGCTCCTGAAGTGGTGCTTCTGAAGTGTGAGTCTGAAGCTTGCGTCTGAAGACTGCTTCTGAAGTCTGAGTTTGAAGGAAGTCAACAAAAGTCAACGTCTGAAGACCTGCTTCTGAAGTCTGAGTCTGAAGAAGTGCTTCTGAAGTACTATTCACGCAGAAGCTTCTGAAGTCTGATGTGGCAAGGAAAGCAACTGTTACTGTGCGCATTTAATGCCTGGATATGTCAGAACAACTCAATGGAATAGTTGTCTCCCTGACTCTAACATTCCCCAGCTTTTAAGGAAAGCAAATTCAAAAATGGCTGCTGCACTCTATTTTCTGGAAAAGTTCAGCACACAATTGCAGCTATCCTAGCTCTCAATTTGCAACAGTTCTTTGCTTAATTTCTGCAAGTCTTCAACAGCTCTAATTTCCTCTATAAAGGAAGAAGAATTGAAGAAGAATTTAGCTAAGACTCTTGGATAAAATCTGTCTGAAACTTGCTCTGTTTTGCTGTCAAAAATCAAAGTTCACAAACCTCTTAGAAATTCTTTTATCTGTTGTAACTTAGAATTTCTTAAGGTTAAGAGTCTTAACCTGTGTTGTATTAAGAGAACACCTCTGATATTTTATCAAGTGTTCAACCCAAACTTACCTTCTTTGTAAATCAGTTTGGTCTAAGTCTTAGTCTGCGTACTAAGCATTGTAAGTCTCATAAATTAGTGTTTTGAGCAAGCTGTAACCTCATTCCTTTGTGGTATGAGCAGGAAGTCTCAGTACTTTGTGTCTGAGCATTGGGAAGCCTCTTGACTTGGTGTCTTGAGCATTAGAAGCCTCTTCCTTTGTGGTTGAGCAATTGGAAGCCTCTTCCTTTGTGGTTGAGCAACTGGAAGTCTCTTCCTTAGTGGTTGAGCAATTGTAATCATCTGATTATAGTGAAAATCTCTTGTTGGAAAACAAGGGGACTGGACTACTTCCAACATTTGGAAGGAACCAGTATAAATCTTTGTGTGTCTCTCTTTCCCTCTCTCTTTTCATTTTGAATCCGCTGCAATACACTTTGATAATAGTTCAGAACTGATTCATATCAGCTTCTAAACTTAACTTAAGTTTTTGAAAAGAAAGAAACCTAGTTTTATACTCACACAATTCAACCCCCCTTCTTGTGTGTGTTTTTCTCACCTTCAGTTGGTATCAGAGCTCCGGTTCTGATATTAACACTTAACAGTGTGTCAGTAGGATCCTGAGAAAAACATGTCATCTGATAATGAAGATTCACCTCCTCGTCCTCCTCCTCCTGGTGGTAGACATACTTCTGTACAATATGACTATGGTACTGATGATAGAAAATCCAGGTCACACAATAAACCCCCAATGTTTACTGGTGATCCTGAAAAGTTCTCTTGGTGGAAAAGTAAAATGTATAGTCATATAATTGGTATTGATGATTCTCTATGGGACATCATCGAAGATGGAATCACAATTCCAGTTGATGAAGAAGGTGTTGCTGTCAACAAAAGAGCTTTGAGTGATGCAGAAAGAAAGATATATAGAAAGCATCACAATGTGAGAGGAATCATTGTGGATTCCCTACCTCACTCTGAGTACCAGAAGCTGAGTGACAAGTCAACAACAAAGGCCATCTTCACATCCCTCTGCTCTAACTATGAAGGTAATAAAAATGTTAGAGAAGCTAAGGCTAACATTCTTGTTCAGCAATATGAATTGTTCAGAATGAAAGAGGATGAAAATATTGAGACAATGTTCTCAAGATTTCAGACTCTGGTTTCTGAACTTCAGATTCTGAAGAAGAGTTATACCACAGCTGATCATGTGAACAAACTCTTACGAAGTCTGCCATCCAAATGGAGACCTAAAGTGACTGCTATTGAGGAAGCTATGGATCT
This sequence comes from Medicago ruthenica, assembly GCA_018208015.1. NCBI lineage: Eukaryota > Viridiplantae > Streptophyta > Magnoliopsida > Fabales > Fabaceae > Medicago > Medicago ruthenica. The sequence continues at coordinate 34,703,886 of CM031375.1, read as the reverse complement.
GAATACTTTAAGTATTGAGGATCTTATAAGCTCCCTCAAGGTGCATGAACTAGGACTCAATGAGGATGAGTCTGTTAGAGAACCAAAATCAATAGCCTCTGAAATCTAAAAGGAAGCCTGCTAAAGCTTTGAAAGCTATTGAATCTGATGAAGAATTTCTTGAGGGAAATTCTGATGAAGATTCAGATGCTGATGAGCTTGCAATGCTTTCTAAAAGAATTCAGTATCTAATGAATAGAAAGAAAAAATTCTCTAACAGAAGCAGTAACTTTAGAGGATCTAGTTCAAAGAGGGAAAACCAGAAGGAATGCTGTTACAACTGCAAGAAGCCTGGGCATTTTATTGCTGACTGTCATGATCTTCAGAAGGAAAAGTTTAAAGAGAAAGCAAAGAAGTCCAACTCAAAGTCCAGCAGTTTCAGAAACAAGCTTAAAAAGAGTCTCATGGCAACATGGGATGATCTGGACAATGAGTCTGAATCTGATGAAGAGGAAACAAACCTAGCTTTGATGGCAACTGCATTTTCTGATGCAGAATCCTGTTCAGATTCAGATGAAGAAGATGAGGTATATTCTGAACTCACTAGATCTGAATTAATTGAAACAGTTAATGATCTTATGAGTCATCTAAAAAGCAAATTAGGAGAAATTAAATCTTTGGAATGTAAAACTAACTTGCTGTCTGAAGAAAATCTTAAACTTCAGAATCAAATAATTGAATATGATGAAGAAGTTGAAGAACTCAGAAAAGAGGCTCATAAGAAATCTGAAGAGATTCCTAATGAACATGAAAGAGCTCTTCAGGATTTCATTTTAACTGGAATCAATAGAACTAAAATTGCCTCTATGCTTTATAATATGGTCGGAAACAAAGGTGAAGGCATTGGCTATGATTCATTCAAACCTTCAAATGAATCAAACTCACCTTCCTGTTCTGGAAATATTTTAAAAGGCAATGGTATATGCTTTGTGCCTGCTTCTGATAACTCTGAGAAATTGAAAAGGTCAGAAACTGAGACTAAGTCTGAAGTTCTGAACAGCTCAGACTCTAAAGCTTCTGAACCTAAGGATAAGATGAAGGCAGATGTTAAAAACTTGCCTAAATCTAAGCCAAAAGGTCATAAGCCTAAGAGTAAGAGAAAATCAGACTCTAAACCTGAAAATGTTCAGAGTCTGAAGAGTTCAGAACCTGAATCTAGCAAGTCTCAGAATCTGAATAATTCAAATTCAAATTTTTCAAAGACTGGGTTTATTAAAACTTTAAAATCTATTAAACCAGTCAATACAAAACATTTTCAATCTCAGAATATTGAGCAAAGCAAGCAAAAGCAAACCAATCAGTTTTCTGCTTCTAATTGTTTTAAGAAAGGCAAAACTGAAGCTTGCCTTGTGTCTGAAGCTAACAAAGTTAGAATTCTGAAGAAACCAGAACCAAAGTACTCAATGGTTCAGACTCAAAACAAATCAGAACCAAAGACTTTCAGGTCTCAGGTTCTGAAGAAATCTGAGTCCAGACCCTTGAGAACTCAGGTTCTGAAGAACTCAGGCTCTAGAACTCAGACTTATTCAAGATATAAGGATTCATATCCAAAGTATCAGAATAAGTCTGAATATCATAACTTCAGACACAAGATGAAAAAGCCAAAACCTTTCAGGACTAACCCCAAAGGACCCATGAAAATCTGGGTACCTAAGTCTGAGATCATTTCATTTGCAGATATGCTTGTCATCCAGAGAAAAGGAAAGGTCCTGGTACCTGGACAGTGGATGCTCGCATCATATGACAGGGGACAAGTCTATGTTCCAAACCCTGACTCTAAAAGAGGGAGGAACTGTGGGGTTTGGAGGAAGTCAGAAAGGAAAGATCATTGGTACTGGTAAGATAGGTAATTCTTCCCTGTACATTGATAATGTTTGGCTGGTAGATGGACTTAGACATAATCTACTTATCATAAGTCAATTATGTGATAGTGATTATGAAGTCCTGTTTAATAAGAACACTTGCACTGTAATTAACAACAAAGATAAGTCTGTAGTGTTCAAAGGAAACAGGAAAAATAATGTTTACAAAATCAACTTTTCTGAATTGGTTCAGCAGAAGGTAGTCTGCCTTCTGTATGTGAGTGATGAGAAATGGGTTTGGCACAAAAGGCTGGGACATGCTAACTGGAGACTCATCTCTAAGCTTAGCAAGTTACAGCTGGTTAGAGGCCTACCTCAGATTGATTATCACTCAGATGCACTGTGCAGTGCATACCAAATTGGAAAGTTTTCAAAAACTTCTTTTAAATCTAAGAACATTGTTTCCACCTCAAAACCTTTGGAACTCATTCACATTGATTTGTTTGGTCCTGTTGGAACAGCTTCAATTAATGGGAAGAATTATGGACTTGTAATTGTTGATGATTATAGTAGGTGGACTTGGGTTAAGTTCCTTAGAACTAAAAATGAAACATATGATGTGTTTTTCAAATGCTGCAAACAAGTACAAAATGAAACTGATTTGAAAATTTTAAAAATCAGAAGTGATCATGGTGGGGAATTTGAAAATGAACCATTTGAAAATTTTTGTGAAGATCATGGAATTATCCATGAGTTCTCATCTCCTAGAACTCCACAACAAAATGGAGTTGTAGAGAGAAAGAACAGATCTTTACAGGAAATGGCCAGAACTATGATCCATGAATCCAAAATTGCTAAGTACTTTTGGGCAGAAGCTGTAAACACAGCATGTTATATTCAGAACAGGATCTATATCAGACCTATTCTGAATAAAACAGCATATGAACTGTTTAAAGGAAGAAAACCAAGTATTTCTTATTTTCATCAGTTTGGTTGTACATGTTACATACTAAACAATAAAATCTACCTAAAGAAATTTGATGCCAAGGCTCAAAAGGGTACCTTTTTAGGATACTCAGAGAGATCTAAGGCATACAGGGTGTATAATTCTGAAACACATGTTGTTGAAGAAGCTATACATATTAGGTTTGATGATAAGAAGCCTGGTAATGAAATACTAGAGCTGGTTGAGAGTTTTGCAGATGTCAGAATCTCAGAAGAACCTTCAGAAGCTGAACCCAGTTCAGAGTCTGAAGAAGGTTCAGAAGCTGAAAACAATGAAGAATCTGAGAAACTCTCTGTTAATGACACTTCTCCTGAAGCAAATCAAGACCAGCATGGTTCTGAACAAATCCTTGATGGTTCTTCAGAAGATAATCCACCCAGAACCTCATTCAAGTACAAGTCTTCACATCCTGAGGAGTTGATCATTGGAAACAAGAGCAGCCCAATAAAGACTAGATCAGCATTCACTCAGAATGAGTCTATGCTTGTCCTGCTATCCATGATTGAGCCCACAACTGCTGATGAAGCACTTGCTGATGATGGCTGGATTGTAGCAATGCAGGAAGAACTGAACCAGTTTCAAAGGAACGATGTCTGGGATCTTGTTGCATGACCTGATCATAAGAACATCATTGGAACAAAATGGGTGTTCAGAAACAAGCTCAATGAACAAGGAGAAGTGATCAGAAACAAGGCTAGATTAGTAGCTCAAGGGTACAGCCAGCAAGAAGGAATTGATTATACTGAAACTTTTGCTCCAGTTGCAAGACTGGAAGCAATCAGGTTACTTCTTTCTTATGCTATTAATCATGATATCATCTTGTATCAAATGGATGTTAAGAGTGCTTTCTTAAATGGTGTAATTTCTGAAGAAGTGTATGTAAAACAACCTCCTGGTTTTGAAGATGTTAAAAATCCAGACTTTGTTTTTAAACTTAAGAAATCTCTGTATGGTCTGAAACAAGCTCCCAGAGCTTGGTATGAAAGACTGAGCAATTTCTTGATTAAAAATGATTTTGTAAGAGGTCAAGTTGATAATACACTCTTCAGGAAAACTGTTAAGAAAGAAATCTTAATTGTGCAAATATATGTTGATGATATCATATTTGGTTCTACTAATGCCTCCCTTTGCAAAGAGTTTTCAAAGTTAATGCAGGATGAATTTGAAATGAGCATGATGGGTGAGCTGAAATTCTTCTTGGGAATTCAAATCAACCAATGCAAAGATGGTGTTTATGTTCATCAGTCAAAATACACTAAGGAGCTTCTGAAGATGTTCCAACTGGATGACTGCAAGCTGATGACCACACCCATGCATCCTATCTGCACCTTAAGCAAAGAGGACAATGGCTCTAAAGTAGACCAAAAGCTGTATAGAGGTATGATAGGTTCTCTTTTATACTTAACTGCTTCTAGGCCAGATATTTTGTTTAGTGTATGTCTGTGTGCTAGATTCCAGTCAGATCCTAGAGAATCTCATATAACTGCTGTCAAGAGGATCTTTAGGTATCTGAAAGGAACAACTAATTTGGGACTTCTGTATAAGAAATTTCTGAATTATAAGCTAGTTGGATTCTGTGATGCTGACTATGCTGGGGACAGGATTGAAAGAAAGTCCACCAGTGGAAACTGTCAGTTTCTGGGTGAAAATCTGATATCTTGGGCCAGCAAGAGACAAGTAACCATTGCTTTGTCAACAGCAGAAGCAGAATACATCTCAGCTGCAAGTTGTAGCACACAACTGCTCTGGATGAAACATCAATTAGAGGATTATCAGATTCATGCAGATAACATTCCAATTTATTGTGATAATACTGCTGCAATATGTCTGTCCAAAAATCCAATTCTGCATTCTAGAGCCAAGCACATAGAAATAAAACATCATTTTATAAGAGATTATGTTCAGAAGGGTGTTTTAGATATTCAGTTCATTGATACTGATCATCAATGGGCTGACATATTCACAAACCCCTAACAGTAGAAAGATTCAATTTTATTAAAAAGAATCTGAACATGCACTTTATCTCTTGAAAATGTGCTTGAATCTGAATGAAAACCTTGATCCTGAGTTTATCATAAGCTAAGACTTATCAGACACTCATTTTCTGAGAGTCTGAAGAAACTTAAGCCTGAAAAACTTCAGAGTCTGAAGGTTCAGAACCTGGATTTTCTGACTTCTGAATCTGATAGGAATCTAATGGTTGGTCAGAATCTGATAAGTATAACCCTGGGCAATGATGACTAATGCTTTGAAAGTTTATACTCTATCCCTCCCAAAGTCATCAATATAAAAATGTGATTTTCTGTTTTGATATCAAATGCTAAAATTGCTTAACAAACAATTTCAGTTGGTATCAGTTTGTTTTTAAACTGTTTAGCACAGACACATTTTTCAAATGCTTAATTTGTATCAGACAATGTTCAGCTTTTAGAACTAATTTTAAAATTGGTATCAGTTGGTCTGAAAGATTTCAGCTGCACTTGAACTTTTAAGTCCACACTGAACCTGTAATATCCCGCTTATGACTCAAGTATTTATCAGTTTTGAGACGTTGTATCAGAGATATTAGGCGAAGGGCAATTTGGTAATTGACGTGTGGAGATTTTTATAAAAGGGTAATAACCCATGTTTTCCCTCATTTCTCATCATCTTTCTCTCTCTAAAAATCACAAACTTCCTCTCCTCCTCTCTCTATTCCCACGCCACTCCCTTTCCTCATCAATCCTCTACCTCCAACCTCTAATCTTGCCCAAATCAGCATGCAAGCATACTTTGGTGACTCTTGAGCCAATTTGGAAGTAAAAGGAGCAAGGATGAAAGAAAGGAAAAAGGGGCAAAAGCTAGGGTTTTGAGAAAGAGATCAAGCTAGAGTTTGAAGCTTAAGGTTAAACCAGCACCAATCGAGTTTGAGGTGAGCTCCTAGGGGTTTTAGAACCCATTGTGTGAGTTTTGTTAAGTTTTATTCATTTTGCTCAAAGTTGGTAAATGTTACCCTAATCCCTATTGCTTGCAAATTCCTTGTTCAAACTTGTTTTAATCAATCAATTCATAGTTGTAAATCATTCCTTATGATGTTATAGTGCTTGGGTATGCCTTATTATGTAAAAAATGGTGGAAAAATCATGTTTTGAACTAGTATTGAACTGTCAATTTCGCTCGGCGATCGCAGGGCGAGAATACGACGTTTTTCACCAAAATTTCCCTGCCTCAAATCGCCCAGCGAAATGAATTTCGCCCAGCGAAAATGGGCAGCATTATTATGACTTTTTCTGCTTCGTTCTGTGACCTGTGCACGTGTCAGGCGAGGCTTTTGGTAACCATTTTCAAAGAAAACCTTATTTTATAAGAAAAACACCATTGTGGGCATATCCGAGGACATATGACGTATACGGAATAAAATGAACACGGGATTAGCAACGCATGATGAGTATAAGGGTTAATTGAATAGACAAGCCTAAGACGGCATATGATAGCGTTATGTCGAGTTCCTTGATAGGAGATGAGAGTTATAGCATGAGAATCAATTGTTAGTTGTACCACTTTAGGATACAAAGTAATAGGAAAGGTTTAGCAATCATAGTTTCATTTAAAGTTTATAGTGTTGGTTCTCCAACAATTATAGGTGGCTTATGAGAACGATAAGCCAAGTTTATAGATTACAGGTTATAGATTACAGGTTTGTTATAGAATTAAAGTAACAGATTATATGTTCATACGTTAAAGTTAAAGAATTAAAGATTAAAGGCATTGGCGTGCTTGCACGTTTTACAGTCATAGGCATGTTCAGCAGACTCCGGGATACGCCGGATGGGATTTCTCCGAGAGGGTTATCCACATGCAATTTCATAGGGAGTCCGGTGCTAGCCTGATTGTCAGGAGTTTCATCGGGTCATAGGGAGACGTATCTCGGGGTTGCTCCACCCGGGGTGCCCTCCGTAAAATGAACTCAGATTAATTGTTTGTTCAACGCTAACAGCTAACATAAAACTGCTATCGAACTGTGAATATGTTCTATGTTTTATAGTTATAGTCAAAGTTACAGTTACAGTTATAGTCACAGGAAACTCATAGTTATAGTTATAGACAGTTATCAGAAAGTGATCCTAGGTTTCCCCTCGATCACTAAGTTAAAGTTATAGGCAGATTACAGTTATGGTTATAGATAGTCACAGCAAAGGTTATAGGCAGTTCAAGTTATAGTTACAGGAGGACTTATAGTCATAGGCAGATAAAAGACTTGGCGATCATAGGAAATCCCCAAGATTGCCAAGGTAGGCATGGCGACCCTAGGTTCCTTGTGGTTGCCAAACAGTTGGTTGGGTAGAGCTCACTGAGACATTATGTCTCATCCCATTCCTTCTGGTGCAGGTTTACAGGTTAGTCAGAGGTTCGTGACGAAGATCTTCATAGAGGTACTGGATGGAGTGCATTTGCTCGTTGTGTACCAGCTCAAGCACTTTATGGACATTTGTAAAAGCATTGTATCAGTATTGGATTATTGTACAAACGAGTAAATATGTATTTATTCTGTTGTGATGTAATATTATTATTGAAATTTTTAAATGTATCCAGTATCAGTTTAACGCACATGCTAATATACTAGTTAAAGTTAGTATGGGTGTTACAGAATCAAATGCTATATCTTAGTATCAGCACTGAACCATATTTTGGTATCAGGTTCTAATATAAGTTCAGCAGTATTAAAACCTTCAGTTGATATCAGTAGATATATGATCTGAACCATTTTGTTTAAAATAGCTCAGATTTGCTCTAATACTGAACACTTTATATTGAACAGCTATGTCTGAACACAGAATGCTCTCATCAGAAGCTCTGAACTTTTTCTGCTTCTGAACAACATTCTATTTTCAATGCAATGTCATATACTCACTGAAAATCAAGTATGCTCTGATGCTCATCTTTGCTGCTTGGTTATCTGTATGATTGCATAATTATCTCACATGTTTTTTCAAACTCTCTCAATTCTGAAACTTTTTGAAATGTTTTCAAACTCTCTTAAGAGGGGAGAACTCTTTAAAAAGGGGGAGAGATGTCATATACACATGTTTTCAAACTCTTTTAAAACTTTTTGTTGATGACAAAAGGGGGAGAAATGTAAAACAAGTATTAAGCTCCTGAGCTCAAATATAAGTTAAAATCTGTCAATCATTTGCTTATGAGAGGGGAGTAAAAGGTATTAAGACCTTTTCTCTCTGAACATAAGTTAAGTTCTGAATGAATTTAACTCTGAGAACTATTTTTAACTCTTAGCCTCCGAATTGAAATTCTGTGAGATACATAACTCTTAGTGAGTTAAAATGAATTTAAAAATAACTTGGATAAGACTCAGGGAGCTTACAAAACTCATCCTGTGGATTATCAGACTTAGGGGGAGATATTACAAACCTCAGAACCTGAAATCAGCAAGTTATTTACAATTCTGAGTGTTAATTTCATTTGATTGTTTAAAGTTGATTTTAATTAACTTAGATAAGAATCAAGGGGAGCTTACAAACCTCTCCTGAAGTCAGCTTGTTAATTAAACTTAACAACAATTCTGAAATTTTCACATGTTTTGATTTAAACTGAACTTAATTAACTTGGATCAAACTCAAGGGGAGCTTACAAAACTCACACCCTGCAGTTAACTTGTTAATTAAGTTAACAACAATTTTCTGATTAATACTTATGTTTGTCATCATCAAAAAGGGGGAGATTGTTGGAACAAAATGTGTTAAACAACTCTCTTCTGAATTAAGGGGGAGATTGTTGAAACATTATGTATAAACATATCTCTCTTTGTGGTTTTGATGATAACAAAAGTGTTAAATAGAAAATTGGTTATTTGCTAATGCTTTGTTCAAGTGATTTCAGAACCACGTGTTTAATGATTGGTAATTGATAATGGTTATGAAAGAACAAGCTTAGAGCAAGAAAGGAAAGCTTAGAAGCAATGTTGCAAAGTTGGAAGAAAACTGGGTCTGAAGAGTGCTCCTGAAGTGGTGCTTCTGAAGTGTGAGTCTGAAGTTTGCGTCTGAAGACTGCTTCTGAAGTCTGAGTTTGAAGGAAGTCAACAAAAGTCAACGTCTGAAGACCTGCTTCTGAAGTCTGAGTCTGAAGAAGTGCTTCTGAAGTACAGTTCACGCAGAAGCTTCTGAAGTCTGATGTGGCAAGGAAAGCAACTGTTACTGTGCGCACTTAATGCCTAGATATATCAGAACAACTCAATGGAACAGTTGTCTCCCTGACTCAAACATTCCCCAGCTTTTAAGGAAAGCAAATTCAAAAATGGCTGCTGCACTCTGTTTTCTGGAAAAGTTCAGCACACAATTGCAGCTATCCTAGCTCTCAATTTGCAACAGTTCTTTGCTTAATTTCTGCAAGTCTTCAACAACTCTAATTTCCTCTATAAAAGGAAGAAGAATTGAAGAAGAATTTAGCTAAGACTCTTGGATAAAATCTGTCTGAAACTTGCTCTGTTTTGCTGTCAAAACTCAAAGTTCACAAACCTCTTAGAAATTCTTTTATCTGTTGTAACTTAGAATTTCTTAAGGTTAAGAGTCTTAACCTGTGTTGTATTAAGAGAACACCTCTGATATTTTATCAAGTGTTCAACCCAAACTTACCTTCTTTGTAAATCAGTTTGGTCTAAGTCTTAGTCTGCGTACTAAGCATTGTAAGTCTCATAACTTAGTATTTTGAGCAAGCTGTAACCTCATTCCATTGTGGTCTGAGCAGGAAGTTTCAGTACTTTGTTTCTGAGCATTGGGAAGCCTCTTGACTTGGTGTCTTGAGCATTAGAAGCCTCTTCCTTTGTGGTTGAGCAATTGGAAGCCTCTTCCTTTGTGGTTGAGCAACTGGAAGTCTCTTCCTTAGTGGTTGAGCAATTGTAATCATCTGATTATAGTGAAAATCTCTTGTTGGAAAACAAGGGGACTGGACTACTTCCAACATTTGGAAGGAACCAGTATAAATCTTTGTGTGTCTCTCTTTCCCTCTCTTTTCATTTTGAATCCGCTGCAATACACTTTGATAATAGTTCAGAACTGATTCATATCAGCTTCTGAACTTAACTTAAGTTTTTGAAAAGAAAGAAACCTAGTTTTTGACTCACACAATTCAACCCCCCCTTCTTGTGTGTGTTTTTCTCACCTTCAAACATGCTACTTAAATTGGAAAACTAAGCATGGAGTTGGGTAAACCTAGTGCAGTTCAAGAGGTAAATATAAACAAAAATAAATACAAAGTTTATTAAATGAATATTGGGAGTGTTGAGGTGCTTTTCTTAAATGTGTTCTCTTTATCAACAAATTAAAGAATTTGAAGCTACTCTCCTCACCTTATTCTTGCCATCTTTGTGTGGAATAGATTATGAGTTTCAACTACTTACTTTTGCGGTATTCAATTGCAAGAACTATACAAAGAAGAAGGAAAATTACATACTTAAACACAAATTCTGAATGTAAAGTAAAAATGAAGAAGCTAGAAAGTTTAATTTTATGATATTGTTTATGTCAGTATTTATTATTAGGATTTTTATTCATATTTTAGAAAGTAGCAACATTAGAAAGTAGCTAAAAGCATGTACATACCAAAGAAAATGTTTTTTTTTTTTGTGTCACAATTTGAATTTAGGATAAGTTTGCTAGATTTCATGGGAATTGTCTATGTGAGCTTGATGATAACAAGAGGGAATATGATACAAACATACGTTTTTGAAGTTACTAAAACATTATCCAACTATATTTTTATACAATTTGATATTTCCTTAAGAATGACATACTTCATATTGTTCCTTATGGCATACGTTGCTTGATTGTTGAAACACTTAAACTGTTTTCTTTGCATGCTTTCATATTGTGAATCTATTAGAGGTGAAAATATTGTGCAGTGTGAGATATATCAATAATAAAAGGGTCTTGTTAACGAGTGCCCTAGGGGCACTCTTTAAGCATTCCTAATGAAAAAATTATTCTTTAAAAAAAGTAAAGACTTCAATTTCCAATTCAATAAATGCACAAATTTTCATAAAATATTACCACTTTGAGTGCTTAAAGAGTGTCCCCGCTTAAATGCAATTTTAGACTGTAAATTTTGTCTCATTTCAAATTTTGGTTTCTCAATTTTTAAATCCATGAATTTGACCTCCTGTTTACAAAGTGTTTCATATTTTCCCTACCTATGCATTTGGGTTTGAGTTTTGTGTTGGAAATTTAGGTCTTAATAAAAACAGAATTCATAAAACATGTTCAATCATGATGAATCAATATAGCGGAAATTGTTGATACATAAATTGTTATTTAAGTGGAAATGCTTTTTTCTTTATGTTTCTTTTTCTCTTTTTAATAAAATCTTTTCCTTTGCTTATAAACAAAATGCTTGTGTATAAATAGTTTGATAACATGAAATAGAGTTGTTAAGAAATCATTTATTTACTAAAAAAATACAATGTCATGTCATCAACTAAATCGTCACATAAACATCTCATTTTCCACATAATTAAATGAAAAATGACACTTAGACGTGTGTGTGTGTGTGTCTATATATATATATATATATATATATATATATATATATATATATATATATATATATTTGTAAAGGACGACGTCATGTGATTTTATATATATTTTTTAAATTCATTAGTTGTAACAAACAAGTCAAAGAGAGATAAGATATACAGAGTATCTATTTTAATGTTCAAATAACATAATTTTATTGAAAACTAAACCTCAAAATGTGTAAGTAGTGAAAAGTCATTTCCAAAACAATAATGCTTACGTGAGGCCTTTGCACGAATTTAGAGTATTCCTTTTATTTTAAAAAAATCCAGCAAGTTAAGTTAAACTTTTATAGATGTAAAATAGAAAGCACCATCTGCCAACAAGTCTTCTTGATTTTTTGCTCTTCATAACTCATCTTTCCCACACACTTTTTTGTGATTTTCATATGAAAGGATGGTAGAAAATATGGAGGTCGTGTCAGGGTGGCGGTGGTACTAGAATCACATGCAATGAGTGAAGCACCATTGGGGTGACTCCCCAATTGGTGCCTATGAAGCCTTAGTCACTTTGAAATGATTCTTGTAGGGGTCATGACCGTCGGGTTGAGGACGTTAAACTAAGCGCTTTGAACGGAGGCAACCCTTTGGCAATAAGGAGGGATGCTTGCATTCCCCCTCTTGTATCTAATCTTTGTAATTTTGTTTGAAACAGGTGAAAGATATAGCTTTGGTTCTAACGATACAACGTGGTTCCAAAGCTATAGTGTGTTATGTCGTTGGTATTGGTGGAGAAAGAGGTTGAGAATGCAAGAAGAGGAAATGAAAGGATTAGAACATGGGTTTGAGCTATAATTGTAAAGGGAACATGGTCAAGACATAATTAATGAAGAAGGTTATGGACTTTGAACACGTGGCGCAAGAAGTCTGTGCAGCAAGCCGTCATTTATCCTCCCTTCTAATTCCCAAAACCTAAAACTCCCCTTATAAATACTAGCCATAAGCATCCCATCTTATATAAGAATCAAGGGGAGCTTACAAACCTCTCCTGAAGTCAGCTTGTTAATTAAACTTAACAACAATTCTGAAATTTTCACATGTTTTGATTTAAACTGAACTTAATTAACTTGGATCAAACTCAAGGGGAGCTTACAAACCTCACACCCTGCAGTTAACTTGTTAATTAAGTTAACAACAATTTTCTGATTAATACTTATGTTTGTCATCATCAAAAAGGGGGAGATTGTTGGAACAAAATGTGTTAAACAACTCTCTTCTGAATTAAGGGGGAGATTGTTGAAACATTATGTATAAACATATCTCTCTTTGTGGTTTTGATGATAACAAAAGTGTTAAATATAAAATTGGTTATTTGCTAATGCTTTGTTCAAGTGATTTCAGAACCACGTGTTTAATGATTGGTAATTGATAATGGTTATGAAAGAACAAGCTTAGAGCAAGAAAGGAAAGCTTAGAAGCAATGTTGCAAAGCTGGAAGAAAACTGGGTCTGAAGAGTGCTCCTGAAGTGGTGCTTCTGAAGTGTGAGTCTGAAGTTTGCGTCTGAAGACTGCTTCTGAAGTCTGAGTCTGAAGGAAGTCAACAAAAGTCAACGTCTGAAGACCTGCTTCTGAAGTCTGAGTCTGAAGAAGTGCTTCTGAAGTACTGTTCACGCAGAAGCTTCTGAAGTCTGATGTGGCAAGGAAAGCAACTGTTACTGTGCGCATTTAATGCCTAGATATATCAGAACAACTCAATGGAACAGTTGTCTCCCTGACTCAAACATTCCCCAGCTTTTAAGGAAAGCAAATTCAAAATGGCTGCTGCACTCTGTTTTCTGGAAAAGTTCAGCACACAATTGCAGCTATCCTAGCTCTCAATTTGCAACAGTTCTTTGCTTAATTTCTGCAAGTCTTCAACAACTCTAATTTCCTCTATAAAAGGAAGAAGAATTGAAGAAGAATTTAGCTAAGACTCTTGGATAAAATCTGTCTGAAACTTGCTCTGTTTTGCTGTCAAAACTCAAAGTTCACAAACCTCTTAGAAATTCTTTTATCTGTTGTAACTTAGAATTTCTTAAGGTTAAGAGTCTTAACCTGTGTTGTATTAAGAGAACACCTCTGATATTTTATCAAGTGTTCAACCCAAACTTACCTTCTTTGTAAATCAGTTTGGTCTAAGTCTTAGTCTGCGTACTAAGCATTGTAAGTCTCATAACTTAGTGTTTTGAGCAAGCTGTAACCTCATTCCATTGTGGTCTGAGCAGGAAGTTTCAGTACTTTGTTTCTGAGCATTGGGAAGCCTCTTGACTTGGTGTCTTGAGCATTAGAAGCCTCTTCCTTTGTGGTTGAGCAATTGGAAGCCTCTTCCTTTGTGGTTGAGCAACTGGAAGTCTCTTCCTTAGTGGTTGAGCAATTGTAATCATCTGATTATAGTGAAAATCTCTTGTTGGAAAACAAGGGGACTGGACTACTTCCAACATTTGGAAGGAACCAGTATAAATCTTTGTGTGTCTCTCTTTCCCTCTCTCTTTTCATTTTGAATCCGCTGCAATACACTTTGATAATAGTTCAGAACTGATTCATATCAGCTTCTGAACTTAACTTAAGTTTTTGAAAAGAAAGAAACCTAGTTTTTGACTCACACAATTCAACCCCCCCTTCTTGTGTGTGTTTTTCTCACCTTCAAACATGCTACTTAAATTGGAAAACTAAGCATGGAGTTGGGTAAACCTAGTGCAGTTCAAGAGGTAAATATAAACAAAAATAAATACAAAGTTTATTAAATGAATATTGGGAGTGTTGAGGTGCTTTTCTTAAATGTGTTCTCTTTATCAACAAATTAAAGAATTTGAAGCTACTCTCCTCACCTTATTCTTGCCATCTTTGTGTGGAATAGATTATGAGTTTCAACTACTTACTTTTGCGGTATTCAATTGCAAGAACTATACAAAGAAGAAGGAAAATTACATACTTAAACACAAATTCTGAATGTAAAGTAAAAATGAAGAAGCTAGAAAGTTTAATTTTATGATATTGTTTATGTCAGTATTTATTATTAGGATTTTTATTCATATTTTAGAAAGTAGCAACATTAGAAAGTAGCTAAAAGCATGTACATACCAAAGAAAATGTTTTTTTTTTTGTGTCACAATTTGAATTTAGGATAAGTTTGCTAGATTTCATGGGAATTGTCTATGTGAGCTTGATGATAACAAGAGGGAATATGATACAAACATACGTTTTTGAAGTTACTAAAACATTATCCAACTATATTTTTATACAATTTGATATTTCCTTAAGAATGACATACTTCATATTGTTCCTTATGGCATACGTTGCTTGATTGTTGAAACACTTAAACTGTTTTCTTTGCATGCTTTCATATTGTGAATCTATTAGAGGTGAAAATATTGTGCAGTGTGAGATATATCAATAATAAAAGGGTCTTGTTAACGAGTGCCCTAGGGGCACTCTTTAAGCATTCCTAATGAAAAAATTATTCTTTAAAAAAAGTAAAGACTTCAATTTTCAATTCAATAAATGCACAAATTTTCATAAAATATTACCACTTTGAGTGCTTAAAGAGTGTCCCCGCTTAAATGCAATTTTAGACTGTAAATTTTGTCTCATTTCAAATTTTGGTTTCTCAATTTTTAAATCCATGAATTTGACCTCCTGTTTACAAAGTGTTTCATATTTTCCCTACCTATGCATTTGGGTTTGAGTTTTGTGTTGGAAATTTAGGTCTTAATAAAAACAGAATTCATAAAACATGTTCAATCATGATGAATCAATATAGCGGAAATTGTTGATACAGAAATTGTTATTTAAGTGGAAATGCTTTTTTCTTTATGTTTCTTTTTCTCTTTTTAATAAAATCTTTTCCTTTGCTTATAAACAAAATGCTTGTGTATAAATAGTTTGATGACATGAAATAGAGTTGTTAAGAAATCATTTATTTACTAAAAAAATACAATGTCATGTCATCAACTAAATCGTCACATAAACATCTCATTTTCCACATAATTAAATGAAAAATGACACTTAGACGTGTGTGTGTGTGTGTATATATATATATTTGTAAAGGACGACGTCATGTGATTTTATATATATTTTTGAAATTTATTAGTTGTAAGAAACAAGTCAAAGAGAGATAAGATATACAGAGTATCTATTTTAATGTTCAAATAACATAATTTTATTGAAAACTAAACCTCAAAATGTGTAAGTAGTGAAAAGTCATTTCCAAAACAATAATGCTTACGTGAGGCCTTTGCACGAATTTAGAGTATTCCTTTTATTTTAAAAAAATCCAGCAAGTTAAGTTAAACTTTTATAGATGTAAAATAGAAAGCACCATCTGCCAACAAGTCTTCTTGATTTTTTGCTCTTCATAACTCATCTTTCCCACACACTTTTTTGTGATTTTCATATGAAAGGATGGTAGAAAATATGGAGGTCGTGTCAGGGTGGCGGTGGTACTAGAATCACATGCAATGAGTGAAGCACCATTGGGGTGACTCCCCAATAGGTGCCTATGAAGCCTTAGTCACTTTGAAATGATTCTTGTAGGGGTCATGACCGTCGGGTTGAGGACGTTAAACTAAGCGCTTTGAACGGAGGCAACCCTTTGGCAATAAGGAGGAATGCTTGCATTCCCCCTCTTGTATCTAATCTTTGTAATTTTGTTTGAAACAGGTGAAAGATATAGCTTTGGTTCTAACGATACAACGTGGTTCCAAAGCTATAGTGTGTTATGTCGTTGGTATTGGTGGAGAAAGAGGTTGAGAATGCAAGAAGAGGAAATGAAAGGATTAGAACATGGGTTTGAGCTATAATTGTAAAGGGAACATGGTCAAGACATAATTAATGAAGAAGGTTATGGACTTTGAACACGTGGCGCAAGAAGTCTGTGCAGCAAGCCGTCATTTATCCTCCCTTCTAATTCCCAAAACCTAAAACTCCCCTTATAAATACTAGCCATAAGCATCCAATCTTATATACTCCCTCCATAACAAAATATAAGCAAAATTTAACCATTTCAGTTGTAAGTAATTATAAGCAAAATTGACTTTTTTTTGTCATATTTAAGGATAATATACCTGAAATACCCTTACTTTAATTTTTTAAATGCACACACGTTTAACAACAACACCTTGAAAATATACTACTGTACACCATAATTAATGAGGGAAAAATAGGTTATTTAACTTAAATTAAATAACACAAACCACATTCCTTAAAAAATGTGAATTGGTCAAATTTGCTTATAAAAAGTTATGGAGGGAGTACCTTGGAAACATGTACTCGCATTTTCAGTACTTTCCTATAGGTATTTTCCAGAAATCTTCCACCATTGGTACCCCAATCAATTCAAGCTTCATGAATCCAGCAAGATCAAGTGTTTCAGCCAAAACCACAAAAACAGAACCTTTCAAACCGAGAACCCACTCTAACAAAGCACTCAAGGGACACTTCATATGAAGAAAAATGAGATCTTATGGCTTAGTTCAACCTAGTTCTTTGACCTCCTTCATTTCAGCTTTGCTTCAAGTCAAGATATCTACAAAACAGCCCTTTTAATAGCGTTTTATTTTGCCTTTAATAGCGTTTCTCAAGTGCTATTAAATCCACTGCTATTAAAGGTAAAATCCTTATAATACCGCTTTTAAAAAAGCTATAAAAAGACCATGTTTTAATAGCGTTTATTCAAAAACGCTAATATAAGCTGCTTTTCGTGCTATAAAACATGTTTTTTTATACAAGGTTTATTAGCGTTTTTCCTAAAGCGCTATCTTAGATGCATGCCTATAATAGGCCCGACAGAAAGCGCTATCGTAGACTCCTATTTTAAAAAAAGGTGTCCAACCGTGAAATCAAAAGGATACTTGAGAAGACCGTGTCATCATCAAGGAAGGATTGGTCAATGAAACTTGACGAAGCATTGTGGGCCTATAGGACCGCATACAAAGCTCCTACGGGTTTCACACCATTTCAGTTGGTGTATGGGAAAGCATGCCACTTGTCGGTAGAGTTGGAGCATAAAGCATTTTGGGCGCTAAAATTTCTGAACTTTGACCAAGAGCAAGCGGGGGAGAAGAGAAAGCTCTAAATGAACGAACTGGAAGAAATGCGTGACCAAGCATATTAATAAAGCAAGCTCTATAAAGAAAAGGTCAAGAGGTATCATGACAAGAAGATTATGAAGAGGCAATTCAGGCCCGGTCAAATGGTTTGCTATTCAATGCAAGATTGAAACTATTTCCGGGTAAATTGAAATCAAAGTGGTCCGGCCCTTTCATGATTAAAGAAGTCAGGCCTTATGGAGCAGTGGAGCTAGAGGATCCTATCACCAAAGCAACTTGGACAGTGAATGGACAAAGACTGAAGCCATACTTTGGTGGTGAAGTTGTTCGGCACACGACAACAATTTCACTAATTGATTCATAATCAAACATGAAACAGGCGTCGATCTAATGACGTTAAACAAGAGCTTGTTGGGAGGCACCCCAATTTTGTAAGTATTTTACTGCTTTGCATTTTAGATTAGGTCACTTTACATTCAAAATCTGAAACCAATACAGAAACCAGAACACCAAAATTTTACCTATCATGGATCGCCTAGCGAAGTGAAATTTCGCTGAGCGAAAATTACAGGTCAGTTTGACCAAGTTTGACCAGACTATTTCGCTTAGCGAAATATATCTCGCTCAGCGAAATTGTGTTATCAGACAGTTACGATTTCCAAAGCCATAAACCCTCTTAACCTCCATTAATGCCATCCCAACCGTTCCTAACCACCCACTTTCATCCCAAAACCGGTTCCTATTACCTTTTCTTCATTTTTTCACAAAAAACACAAAACCTTCCATTTTTCTTTCAAAAATTCAAACCCAAACTCAAACAAAGCCAGATTAAGCACTTGCACTTCATTGCATCACTTCATCTAGCACTTAATCAACATGTTGAATTCTTTTCTTGCTTTTTATGAAAATTTCGAAAATGGGTTAAATGGGTAGAAATTTTGATTTGTTAGAATAGGTTGTTGTTGTTGTGATTTTTAATGCTTAGAATGCTGGTTAGGTTCGAAATTAGTCTATGTTAGAAAGGAATTGGAATAACAACACGATTACCATGCAAAAATCCGATTTTTGAATCACTTTTTCAAAAACCCATTTTGTGTAAATTTGAAATAAACTTGGGTTTGTGATGTTTGTAAGCAATAGTTGTTATTGTACTTCATTTCTGAGATTACTGGGTGTATTTTCATAAGATTAGAGGTAGTTCAGAGTAATTTTCGAGCAAAAATTTAAATTTCTGCACAATTTCGCTGAGCGAAAATATGATCGCCTAGGCGAAAATTCATCTGGAAAACCCAGAATGTTTGAATATTTTTCGCCTAGCGACGCTTTTCTTCGCCTAGCGATGTACTTCAGAAAATGAAAATTTTAATTTTGCTCTGAGTTTTTCAATGCCATTTTTCATTAACCTCTATATACTTTATTCTGTATGCATTGCCTGGCTGTTTTACAGGAATGGCACCTAAATCAAAAACAACCGGAAGAAAGAGGAAGGCAGGAGAGTCGTCTCAAGCATCCGCACCATTCGATGCTAGTCGCTTCCGGAGCGCTCACCACGCTGCAAGGTACCAGGAGCTGCTCAAAAGAAAATTCTGGCACGAGAAGGAGTTTATCATCAACCCTCAAGGCAAATACAATGGTATTTTGGGGATTTTTGAAAACAGAAAGTGGGAGAGGTTGGTGAGTCCCCCGACCAAGATAAATGCGGATATTGTGAGGGAATTTTACTCGAATGCTATTCCGAATGACCCTGAGGACCCGTTTGAGTTTCAGACATTCGTCTGAGGCCATGTTGTTAAGTTTCATCGCCCAGCCATTAATGCCTACCTAGGAAACCCAATTCCCCCTCGTGACTCTGAGTACCTTTGTGAGTTTCACACTCAACAAGCAAGAGGTAACTGGGACCATGAGGAAATTAAAAAGGCTATTTTCAAGGAGGGGAAAGACTATGACATTAATGCAGCTGGGAGACCTTTTAGAGCACTTAAGCAAAACATGACACTCCCGGCCCAGGTGATTCTTAACCTCATCCTACACAATATCCGTCCCAAAAGCCACACATCCTCAACCACACTCGATGTAACTCCTCTCATCTATTACATCCTTGCTGGAAAACAAGTGGATGTAGCCAGAATCATTGCAAATGAGATTAAGACAATTGCAATGAGTGGCATTACAACTGCTAACTGTCCACTTGCGTTTCCTGGACTTATCATGGGCCTATGCCAATCTGCACGCATCGTCCTACCACCACAAATCCATGAACAAATAGTGCATCCGGTGGATGATGTCTACATAGCCCACCACAATGAGGATAAGCAAGCAAGACAGCCCCCCCCAACAACCTCAACATCAGCCTGAATCCTCCCATGCTCAGCAACATGAGCAGCAGCCTTCTCAGCAGCCTTCCCAGTTTTCTGAGTGGGATCCTAGGTACTTGAATTATACTTGGGATGCTATGGAGGCTCACTATAGGGGTCAGCTAGGTATTCAGGAGTCCCTCTTTAGATTGCAGCAGCAGTGGGGTGCTCCATCAGACCCTGCTCAGCAGATTATGACTCCTGATCAGTACCGTTCTTACGTGGCTTACCCTGGGGACATGCCAATTTATCATGGAGGGGGCAGTGCAGCTGCAGGTGATGGTGCTGGTATAGCAGCTGCTGGATCAGATGATGAGACGGAGAGTGATGAAGCAATGGAGGATTGAAGGAAGAGGAAGGACTTGAAAGCACGCCGCGAATAGTGACATATTTTTTAAAGCTTTCAGTCAAAATTTTTCTGATTTTATCTGAACAATACTATGGCTTGTGTACTATGGCTTGTGTATTTTGGATTTTGTACCTATGATTCTGTATTTTGTTTCCGTACATTTGAATTTCCGTATTTTGATTATGTACTTTGAATATTATGTACCTGTGGTACATTTTGTTTAAATTTTATGCTTTATGTTTTAAATTATGTGTGTTTTATTTATTTCATACCTTATTATAGTTAGTATAGTTTAATTTTCCAATTGATTGAACCTTGTTCAAATATTCAAAGCTAAATGCTTGAACAAAAGCCAAAGCATTGAACAAAAAGATCAGGTGAGTGATAATGATAGAAAGTTAGTGATAAAGCGCGCAGCTAAGGTACTCGTTTCTTGTTTTTCTAGGTATATACTTGAATGTGAAATGAGTCCTTTGCACACAAATTTATTTTATTCAGTTTTACGCAAGAACATATTTACGTTTGAACCAATTAGAACTACCCAAAATGTGAGGAATCCTCAAAGTCTTTGTATATATGCAGGAGACCGACATATTTTTTTTTGTTTAACTCGATTCTTTTATGTTAAATCTGAATGTTGTTTTAAATTGTATGAAAGCACTGACATGATTAAGGCATTTTTTTTTTGAATATGAGTAGAAACACTTGACCACAAAAAGCCTACCCTGTGAGAAGTGAGTATTTGTTAACCCCATTGAGCCTAATGAATCAGAATTGTTAACTATGAACTGCCAATTTTCATAAGTTCAAATGCTTAGTGAAATTGCCGGAGTTTGTAAAAAAAATCCAGTTCATAGTTAAATCGCTATTGAATTCTGATAATTTATATTCATTTTGAACCCTTAACCATCATGATTATTGTCCTTTGCCAAATGATAAAGGAACATTCATCTGAGAAATCTTTTCTTCAATTATTAAATTTTTGCTTCATGCTCAACTTTGTCCAAAGCCTTGCTTTTTCCAATTATTTTGAATCTTTTGTTTGAGGACAAACAAAGAACTAAGTTGGGGAGTATTTGATAAGTGGCAAGAAATGAATAAATCCATGTCTTTTATAAGGCTTTTTAGTTACTTGTTGTGCAAGTTATCTTAGGAAAAGCATGGAATTTATGAATAAATGTCCATTATTCTTTGTATACCTTATTCTTCCCCATTTGTGTAGGAAAAAGCAAGCCAGGACTTGAAAATAGCAAGAAATCATGAAGAGAAGCATGAAGACTCTGGCCAAGGGATCGCTGGGCGAAAGTCTTCATGCTTCTCTTCATGATTTCTTGCTATTTTCAAGTCCTGGCTTGCTTTTTCCTACACAAATGGGGAAGAATAAGGTATACAAAGAATAATTGGCATTTATTCATAAATTCCATGCTTTTCCTAAGATAACTTGAACAACAAGTAACTAAAAAGCCTTATAAAAGACATGGATTTATTCATTTCTTGCCACTTATCAGGTACGTCTACTCTTCTTGATGGAAAACGTCTCCACCAAGGACTTACACTAGAATTAAATGTTTGACTACAATGTGATTACAAGAATTCCTTGATACTACCCTAGTTCTTCAATTTCTATGGAACAACTCCCCAATCTTCAAATATCATTTGAAATTGATGGTTTTTGAAGTCTTCGAATCCTCAATCACCCGTGTAATCCTTGAAGCTCTTCACTCAACTCTTCTTTGCTACGTCTGGTGGTTGGATCCCCTTCAACTCAAAAACATTAGAAAGAACCCCCAATACTCTTAGAGGTGGAATGAAATTACTCAATTCACTTTAGATCCTTGATTCTCAATCAATATCATTGAAAGCAACCAACTTACAATCCATATAGCACTCTAGCAATCTATGACTCAAAAGACCACAATGATTCTTAGAAAAAGTGTTTAATCTCAAGAACAAATGGACAATGAGGTTTGGAGACTCTAGATAGAATGGATGCAAGTGATTCAGTTGTTTGGGTGTAATGAGGATATGAGTATATATAGGAAATCGTGGTAAGTGTAAAAATTTGGTCAAAAACAACGTAGTGAATCGATTCACATAATGTGTGATTCGATTCAGATAGCAAAAAGACAAGCAAGATGGGATATGAAGATTAATACGACTCAGACCAAAAGTGAATCGATTCAAGTTGCCCAGGATGAAGGTTGATGCGATTCAATAACTTGTGAATCGAATCAACAAGCCAAAAAACAAGACCAGAGAGAAACAGTGATACAAATCAACCTAATTTGATTCGATTCATGAATGATACGATTCATCAGTTCATGAATTTTCAAATTCTACAAGGCACAAGGGAGAATGACAGAAACTTTAGGTGATACGATTTAAAATAATGTGAATCGAATCAAAATGCTAGAAACTGATTTTTGTCAAAAGAAAAGAACTTTTCTATGTGTGTATACTATATTAGACATAAGGAACAAGAGAACACAAGGGAAGACAAATGCTAGAGTGCTTTAACATGATTCTAGCCTATATTTATCAACACCATAACATCATCAAATGAACAATCTAATAAACACTACTACTTATCTAACAAACATCATCAAAACAAAGACCTAAAGCTACTTGGCTTCAGTTTTTATAAGATATATTGGAGAACTTATGAAAAGAAGTTGAAAAAAACTTATGAAAATTGACATAAGTTGTTTTTCTAAGTTCTCCCAAATAATCTCACAAAACTTATTATACGATTACGATTATAATTATGATTGTAGTGTTGGTGTTTGTGTTTCATACATGTACGTTGTGGAAAAATTATATCCTCATGTACACATAGACGGTGACTTCCAATTGGTGTGTTGGGGTCACAGTGGCTTTCCATAATTGTTTGGAGCCACCAATCATGCGGGATTTTTGGTGTATATGTTGTGAATATATATCTTGACAATAATATTTTTTATGATCTACAAAAGAAGTCTATGAAGGATAAGGATGCGAAAAATGGAAAAGAAGATCAATCTTTCAAGTCATGGGTTATTCATTTATTTATTTGTAATCCATGTATTTTGAGAATCCTTATGAATAGTAGAAAGAGCTCTCTCCAAATTAAATTACACACTCACAGTAATTTTTATTTAAATGTGATTTTGCATGAAAATATTTTGACCAATGTACCTAGAGGACAATAGAACTCTACAAATCTACATTGTGCAAAGAATAAGTTCCAATGGAAAAGACTAACTAAAAAGTATGATAGAGTCGTGCGAATTTAAACCAAGAAGAATTTCCACCACTTGAAAAAAGTGAAAGTGATGAATTCATTTGGATAGGAGCTCGGATGGAGGGATTAAGAAGCTGACTAAAACAAGGCTAAGGGCTCGATTTCCACACCTTAATTGCATAATAATACAAACAAGCACTAACAACTAAAAGGAAATAACGATCATATATATCGCAGTGGAAAAATTAAAGTTTCTTTTTAGTCGGACCATTATAATTGATCATGAATCGATGATAGATGATTACTTCTTGAAGTGTCAAGGATAAAGACGAATTACGAACAACAACATGTCAATTCAGTTTAAGTGAGCACAAAAAGAAACACAATGCTAACCATTATATGAGAAGGTTGACTATTAAGTTTTAAAAAACAATATTAACATTTATTGTTTAAAAATATACATATTTAGGGTAGGGGGCCTCCACGACCACGACATAAAGTGGTTGTCCCTTCCAACTTTTTTTCCTCCCAATTGTTTCTAGCAGCCACGAAAAAAGCCAAAAACAGAAATTAAAGGAAATCTATAATTTACATTCTCGCACTCTGCCTTTTCAGTTTTCACACAATTGTTGATCCTATTATTAGGTGTGCAAAGCCTTGTAATATAATAATATTTCCAATTTTGTCAAAAAAAAAAAAAGCCAAATACCTTTTTTTGGTCCTTTAAATTTGACAAAAATACCGGATTAGTCCTTTAAGTTATTAAGTTTCAAATAGGTTTTTTAAGTTGTTAATTTATTACACCGTTACCCTTTTAAGAACCTATTTGAAACTTAAAAAACTTCAAATAGGTGCATTAAATTAACAACTTAAAGGACCTATTTGAAACTTAAAAAACTTAAAGGACTAATCCGATATTCTTGTCAAACTTAAAGGACTAAAAATGGTATTTGGCCAAAAAAAAATATTTCCAAGTTTAAGTCAGGTCAAAGCAGAAGCTTCCACCCGAATTCTACGTGATAGCTCATTCACAGCAGCTGCAATTCCATCCACAGTGTTCAGTTGACACCCTTCTTCTACCTATTATTAATTCCAATATATAAATTAGTAACCAAATTATTTTTCACTTTTTTCAATATAATTTAAACAAGTAATATGGTTTAAAAAATTGACGTGGAGGTTTTGGTTTTTTTTGGAAGTCACCCTGGTTCACGTTGTTCTCACTATGAGTGCGGATGGTGGAGCATATTCTCTGTTCGAGCCGGTAGGTTTTATGTATCGGCCTTGTGTGGATGCTTTTGAGCGGGGTTTTCGGTCTGTTTCTCAAATTTCTTGTGTTCAATTTTTTTGTTGGAGTTGGCTTCATCCATTCATATGTAAGTATAAAGAGTTGCAGGGAAATGTTTTTTTCTTAGGTGAGCTTTAGGGAAATGTGTTAAAAAAAAAACATTTAGGAGAATGCTGTTTGTCCCGAAAAATAGCAAAGAAATATACCCCTTCCCTCCTGATTTCTGTAATATTTACCAAATGGTATAGTATTGAATTTTATATAGGAGTGATTTTCTTAGTTTTTTTTAACCACATGTTATATTTATGAAGTTTCCACCACGAGTGAATAATTTTTGTCGCAAAAATTGTAGGAGACAAAGTGTAAGTTCTCCCTCTCAATCGAATATTTTTCTATACACATGCGTTCAAATGATGACCACTCATCATTTATTTAAAGAGTCCAAATCTTTTCGCCACTTGAATTAATCCCATTGGTAGTGAATTTTAGATCTTAGATTGCGGACAAGACACAAATTAGCAACAAGAAACAAAAGGTAAGCCAGTTTACCTTAACACTAGCTGAGAAGAGAACATTATCATCCACAGTGGAAACATTAAGGTGTAGAATGTTGAAGCCAAGACTTTGAATCCCAACAACCATCTTCATAACCTGTCCTTGTCGTTTTTTCAACATTATGTTTATATTCGCATGACTATCAACCAAAGTCACTTCTATATCTGCCATGGCACGTGGCTGATTATGGTTGGTAGGGTAGCACGTGATGTTCTGAGGTGCACCCATAGAATATTGAG
The DNA here is from genome assembly GCA_018208015.1 of Medicago ruthenica. Taxonomy (NCBI): domain Eukaryota; kingdom Viridiplantae; phylum Streptophyta; class Magnoliopsida; order Fabales; family Fabaceae; genus Medicago; species Medicago ruthenica. Next base: position 34,678,448 of record CM031375.1, on the reverse strand, counting down.
GAGACATGAAGAACTCAGTGAAAGGTGGTGATGAACAAGAACAAGTAATGAAGCTATTTTCATGATCTTGTTTGTTTATTTTCTTTTGTCCCTTCATGAATTGTAGACGCTGTTCTAGCTCCTTCAAGAAGTTAATTGCACCGCCAACTATTGACGCTTGATCACCCTATTTTTGAACCACGTATGCAGAATTTAGGGTTGAAAATTTTGATTTTTCTTTTCTAACTATTACAAAGTATAAAATCGATATCATGTGTTATATAATTGTGTCTATGAAACAATGATATAAAGACATTAAACTCGAAAATTTTGACACAAACAAAGTATAAAATTACCCTTTGCAAATGAGTAGGAGGCATCAAGGATTTGAGGACATCGAGGTGCTCATTCATCTGTTTTCTACGATTGCGCTCAACTGCAATGTGAGTCATCCTCTTGCTCTCGATTTCCTCCTCGTTTTTTGCATTCACAGTGCATCGTCGTTTGCGCCGACTAGGGGCTATGGTTGTTGTGGTGGATTCAAAAGTGGAAGGAGGAAGAGTGGAAGTTTCAGGGGAAGAGTGTGGAATTCCATTGGTCTTTAACACATGAAGGAGAAGAAGAATCCCAGTTTGAAAGGATACTATGATCTAAGTTATTGCTGATGATTTTAAAAAGATCTTCTTCATCTTTTGTTTGGCAACCGTAGTTGTGGCTCCAAGATCTTTCACTTGGAGTGGTTTCAACTAAGGAGTACAAGTAGTCTTTGCAACCGTAAGTAAATGGATCTTGTGGGTAAACTACAGCCTCTAAGGCCATTATTTGACCTCTTTAGCTCGCAAAAGGAAACACTATTTATATAAGAGAATAAATCGAGAATAAGATAAATAGGAATAGGAGAAAGGATAGAGAGAGATGCTAATGATTCGAAACTATGTAAATAAGAGTTAGAAAGAAGAAGGTTAATGATCATAAAATACTAGAAAGTGTATGTTTTGGGGAAGAAATGAAGAAGCTGTATGTTCCGTAAAAAGAGCAAACAAAGTAACCCTTTTATTAAGAGGAATGATATGTGGACCCAACAATTTATTTTCTATTTTTAAATATTTTTTTGACTGATTTCGATTTGCATGCTCAGCTCACAATATTACATGATGTTGCATTAGTTGTCCAATTTTGGTTGTACAAATAACACAACGCTTTATTAACAACCGAAAGGTATAGTAGAATGTGCTAGACTTTTACAATGGGGTGAATGGATATTTGAATCTATATTGGAATAGGTGTTCACATTTTTGTATCTTGTGAAGGGATTTAAAGAGGGGTTTTTCAAATTTTTAATCCTCTTAGTGGAACAAATCTCATTGAAACGGATCTTGATTAAATCATTAATCACAAATCAAACACATACTTAAACACTTTAAGGATTTATGTGTTTACCTCTTGAAGCGCAGAACCTTTGTAGCAGAATTGTTTCTGATCACTAGCAAAGCAACGTAGCGATGCCTCTATTCAGTCCACACGAACAGAACTTCTCTGATGACCGGTGCTAGCCAATTCCAACTGGAGATTCAGAGAGAATAGGGTTTAGAGAGCGGCGGCTAGGTTTCACTACCTTTTGTGAATTAGGTTAAGTGTTTCAACAAAAGTCTGTAATGCTTCACCACAAGGGTTCTATTTATAGAACCACTTGTGTGGTCAACAAGTCAAGCACTTAAATACACCGTACCTTACGGTGCACCATATTTCACTTAAACACATCGTACCTTACGATGGACCGCAGTTTCTCTATTTCATAAATTAAATAATAAGTCATACTTAATTATTTAATTACTAATAAGTCCTACTTATTATTTTATAAATAAATCTTACTTATTTATTTCTCTCATCTATCTGTCCTTTGTGTGTGACCCCTATAGGTTCCCGTAACGTTGTCAATAATATTAAATCACCTATTTAATATTATAAACAGTGAGCGGTATCTAGCAACACATCACTGCTACCCAAGTGACGAGAATGTCATGTGATTTGACGAAACCTTTCCGTGATAATGATCATGTGTATAATTACCCCTTTGCCTCATGTCTATATTGAGCACAAGGCATAGATCGTGTCATCCTTGTCTAGTTCAATATTGGGCCCATAGACATTTCTCCTCTTATGTAGGAGGGGCAAATTCCATCTAGGTCACTCATGTCCCTTAGCATGATTCATGGAGTACCCATCAACCAACTTTATAGTCATCCTATTACAGACAACGTTTGAATGGAGATAAAACACTCGACTCCTACATCTAGGGTACATAGTGGTTTCAGGTCAAAGGGTGGAATACACCACTATCACTATGAGAATATCTTATGACACTTTTCATAACTTTTACTATGTAGTATTCTCATGGCGGGTCAATCCAGTATAAATATTACTCCTAATATTTATACCTATGTGAAGCCTTGATAACTCTTTATCTATGATCTGTGAGATGTGATCATCAGTCTACCCACATAATAGTCTCTATGCTTTAATTTTATCCCATTTCACAATAAAGCTTGACTACGGATACTTTAAGAATAACGTCCTTTCGTTTAATGAGTCTCACGATTAAGTCACACTTAATGCTCCATTAAACAGACGAATTATTCTAGGGAATTTATTATTTTGAAACTAAACAAAAGAATAAATAAATGCCTTATATATATATATATATATATATATATATATATATATATATATATATATATATATGAGTCAGGATCCGTTGACACCAGGTGTAAGTCTTGAAACTTACACCAAATCTCAACCATTATTATTAGTTGATCTAACGGTTCATATTATGTCAATAATAAATGGAAAGAAATCACATGATGATTAGAAAAGGAAATTATCTCTATGTGAGATATTGCTTGATTCACCTTTAATTATTTTTTCCTCTCATAATATGAAACTATAATTCTTTGTGCTATTGTCATGTCATTTACATCTGCATTGCAAGTTTTTTTCTGTCATGTTAGTTTGTTAAAAATAGTTTCATTCTTTGAGCAAAAAACAAGGGGACCATTGTTTTATTTTATTTTTTTGGGAAAAGGGGACCATTTTTCCTCAATTAAAATAAAAAAGAATGTTTATCTTTACTCTTTGTTAACAAAAAAATATTTGTTAAAAAAAATTTTGACATGCAATTTTAGTCCCTATTAAATTAAATTATGCTTAAACTTTTAAATTTGTGAATGATTTTTTACATATTTATTTAGAACATTATACAAAATTCCTCCGTAAAAAAATATTAACTCAAAATTTGATTTTTAGGTCCAATTTTTTTTTGAAGGAAGGTCTAAATTTTTATTACTTTAATCTTGAAATTTTAATGTTTATAAAAATTTATATTTAATTCATTATATGTTAAAAAATATTATTTTTTATAAAAGAGTTTCTTATAATGATCTTAACCTGTCTGTAAAAAATTATTCAAAAATTTAAAAGTTTAAGCATAATTGAACAAATTTTATTTTAATAGGGACTAAAACAGTGTGCCGGATTTTTTTATAGAGACCAAAACATATCACTTTTTTATACGATGACTAAAAACAATATTTATAGGGACTAAAATTTATTTAATCCTTTTATTTAATCCTTTAAATGATAACATTTTAGTGGGTCACATTATCTATAGATCACAAGCCATTTAAAAGCTTTCATGTGTGGTTTATATTCATTTTGCAAAAAAAAAAAAACTTCATGTGTTGTTTATATTCATTTTGCAAAAAAAAAAACTATATCAAGTCTCCTATGGTAGGTGACCTATTCAGGTCTCCCACCAGAGATGGGGCCTTTACTAAGAACAAAGTGCAATTTTTTGACACAATCATATTGTTTTCACTGAGAATAAGTCCCATTTTTTTTAATTTGCAGGTCAGCCACACAAAAAAATATTTGTGTCATATTTTAATAAGAGAGAGTAAGAAAAGAATTAAGTGCAAATTAAGCAATATCTCTTTGAGATAATTTCCTTTTCCGGTCATTAAGCGATTTCTTTCCATTTATTATTGACATATTATGAGTCGTTAGATCAATCACTTACAACAGTTGAGATTTGGTGTAAGTCTTTTAAACTTACACCTGGTGTCAACGGATCTGACTCATATATATATATATATATATATATATATATATATATATATATATATATATATGAGTCAGGATCCGTTGACACCAGGTGTAAGTCTTGAAACTTACACCAAATCTCAACCATTATTATTTGTTGATCTAACGGTTCATATTATGTCAATAATAAATGGAAAGAAATCACATGATGATTAGAAAAGGAAATTATCTCTATGTGAGATATTGCTTGATTCACCTTTAATTATTTTTTCCTCTCATAATATGAAACTATAATTCTTTGTGCTATTGTCATGTCATTTACATATGCATTTCAAGTTTTTTCTGTCATGTTAGTTTCTTAAAAATAGTTTCATTCTTTGAGCAAAAAACAAGGGGACCATTGTTTTATTTTATTTTTTTGGGAAAAGGGGACCATTTTTCCTCAATTAAAATAAAAAAGAATGTTTATCTTTAATCTTTGTTAACAAAAAAATATTTGTTAAAAAAAATTTCGACATTCAATTTTAGTCCCTATTAAATTAAATTATGCTTAAACTTTTAAATTTGTGAATGATTTTTTACATATTTATTTAGAACATTATACAAAGTTCCTCCGCAAAAAAATATTAACTCAAAATTTGATTTTTAGGTCCAATTTTTTTTTGAAGGAAGGTCTAAATTTTTATTACTTTAATCTTGAAATTTTAATGTTTATAAAAATTTATATTTAATTCATTATATGTTAAAAAATATTATTTTTTATAAAAGAGTTTCTTATAATGATCTTAACCTGTCTGTAAAAAATTATTCAAAACTTTAAAAGTTTAAGCATAATTGAACAAATTTTATTTTAATAGGGACTAAAACAGTGTGCCGGATTTTTTTATAGAGACCAAAACATATCACTTTTTTATACGATGACTAAAAACAATATTTATAGGGACTAAAATTTTATTTAATCCTTTTTATTTAATCCTTTAAATGATAACATTTTAGTGGGTCACATTATCTATAGATCACAGCCATTTAAAAGCTTTCATGTGTGGTTTATATTCATTTTGCAAAAAAAAAAAAAAACTTTCATGTGTTGTTTATATTCATTTTGCAAAAAAAAAACTATATCAAGTCTCCTATGGTAGGTGACCTATTCAGGTCTCCCACCAGAGATGGGGCCTTTACTAAGAACAAAGTGCAATTTTTTGACACAATCATATTGTTTTCACTGAGAATAAGTCCCATTTTTTTTAATTTGCAGGTCAGCCACACAAAAAAATATTTGTGTCATATTTTAATAAGAGAGAGAGTAAGAAAGAATTAAGTGCAAATTAAGCAATATCTCTTTGAGATAATTTCCTTTTCCGGTCATTAAGCGATTTCTTTCCATTTATTATTGACATATTATGAGTCGTTAGATCAATCACTTACAACGGTTGAGATTTGGTGTAAGTCTTTTAAACTTACACCTGGTGTCAACGGATCCTGACTCTATATATATATATATATATATATATATATATATATATATATATATATATATATAGTTTTCATACATCAATACATATACTTACGTATTAAACATAGTCTTCATTTTTGGGTAATTCCTATAGTCATTAAGTAATAAGTGAGCCTGCCATTTTAAAGATCTTATATTGGTTATACAATGACTAAGGCCTGATTGATAGGACAATAAAAAAGTAATTACATTTAAAGCACTAATGAACAATATATATGAATTTACAGAGATCAAAACCAAGTATATTATATTTAAAAACTCAAAGCATATAATAATGTGGATGGAGAGAGACAATTGATGGTGGTTCTGTAATGAATGGGATGGTGAGAGTGATGACTGAGTGGAAGCAGAAAGGCAGTTATAGAATAAATCACTCAAAGCATAAACTAAACAAACAATGACAAAATCATTTATGAAAAATCAAAACAATACTATAATGTGGAGTATAATCACAATATCGTTACTAGCACATATAATTAGTAACATGAAACTCACCTTATCGTAAAAATATCATATAACTCTTAGGTCAAGCATGAAATGACACAATTCTTCCTTGATTTCTACTAGTTTATCTTTAGAGTATGTCAAACACTTGAAATCATCAAAGTACTCCATATATAATATAAGATCAAAGTGTCAAGAGAATCAACTCCAAGCACAACATATATAATACAAGAGTGTGTCAAACACTAGAAAATAATAATTCACTAGACAAAACTTATTAAGTAGCTTACCATGTCAAGAGAATCAACTCCAAGTGCAAAAAATTTTGAACTTTGATAATTTTGAACTGTCCAAGTGCATCAAATTTCTTGATGACTGTATATACCATACACTTATAAAATCATAAATAACAGTGCAAACTGGATAGATACCGAGTATATTTAACATTGGCATTGCAATATGGGCATTAATGGAGACATAAACATATTTAATAAAATTAATAATAATAATTTTAGAACTTTCCTTATTAAAAAAAATAATTTTATAACTTTCATTCACTTTCTCATAATTTTTAAAAAGAGTGATTCATACACACTTGCCAATCCAATCTGTAGCACATATTATTGATGGTAGTGGACAAAAGCACTAAAATTGGTCAATGATTTCAATCAAAAAAGGAAAAAACTAATATGAAGAGAAAGACACTTTAAGAGATCAAGACAACACAAATTATCATTTTCAGTGATCAAACCGCATAAGTCTAAATGACAAATTATTTCACTGTAGCAAAGGACAATTTATATCACTGTCACAATTATACATGAAGACATCATTATCATTCCTTCCCAACAACCACTATATACTAGATGTTATAGATGTTAACATTATATTGGCTTAGGAAGGTATAAAATCTCATCCTATGAATTTGATATATATGCTAACCATCGAAAATATTTTTTGTGGGTGGTTCTCCTCTTGCATTTGGTGCAACTAGATTGCACATGTGTGGTTTCACTAATGCGAGACAAAGAAGCATTAACACTTAAAGAATCTCTAATTAGCACAACGGCAAGAGCATGACATTCACATAAACAAAAACATAAAGAATATCAGAGTTTTGGTATTTTAGTAAGCCTAGCTAAATCCATAATACATATACACAGACACAAAGAATTACATATACAAAAGATTTATATCATTTAAATTATTAGCAGCATTGCTTTATACAAGCGTATCAATCTGAATATGTGTTTAACACCACCTACTCTAAGTTTTGTAATTTTCAATTGCAATTACAACCGCATTAGTCACACTTATTTGTAAATTTCTACAATTTATCAAGAATCACAATAGCAACTAAAAGGGCTAATTTTCTTCAGATTAAGCAAACTTCATACTCACCGTTTTGAGAGGAGGCTTCAACGAGGGAATGGAATTGGCGAAGACGGCTCAACGATGGTGACCAGAGACAATGAGTTAGCGTGAGAATTGACGAACACGATGAGGGTTCGTCGATCGGTGAGGGATTATGGTTAAAGATGGAGGAATCGATGGGTTTGAGGGTCCGCGATTGAAGTAGACAGTGTATCGATTGGAGGAATCGATGGGTTTGAGAGTTTGAGGGATTGTGAACGGGTTGAAGAGGGGTTTGACAGAGAAGAAGATGGGTTTGATGAAATATAAACGCTTTTTGTTAAATATAAACGCTATATATTTAACAATCTATGATAGCGCTTCACAAGCGTTACTTAATGGTGAGCTATAAATAGCACTTTCTATATTAAGCGCTGTCTAAGGTTAGTTGTTAAATTTTTCATTTTATAATTAATATTTTTATGAAGTCTATGGTAGCGCTTATTAAAAGAAATCGCTATAATAAGTTAGTATTATAAATAGCGCTTTGTTGAACAAACGCTATCTAAGACCTCCGTGTTTATTTTTATCGCGCTTTTGTGTTATAAGCGCTGGTAAATGGGTGCTATTTTTTCCCCATTTTGGGGTAGTGAGTGTTGGCATGAAAGCGATGGCATATAAAACAATATAATCAGCTTACCAAATTTGATCAAGTCCCGTAGAGCCCGTTTGGTGCACATGATATGATTGAAATATGATAGGATATGAAACTGGATAAGAATGAGTATGATAAGATTAGAAATGAGTTTAAGTTATTTTTCCTATTGACGCACCAAACAACAAATTGAATCAGGATATGATAGTTTTATCATATCATGTTTTCCTATCATGAGCACCAAACAAGCCCTTAATGCACAAAGTTTTCTTTAACAAGACAACAAATCTATGGTTCAACAAGTCATTTAGCTTATTAAAAAAATCAAATCCCTGACAAATTAATTAAGGTTTCTTACCATATTATTCTATAAATTGTGGTGTTAATTATAAGTGCCTTGTACCCGGATTCCTCGGTTAGGGTTGCTAGTAGCGTGTTTTATGGTGGAAACACATGCAATTAAGCAACTAAAAATATAATGACTTGTTAATTGCACATAAATCTGGATGATTCTTGTTTTCGTTAATTAGGTGCAGCCATGTGTCTAAAAAGAGACAAAAACATTGGTGTGCATGATTAGACATGACGAGTTTAATTATCTATGTTAATCAATAATTCACCTTATACAAATTTCAAGCATGCCCCACGTTAATTAACGTCTACCATCATATAGGCCAATATGCATGATCACGATCACTCTCAAAAAGAAAAAAAAATGCATGATCACAATCTAAATGCCTATTCATCAGACAAACTTTGGAAATGAAGTATTAACAAATTACTCATTCCTTTTTGTTTTGTTTTTCTGTATTCTCCCCCACCACGGCTTGTAACGGTCTGTGGTTATTAATAAAAAATTTGGCGATTAAAAAAAAAGTAGTGCCCCAACAAAATATTATTTAATAACTTTATTTGAGAATAAAAAAAATACACATATATAATATGAGAGATAAATTGTTGAATATATGTTTGATGAAGTTTTTCTCATAAGGATTTATCATGAGATATTTGGCGAATAGTAACACATTGATGTTTGATTAATTGCATGTTTTATTATTTAAATATTAGTCTCGGGGTTCATGGTGTTATACCTGATATTTATAGGTGAGTCTTTCCCTAAATATTAGGGAAAGTTGGCTCGTGATGCGAGCCTAATTCTCACGATGTGAGATAGACATTGAGCTCCCCTTTTTCCTGTAGTTTCATTCTCGTGATGCGGGGCTTAGAGCCCGTGATACGAGGTAGACAGTAGCGAACAACTTGTTTATCAATAATATCTTGTGATGTATAGGGATCGTAGCCTGCAATGCGAGATTGACAATAACTTGCTCCTTGGCTTCATTACTCCTAGCTCCATTTCTTCTCACTAGAACGTCCATAATGACTATGCTCCAAGCATCACTGTTGATAAACTTATACAAAACACAACACGGTCATATAGTTGTCTAGTTCACGTGGATTTACGTGGTTTCAAGACTTTTTTCCTTCTTTTGCCCTATTATGAGTTTTTGAACGATTTCTTTACAAAACTTGACTAAAACAATCATAAACTACCCACTTTTATGCTAAAATAATTCTAAAAGATGGCTAAAAATCCTATATGATTGTCATCACTCACCATAAGAGCAAGACACACAAGGCCTCCATAGCTATATCATTCTGGTGCCACCGTTGATTGTCTCCTCCTTGTTCCACACTATTGGATGACTCCACCTTAACTTCCAAACGTGTATATTCATTTTGTCTTTAACGTTGTAGCCTTTGCCTATTAGAACGATCATGAGTATTCTTAATCCACCCCCCCAGACTGATTAAGAGTGTTTAACATATCTCTAATGAACACCCTGTTACATGAAGGTAAATTTTCACGTGTCATCGTTTAAAAGGTGAGATAATCCACCTTATACCCATTCCCAACATGACACAAACAAAGTATCCACATCCTCATAGTCTTATGAGGAAAACAAAGTCATCATTATCCCTTAACGTGAGATAACTCCTCTTGTGACACTTGAAGCACCTCAACTTCGACTTGTCACCACCCTTTGAGTTTCCTCGATCTCCTCTACTCCTACATCTTCCTCTTGAGACATTCAAGTCTTCACCACTATCATCAAACATTGGTCAACTCCTAGGTTTTCAACATTGTTTTGCATTCCTTCAAGGTGACAATGCCTTCTTTACCATAAACATGGTATCCTTGAAGTGATCAAAGGATATAGGTAATGCACACAATAATACTAGAGCATTGTCTCCATCCTTATTGTTCATCAAATCATCAAGAATTTTGTTAAAGTACATCAATTGCTATGTAATGCTTTGTGACTCCACCATCCTAAATTATTATAGTTATTATGTCAAGAATTGTCTATGAACCAACAACTTGGTCATATACAACGACTCAAACTTTACCCAAACAGCTACCACAATTTTCTCCTTCGTGATTTCTCTTAGAACTTTAGCTGTGAGGCAAAAGAAAATTACACTCCTGGCCTTGTCCACTATCTCGGTCTTGTTTTTTATACTCACTTTTCAGAGCTTATGCACACTTTTGTTGAATCAATATTGCCTGCATATTTACCTTCCACAACCCAAAATCACTGTCTCTGGTAAATTTCTCGATGTGTCACTTGGAACCCATGGCGCTCACTTGAAAAACTTTATTCTTTTCCCTTACCCCAGGTTGTATGCCAATTATTGTTTATTCGAACTCAAATAACACCAATAAATTTATATGTGTGAAGTAAAGATAAAGCAAAGCACCACCACCACCAACAACAACAACAACATACCTAATAAATAAGCAAAGCAAGAATAAAGATAATGATAGTACATAAATAAGCACACTACGATTTGGTTATCCAGTTTGACACAACAATGACCTATGTTTAGAGTCATGATATTTCAAGGAATATATCAACAATGGAACATAAGTAAACGATGAAGTTGTCATGTTCCACCAGCTCAACAACCTTCGTGAACCGTCGTAAGAATCGACTATCTCGTATTTGGCTTTTTTTTCTCAGACTAATCTTCCTTCGACTAAAGAGAATTCGTCTGTCCTAAATTCTTCTTTTTAACGAGTAAACAGTGGTTAATAACTGCAATTTGTTTCTCTACCCAAAAAATAAACTACAATTTGTTTTTTATTTTCTTTTTTACGATTGGTCGATAACTACTGTATATCACAACAGAATCACCAGCCATTCATTTCATTTATTTTTTTAACGATAAATCAAATATATGAAAAAGAGAGCACAATTGATGCTCAACCCATTACAAAGATAAAGAAAAATTGAATCCAATAATATATGGGCAAAAAGTAGGCATAAGCTGGTTCCATTGTTGTTCATAAAGTATTATTATGCTTTTGTCCCCTTACCGACCAACCGTTGGTTTCATACCATTGGTATATTATTTTGATTTTTTAGGGGGTATATATTATTTTGTATTTAGCTAATCATATCCTCTATTATTTATTCTTTTGCAAGATTTTGTAGTTATAGAAAAAGAATATCCGTAAAATAAAGAAAATAAAAATAATGTTCTTCTTTGAAAAAGAAAAATAGGAAAAGGGAAACTTTTATTAGTCAAAATCATACTAGTGTTCATTTTACAATTGTCTCAAAGAAGATTTGAGTGAAAAAAAAAAAGAAGAAACGATTTGGTCTCAAGAAAAAGAAAAAAAGTGGCAACAAAAATATAATATCAATACTTTATTTATTAAAATAAACTATGTTATATATGGGGGTGTTTGTTTGAGGATTACTAAGGTATCGTTTGGCCCGACTTTTTTTCTACTTCTCTACAATTTTAAGGAGAAGGTAGGCCAAACACAATAACTATTAAGTACTTATTAAAAAAGTACTTTTTTTTTAGAATGCATAAAATTGAATGAAAGGAGCTTTAAAACTAAAAAAAATAAAGTAACCAAACAACTTTAACTTATTTTTAAAGTCCTTAATTTTAACTTTGTTTTAAAGTAACTTTTAGACCGTAAAAAAGTCAGGCCAAACGATACCTAAATTTATTCTTATGAATAACTTTTTTGGGAAAATAAGGATGAAAGTATTATTCTTAGGTATTTGAAAAAAAAAACATGTTTAGTTAATATTATAATAATTTATGTTAACCTTTATAATTTGGTAGTTAATATGTAGTTACACACATGAGTTTATTCTTATCATCATGAGAACTTTATTTTCACCATTACCTTTGGAATTTTTTTTTTACTTACAGGAATATTTTTATAGTAAACTTGCAACAAACATAGGATTGTCTATTTTTATCATTTTATTCCAAAGAATTTACAAAGATAACTTGAAACAAACACACATAATGAATTTTCGTAAGCAGTGAAATATCACCTTACAAATGGTATTATCTAAAATTAAGTTAACACCAATCCATATGTTTTAGATATATTAGTTTAATATGTATTTGATTATACTACGACAAAAAATAATTGATTTTATAAATTTTATTTTGACTAAAATGAACTGAACCTAAAGTGGTTTATGCTTTAATATTACTCCATACGCCCCTTGTTATAATAATATCTAACTAAAATCACAATTATTAAATAACTAATTGTAGCAATAAATTTCTCAAAATAATGTGTTAGCTAGTTTTACATATTTATCCTTACAATTGTTGATATTATAGGAAAGAAATATAATATACATTTTCTAACAGTACTTTAAATACGTGAAATGTCTTATATTAAGGATAAAAAAAAAACTGAAATATGTCTTATATTAAGGAATAAAAAATTTGTTTAGGGTCTTATAGTTAAAGAAAAAAATTAATAGTAAAGTGAGTTGAATAATAAATTTAATAAGAAGAAATTAATGCAAACCGTTAATATGTCATTAATGTAACATAGTTTTTTGCTTGCCGTTATAAATGATTTCCGAATATTATTAAATTATTGCAAATCTTGTTTTTTACATATGATGTAGTCCTGCTTGGAGAGTCGAAGGAGGAATTGAATGGAAGGTTAGAGACTTGAAGATTAGCCTTAAAAGCATATGGACTCCATCAGAGTAGAAGCATGACAGAGTATATGAAATCTAACTTCAGCAAAGGGCGAAGTAGTTCTATCTTGAAGGTGAAAGTTGAAGATCATATCATACCCTAAATTACACGGTTTAAATATCTTGTGTCTATAGTACAGAACAATGGAGAAATAGAAGAATATGTAAATCATTATATTCAAGTTGGGTGGTTGAAATGGAAAAGAGCCTTAGATGTTTTATGTGATCAGAAAGTACTGCCTAAGTTGAATGAAAAATTCTATCGGACAACAGTCAAACCGAACATGTTCTATGGTACGTAGTTTTTGGAGGTAAGAACCAACACGAGAATCAAGTAAGTGTAACGGGGATGACGATGTTCAGTTGGATGAGTGATAAGACTAGACGAGATAAGATTAGGAATGACACCATTGAGAGAGAGTTGAGGGAGCACCTATAGTAGGAAATGTGGTTGAAAATAGGCTTAAGTGGTTTTGACATGTAGAGAGAAGACATGTAGATGATGTAGTATGAATAGTAGATCAGATGAAGGTTAGTCAGATCAAAAGGAGTAGATGAAGACGTAGAAAAAATATAAGAGACACTATTATGAAATAAGATTTATGATAGAACATTACGACGTAATTTGATCCATATAGCCGACCTCACTTAATGGAATAAGGTTTTGTTGTTGTTTATGCTAATTGTATGAACAAAATCTTTGAGATTTGTTCATAATGTGATCATAAAAGGGTTACTAATACCTTATTATTTATTAATTTTTTTAAAAGTTTCTATAATTTCTTTGTGCTCATGGTAATCTTACTGAGACACTACAAGATGTTGGAGTAAGCCCTAATAGCCAATCTATTTTGATTGGATTTGGCTTTGTATCATGACTTATATATATATATATATATATATATATATATATATATATATATATATATTATATATATATATATATATATATATATATATATATATATATATATGAGTCAGGATCCATTGACACCAGGTGTAAGTCTTGAAACTTACACCAAATCTCAACCATTATTATTAGTTGATCTAACGGTTCATATTATGTCAATAATAAATGGAAAGAAATCACATGATGATTAGAAAAGGAAATTATCTTTATGTGAGATATTGCTTGATTCACCTTTAATTATTTTTTTCTCTCATAATATGAAACTATAATTCTTTGTGCTATTGTCATGTCATTTACATCTGCAATTGCAGGTTTTTTCTGCCTTGTTAGTTTGTTAAAAATAGTTTCATTCCTTGAGCAAAAAACAAGGGGACAACAACGAAACTATTGTTTTATTTTATTTTTTTGGGAAAAGGGGAACATTTTTCCTCAATTAAAATAAAAAAGAATGTTTATCTTTAATCTTTGTTAACAAAAAAAAATTTGTTAAAAAAAATTTTGACACATAATTTTAGTCCATATTAAATTAAATTATGCTTAAACTTTTAAATTTTTGAATGATTTTTTACATATTTATTTAGAACATTATACAAAGTTCCTCTGCAAAAAAAAATTAACTCAAAATTTGATTTTTAGGTCCAAATTTTTTTTGAAGGAAGGTCTAAATTTTTATTACTTTAATCTTGAAATTTTAATGTTTATAAAAATTCATATTTAATTCATTACATGTTAAAAAAATATTATTTTTTATAAAAGAGTTTCTTATAATGATCTTAATCTGTCTGTAAAAAATTATTCAAAAATTTAAAAGTTTAAGAATAATTGAACAAATTTTATTTTAATAGGGACTAAAACTGTGTGCCGGATTTTTTTATAGAGACCAAAACATATCACTTTTTTATATGATGACTAAAAACAATATTTATAGGGACTAAAATTTTATTTAATCCTTTAAATGATTAAATTTTAGTGGGTCACATTATCTATAGATCACAGCCATTTAAAAGTTTTCATGTGTGGTTTATATTCATTTTGCAAAAAAAAAAAAAGCTTTCATGTGTTGTTTATATTCATTTTGCAAAAAAAAAAAATATATCAAATCTCCTACGGTAGGCGACCTATTCAGGTCTCCCACCAGAGATAGGGCCTTCACTAAGAACAAAGTGCAATTTTTTGACACAATCGTATTGTTTTCACTGAGAATAAGTCCCATTTTTTTTAATTTGCATGTCAGCCACAAAAAAAAATATTTGTGTCATATTTTAACAAGAGAGAGAGTAAGAAAATAATTAAGTGCAAATCAAGCAATATCTCTTTGAGATAATTTCCTTTTCTGGTCATTATGCGATTTCTTTCTATTTATTATTGACATATTATGAGTCGTTAGATCAATCACTTACAACGGTTAAGATTTGGTGTAAGTCTTTTAGACTTACACCTGGTGTCAACGGATCCTGACTCATATATATATATATATATAGCCTACTGTGTGTAATCTAAATTTATATTTATATTTTGTAGAGTTCTAAAAGTATTTCGCTCTTCAAGGGAAGCTCAAGTACCAAAGAATAAATTTAACAACATTTCATGGGTCCGAGTACAGGTTTAATGATATAACATAACCACTTTAAAAAATTTGTGTGAATATAAATAATTTCATTGATATAGTTACTTATTTTATTTTTTGTAGTGTCCTCGCCAAGAAAATGGTATAAATTGCGGGTGCTTTGTGATGAGGTTTATGAAAGATTATCATTTCAAATTCGAATGTGATTCCAAAGCTGGTATGTTGTTTATATTTTAAAGTATAATATTTATATATAATTAAGTTTAAGTAACATGGTTACATTTTGATGTTATATATATATATATATATAGTGATGATTTCAAGTGTTTGAAATACTCTAAAGATACAATAATAGAAATCCAAGAAGAATGGTGTCAGTTCATGATCAACTAAGAGTTATATGATATTTTTACGATAAGGTGAGTTTCACGTTAGTAATTATATTTGCTAGCAGGTGTAGTGGTTATATTCTACATTATAGTATTGCTTTAAGTTTTTATGAATAGTGCTGGAACATAGAAGATTTTTTATGATAAGAAGAATAAGAGGTGTGTGTTGATATTAAGATGAGTCTTAGCCATTGAGACAAGTGTTTGGTGTTCTATTTGGAAAATGAAACTGGAAATGAAGTCTCTATTGAATCCTTGTTCTTTGATGGTTGTTTCACTTGTTTTCTTTATTTTTTAAAACAATAAAATGTGTGGACTACTCTCGGCCGTTGAACTCATGAGTCTTTGCTTTTAATGTTCCTCTAAAAAAGTATTGTTGCTTTTTTTTAGGGGAAAGTATTGTATTGTTTCTTATTGCTTAATGTGTTTTCTGCTATATCTTCAGGTGAAATAAAATTACCAAAATTTGGAAATGAATCATGATCTATCTGCTTATTATGGATAAAAATGTTGAGACAACCAAGAAGACAAATGAAGATTGCATGCTACAATAGAAGATTTTGAACTTTATGTTAACTAAGTTGTATCTTAGATATATCATTGATTTGTAACTTCGATTATTAGTGGCTATACATTTGTAACTTTTATGTTATATATAACATACATACATTTTATGATATATTAAAGTTTTATTTGATAAATAATAGTCTCAATTATAATGTGCCAAAAATATATTTATTTCCCTTAGATATATTATATATATATCGATTTAAATTTATAATGCTTATTGTAGCGCTTATTTGTATAAAAGGCTATTAAAACTACAATTTTTTTACTACGTTCAAAGAAATAAAGCGCTATCTTAACCTAATATTGCATAGCGTTTTAAAAAAAACGCTAGCATAAGCTGTATTGTAATAGCGCTTAATAGTAGAAGCATTATTTAAAACCCAGGTAAGCGCTATCTAAAGTCATCCTTTGATAGCTTTTTATGACGAAAGCGCTATATATACTCTGCTTTACACAATGCTTTATATTAAAAAAGCGCTATATTACCTTTAGCAGCGCCATTTATAACAGCGCTTTAAAAGCACTATAAATAACATGAAAAAAAGCGCTATCTAAGCCCATTTTTGTAGTAGTGACTGCTCTCTGTTCTCGTTGTTCCAAAGTTTAGTCGCGCCAAGTAACAGGTTTTCTTTTTTTTAATCGGCAAAATATATCATAACATTTGTAGTAGAGCACAAGATGTACTAAAGTGATTAATGAGTTTCACTAAAGGAAAAATCGTTTGAAAGAACCCGAGTTTAACTCTTGAATTGAATAATTTTTAACCAGACTATACTAATTAGTATCTAGACTAAAGATTAGCCGCGTCAAATAACTGTTTGATAATAGGTTTTATTTAGAGCAACGAGAAGCAATAGACCAGCAATAGACCAGAAATAATAAGTAACCAGTGTGTTTGTTGTTCCCATAAATTTCCTAAATTTATGTATATACCTTTCTTTAGAAAAAAGTTCAACATTAGTCTTCTCTAATTATATTCACAACTATCCATTTCCTAAATTTATTATTTTTTTCTTACTACATTTTCCTTCAAAATCAACGTCCCACACTACAAGAAAATTTCCATATATCTATGGATACATTTATCCAGTAGTAGAGCCAGGAATTTTAACTAGTGGAGGCACCATATATATAATTTGTTACATTAAATAATATATTACATTTCATTTTTTAAACCAGAAATACCAATTACAATTGTCCTCTACGACTTGTCATTTTTTTGGAAATATTGAATGATTTTCTCATTTTCAATCTCAATAAAAACCTCTCTCTATATAAGTAATTAGACAATCATTTAACCATTGATCACCCATGTGATTTCGCAACTCAGCCTTGATAATCTTCATAACTGAGAAAGTTCTTTCAGCTGTTGCAGTTGCCACATGTAGTATCGAATATAACTTTAAAAGCAAATATACCAACGGATACACAATATGTTTCCTTGTCTCCACCATCTTTATACTCAAATCACCAATCTCCTCTAAATCCAAAAATGCATCTTTAGAACATACATCTAAGAAATAATTTTCAAGCTGAGAATCTAGTGCCAATAGTTGAATAGAAGAAAATTCTAAAGGATAAAATTGAGCTAAACGAATCAACTTCTTCTTATCAAATGCAGAAAAGCTATCTCTTGGGTTTAAACAAGCTACACAAAGAAGCAACTCAATATTCACTTCTGTAAAACGATTATTCAACTCTTGAAGTTGTTGATCAATCACTTGATAGAAGAATTGAACTTGAAAGTAATGTAAGTTAGAAACGTTCTCAAAGTTGCACTTTGACTTTTTAAATGTTTGATAGGTATTATCCATATTAATTTGGATGACAACTTCATGATGTTCAGAAAACAATGAAACTTCATGGAGCAAAGAATCCCAACCACTATCCTTTATAGTTTGTAACTTTTGTTTGGACATTTTGACTAATTTCATGGCATTAACAATATCTTGATCACTTCTTTGTAATGCTTGAGAACTCACGGGTAGTTGACAAAACCTTTTTCATCAAGTGCAAGATGAAAATCCACAAGTTCAAGAAAATTACCTTTATTACTTTTTTCATTATGGTTAACAAGAAAATCCACAAGTTCAAGAAAACTACCTTTATTACTTGATGATGGAGTCTCATCTTGACCACGAAAAGCTAAGCCTTGCTTCAGCAAATATCGAATGCAATCAAGTATCAGTCAGGCGAATTTGATATTCCACTTTAACTTGATGGGATTGTTTGCACATAGCTCCTTCAATATGTTGCTTTTGTTTCATTAGATCTTGACAGTTCCGCCATGCTTGATTATGAGCACTATTTACACTTCCGACATGGACTTGGAACCTGTAACTTTTTCTCCAATTTGTAAAACCTTCTGTTATAAAGGCCTCACCACTACCTCTATGTTCTGTAAGATGTGATCTCATGAGATAACAACATAAGCAATATGATGCATCTTCCTTTTGACTATATTCTAACCAACCGCCGTATTTTGAATACCATTCCGAATTAAACTCACGAGAGGCATCTCCAAATTTTGAAAGTGGAAAATTAATTTCTCTTGGTTGACAAGGGCCCTTTTGAAAATAGTATCACCTAATTTTTTTCTCTATCACTTGGATGATAATCTAAAAGTGTTAGCCTCAACCCAGGATCACTAGGAAGCTTTTCCAAATACAATTCTAACCATCTTTTCTTCAAAGGTGGACCCAATTTTATACTTCCACATTCATCAAGTGTTTGAGAATTAGGAGTTGATGATTGTTCTGAACTTGATTTTCTTTTGTAATATTTCTCCATTGTATACAATTTACTGCTAGAAATAACAAGTTGATTGATCAGACTCAACTACAATTCTAAAACCACTACTTTTTTTTTATAACTACCCTATAAACACAACTCATGAGTACATAAAAATCATAGGAAATTAATCATAAAAATAACATAAAAACATCAATACAAACACTTAAAGCAATAAAATAGCAGCAAAGTTCCAGATTGTTGAATAATCCCAAATAATCACTTATCAAACCCTAACAATAAAGTTTACACAATCAACATAAATTCAATATCAACAAGGTAATAATAGATGTTAACTCTGATTACAATAACAAACAAATGAAACAAACAAGTTTAAAATCATAAAATTAAAGATTACAATTAGAAAAGGGTTTACCTCTTAAAAGATCACCAATGGAGGAAGAGAGAAAAGAATAAAGGGATAAGAAGATTAGAGAGACAAGAAACAAGGAGGAAGCTTTGTTTTGAAACAAGGATGTGGTTAATTTTTTGTCTCACGGAACAAGGAAGAACAAAGTTTTGTTCCCTGTGAGAAGAGAAAAAGAGAAATCGTGTGTTGTATTTTTTGAAACTTTGTTTATTTATTATAAAAAAATCTGAAAGAGAAAAGGGTTTGGCTTGGGCCATGGGTGGTTGTGTTTTTGACATGTTTAGTTTTGTCAATTGTCATGTGTGGGGTGGAATGGGGTGTGATTATCAATATATGTATATATTTAAAATGAAAAAAATAGTGCAGGCTGTTGTACCCTAATTTTGTCCCAAGCTTTTGCAAAACAAAAAAAAAAAGGAGAGAAAGTCAACAGAAATTCAACAAAAAGAAAAAGGGGAGTTCGAAGAGCAAAGTCTCCATCGCTCTGCGAACTCTGCGATTTTTGCAGATTTTAATTTCTTTGATTTGTTTTCATTATAGTTATTATTATTATTATCACCTATCATTAT
Source organism: Medicago ruthenica (assembly GCA_018208015.1). Taxonomy (NCBI): domain Eukaryota; kingdom Viridiplantae; phylum Streptophyta; class Magnoliopsida; order Fabales; family Fabaceae; genus Medicago; species Medicago ruthenica. The sequence goes on along the minus strand of CM031375.1, from coordinate 34,658,205 downwards.
TATTATTGCTATTGTTATCAATTGTGGCTGTTTGGATTCAGCAAAGCAAGAAATTGAACATGTGCCATTAAAGCCAAGGTGAGAAGGTTTTTCTTCCAACCAAGCATGTGCCAAGCAAGTTGGCTTGCCCTTGGGCAGCTCTCATCCCTCCCAATTGACCTGCTACTGACCCTGAGCTTGCCAGCCAGCAGCTTGCTTGTTTTCCTTCCTTCTTTCTCCCCCAAAACCAGTCAAACACAGCTGGTTTTGCTTGCCCAAACACCATGAGTGCTGCCCTGTTTTCAGCAGCTTTTCTCCTCTTCTCACACCAGCCCACATGTTCCTTTTGCTTCCCCCAACCTCTGCACATCACAGTGCACGTTTTCCTTGCTTGACCCCTCAAGATTGCAAGGATTGATCCCAAGAACAGCCCAATTGCAAGCTGCCCTGTTTTTCTCACTTTTTCATCATCATTGCTATCACAAATCAGCTTCATTAATGGCTGGTTTTGGCCAAAGTCTTGACCAAGGTTGCAAGGCAATGTCACCTCTACACTTTTGCATTAAATGCAAAGCAAAATAGTCTGGTCTTAGCCCACACAAACAGCCTGCTCTAGGAGATTTTCATCATGGCATTTGATTTGGTTTTGCCTATAAAAGGAATGCCTTGCATAAGGATTACAGACCATTGAATACACAGCAATTACAGAATTTTCTAGAGCAAAAACATAGTCCTTCCAGCAAGAAAACACTAGTGTTATTATCATCCATTCATCAACATTTCAAACCTTGCAAAATTTCAACCATTCAAGTCCTTTCATATCTCTTGCAACAAAAGCTTTGGGCTAGGAGTTGGTAAGTCATTCTAACCTGTTTATATTTCATTTGCATACTGTTTGCATTTGCTTTTGATTCCAACTTGTTTCAATCTCAGTTTTGCATTTTAAAGTTTTACTCATTTTTGATTTAAAACATTTTTGAAACTCAAAAGAAATCACAAAGTTTGCAAAACATTTAAACTGAAGTGTTGCACTCATTTTATTGCTAATTTCAAAAGCTTTTCACTCCTCCTAAAGTTCTGAAGATTGTTCAGAAGTTGCTTCTGAACAGCAGTTCAGAAGCAGCTTCTGAACTCAAAATGTCGCAGAGTTCGCAGAGCCAAGCTCTGGTCGCTCTGCGACCATGACAGAACTCAGATTCTGAGTTCAGGCTTCTTAAAGCCAATCTTTGAGGTTCTAACTTGAATATTCAGAACTTTAGGGGATTAAAACTGTAACACCCTAACCCCTAACCGCCGATTATTAACTTTAATAAAGAAAACGTTAAGGACATAGGAAGTTACAACATGAAGGAAAACTCATTTTTCATAAACATCAACAAAGTTATCAAAGTATATTTGATTCACAATCAGCAGCGGAAACACAACAAACAATTGCTTATAACCAAGCATGCATTTAATATACAAATATTTATACATAAGGTTTCAAAAGAGGCAATTCTACAACAGAGACCATTGCCAAATCTATACATAAACGTTCAGATACCCCAAAATAGTGTTACAAATATCAGAGCACTAGACTCTAACTAGGATACAACACCTAGTACCAAAAATGTAAGGATAGCTAAGCTATGCCCTTACCACTACAAAAAGCTCCTAAACAGCAAAAGGGCTATTCCTCAACGATAGCCTCGCCAACCTGATAATCTGGATCCCCAAAGATCCAGCAAATAACACATAACAGAGAGTGTTAGTATCACAACAATAAATATGTATAAATAACACATAATTATACATAACCAAAACACGACACACATCAATAACACTTATCACTTAAGCAACCATTATGCACACATAATGCACAAAACTCATCAATAACAATTATCACTTAACGATCATTATGCACACATAATGTCACAAAGGATGCATGCCTCAAAATGCATTCACTAATGCATGTGGTACCAAATCATTTTGGATAAACTTATATCCTTATCAAGCACTCTTGATAATATCAAGCACTCTTGATAACCAAGCACTCTTGGATTTCTTATCCGCACACGGATATCATACAATCATGAAATGCATGATGATTCACTTAGTAAATATATAATACTTACTAACACAACTAATTATCAGCACTCTGATAATTATCACATCACCAACAACAAACACAATACTAAATTATCAGTACTCTGATAATTATCACAACAACAACAACAAGCACAAACACTAGGCACTTATGGCCACATCATAATATACGACATGTATACACTCAACCTTGATTAACAATTTCAAATGAACCAAGCAAATCATATCAAAATCTCACACATAAGGGTTTCAAAGGAAAACCCACACACTTTGATAATCCCTCACCCATGTTAGGGTTTTACTCAAAACTTTCATGAAACAAATAATCTTTAGAGAGTATTAAGAATGAATTAAAATGGTGGGCAAGGTTTCCAAAACATAATATAAAAACACAGTAGCAAAAAGACATCCCCGCGCGCACCAGGACCTCCAGAACAACTCAACAAAGTTGGCCTGTCCAGGGTTGGTCGCTACAAGCGAGCCCTTGGTCGCTACAAGCGAGCATAGGCAGGGAATTATCCTGCTTGGTCGCTACAAGCGAACCATTGGTCGCTACAAGCGAGCCTGGTCGCTACAAGCGCCAGTGTGGTCGCTACAAGCGCGGATAGGCAGGGAATTATCCTGCCTGGTCGCTACAAGCGATGTTCCGTCGCTACAAGCGACCGTATCAGTACAGTCATGTAAAAATGTGATTTTTCCACCATTTCAGCCCATTCAAGGTTACCCAAGTTCCAGAACTTGTTAAAAACAACATTCCATCATAAAACATCATTTATAAACCATCACAAACAAGGATTGCATCATACATGGAAATTAGGGTTCAAAACACTATTTTTCCAAAACTTTCCTTTTGCATTCAAAACACTATAACTTCAACAAATCATGCTAACAACATCACTTAGCATTCAAGCAAGCACAACATAATCATTAACAACTTTAAACCATAAAATCTTTCTAACAAAACCTAGACAAAGTGAGGAGAAGTTTGGGATGGAGAAATAGACATTCTCCCCTTCTCAATCACTTGTAATCAAGCAATACTAACTCTCTTACCTTGAAATCAAAGTTCTCTAGCAATCTTCAAGCTTCAATCCCAAGCCCTAGCTCTCTTGCTCTTCTTCTCTTCTCCCACGTTTTTCTCACAAAGAAAAGGAGGAAATGGCACTATTCATGTTCTCACAAAATCTTATATCCCTAGCAATTGATCCTAGCCATCCATCTTTACTAACCATCATGGACCAATCCTAGCCATACAATCCAATCCAAGCTTACTACTATCATCCACATAGGATTATTACTACTACTCATAAACCAAAGCCCAATACTATTCACTCTCTTGGCCCAATTCGCCCAAAACCCTAAAAACTCGATTACGAACTTACCCTCGCGCTAAATAATTATATCTCGATTACGAGAAAATATTTATAAATACACATCCATAAAATAAAATATATAAAAATATAATATACGAAAATAGGGTCGTTACAACTCTACCCCCCTAAAAAGAATTTTCGCCATCGAAAATACCTGAAAACAACTCTGGATAGGAATCCCGCATCTTACTCTCGAGCTCCCACGTCGCATATTCACCGGCTGGGCCTCCCCAAACGACTTTCACCGATGAAATCTCTTTATTCCTGAGCTTCTTCATCTCTTGTCCTTCAATCCTTAAGGGTACCGTTGCAACCGTTAAATTCTCTCTCACTTGTATCTCGTCCGACTCAATCACATGTGACGGATCCGATACGTATTTCCTTAATTGAGACACGTGAAAAACATCATGTAGATTTGACAACGACGGCGGTAACGCAATCCTATATGCCACCTTCCCAATCCTCTTCAAAACTTGATACGGACCAATGAACCTCGATGCTAACTTCTTCGATCTCAAAGCCCGTCCAATACCCGTAGTCGATGTAACTCTTAGAAACACATGATCTCCTTCTTGAAATTCTATATCCTTCCTTTTCTTGTCGACATAACTCTTCTGGCGACTCTGCGACGCTCTCATCTTTTCTTGGATCATCTTGATCTTCTCGGTCGTTTGTTGCACAATCTCCGGTCCAAGCACCACACTTTCTCCCGATTCAAACCAACACAAAGGTGTCCTACATCTTCTCCCATACAACGCTTCAAAAGGTGCCATACCAATGCTCGAATGAAAACTGTTGTTATACGTAAACTCAATCAATGGCAAGCAAGCTTCCCAACTCACTCCTTGTTCCAAAATGCACGATCTTAATAAATCCTCCAATGATTGAATTGTCCTCTCCGACTGACCATCCGTCTGCGGGTGATAAGCAGAACTCATCCGCAACTTAGTCCCCAACGCTTCTTGCAAACTCTCCCAAAACCTTGAAGTAAAACGGGGATCTCGATCTGATACAATACTTGACGGTATTCCATGCAATCTCACGATTTGCTCGACATAAATCTCAGCCAACTTCGGTACTAGCATACCGGTCTTGATAGCTATGAAATGAGCAGACTTTGTTAACCTATCGACAACTACCCAAATCATATTGTTACCTTTCGACGTCTTCGGCAAACCGCTTACAAAATCCATCGCAATACTATCCCATTTCCACTCTGGAATAAACATAGGTTGCAATAGCCCTGACGGCTTCTGATGCTCCACCTTGGACTTCTGACAAGTCAAACACGCGAAAACAAACTCGGCGATCTCTTTCTTCATCCCTTGCCACCAAAACATTTTCCTCAGATCTTGATACATCTTAGTAACACCAGGATGAATACTTAAGTTGCTTCTGTGAC